>OZ014523.1:180175849-180775849 GCA_963966055.1 Lathyrus aphaca
TTTGGAATCAGGGTTATGCATGCATCCTTCTCTTAGGATAGAGTGTATAACTTTAATCCTAAGTGTTAAACCTTTAATTTGTTTAAACCTCTTAATCAAATCACCTTAATAATCACTAAGACTTTATCTTGTAACTTGGGCCTTACATTAGGGTTCTAATTCTTCAGTATGGTTAAGAAGGACTAACCCTAGTGTTTAATGGACAAATCCATTTAATAAAGGCTTGTTTTCTCATGAATTTAATCCCTAACCATGGATTATGTTGAGGAGTCTTCCTCAGCTTAAGTGTTCTCATCTATTATCCTTCTATTAGGAAGGTGTAATGAGCCCACTAATCTGTGATTAGAGATTAACACTAAACAAAAATCCTAAAACATCTAAATAATCACAAATAGGTTAATGATCTTAATCCTACATCATCATGGCAATTAAGATGAGATGCTTATCTCATACTTAAGTATTCTCATTATCCCTAATCAGGGAGGATATAATGAGTTTACAAGTCTTTGATTTAGGCTTAAGCTCATTAACTTATGCAAAACACCAAAAACAATAATAAAAGACTGAAAACACAAAAACAAACAATAATTGTCTCCTTCGGGATTCTTTTCTCATCATCTTCACTTACAAACGAGAACTTGCTTCTTTCGTCTAATGCAAGACACTTAGCACTCGAGCCAGACGAGTCATACACTTGAGGATAGGCAAGCAAGCAGTTCATAGTCAATTTATCTTTCAGTCTCTTTGAGTCGAACTATGGTGTTCTGAGTTCCTCATAGCACGAGGGGATACGTAGGCATAACTTAACCGTTATCGAAAAAAGTCTTTGTGTCTTCCCCCTCCTTCAGCATTCTTTTCTAAGCCTCAGTTCCTGAGCATTCACCCCTTTTGCACTGACACTTGTATATTCTTTTCCAGCTTTTGCACACAGATAGCACATACACCTGCCCCTTTAAACACAACCTTTTATGCGTGGATCCCATCAAGTATGACGGATAATCTGGATGCTAATACCTTCCCAGGTTGTAACCAACCCCCTTTCTCAGTTTCTCTGGTTTGCAACCGTCTTATCCATCTTCTTTCTAGGTTTATGCAGCATTACCTTTCCTTCGGCATAAAAATTCCTAGCTGGCGACTATATTCACTTCATTTCATCTTATCCTTTCGCCGACCGTTCGTGTCTGTACCCTATCTGACCTGGTGTCTTTTCGGGGGAGCGACAGCTTGGCGACTCTGCTGGGGACCCTTATATTGCAACCAGGGCTTCTGGTTCTTTTTGTGGGTTTCTCCTAGCGCTTGTTTGATTTGTGTTTATGGGGGTGTTATGTGCTACTTGTGCTTATTTATTTATTGTTTTATGTATTGGTTTCCGTACAACTTTATTTATTGCTTTCATTTACAGTTTTATGCATTTCATACTGTCATTATCATTGGTGCTGGATCTGTTATTTCCTTAGTGGGAGGGGATCATTGAGTGATTAAGGTTCCATATCGGGGACCTGAGGGACACATAGGATATAGTGGCTTCATATTCTTTCCCATTCCATTTCGGTCTGGTGCGGGAATATGAAACACGGTTCAGACATGGGTTTCTTCTTGAGAACTTTGTGCTACGGATTTCCTGTAGTACTAGGGCTAGTTGGGAAGCCTACTAAGTTTGGATGACCTTTTTATGACCTTCAGCATCTGAGGTGAATTAGAGGAGGAACTTTTATGGTTATTGTAAACACTGTACCTCCGAGTTAGAAGTGTCTACACTTCTCATAACTGATCCAAGTCTGAGGATCCATGTTCTAGAACAATACATGTGAGGGGGTTGGGATGTTTACAGGTTTGCAGGAACCCTTGGCCTCATCATACCCTATTACAAGTTTTGTTTTAAGAATGCACCACTTTGGACAATTCTTGTGAAACCCTGGATCTGTGACTCTTTATTTGAGTCCCCCACCTGGTTACTGGTTTTCTAAGCCTTCATCCGGAGTTATGAACACACATGGACCCTATCAAGGCAGATAACAGCTCCAACACTTGATCACAAACCCTTTGCATATCATTCTGCATACATAATTTTGCATCATTTAACATTTGCCTATTTGTTTTACAGGGTATCCACCTTCTTATCTTTGGTTTGGTTTTGACTTGTTCTGCTGCTCAGACTCCTTCAGTTACTTGCACCAGCATCTTCACCAGAGTTTCTTCTCCAGCCTTCATTAGTTTGTCTCCATCAGAGACTCTCCACCAACATTTTCACCAGAGATTCTTCCCAGTTCTCTCCATCAGCTGTCTTCATCAGAGACTCATCTTCAGCATCTTCTTCAGTGACCTTCATCAGCAGTTACCCTCAGTTTTATTCACCAGCATCCATTGTCAACATGGACACTTCTAGGAAAAGCAACATCACATACCACTTCTTTGAGCCTACTCTGACACACATCAGACAGATCCAGTCTCACATCACTCCTGATCATGTCCCATTATTCAGGGAACATTATGAAGGCGTATTGGACATGATCATGGACCTGGATGCATCCAAGAGAAGCATGATTCACACTTGCTTGCAGTTTCATGATCCCCCTCTCATGTGTTTTACATTCCCTAATTTTTAGTTGGGACCTTTGCTAGAAGAATTTTCCATGTTGTTAGGTGTCCCTATCAGGAGGGGGATTCCCTTCAACCCTGAGATGGTTGCTCCCAAGAATGAAGACATAGCTAAGGCATTGCACTTAGAGCCTACCCTCATTGATCAGAGCATGACCACCAAGGCTAGGGTTCCAGTTCTGCACTTAGATTTCTTGATCTCCCAGGCCACCCTACATGCTGCAGCAGGAAAGTGGGATGTTGTTTGTGCACTCTTAGCCCTCAGCATATATGGAGTTATCTTGTTTGCAGACGAGTCAAAGTTTGTAAGCAAGAATGTTATTCACCTGTTCTTACTAAGGAACCCAGTTCCTACCCTGCTTTGAGACTTCTACTATTCAGTGCACCAGAGGAATGAGAAGCAAAGAGGAAGATTGGTCAGATGATGTGCTCCCCTCTATTACTATTGGTTGTTAAGACACTTGCCAAAATCAGACACTTTCTTGAACCCTCATCAGCCAAGGAATTGGGCTAAGAGATTGATTGCCCTTACATCAGAAGACATCAGATGGTGCACTCAGAGCACCAAGGGCAAGGATATCATTACTAGTTGTGGGCAATATCCTAATGTGCCTTTGATTGGAGTAAAAGGTTACATCAACTACAACCCCTTGATTTTCAAGAGACAATTAGGGTATGTTTTGGTACATCCTCCAAGAGGCCAAGATTTGACATAGACTCTTTTTTGTGACATCCAACATAACTCAACTATTGTCAGACAAGCTGCCTGGGCTTGGGACAACATTCAGACTAAGGGGATAGCTATCCTTAGAAAGTGCAACAATATAGCCTCAGCTCAGTATCTTGAATGGTATCGTACCAGGGGGCAGATCACCCGAATTCCATTCACCTTAGAGGATACACCTGGACCATCAGCAGTGCAGCCTGCAGCCACTGTCAGTTTAGAGGAGTTTGAGAAATTGAAGGAAATAAATGCTCAGCTCTCTGAAGCTTTGAAGAAGACTCTCTGGGAGAGAAATGACAGCTGTCTAGATAATGAGAGGTTAGAGAAGCTCCGAATTGAGCACTTGACCAAGATTAAGAAGACGAACGACTACATCAGAAAGGCTAGGGCAGGGGAGTTAGTACTGAAGAATGCTTGAAAGGAAGCAAAGACTTAGAAGGCTAGGGCAGAGAATTATTTAGAGGAGAGCCAGGCTAGGTGGATCAGGATCACCGAGGCCCGTGCACAAGAAGATCAAAGGACCCAAGCTAAGATAGAGCAGTTGGAGGCTAGTGAGAAGAAGAATAAGGCAACTCTATTAGCAGCACAAAAGGAGATCTCTGAGTTGAAACTCCGAGCGGGGTTGGAGAGGTCAAAGGACCAGGACAAGCATAAAAAGTTGACCAGTGCCATTGCTACCAGGAACCTCATCATCAGGACTATCACAGAGCACCCAGTAGGTCCAGTGACTGAGGCTCTCCTGAAGGAAGTCAAAGAAGATGACTTTGGATTGGATGTTTGACTCTTTTTGTTTGTACTTCATTTTGATTGTATTTCTGTTGTTGTTGTATTTTGACCCACCATGGGGATTTTATTGTAATCAAAACTATGTATCTTCACTCTCTATAATATATATGGTTTGTATTATTTTTTTGGGCTTAATCTCTCTGCAACATCAGCATTTCCTCGAGGTCTGGAAAGGTCAAAACCAAAGAACCAAACCGGATACCCTTGGAAGACAAATAGGCATCCTGCATTGCATACTAACATTTTCTGTTTGTTTTATAGGTTTTTTGTTTGTTGTTTCTCACTTTGTTGTGATTTCAGGAAAAAATGCTCGCAGAAGAGTGTTCCTTGTCAATAGAGTGCACCGGTATCCGACAAGAAACAACCTTCCGGGATTACAAATGGATCAGGTTCAGCAAGACTTGACTGAAGTGAGGGCCCAAATGGCCAATGAGAGGACAGAAATGAGGGCCCAAATGAATCAATTTATGACAGTAATGACTGGTTTAACTCAACGTCCAGAAAGACTAAGGGAGTTGGTTGAGCGACAAACTCCTGATGAACACCATCCAGGTACAGGGGGTACAAGTAACAACGATCACGTGCAGCCTCGCACTGATCCACCAGAGTTTGGACCTCATCTAAACCCAGACATCAATGCCATAAGAAACACCCAAGGTAACACTACTGGAGGAAGGACCTTGCAGGAGGACCCTCAAGAAGAACAATTTACTGTGGTTGGGGCTGGAGACAAAGTTTACGACCGTCGGTTGGATGAAATTGTAGAGAAAATAAGGTCTCTTGAATCCCAAAACTCTCTAGGTTTTGATGTCATGGACATGGAATTGGTGGAAGGGGTGAGAATTCCTCACAAGTTCAAACCCCCTTGTTTTGAAAGATACAATGGCACATCCTGCCCACGTACCCACCTTCAGTCTTTCCTGGGGAGATTGAAAGCCTACACCATGGATGAGAAGCTGTGGATGGTTTACTTCGATGATAGCTTGACAGGGGCATCCCGAGAGTGGTATTCCCATTTGACCAGAGCCACAGTTAGGAATTGGAAAGACTTCGCTGAAGCTTTCATCCGTCAATATCAGTATAATCTGAACATGGCTCCAAACAGGACACTTCTGATGGGAATGTCACAGTCTTCCCGTGAAAGCTTTAGGGAGTATGCCCAAAGGTGGAGGCAAATAGCTGCTTCCGTTCAGCCCCCGATGTCAGAGAGGGAAATGGCAGATATGTTCATGAATACTCTCCAGGGTACCTATATTGACAGATTGGTTGCATTTTCTTCCACCAGCTTTACAGATGTGGTGATAGCTGGGGAGAGAATTGAAAGCTTACTGAAGATGGGAAAGATCTCCGACAGCGGTGCCAGTTCAAGCAGTGCAAGGAAGCCATTTGTTGGGCCCCGTAGATCTTGTGAAACAAATTTTGTACACATGGTAAGAGGGAGACCCCAATATCTGCCCAAATCAATTGCTGCCGTCACTATTCCCACTCCACCTCCTCAGTATACTCAACAACCACAACATTTTCCGCAACAACCACAGTTTCATCAACAGAGATCCTACAACAACAATAACAACACCCTTTTCAACAGCGGCCATTTCAGATCAACAGGGTGATTTACCCTATTCCAATGCCATATGCTACACTGCTGCCACAACTCCTAAAGCTCAATCTTGTTGAGTTGAGGACATTGTCTCCACCTGAACCTCAGAACCTTCCAAGAAACTATGATGTCAACGCCAGGTGTGCTTTTCATTCTAATGCACCTGGTCACTCCACGGAAAAATGCAGGGCTCTGCATATGAAGGTCCAGGATCTGGTAGTTTAAAAGTCCTGAACTTTGCACCACCTCCCAATTTCATGAAAAATCCTATGCCAAGCCACAGTGGGCCAAGGATTAATGCTATAGAGGAAGGTTCATCCATGAATTTGATTGAATATATTGCAAGTATTCAGACACCTTTGACAGAGGTTAAAGCCCAGCTTTTGAAATGCAAAATGTATCCAGGTTGTGAGGCCTGTTGTGAATCTTGAGAGCTTTCCGAGAATGGGTGTGCAAGCTTGAGGAATGGCATTAATGACTTGATTAAAGAAGGCATTCTGCAGATAACCACAACTGCTTCTACAACACCATCAACTCCTTTTACAACAACAAATGATTCTTCTACAACTGCAACAACAATTGTTTCTACTGGCTCGTCTACAACTACAACAACCACCTGTCCCATCACTTCAAAAAACAAAAGTTCCGTTCCATCTCCTTCTACAACTTCAGCAATCACCAACGACGACGTCTCCACAGTTACTATCTATTATGACCCTGCAACGGTCCCAAATTCCAGCAATTTTCAATAACAATCTCAGCAACAATTTCAATCAAGCTTCAGTTCATCACCACCAACATCCACAAGAAGTCATGTCACTATCTTCTATGATTCCCAGACAATAACGGTTCCAACCTCTGCTGCAGTGAGCCCAGTCACCATCACGGTGCCAGGGCCTATTTAGTATGACAAAGACAATACTGTGCCATGGCATTATGGTGCTGACCTTTACTGCAACGGAGAAAAATTCCTTCTTGATTCTTCAGTTCCTACCCCACAAGTGGATAATGTCGGGGGAGGCGGAGGCTTCACCCGAAGCGGACGCCTCTTCGCGTCACAAGCTCCAAGAACTAGTACTGAGGCAGAAGCTGCTGCCAAAGCCAAATGGAAAAGTGTGGCACCTGAAGAACATGCACCAAAAGAGACTCATAAATCATCCTTTAACCAGGATGTGGATGAATTTTTGAGGATAATTAAAAGAAGTGACTACAAAGTTGTGGATCAGCTCACCAGACTCCTTCTAAGATCTCTATATTATCCCTGTTGTTGTGTTTCGAAGCTCATCGGGATGCGCTACTTAAGGTCCTGCACGATTCCTACGTGCCGGAAGAGATCACAGTGAATCAGCTTGAAAAAGTGGTGTCTAATGTAAATACTAGCCATGGGCTAGGTTTCACCAATGGTGATCTGATAATGGAAGGACGTCACCACAACAAAGCTTTACACATCACCCTAGAGTGTAAAGGGGTTGTGCTCTCTCATGTTCTTGTTGACATTGGGTCTTCACTCAATGTCTTGTCGAAGAAAGCTCTTGTCAAGCTCGAATATCATGGAATAGCTCTCCGGCCAAGCAATCTGGTGGTCAGGGCTTTTGATGGCTCCAAGAGGTCTATTTTTGGAGAGGTGGAGCTACCTATGATAATCGGTCCACAGGTCTTTCAGACTAGTTTCTATGTGATGGACATACAGCCGACCTACAGTTGTTTGTTGGGTCGACCATGGATTCACGTCGCCGGTGCAGTTATGTCGACCCTTCACTAGAAATTGAAATATGAGTGGGAAGGACAGATTATCACCATCTGTGGTGAAGAGGATATCTTTGTTAGCCATCTGGCTACATACAAAAACATTGAGATGGATGGTGAAATCCATGAAACAATGAGCTAGGGGTTCGAAGCTCTGAACGTCAATGAGCCGACAAATGAAGTATTTCCTACATCCCAGGAGGATAGGATGGGTACTTCAATTGTCTCCTATCAGCAAGCCCGGAAGGTTGTTGAAGATGGAAATGCCCAAGGCTGGGGCAAGCTACTACCGGTGGAGAAGAAGGAGGACAAATTCGGTTTGGGTTAAAAACCATTCCGTCAAGATCAAGAAAAGGCTGCTAAAGAGCCCAAGTTCGTCAGTGGGGGGATGCTCACCCCAGATGATGTTAACAACCTGGAAGACGAGGCGGAAAGCGACCTCAACCTGGAGAACTGGATACGTCCAAGGATCCCGGTGCACCAAGTCCTTAAATGGTCTTCCCAAGAAATTATAAGGGTTACTCCTGCAGAGTAATTATTATTTCCTGTCTTTTTTAGCATGCATCAAGTCCTGCATCTTGCCCAAGGTGTCAGGACTCATTTTATAATAGGGCCATATTGTAATTTTGTGCAAATGATTAAAATTGATCACTAAAACGAACAAATCTCAACCCTTGCAGAGATTATCCTCCAGATTGCACCGACAACAACACTGCTATGACCTTGTATGACTTCGACAATCCAATTAATCAAGCTGATGAAGGGGTTGAAGAAGACTATGAGTTACCTGAAGAGTTAGCCAGGCTATTGAGGCAAGAAGAGAAAGTGATCACTCATCATCAGGAGGAAGTTGAGACAGTTAACCTTTGTACCGAAGAGGATTTGAAAGAAGTAAAGATTGGGGCCGGTCTGCAGGTTTCAGTAAAAGAACAACTCATTGACATGCTTCGAGAATACATCGACGTCTTTGCTTGGTCTTATCAAGATATGCCGGGTCTAGATACATATATTGTTATGCACAAGCTGCCCTTGAAGTAAGATTATCCTCTAGTGAAGCAAAAGCTACGCCGTACTCACCCAGATATGGCAATGAAGATTAAGGAAGAAGTATACAAATAGTGGGACGCCGGTTTCCTTGTTGTAACTGGTTACCCGCCGTAGGTCGCTAATATTGTACCAGTGCCTAAGAAGGATGGAAAAGTACGGATGTGTGTGAATTACCGGGACCTGAACAGAGCTAGCCTGAAGGATGATTTCACATTACCTCACATTGATGTATTGGTCGAAAACATAACTCAGTTCTCGATATTTTCTTTTATGGATGGTTTTTCCGGGTATAATCAGATCAGAATGTCCCCCAAAGACATGGAGAAAACTACCTTCATCACACCTTGGGGCACATTTTGTTACAAGGTAATGCCATTTGGACTGAAGAATGCCGGTGCGACTTATCAATAGGCTATGGTAACGTTATTCCACGACATGATCCATAAAGAAATTGAATGCTACGTGGATAACATGATTGCCAAGTCCCTCACTGAAGAAGATCATTTGGTAAATCTGTTGAAGTTGTTCAAGCATCTGAGAAAGTATCAGCTGAAGCTAAACCCCAACAAATGCACATTTGGGGTACGTTCTGGTAAGCTGCTTGGATTTATCGTAAGTGAAAAGGGAATCGAAGTTGATCCTGACAAAGTCAAAGCCATCAAGGAGATGCTTGCACCTAGGACTGAGAAGGAAGTTCGGGGGTTCTTAGGTAGATTGAACTACATATCAAGGTTCATATCTCACCTCACTGCAACCTGTGAGCCCCTATTCAAATTGTTGAGAAAGGAACAAACGGTCAGGTGGAACGAAGATTGTCAGAAGGCTTTTGACAAAATCAAGGAATACTTACAAGAACCTCCAATTCTTATGCCTCCAGTTGAAGGAAGACCTCTAATAATGTACCTGACAGTATTAGAAGGATGAATGGGGTGTATACTAGGCCATCATGACGAGTCTGGTCAAAAAGAGTATGCAATATATTACCTAAGCAAAATGTTTACCAACTGTGAACAACGTTATTCACTGCTCGAGAAAACTTGCTGTGCTTTAGCGTAGGTTGCTTGCCGACTGAGATAGTATATGTTGACTCACACTACTTTTTTGATCTCAAAGATGGACCCCGTCAAGTACATATTCGAGAAGCCAACACTTACCGGAAGGGTTGCAAGATGGCAAATGATTCTGACAGAGTATGACATTCAGTACACATCCCAAAAGGCCATCTAAGGAAGTGTATTGTCTGAATATCTAACTGAGCAACCCATTAATGATTATCAGCCAATGAGATTGGACTTCCCTAATGAATACATCATGTTCCTAAAAGCAAAAGATCATGAAGAGCCTGTTCACACTGAAGGACCTGACCCAGAAGAAGAGTGGACAATGATGTTTGATGGGGCTGTCAATATGAATGGTCGTGGATTTGGTGCAGTGCTCATCACACCTAAAGGAGTTCATATGCCTTTCTCGGCAAAACTCACCTTCGCCTGCACTAACAACGAAGCTAAATATGAAGCTTGTATCATGGGTCTTGAGGAACCCATTTGTAACAACCCAATTCTCGTAATTAGTTATTTATTAATTAATTGTGTGATTTCGTGCCTAATTGAGTTAATTGATTATTTGGATTTTATAGGAATTAATTAATTAAATCGAATTATATGAATTAATTAATTGATTTGGTTTATTGGAAATAATTTAATTATTTGATTTAATTTATTTATTTAATTTATTAGATGTGTTTTATTAGTGAAATAAAATAAATATTGTATATTTGGCTAATTGGGCTATTAGGAGTGTGGGAATAGTAAGTGAGTGAATGGGTGGTAAGCCCAACAAGAGAATAGAATAATTATGAAAAGAGTTAGGGTTTAAGAAAAAAAATAGAAAAGAAGAGAGGAATAGAAAGAGAGAAGAGGCTAGGAGAGGAGGAAGTGAAGAGGAACTCAAGAACAACTAGAAAACTCAAAGAAATCCAAGGTAAGGGTGGGTTTTCACATAGTTATTGGGATTGTATATGATAATATATTGATGGGTAGAAACATGTTTAGGTTGAAATACCTAATTTTTATGATTTTGACATTTTTAGGTTTTGATGATACTACTTGATAATAGATTATTAATTGTGTATGGAATTGGTATTTTGATATACTATAGACACTCATTCATTGTTTGGGACTGATATAAATGGCTAGTAGTGATAACTTTATAGCTAGTGAGGTCTTATAGTTATGTGAGTGGCGCCATTACTTGATGAGAATGTAGGAACAGTAGTGAAACATTATGTTGAAATACTTTATTTTGATAACATAAAAACCAACCTTATATTTCTTTAATTAACGGTTAAATACATTGCTTAATACCATTAATTAACACAGTAGCATACGCATAAATAATGGCAAAGTTTAGTAATGCATTTTCGAGAGATCAAGTGATATACCTACTACTGCAGTGCGCATGTGCAATTGATAGCCAACTGAGGTATGCTAATATTATTATACTAGGAACTTACTTTGATTTAGAAACAATGAAAAGTGATGTCTATATGTAGCCTAAACAGTAATCCTTAGTAGACACCCACTTGGACTTATAAATGGAAAATATTACATGAGCTAATTAATAAATGATAGTATAATTGTTGTCTATTTTTCTACACGAACATATATTTGTTATTTGAAACAAGCCAATGAATAATGTGATGTCTCTATAGCCTTGTTAATGTGACACATATTACTAAAAGCCAAGTGACACCTCCATATGCTAGGAACCAACTAAAACGTGAATAGCTTAGTGATATATGTATGTGGATTCTTACTGTAACTTATAACTTGTTAATAGTGAGGAAATTTCCTTAGTTATTAATAATACTTAGTTCTTAGCATAATTAATAATAAATTGGATTGGTATATGAGAGTGAGTTAAATAACATCATTTAAGTTCCATCCTATAACGACTTATTAACATTTCGTACTGTAGCAATCTTATTTTATTAACTAATCTTTTTATTGTTTACCTTATTTACCTTGGAACAATAGCAATCCAATTGAAAATATGGGACTTTTCTTATATCATGTTATTGGGTAACCGAATGAAAACAAGTGATTAATTTTGGTGATTAATTAGATGAGTAATTTGACGATTATTTTGGTGATTAACTTGATGATAAATTATTCATTCCATGTTTATTCGGTAATGTGTATTTTGTGAATTGTGTTTATACCTCTTGGATTACTTGCTTGTTGTGAGATAATGTTATTGAGATTGTATTGTAAAATGTGTTGTATACCGTTTGCAAATGATTTGTGTGTGGATGATGCATAAATATGTGCAAGTATGTGTAACTGTGTGGTAATTCAAATGTGATGAATTACTGAAGATATGAAAGAATTTTAAGATTAGAGGAAGGTCTTAGTTGCATATGGCTGTTGAACTTGCACATGCATCATTTTATTAAGAGGCAATGTTTGCTAGTTCCGTGGGAGCTAGTGACTTTACCCAAACCTAGAGGACGGGTTTGAAAGCTTAGAGAACGGGCTTTTGATGTGTTATCGGTCTAGAGGACGGACCCGGTTTAAATGTAAAAACTGAAAAATGATAATAAGAAATTGGTACCACATGCATGAGTTGTATTTGAGTCTTGCATTGAGTCTCATTGTGTCTATGGTTACAATGTGAGATTATATGTGTTATGTGAATTGTTGAATTGGTGAATTATGGATTTGTGAGTATGTACTTGTTAATAGTATGACTACTTGAGTGATATTATGTTGATGAAACTTTTGAAGTGTGAGAATAATTGTGATTATGCTTGTACACCTTAAATTATATATTATCTTATGATTTCAATAATTATGTGAATTCTCACCCTTCTTTTGGAATGATGTTTTATACGACATCGCTCGGGTACTGAAGATTAGAGTTGCTTCTAGCAAGAGAGTAGCTGATGGAGTAACCTATTTTAGTTTCATATTTATTTTGGGTCGAGTCGTGCCCTGATCATGTAACACTGGGAATGTTTGATTCATGTCTTAAGAGATACAATTGTATACTCTATCTATTTTGGTAATTGAATTTAAATTTTAGGTGAAGTGGCTTTTATGCCCAAGTTGATTTAATGAATGAAGTTTATTTGAGACTTGAATGTCATGAGATTCTTAATGAAAGTGATCCGCTGCCACATGCTAATGTGAAAGTATATGAAAGCATGAATTTATTTCAAGTGTTATTGAGCATGACAGGTGTATGTTGTGATGTTTTGAATTATGTGTGACATCCTTGTTTGATATGCATAATAATTACTCTGATTATTTATATATTTTCCGCGGGGTTTAGAGGGTGTTACATTAGTGGTATCAGAGAAAAGTCGGTCAGTTGACTAAGTTGTCTGTGTGTTTATTTTGTGTTCCAGTATCGGTATTCTTGTTCGAAAGAGGATTTTATTGTGGAATCAAGAACAATGGCTGCAGGTAGGAATGATAGAGCACTTGCTGAAGCTTTGGCGTTGTTGGCTGGAGCGATTAGGCAGATTCCTCAAGTCAATGTGAATGCTGTGAACAACACTGATAATGAATTTCGTGCTTTGGGAAAGTTTCAGAGGAAAAACCCACCAAAGTTCATGGGAAGGCATGAACCCGACAAAGAACAAGAATGGTTGGATTCAATTGAAAAGATATTTCAAGTTATGAGTTGTTCAGATGCGCAGAAGGTGCAGTTTGGCACCCAATTGCTTGAGAAGGAAGTTGAGCACTAGTGGGGTAACACTCGTCGAAGATTTGAAGCAAGGTAACTTAACTCTGGAGAAGTACTTTCCGGAAGATGTACGTGGAAAGAAGGAAATTGAGTTTCTTGAATTGAAGCAAGGTAACTTAACTGTGGCTGATTATGCAGCAAGATTTTAGGAATTGATTCATTTTTGTCCTCACTACAACACTACTAATGCTGAGAGATCTAAATGTCTTAAGTATGTGAATGGTTTGAGACCTGAAATCAAGCAAGCCATTGGTTATTAAGAGATTAGGCGATATTCTGAGTTGGTGAACAAAAGTAGGATCTATGATGAAGATAGTAGGGCTCGATCAGCTCACTACAAAAGTATGGGTGATAAGAAAGGAAAAGGCCAATTCAGAGGGAAACCATATGTGACATCTGGTGACAAAGGGAAGCAGAAAGCTAGTTATGGAAAGAAGTTGAGTGGGGGAGGAGCTTCCACTCCAGTGAGGTGTTATCAATGTGGTGTTGAAGGACATCGTGCTTCTGAATGCACAAGTGTTGAGAAGAAATGTTTCAAGTGTGGCAAGCTTGGCCACAAGGCTTTAGAGTGCAGGAGTGGTGCGAGTGTGACTTGCTACGATTGTGGTGAGCAAGGGCACATTAGTACCAAGTGTGACCAACCAAAAAAGGCTCAAACAAAAGGGAAAGTGTTTGCTCTGTCTGGATCTGAGACGACTAGTGAAGATCGATTGATCAGAGGTACATGCTTCATTAATGGTATACCTTTAATAGCTATAATTGATACTGGATCTACACATTCTTTTATTTCTTTGGATTATGTTAAAAGATTGAATCTTGAGTTGTCTGTTATGGGTGGTAGTATGGTTATTGATACTCCTGCTATGGGTTCAGTAACTATCCCATATGTGTGTTTGAATTGTCCGTTGAGTATTTTTGGTAAAGACTTTGGCGTTGATTTAGTATGTCTTAAGTTAGATCAACTTGATGTTATTCTTGGCATGAATTGGTTGGAGTTCAACCATGTCTATATTAATTGTTTTGATAAGTCAGTTGTTTTTCTTAAACCTGAGGACGAAGGAGACTTATTTATGTCTGCCAAGCAAGTGAATGAGTTAGTGCAAGATGGTGCCGAGATGTTTATGTTGCTGGCAACTTTGAGTATCGAGGAAAGTGGAGCAGTTGGTGTTTTGCCAATTGTTTGTGATTTGCCAGAAGTTTTTCCTGATGAGATAAGTGATTTACCACCGGAACGCGAGGTGGAGTTTTCGATCAACTTAGTTCCCGGAACTAGTCCAGTATCGATGGCTCCATATCGTATGTCTGCATTGGAGTTGAAAGAGTTGAAGAGTCAACTTGAAGATCTACTTAAGAAGAGGTTTATTCGTCCAAGTGTGACACCGTGGGGTGCACCTGTTTTGCTGGTTAAGAAGAAAGAAGGTACTATGAGGCTTTGTGTGGATTACCGACAATTGAACAAGGTGACTATCAAGAATAAGTATCCACTTCCGAGGATTGATGATTTGATGGATCAATTAGTTGGTGCAAGTGTGTTTAGTAAGATAGATTTGAGATCTAGGTATCATCAGATTCGTGTGAAAGCTGAAGATATTCAGAAAACTGCTTTTCGGACGAGGTATGGTCATTATGAGTATTCTGTGATGCCATTTGGTGTAACTAATGCACCGGGTGTATTTATGGAGTACATGAATGGGATTTTCCATCTGTATTTGGACAAGTTTGTGGTTGTATTCATTGATGATATTTTGATTTATTCCATGAGTGAAGAGGATCATGTTGAACATCTAAAGATTGTGTTATCTGTGTTGAAGGAGAAACAATTATATGCTAAACTTTCTAAGTGCGAGTTTTGGTTGAATAAAGTGAGTTTCCTCGGTCATGTGATTTCAAGTAAAGGAATTGCAGTTGATCCGTCGAAGGTTGAAGCTGTATCGCAATGGGAAGCCCTAAAATAAATTTTAGAGATTAGAGGTTTTCTTGGTTTGGCAGGTTATTATTGGAAATTTATTGAAGGATTTTCTAAGTTGTCTTTGCCATTGACGCAATTGACTAGAAAGGGTCAAGCTTTTGTTTGGGATACAAAGTGTGAAGAAAGTTTCCAAGAGCTTAAGAGAAGATTGACGATAGCCCCTGTTTTGATTTTTCCGAATCCGACAGAACCGTTTGTTGTGTATTGTGATGCTTCATTAATGGGTTTGGGAGGTGTATTGATGCAAAATCATCAAGTTGTAGCTTATGCTTCAAGGCAACTTAAAGTGCATGAGAGAAATTATCCGACGCATGACTTAGAATTAGCCGTTGTTGTGTTTGTGTTGAAGCTTTGGAGGCACTACTTGTTTGGATCGAGATTTGAAGTCTTTAGTGATCATAAGAGTTTAAAGTATCTCTTTGATAAGAATGAATTGAATGTGAGGCAAAGAAGATGGTTGGAACTTTTGAAGAATTATGATTTTAGTTTGAATTACCATCCGGGTAAGGCAAACGTGGTAGCTGATGCATTAAGTCGTAAATCCTTGCGTATGTCGACGATGATGGTTAGAGAGTTGGAAATGATTGAACAATTTCGAGACATGAGTTTGGTTTACGAAGAGACTTCTTATGGAGTTAAGCTTGGTATGTTGAAGCTTACAAGTGGTATTCTTGACGAGATTCGAGAAGGTCAGAAATATGATTTAGGTTTGGTAGATCGATTAACTTTGATCAATCAAGGTCGAGGAGGTTATTTCCAGATTGATGAGAATGGTATCATGAAGTGTCGTGATCGAGTTTGTGTTCCGGATATTGCTGAATTGAAGAAGAGTATTCTTGAAGAAGGTCATCGTAGTGGGTTGAGTATTCATCCGGGTGCGACTAAGATGTATCAAGATTTGAG
Source organism: Lathyrus aphaca (assembly GCA_963966055.1). Taxonomy (NCBI): domain Eukaryota; kingdom Viridiplantae; phylum Streptophyta; class Magnoliopsida; order Fabales; family Fabaceae; genus Lathyrus; species Lathyrus aphaca. The sequence goes on from OZ014523.1 coordinate 180,191,972, forward strand.
GAAAGTGTTTTGGTGGCCTTGTATGAAGAAGGATATTGCAGAGTTTGTGTATTCTTGTTTGACTTGTCAGAAGTCAAAGATTGAGCATCAGAAAACTGTCGGGTTTAATGAAACCATTAGCTATTCCTGAGTGGAAATGGGATAGCATATCTATGGATTTTGTATCTGGTTTACCTAGGACACCGAGTAATTTTGAGGCTATTTGGGTTATTGTGGACAGGTTGATGAAATATGCTCACTTTATTCCGATAAGGATGGATTACCCATTGGAGAAGTTAGCAAAGTTGTATATCGAGTTGTCAGTTTGCATGGTATTCTGTCTAGTATTGTGTCGGATAGAGATCCAAGGTTCACATCAAGATTTTGGGAGAGTTTACAAAGTGCTTTGGGTACTAAGTTGTGTTTGAGTTCTGCTTATCATCCGCAGACGGATGGTCAGACGGAGAGGACGATTCAGTCACTTGAGGATCTTTTGAGAGCTTGTGTTTTGGAAAAGGGAGGAACTTGGGATAGCTACTTATCTTTGATTGAGTTTACTTACAACAACAGTTTTCATTCGAGTATTGGTATGGCACCGTTTGAAGCATTGTATGGTAGGAGGTGTAGGACGCCATTGTGTTAGTATGAGGCTGGAGAGAATGCGGTGGTTGGACCTGAGATAGTTCAACAGACTACAGATAAGATTAAAATGATTCAGGAGAAGATGAAGATTTCTCAAAGTCGTCAGAAAAGTTATCATGACAAGATGAGGAAAGCACTTGAGTTCCAAGAGGGAGATCATGTGTTCCTTCGAGTTACTCCGACAACTGGTGTTGGTAGGGCGTTGAACTCGCGCAAGTTGACACCGCGTTTTATTGGTCCTTACCAGATCTTGCAGAGGATAGGAGAGGTGGCACATCAGATTGCTCTGCCGACGTCGCTTGCTAATCTCCATGACGTGTTCCATGTATCTCAGTTGAGGAAATACATTGCGGATCCTTCTCATGTAGTCCAAGTAGATGATGTGTAGGTGAGAGATAACTTGACTGTTGAGACTTCACCTATGCGGATAGAAGATCGGGAGTTGAAGCAACTTCGAGGTAAAGAGATTTCTTTGGTGAAGGTCGCTTGGGGAGGACAAGCTGGTGGAAATGTAACTTGGGAACTTGAGAGTCAGATGAGAGAGTCTTATCCCGAGTTGTTCATTTGAGGTAATTTTCGAGGGCGAAAATCTTTTAAGTGGGGGAGGGTTGTAACACCCCAATTCTCGTAATTAGTTATTTATTAATTAATTGTGTGATTTCGTGCCTAATTGAGTTAATTGATTATTTGGATTTTATAGGAATTAATTAATTAAATTGAATTATATGAATTAATTAATTGATTTGGTTTATTGGAAATAATTTAATTATTTGATTTAATTGATTTATTTAATTTATTAGATGTGTTTTATTAGTGAAATAAAATAAATATTGTATATTTAGCTAATTGGGCTATTAGGAGTGTGGGAATAGTAAGTGAGTGAATGGGTGGTAAGCCCAACAAGAGAATAGAATAATTATGAAAAGAGTTAGGGTTTAAGAAAAAAAAAAAGAAAATAAGAGAGGAATAGAAAGAGAGAAGAGGCTGGGAGAGGAGGAAGTGAAAAGGAACTCAAGAACAACTAGAAAACTCAAAGAAATCCAAGGTAAGGGTGGGTTTTCACATAGTTATTGTGATTGTATATGATAATATATTGATGGGTAGAAACATGTTTAGGTTGAAATCCCTAATTTTTATGATTTTGACATTTTTAGGTTTTGATGATACTACTTGATAATAGATTATTAATTGTGTATGGAATTGGTATTTTGATATACTATAGACACTCATTCATTGTTTGGGACTGATATAAATGGCTAGTAGTGATAACTTTATAGCTAGTGAGGTCTTATAGTTATGTGAGTGGCGCCATTACTTGATGAGAATGTAGGAACAGTAGTGAAACATTATGTTGAAATACTTTATTTTGATAACATAAAAACCAACCTTATATGTCTTTAATTAACGGTTAAATACATTGCTTTGTACCATTAATTAACACAGTAGCATACGCATAAATAATGGCAAAGTTTAGTAGTGTATTTTCGAGAGATCAAGTGATATACCTACTACTGCAGAGCGCATGTGCAATTGATAGCCAACTGAGGTATGCTAATATTATTATACTAGGAACTTACTTTGATTTAGAAACAATGAAAATTGATGCCTATATGTAGCCGAAACATTAATCCTTAGTAGACACCCACTTGGACTTATAAATGGAAAGTATTACATGAGCTAATTAATAAATGATAGTATAATTGTTGTCTATTTTTCTACACGAACATATATTTGTTATTTGAAACAAGCCAATGAATAATGTAATGTCTCTATAGCCTTATTAATGTGACACATATTACTAAAAGCCAAGTGACACCTCCATATGCTAGGAACCAACTAAAACGTGAATAGCTTAGTGATATATGTATGTGGATTCTTACTGTAACTTATAACTTGTTAATAGTGAGGAAATTTCCTTAGTTATTAATAATACTTAGTTCTTAGCATAATTAATAAGAAATTTGATTGGTATATGAGAGTGAGTTAAATAGCATCATTTAAGTTCCATCCTATAACGACTTATTAACATTTCGTACTGTAGCAATCTTATTTTATTAACTAAACTTTTTATTATTTACCTTATTTACCTTGGAACAATAGCAATCCAATTGAAAATGTGGGACTTTTCTTATATCATGTTATTGGGTAACCGAATGAAAACAAGTGATTAATTTTGGTGATTAATTTGATGAGTAATTTGACGATTATTTTGGTGATTAACTTGATGATAAATTATTCATTCCATGTTTAATCGGTAATGTGTATTTTGTGAATTGTGTTTATACCTCTCGGATTACTTGCTTGTTGTGAGATAATGTTATTGAGATTGTATTGTAAAATGTGTTGTATACCGTTTGAAAATGATTTGTGTATGGATGATGCATAAATATGTGCAAGTATGTGTAACTGTGTGGTAATTCAAATGTGATGAATTATTGAAGATATGCAAGAATTTTAAGATTAGAGGAAGGTCTTAGTTGCATATGGCTGTTGAACTTGCACATGCATCATTTTATTAAGAGGCAATGTTTGCTAGTTCCGTGGGAGCTAGTGACTTTACCCAAACCTAGAGGACGGGTTTGAAAGCTTAGAGAACGGGCTTTTGATGTGTTATCGTTCTAGAGGACGGACCCGGTTTAAATGTAAAAACTGAAAAATGATAATAAGAGATTGGTACCACATGCATGAGTTGTATTTGAGTCTTGCATTGAGTCTCATTGTGTCTATGGTTACAATGTGAGATTATATGTGTTATGTGAATTGTTGAATTGGTGAATTATGGATTTGTGAGTATGTACTTGTTAATAGTATGACTACTTGAGTGATATTATGTTGATGAAACTTTTGAAGTGTGAGAATAATTGTGATTATGCATGTACACCTTAAATTATATATTATCTTATGATTTCATTAATTATGTGAATTCTCACCCTTCTGTTGGAATGATGTTTTATACGACATCGCTCAGGTACTGAAGATTAGAGTTGCTTCTAGCAAGAGAGTAGCTGATGGAGTAATCTAATTTAGTTTCATATTTATTTTGGGTCGAGCCGTGCTCTGATCATGTAACACTGGGAATGTTTGATTCATGTCTTAAGTGATAAAATTGTATACTCTATCTATTTTGTTAATTGAATTTGAATTTTAGGTGAAGTGGCTTTTATGCCCAAGTTGATTTAATGAATGAAGTTTATTTGAGACTTGAATGTCATGAGATTCTTAATGAAAGTGATCCGCTGCCACATGCTAATGTGAAAGTATATGAAAGCATGAATTTATTTCAAGTGTTATTGAGCATGACAGGTGTATGTTGTGATGTTTTGAATTATGTGTGACATCCTTGTTTGATATGCATGATAATTACTCTGATTATTTATATATTTTCCGCGGGGTTTAGAAGGGTGTTACACCATTGACCTCAGGATCAAGACATTAACTGTATTCGGAGATTCAACTTTGGTAATGATTCAGACCAACGGAAAATGGTACACCCACCAAGAGCATCTGATCCCATACCGTGACTACACGAGGAGATTATTGACTTTCTTCACAACAGTCAAACTTTAGTACATCCCTCGAGACGAAAATCAGTTCGCAGATGTTGTAGCTACCATTTCCTCCATGATCAGGGTTCAAACTGCCAATTATGTGCCTCGAATTATGGTATCCAGACTAGACCGACCAGCATATGTATTCTCTGTGGGCATTGCTAAAGATGACAAGCCATGGTTCCATGATATCAAAAGCTTCTTAAAGGATCAAACATACCCACCTAGGGCATCATCCAATGATAAGAAGACATTAAGAAGGCTGGCTGGTAGTTTCTTCCTTAATGCTGATGGTTCATTATACAAGCGGAACTTTGATATGGTACTGCTCAGATGTGTTGACAAGAAGGAAGTAGACCTATTGATGCACAAGCTGCATGAAGGATCTTTCGGTACTCATGCTGGGGGACATGCAATGGCTAAGAAATTACTAAGATCAGGTTACTACTAGATCACAATAGATGCAGACTGTTGTGCCTATGCAAGAAATTGCCACAAATGCCAGATCTATGCAGACAAGGTGCATGTGCCTCCAAATCCTTTGAACGTGATGTCTTCACCTTGGCCCTTTGCCATGTGGGGCATTGACATGATTGGAAAGATCGAACCGTCTGCTTCAAATGGGCACAGATTCATCCTGGTGGCCATTGATTACTTCACCAAATGGGTTGAAGCAGCTTCGTATGCAAACGTCACTAGGCAAGTAGTAGCCAGATTCCTGAAAAGAGACATCATCTGTCGATACGGAGTTCCCAAGCGAATCATTACTGATAATGGTTCCAATTTAAACAACAAAATGATGGCAGAACTGTGTCGGGACTTCAAAATTCAACATCACAACTCTTCTCCTTACAGGACAAAAATGAATGACGCTGTTGAAGCAGCCAATAAAAACATCAAGAAGATTGTGCAGAAGATGGTGGTTACTTATAAAGACTGGCATGAAATGATACAATTTGCTTTACATGGGTAGCGAACCTCAATCAGAACGTCCATTGGGGCAACACCTTAACAGCTTGTGTATCGTATGGAAGCCGTCCTACCTGTTGAAGTTAAGTTACCCTCCTTACGGGTAATGATGGATGCGAAGCTGGACAAAGCAGAATGGGTCCGGTCTCGGTACAATCAACTGAATCTGATCGAAGAAAAGAGATTAGCTACTATCTGTCATGGGCAGTTATATCAAAAAATAATGAAGAAAGCCTTCGATCAGAAAGTCAGGCTTCGGGAATACCATGTGGGAGATCTTGTGCTGAAGAGACTCCTTCCTCCTCAAACAGACCACAGGGGCAAGTGGACTCCAAACTACGATGGTCCATTCATAGTAAAGAAGGTCTTCTCTGGTGGAGCACTGATACTCACTACTATGGATGGTGAAGATTTCTTGTCCCCTGTGAATTCAGATGCAGTTAAAAAATACTTCGCATAAAATGACCCGCTAGACATAAAAATAGCATGTAAGTCCAGGCAAAAATAGGGCATCCCGGCGAGTTAAAAACATAATTAAAGACTCGGGCAAAAATAACGGAAAATAAAAAATATGTACACCCGCTGAGTTGAAAAGCCGCATTGGACAACTCATGCAAAAATAGGTATCCCGGTGGATTGAAAACCCGAAAGGGCGATCCACGCAAAATTAGGGAATAAGCGAACAACTGCATTCTAAATTCGTCTGTATCACTCGCAACATGACAAGCTTCGAAAGGATAAAGCACCAGTCATAATCAACCTTCTTTAGAAAGCAAGATAAGAAGAACGTCAAGGTCATACAGGTCATAGACAACGAAGCTCACCGGAAGAGTCATCAACATTGCTAACACTTTTACTTTTCTCAATTTATAGCAATCTCCTCATTCCAGGGAATTTGTTCCCTTGACTGTATTTGCCTATTCAGGGCACCCAGATTAATAAAATCAGATTTTCAGTCACACCTCTTTTTGTACATTTTTTATTTCATTGGAAAAATGTCCAATATTCATAATTAATACTTGCATAAAAACAAATGAGCCATTCTTAATAAATGCTTGTGGGAAATATATTTACTTTCAGGAATATCTAACTCCTATGACGGAATCTGGTAAGGGATACCTCGGGATGCTTGTGCGTTTCTTTATCTTAACAGGTTGCAGGTATTCAATACACAGCATGGGGCATTCCAAGCACACTTCCTTAGCATACCTCATTCCCAAGCAATATCTGGAATGTTTTTTCCCAACGGAGTTGCCAAAACATCCTCATCCCCAGCATAAGTCTATTCAACAGGAGCTCCCCCAATTTTGATCCCCACCAGAGTGCCAGATCTCTCATCCTCAGCAAGGTTAAAAGAACTATCTCCCCACAGAATTTCCAGCCTCTCCCTAGAAGAGAAATGTTTGAAACTCTTACACAACAAAGTGATGGAAGCCTACTTCCACCCAACTGAGTTCTCCTTACAGGGTAGATCAACGAATGATCTATTTCCCCAAGCAGAGCTATATCTCCTAACAGATCTACTAATGATCTCCCTCAGTTGGGATGTCCCTCCTAGCAGATCAGCCAGGGATCTTCAGCGGGATCTGAATCCCGGATTGGTTCCTCCTTTGCATAATAATAGCATTCACATCATATTCACCAAATAAGTGTAGCATTCCGTCTAATACGGAGCATTACAGAAAAAATCAAACATTTGTATGATCACAAGCTAGGTTCGAGGCAATCACCTGCAATTACCATCAGAATTTCATCAGCAATATATAAAATCTCACGTCCCCTGCAAATAAAAGCCAAAGCGTCCCCTTTGCACTCTTCAACACAAATTCCTTTCCAAATATACCCTTTTCGACACTCGTCCGTGTCATATCATTCCCCTGCAAATATAAGCCAAAGCATCCTCTTTGCATTCTTAAATACAGATACCTACACATACTCTTTTGACACTCGTCCGTGTCACCTCTCCCCAACATGGTTGCTAAATCGCTTGGTGCAAACAAAGTACTTGTTTATAACACACTCCTTTCGACACCTGTCCGTGTCATCCTATCCCCACAGGTCGCCTTTACACTCTCACAATACAAATATTGGTTCATAACTTATACACATTCTCTTTTGACACCCGTCCGTGTCATACTTTCCCTAGCAAGTTGAACACTCGTCTGTGTCTTGCTCATACTTCACCAACAAATCAATGCTCACCCATACTTATACAGAAGTCTTTGATACTCGTCCGTATCTTGTATATATCACCCTTCAAACAGATCCGACACTCGTCCGTGTTCTCTGTTAACCAGTTGATACTCGTCCGTATCATCATCTCTGAACATGCATCAGTGTTTGTGTCTACCGATACTCATCTGTATCATGGTCCTAAGGATGCTCGTCCGCACCTTTAATCTATACAAAGCGTCAAACGCTTATACCTTTTATTCTTGAGCATAAGCACTCGTCCGTGTTTACCATTCCCCAGTAACTTACCAACAAACCCTTTTTCTTCTATCCGACATTCGTCCTATGTCGTGATATGTTCGGCAGTCGTCCCCTGCCAGGTGATCGTCCTTCACCTTTGGATGACCGTCTCTCATCCTTTCCCCAGCGGAGTCTCCATTATTGGAATCCTTTTCTATCCGGCATTCGTCATATGTCGTGACATTTAGCAGCCGTCCCCTGCTAGGTGATCGCCCTTCACCTTTTGATGATCGTCCCTCATCCTTTATCTGATGTCTGTCCCCATCGTTGATCTTGTTATCTGACATTCGTCCTATGTCTTGATAAACCCCGAGAGCAGCCGTCCCCTGCTAGGTGATCGTCCTTCACCTCTTGATGATCGTCCTTCATCATGCTTATCCGATGGCCGTCCCCATCGTCGACCTTTTTCTATCCGACATTTGTCCTATGTCATAATAAAAAGCAGTCGTCCCCTGCTAGGTGATCGTCTTTCACCGTTGATGACCGTCCCTCATCAATATTTCATTTATTCTTTAAACTGATGGTCGTCCCCATCATTGTTTACTTTACTTTCCAAACTTGATGGTCGTCCCCATCATTGACTTTATCTTTAATCCCTAGAGAATCTTGTTTCTTCACCCGATAGCCGTCCCCGTCGTGGTCTCTTTATTTCCCCAGCTTGTCGGCCGTCCCCGTCATTGCTTTGCTTACCACTTTATTTCCAGCAGTCGTCCTCTGCTCGATGATCGTCCTCCATCGCCTTCATTTTGATAATCATACTATACTATCTTTTACAATTTATATCCCTTTTCTTCTTCTCCCCAGTGAGTGCAAATTTTAGACTGTCTTTGGTATTCAACCACAAGTTATCTTGTTTGTCTCATGTTTGTGTCTCTATGCCAGGCGCTTACATCCTGCATAGCTAACTCATGTTTGAATAGGGGAAGCTGTAAACATCCCAAATTTTCCCTCACTAATTTCACACCATGGCTTTTGATCTTTCATTTTTTCATTAACATAATCATACCATCTCATATTTCATTTTGTTTCATCAACATATGTTCATGTCCATCTACATCTAGGGTTTGTGATCTGAGCAATCCAAGGTTCCATCTGAGCCACTCCAAAGGCCTCAAATATTTCCAAGAGGGTCCATGTGTGTTCTATCATCATATTGTTTCCCTCAAAGTTCATGGAAGTCAAGAAATCACAAGAACTGGCAAGGCATGGAAGTAGAGTTAGGGTTTTCACTTTACAGATGACCAAAATTAGGGTTTTGGTTTCAGAGGCCTCAACACCAAATATTTGGGCCATTCTTGTTTCTATTGTTCTTAAGATAGTATAAGGATCATGTGTACCAAGTTTGATAAAGAAATGCATTATGGAAGTCATATGTTCACTGGGTAACCTCTTGAGCAAGTTAAGTCAAAATCAGGGCATCTGAGGCCCCCAACAATGGAACCTAAGGAGTATTTTCATCAAATTGAAGTTCTCTGATCTTTATTTGATCTTAGAAGAGGTTGGAAGTTCACAAGATTGAATAAGTTTGAGCCATTTGAAAAGTTGCCAAAAATGGAAACGACTTGTAATGGAAACTTTCCATTTTGGGAAAGTTTTTCAACCTCCTCTTTCTCAACCAAAAATGATTCAAATGAAAAATTCTTGGTCATGAAAGTTGTAGATTAGGTCTTTCCCTTTTCAAAAAGTACAAGAACATGTTCTAATTCCTTATGGAACTCAAGTTATGATCCTTCAAAGTTGGCAAAAATCACATAATTTTCACATTCATGCCAAAGAGGGATTTTTGCAAATTCACTTGCCAAGCTTCTAAGTGACCTCTAATTGACTTCTAAACATCATAACAACATCACATGACTCATTTTGCTCAGAATTTCCCAAGGAACCACAACATTTCATGCCTTGCATCACAAGATAACTCAAAGAGGGCAAAATGCAAAAAGTTGCAAAACCACTTGCATCTTTCCCTCCAAGCCATCCAGCTCATCAAATATGATCCATAAGCTTTCCTTGATCTCAGCTGAGCCCAGCCATGCCCAAATCCAGCCCTGACCCGTGCCCATACCTCAAGTACAACCAAGCTTGACTTTTTGCAAAATCACCCATACCAATCAGCATAGCCCACAACCACTCTTCTGACCTATCAAGACATGATATGTGGACATTATGCAAGCCATAACATATAACACACAAGCCTGAATGCTCTCACACACTCAGATTCACAAAATACTCAAGAAACTTCATCTCTTCGAAACTCATAAACCAACCATCAAAACTTCAAACTTTCTTCACCATTCAACTAAGCATCACTCATAGAACAAATCCCAACCATTAAAATGGCCTAAAAGCTCCTAAAACAAAAACACGATTTCACCGCCGCCCCTCTGAACTGAAACCTCAAAAAACAGCCATACAAACTTGTTTCAAGCTTTCCAGAAGCATCAAGGAGTTCATAGGAGTGGAAAAGCACCAAGGAGAGGCCTAGATAGCTCAGATTGAGAAAGCTTCACCTCAGGTATCATCAAGAACAAATTTCCCAGAAATCTCTTTTTAGGTTATAGAAATGTTCTTCATGCTTCACTGATCACACTGAACCTTTTATTTTTGAAAATGGTTGAGTATTAAGCCTATATCGTGCTTCTGAAATTTTTGCAGTTTTTATGTTTTGATTCGTATCTGGATTTTGATGCATGATAAATGTTGTTTAAGGTTTGATTCTTGTTTAGGATGAGTAGGAGAGTGGATCTGGAGCTTTAGAGCTTCTAATTTGGCCTAAGGAAGAAGTTGGTTTGAAGGTGTGGCCAGAGAAGATGACCGGAGCTTAGCTCCGGTCACCTGAGTTTAATTAGGGCTAATCTCCCCAGTTTGAATGTGAGCCGTAAGATTGAGATTAGGGTTAGTGAGTGTACGGCCAGGATTAGGTCATTAATCCCAAAATGTGATTAATTAATTTAAATCAGATTAATTAACTATGAGTTATCTGGACCCTCCATCTGCGCGCGCAGTCAACCCCTTCCCCTTGAATTCAAATCTGGACCATTGGATTGACATACTTTTCCTTTTATTCATTTGTATTCATTTTTTATCCATTTCTTTTCATATAATTATTTAAAATAGCAAAAATCATTAAAAAATTATGAAAATTGTTATCATGACTTTTATTAATTTTCAGAAACCAAAACTATTTTTATTTTTATTTTTTGCATTAAAAAATATTTTTAAATCATTTAAATGTTTTAATTAATTAATTAATTCATTTTAATTAATTAAAAATAAATTTAAGTATTTAAAAATCACAAAAAAAATCAGAAAGCATTCTTAGACATTTAGAAACATTTACAAACTCACCATACAAATTTCTTTTTGGTTTTGATCATACTTTGAGAATTTTCAATGAATTAGGGCTCTTAAAATGTTCATTTTCTAACCCTAACTTCAAAAATTCATAACTTTTAAACCAAGTTGAGTTTGTGAATGGTCCTTTTTGCATTATTATATGCATGGCTTCTAGCATCCAAAAACATTTTTGTTTCATTTTTATCTTGCATTTTCAAATTGTTTGGCATTTTACATTGAAGATCACCCAAAAAACCCTAGAAACTTAGGAAATCCACAACTTCTTCTAGGTTTAGCTTATGACCTCCCCCTTTGGATGGTAACCTAGTATAGGTTTAGGGTTCCTTTGAGTGCATTTTCAATTTTTTATAATGTCATTTTCTTCTGTCTATGTCATTTGCATCTCATCCTTCCATGTAACCCTAATTTTGCATCTTTACTTGCATCTTCCATTGCATTGCATGAACATATGAACTTGCCATACCAATCTAAGCATTTGTATTCCATATTAGACATATTAAGACATTGCTTGAACATTTCTTGATCATTTATTCATACATTTGCTATGCTTTGAATCCATTACATTTCATAAACATCCATGTGCTTACATGCTTCCTACATGCTTCATTTGCATTCATTCTCTTGTATGAACACGCACATGAATCTTGTATGCCTTTGCATCATATCATAGCATCATTTACATCATGTGTATGCTTCTGGTGTTGGTCTTTACCCTTGTATATGCATCATTTCATTTCATTCCTTTCATATTGCATCTTGTACTAACTTTTCAAGTTAATGGTAAGTTTGTTTGGGAGGTGGATTTGCCTTCACCTTCCACCTCTTCTCATACCTTCATATTGCATCCTTGCTGAATTTTTACTTGTCCTTGAAGTGAATTTTGTTCACTTATGTTCCATCCTTCTCACTTTCTTCTTTTAAGTTACTTATCTTCTTAGTAAGTATGTAACTTATTCTTCTGTTTCATCCTCCTTTCACCTGCTTCTTCCATTGGTGGCTTCCTTGAAGATCTTTCTTAAGCCTCACTAACCATAGGATATCCAAGCATGATAATGATTAGGGTTGTCATTAGTCCCCCTTAGCTTTTTACCTTTGAGTCTCCTTGAGTCTCTCTTCTCATCTCAATAATCAGAGACTAAACTCTTAAAGTTTTAGGACTTTGGAATTAGGGTTATGCCTGCATCCTTCTCTTAGGATGGAGTGTATAACTTTAATCCTAAGTTTTAAACCTTTAATTTGTTTAAACCTCTTAATCAAATCACCTTAATAATCACTAAGACTTTATCTTGTAACTTGGGCCTTACATTAGGGTTCTAATTCTTCATTATGGTTAAGAAGGACTAACCCTAGTGTTTAATGGATAAGTCCCTCTCAAGTTGTCTTAACAAATCATAAAATCTACTTAATGTTACCACCTTTAATTAAAATCCATTTAATAAAGGCTTGTTTTGTCATGAATTTAATCCCTAACCATGGATTAAGTTGAGGAGTCTTCCTCAGGTTATGTGTTCTCATCTATTATCCTTCTATTAGGATGGTGTAATGAGCCCACTAATTTGTGATTAGAGATTAAACTCATTACTTAACACAAAAAAAAATCCAAAAACATCTAAATAAACACAAATAGGTTTATGATCTCAATCCTACATCATGATGTCAATTAAGTTGAGATGTTTATCTCATACTTAAGTATTCTCATTATCCCTAATCAGGGAGGATATAATGAGTTTAAAGGTCTTTGATTTAGGCTTAAGCTCATTAACTTACGCAAAACACCAAAAAAAATAATAAAAGACTGAAAACACAAAAACAAACAATAATCGTCTCCTTCGGGATTCTTTTCTCATCTTCTTCACTCACAAATGAGAACTTGCTTCTTCCGTCTAATGCAAGACAGTTACCACTCGAGCCAAACGAGTCATACACTTGAGCATAGGCAAGCAAGCAGTTCACAGTCAATTTATCTTTCAGTCTCTTTGAGTCGAACTACGGTGTTCTGACTTCCTCATTGCACGAGAGGATATATAGGCATAACTTAACCGTTATCGAACAAAAGTCTCTGTGTCTTCCCCCTCCTTCAGCATTCTTTTCTAAACCTCAGTTCCTGAGCATTCACCCATTTTGCACTGACACTTATATATTCTTTTCCAGCTTTTGCACACAAATAGCACATACACCTACCCCTTTAAACACAATCTTTTAAGCATGGATCCCGTCGAGTACGACGGATAATCTGGGTGCTAATACCTTCCCAAGTTGTAACCAACCCCCTTTCTCAGTTTCTCTGGTTCGCAACCGTCTTATCCATCTTCTTTCTAGGTTTATGCATCATTACCTTTCCTTCGGGATAAAAATCCCTAGCTGGCGACTCTATTCACTTCATTTCATCTTATCCTTTCGCCGACCGTTCGCGTATGTACCCTATCTGACCTGGTGTCTTTTCGGGGGAGCGACATCGAGCAGTAAGCTGACGCCACCTCTGGGCGTACTCTTTAAATCCTTCTTTAGCAATTTGAGACATTGTCTGCAACTGGGTACGATTTGGAGCCACGTCCAAATTATACTGATATTGTTTCACAAATGCCTCAGCCAAATCCTTCCAGCTTCGAATATTGACCCTGCTCAGCTTCATGTACCATTCCAAGGAAGCTCCTACACGACTATCTTGGAAGTAATACATCCACGGCTTTTCATCATCTGTATGCGCAACAATCCTTCCCACAAAAGACTAAACGTGAGTTTTCGGGGAAGCCGTGTCGTTGTACTTATCAAAAGTAGGGACCTTGAACTTGTAGGGAATTCTCACCCCTGGCATTAAGCCTAGATCAGTGATGTCAAACCCTAGAGAACTATGAGATTGAATGGCGCGAATTTGCTCAGCCATTTCTTCAAATCTCATATTCATATCAACCCCCTAGCCTTCCGCCTCATCCAACAAAGTGAAATGTTCATCTTTCCCATCCATCTGCATGTTATTCACTCCATCATTGATAATAGTGACCCCTGGTTGAACAACAGGGATTTCAACGGGACGGGCACCAGCCCCATTGCGATTAAATCCATCTGTTGTCCCATTGTTCTTGGCTTGATTATTCTCCACCATCTCGCGCAAGAGCTCTTGAGTTTGACCCATCCCAGCCATGATGGTCATGAAGTTGTCCATTCTTGTCCTTAAATCAGCCAGATCTGCTTGCATTTGATCCATTGCTCTCTCTCTCTCTGTTCACTTTTGTAGGGTATCTGTGTATAGTTGGATGTCTCTAAACCTTCTTGGGAGCTATAGTGCCTGAAAGTGACATGAACGTTAGAAAAATGACGAATTACCTGCAAAACAACAAACACGTTATATGCATTCAATGTAACTATTCATGTTTAAATGTCTAGGCATTAATATGCCCCAGTTCTGGTATTCTTTTGACAGAAAATACTCCAGATGTCCTCCTGGAAACTAACTTTTCAAACTCTTTTGAGGAATATTCAGACCCTAGTGACTTAGGACAAACAACTTTGCTCATTCAGAAATGGAAAGTATCATTGTATAACATGAAAGAACTACCAACAATCAGAGTGATAGACATAATTCCCAAAGGGTTACAATTAAATACAAAACAAAAAGATAAAGCAAAACTCCTACAACAAGCCTGTAGGTAGTATGGATACAAACAACAATAAACTAAAACCCTAGGCTAAAGGAAGATTCAGGCTCCTCTCCTACAGTTGATAACGAGAAAAAGTATCATTTTTATTGCTATGTTTCAATAACGTTTTATCGCACAATTGCCGTTTTAACACCCGATTCCTCGAGTTTTCTTTGTCATTTTGCAGGTATATCAATTACAGAGCTAGATCATGAGCCACAAGTAAAATGAGCAAAATCAACCATTAAAAGATGAAGAAAAGAGGAATTCTGCATAACCTGCACTTTTTGTAACAGTCACGACCGTCACCTAGGAGTCACGACCGTGACACGCTAAAAGGAGCAGTCACGGTCGTCACAAGTCCCTCACGACCGTGACGCGCATAATACACGGGTGACGAGCGTGACACCCTTGTCACGAACGTGACAAGGGGAATTTAGGGTAATATGTTGAGACTTGGTCATGTACGTGCGTGCTACGTGAATTCAACCTTCCTATTCTCCCGCAGACCAAGTATTTCAAATATTCCCTGGATTTTCTCAGCATCTACGAGGCCCATGCATCATTTCCAACTGCCAAGCCCAAAATATTGATCCTATAAATAGCTTAGCTTCAAAGAAAAATTTACAGAGTTTTGATTTTAATTTTCTTGCGGAAGCTCTGCCGTATTTTCCTTTGCACCCTATTTTATTATTTCCAGCATTTATTTGTTCTTGTTTTAGTTTATTTATCCCAACCAAACCATATAACAATTTCCAACATTAGGAAATTGTTATAATTTAATTTCTTTCAAAGCCTTCAGAATTCTTTTAGTAATTTTTATTTTCGATTTCGGTCCGTACTCCGAGCTTTCCAGACTGTGGAAGAAGGAGTCTAACATTTTAATTGTTATTCAGGTTTTTATTTAAATTGCATTTATATTAATGTTAAGCATTTATTTTTTCTGTTATGTATATTTTATTTTGTATGTCTCTGCCTCTGTCTGGTTCAACAATAATGAGTAGCTAAACACCTTAGGGCGGTATGTAATTAAAATCAACTAAATCGATAAAATCAACTCTAGGCTTAAAATAATTAAGAGCTTAAAATTCTGGCTGTGACTTTTTATTATAAAATCAATCTTTTTGTTACGAGAGTAAGGAAAGTGTATTAGGTTAGGTCAAGACCACGAGAGTGTGAGATTTTAACCAGATAGCTAAAGTTAGGCATTTAATTTAAACACAGCGAGAGCGCTTTAAAATGAATTAGAATTACTAAGTTTCCAAAAATTATTTCTAAACACTTATGGGCTAGCGAGAGCAGGCATATGGCTTTAGGAGTAAGATCTGAGATAAGACCACGAGAGTGTGAGTTAAAGATATTTAAATTGGTAACCTCTACAGAATAGATTAAGTGTGAAATTCTGTAATGAGATGTCCTAAGAGATGTTCCAACACTTAATAGGACATTTGACAAATTTTAACCAAAACTTAAACAGCAGGAAAAAATAAACAACACAGAAGTTTGTTAACCCAGTTCAGTGTATAACCACACCTACATCTGGAGGCTACCAAGCCAGGAGGAAATCCACTATTAGTAATATTAATTCTAGACTTAAACCACCCTGTTTAATCTATCACTTAATACTTACCCAATGCAATTTCTACCTAAGACTCACTTAGATAAGAGTACCCTACTCACTCCCCCTCAATCACCCAGTGATCAAGTTTACAAGTTTACAGAAATTGAAGACATCCTTCAAACAATAACAGCTTGATTTTACTTCACAGTTTCAATCAAGTCACAAATGCACTTTTGCTTAAAAGCTCATAAAGTGGTACAAAACAACCTGCTATTAAAACACTAGACACCCTATTTAGTCTTCTGAAATTCGTGCAAAATCCTATGATTTTCTGTTGTTTAAATAGGTTCTGAATTTTGGGCTTTCTGTAGAATGATCCAGCCCTAATGTGCAGCAGCTGTCACCTTGAATTTAGGGTTTGTTACCTCCTATATTCTAGGTGCATTAGGTCTTCTGTTTTAATCTGAATCTTCAATTTAAAACCTCCCTACAGATGCGCCTTGGTCTGTTTTATCCAGCATTAATTAATTCCAGATAATTCTCCTTAAATATCTCTGATCTGTTAATCAATAATTAATTCTGGTAGCAGGTCTGAGATGTCTCAACATCTGTTGGGACATCCTGACAAAACTGAACTTAGTCATTTATACAATGTCCCAACATCTGGTAAGACATCCTGAACCAAGTTCACATACTCTGTTTGCTAATGTCCCAACATCTGATAGGACATTCTGAACTGAATTTAACATTTCTTGTTTGGTCAAAAATTCTGCCAATTCTTAAACATCTACAAACTCCCCCTTTGGCTAATTTTTGGCTATCATCTTTTCTGGTTTTCAGAGTGCAGCAGAAGTTCTTTTTATCAGAGTAAATCATTACTATTCTGTTGATTCAAATTTGAGTTTTACTCCCCCTCAAACATATATGAGTCCAGTCTTGTTTCAACAGAAATATTCACACTTATTCAGTTCAGTCAGAAACAAACAGATTTCATTCATCATTTAAACAGCAATTACATTTGATGTTGTTCTCCCCCTTGGTAGGCACAAAATTAGGGGCCAAAGAACTATTATCCAGAATTACAAATCATTGCTGTCATTACAAATGCCTCACATACATTGGATCACTCAGAATCATCACTCTCAGTTCCCTCCTCAACTTCTGTCTCTTCATCAGCTTCTGTTTCTTCATCAGCAGCACTGTCTTCATCAGAGGCATTGTTTGCATTAGAGGCAGCTTTCTGGTCTTCTTCATTCTCCAATCTCTTAATTATTTCTTCAAGCTTCTGCTTTCTAGCTTCAAGCTCTTTGCAGGTGCTTTTTAGCTCAGCAATTAAGGTCTTCCTGGAGATTGGATTCTTAACAGTTGAGGGACCAGCAGATGTCCCAGCAGGTGCTTTAACATCTGCAGCATGGTGACTGAGGAATAACTTGTAGTGAAAAGCCAGGGGGCTCTCTCTCTTGCAGGCAATATCCTTGTCAGTTAAAATCCCAGGATATTGATTGAGTACAATACCACACAGCAATGATGGAAAGGCTATTGGTAGCTTGGTTGCAGAGGAGCTGGCATGCTTCATGGTTTGATCAAAGATGAAAGCTCCATAGTCCATTTTGGTTTGAGTTCCAACAGCATATATAAATCTGGCTAGACCAGTTGAGATTGAGGAAGTGTGGTTAGTAGGCACCCAATTAGATGTACCAATCCTGTTCAGCATGGCATACTTTCTGGTAAGCATGCTTACAGATAGTTTTCCCTTCACAGGCCATGCCTTTACCTGGTCAGCAGTTATCACCTTACAGACTTGATTATCTGTCTTGCCCAGCTCATTTGGTCCATCTGTTTCTCTTCCTAGATACTGATTTATGATTTGGGGAGAAAACTCCACACATCTACCTCTAACAAAAACTTTTTGGAATTCAGAGGACTTACCATGTGAACAATCTTCCTGAAGATTCACAATGAACTCTTTGACAAGAAGTTCATAGCAGGGAAAGAGGTCTGAGACTGTCTTGAACAGTCCTGCAGCAGATATGAGGTCTATCAGTTCTGTGCACTCAAGTGCATTGCTGCTCAGTTCTCTTTCCAGGGCAACCCTTCTTTGGTACACATATTTCCACCTGTTCACACTAGAGACATGGTGAAATGATATGTTATCCAAGGGAGCTTCTGGTACAGCAGATGAAGCTCTGGATATTGCTGGTCTCTTCTTAGGAGGAGATGTTGGGACATCTGATTCAACATCTGAATCTGATGGTGTGACAGCCTTTCTTTTCTGAGTTTGAACTTTACTCCATTGTTTTGAGGGCCCAAAAGAGGCTTTAGCTTTCCCTTTCTTTGGAGAGGCTTTCTTCTTTTCAAGAATTGCTGCTTCAACTTGCATCTTACCCTGCCTGGACCTGAGTCTTTTGGCTATGCTGGGTTTGACAGATGCTATGATTTCTGCATCAGAGTCTTGCTCCAGATTGACCACTGGAGGAGATTGAGCAGTCTCTTCTTCAGCTTGTTGATCAGCAGGGATTAGATCTTCATCTGAGGCTTTGGTCTGATCCTCAGAGTTTTCTTTATCACTTTCACTTGAGGCCTTTTCTTGGACCTCAGTCTGTTCAGCATCAGATGAATTTTCTTTCTCATCTGCAGATGTTCCAACATTTATTGGGACATCTTGTTCTGCAGAAGTGCCCTCTGCAGTTTGAGATGGTTCTTCTTGGGGAGCAGGCATGGTTTGCAATGGAACAGATATCCCACTCACCTTTCTTTGTTCAAACAGAATTTGGGTGACAATCTCCTTGATTGAATCATCCACATAGTTTGAAGATTTTGGTGGCATGTTAGCAGGAGAAGGAATGCCTCCTTTGGCTTTGCTACAAACTTGATCTTTAGCTCTCTTTGGTGTTCTTTCCTTTTTAGAGTGAGAAGGGCTTCCCCTGAGCTCGTCTAATGGTGTTGATTGCATTGGCACCATAGAAATAGGAGTAGCATGAACCACGTCTTTCTGATTGAGAACTTCTTCAGATGTTTTAGGGTTTTGAGACATTGTTGAAGAAGATGAATGTGCAGCTTTAGGGTTTATGATTTCTGAAGAATTGCTAGTTAATGTGATTCGCTTGTGATGATGTGATGAGACTCTTGATAGCTGCTTATAAGGAGTTCCTAAATAAGTAGCCGTTACAGTCCAAATGATTAGGATTGGAATTCTCAAAGATCTTGTCCAGACCAGTTTTGCCATCTGGAAATTAAGCCATGCAATGTCATATGACATGTTGGCACATCTCATTAACTGCTAGATATCACATAAACATATTCCAAGTTTGCCCCTTAAGTTCTCAAATTGAGTAGCATCCAATGCCTTGGTAAAAATATCAGCTAACTGCAGATCTGTAGATACATGCTCCAATGAAATCACCTTTTCTTCTACAAGATCTCTGATGAAATGATGTCTGATATCAATATGCTTTGTCCTGCTGTGTTGGATAGGATTCTTAGATATGTTGATTGCACTCAAGTTGTCACAGTACAATGTCATGACATCCTGTGGGACATTGTACTCAGTGAGCATCTGCTTCATCCAAACCAACTGAGAACAACTGCTACCTGCTGCTATGTACTCAGCTTCAGCTGTAGATAAGGATACACAATTCTGTTTCTTACTGAACCAAGAAATCAGATTGTTTCCTAGAAAGAAGCATCCTCCTGAAGTGCTTTTTCTGTCATCAGCACTTCCTGCCCAATCAGCATCACAGAAGCCAGTGAGAATTGGTTTGCACCCATGAAAGTACATTATGCCATAGTCACAAGTACCATTAACATATTTAAGGATTCTCTTGACTTGATTGAGATGACTGACTTTTGGATCAGCTTGATATCTTGCACAAACTCCTACTGCAAATGCAATGTCTGGTCTGCTAGCAGTCAAGTATAACAAGCTTCCAATCATGCTTCTATATAAACTTTGATCTACCTTCTCACCCTTTTCATCTTTAGTCAGCTTTAAATGTGTAGGAGCAGGAGTTCTTTTATGAGAAGCATTTTCCATTCCAAATTTCTTCACTATGTTCTTGGAGTACTTGCTTTGTGAGATGAACATTGAGTCTTCCATTTGCTTAACTTGCAGACCAAGAAAATAGGTTAATTCACCTACTAGACTCATTTCAAATTCAGCTTCCATCTGCTTGACAAAATGTTTGACCATCTTATCAGACATCCCACCAAACACAATGTCATCAACATATATTTGTGCAATCATGACATTTCCTTCTTCATCTTTAACAAACAGGGTTTTATCAATCCCACCTTTTCTGTATCCTTGCTTGATAAGAAATGTGGTAAGTCTCTCATACCATGCCCTTGGAGCTTGCTTCAGACCATAAAGTGCTTTCTTGAGTTTGTATACATGATTTGGACAGCTTGGATCAACAAATCCTTTAGGCTGTTCTACATATACCTCTTCATTAAGATAACCATTAAGAAAGGCACTTTTCACATCCATTTGAAATAGCTTGAACTTTAAGATACAAGCAATTCCCAACAGTAGTCTTATTGATTCAAGCCTTGCTACTGGTGCAAAGGTTTCATCAAAGTCTACCCCTTCAATTTGAGTGTATCCTTGAGCCACAAGTCTAGCTTTGTTCTTTGTAACAATTCCTTGTTCATTTGACTTGTTCTTGTACACCCATTTTGTACCAATCACATTTATGTCATCAGGTCTAGGTACAAGATTCCACACTTCATTCCTTGTGAATTGACCTAATTCCTCTTGCATAGCACAGATCCAGTATTCATCAGTGAGAGCTTCCCTGACATTTTTAGGTTCTATTTTGGAAACAAAACAAGAACCTGAAATCACTTCTCTTGATCTAGTGCTCACACCTCTGTTGGGATCACCAATTATTAAATCTTTGGGATGATCCTTCTGTATTCTGATGGAGGGAGGTTTGCTTGAATCTTCTGACCTTGTATCATTTTGAGTGAAGTTATATTGATCATTCTTTTCTTCAGCTTCAACCTTGATATCAGCAGATGTTCCAACATCTTCTGGGACATCTGTAGGAGCATCATCAATTATTACATTTATGGACTCCATGATAACATTTGTTCTGTAGTTAAATACTCTATATGCTCTGCTGTTTATAGAGTATCCAAGGAAAATTCCTTCATCACTTTTAGGATCCATTTTTCTCCTTTGCTCCCTATCTGCCAGAATATAGCATTTACTTCCAAACACATGAAAGTACTTCACAGTGGGTTTTCTGCCCTTCCAGACTTCATATATTGTGGACAGGGTTCCTTTTCTCAAGGTAACTCTGTTATGGATGTAGCAGGCAGTGTTCATAGCTTCAGCCCAGAAATACAGAGGTAACTTCTTAGCATGGATCATAGCTCTTGCTGATTCTTGAATGGTTCTATTCTTCCTTTCAACAATCCCATTCTGTTGAGGAGTGATAGGTGAAGAATACTCATGGTTGATTCCTTCTGAAGAACAGAAATCTAAGAACTTTTGATTCTCAAATTCTTTTCCATGATCACTTCTTATTCTGATCACACAGCTGGATTTTTCCCTTTGCAATCTTTGACATAATTCTTTGAATGCATCAAATACATATGACTTTTCTTTGATGAAGTTTATCCATGTATATCTTGAAAAATCATCAACCACAACATAGGCATACCTTTTACCACCAAGACTTTCAACCTGCATAGGTCCCATAAGATCCATATGTAAAAGTTCCAAAACTTTGGAAGTTGTCAGATGTTGAAGCTTTGGATGGGACATCTTGGTTTGTTTGCCTATTTGACATTCACCACATATTTTGCCATCATCAATCTTCAGTTTGGGAATACCTCTTACAGCATCCATAGATATGATCTTCCTTATGCCTCTGAAATGAAGATGACCTAGCCTTTGGTGCCATAGTTTTACTTCTTCTTCTCTAGCTAGAGAACAAGTTGAAGTGGGACTGAAGTCTAATGGCTCCCACATGTAACAGTTGTCTTTTGACCTTGCACCTTTCATGACAACTTCTTGTTCTTGGTTAGTCACTATGCATTCAGTTTTTGTAAAGTTTACACTGTATCCTTGATCACATAGTTGACTTATACTGATAAGGTTAGCAGTTAACCCTTTAACTAGCAATACATCATTTAGTCTTGGAACATCTTGACAGTCCAAGGTTCCAACTCCTTTGATCTCTCCTTTAGCTCCATCTCCAAAAGTTACATACCTGGATGAATGTGATTTTAAGTTCACTAGCAGATTCTTCAATCCAGTCATGTGCCTTGAACATCCACTGTCAAAATACCAGTCTTCTTTAGCTGATACTTTCAGTGATGTATGTGCTATGTATGCAGTACTTTTCTTTGACCAGATGAGTTGAGATTTCTTTTGATGCCTCTGCCCTGTGTGTTGTTCAGCTGATCTCAAAGCTTGATTGTTGATCTGGTTCTTGGGACTGTGGCTTTGATCAGTCTGAGTGTCAGCTTTTGGTCTCCAAACCTTCTTGATGACCTCTGTCTTCTGCTTAGGAGGTTGCTGATTCCTTTGATGTCTAAGCACTTTCTTGGTACCTTCTACTTTCTGTTTGGAGGGTTGCTGATACATCTGATTTGGATATCCATGTAGCTTATAACAGTGAGGTTTGATATGCCCAAATCTTCCACAGTGATGACATCTCCATCTTTGATACTTCTTCTTCATTTTGTTCTTTCCAGAATGTTGAGACATCTGTTGGAACATTAAGTTAGTCTTTGTGTTCTGATGTTGAAGCATCTGTTGGGACATCTTGTTTGACTGTGTAATTTTTGAAGTAGCTTTGCTGGAGCTGGCTTCATCTCTGTTATATCCCAGTCCACTTTTGTCCCCTGAATGTTTATTATTGCAGAGAATAGCATCCAGTGTATTTGAGCTGCTGTTCATCATTCTAACAGATTTGGACATATGTTCCAGCTTAGAATTGAGAAGAGTTACTTCACTTTTTAAGGTATCAATGATTACTTGATCACTTGCTTTTTCTTCTTCTAGTACTTCATTCTGCTTTTTTAGCTTTATGACCTCACTGCATACTTCAGTACTACTCTTGTACAGATCCTTGAAGGCTTGCTCAAGATCTGCATAAGTAAGCTCTCCACAGCTGGAATCACTATCATATTCACACAGTCCAGCTAGAGCAGTAATATGCTTAGCTGATTCTTCTTCTGACTCTCCTGAGTCTTCATCAGACCAGGTCACAGAGAGTCCTTTCTTTTGCCTCTTTAAGTAGGTAGGACATTCAAACTTGATGTGTCCATATCCTTCACATTCATGGCATTTGACTCCTTTATCTTGACTGGTCTTTTCAGCAAACTTTGACTTTCTGTTAGCATCATATGTTCTCCTGTTCTCAGAGTTTGTGTTTCTTCCACTGGATTTGGATTGGCCTTCCATTCCTCTGAGAATCTGTTTGAATTGTCTTCCAAGCAATGCAAGGTTTTCTGATAAGCTTTTGTCATTTGCTGATTTATCATCTTCTTCTTCATCTGCATTTGAAACCAAGGCAATGCTTTTGTTCTTTTTAGCATGTGTGTCATTCATTCCCATTTCAAAAGTTTGAAGGGAACCAATGAGTTCTTCAGCTTTCATGGAGCATATGTCTTGAGCTTCTTCTATTGCTGTGACTTTCATGTCAAATCTTTTTGGCAAAGATCTGAGAATCTTCCTTACAAGCTTTTCATCAGTCATCTTTTCTCCCAAGGCTCCAGAAGTATTGGCTATATCCAAGATGTTCATGTAGAACTCATGAATTGATTCATCTTCCTTCATTCTCAAGTTTTCAAACTTGGTGGTGAGAAGTTGAAGTCTTGACATTTTTACTTTTGATGTTCCTTCATGAGTTGTCTTGAGGGTATCCCACACATCTTTGGCCAGCTCACAATGATGCACCAGTCTGAAAATATTTCTATCAATGCCATTGAATAAAGCATTTAGGGCTTTTGAGTTGCCTAGTTCTGAATCTTCTTCCTCTTTACTCCATTCTTCTTCAGGTTTCAGAACTATTGATCCATCTTTGGTGTCTTTAACAGGATGTTTCCATCCAACAATTACTGCTCTCCATGCCCTGTTGTCAAGTGACTTTAAGAATGCAATCATTCTTGGCTTCCAGTAGTCATAATTAGAACCATCCAGTATAGGTGGTCTATTTACTGACCCTATATCTCTGTCCATGTTACAGAATTTGTTTTCCCTAGATCTCACCCAGTATAAACAGGCAGGGTGCCTGCTCTGATGCCAATTGAAATTCTGTAATGAGATGTCCTAAGAGATGTTCCAACACTTAATAGGACATTTGACAAATTTTAACCAAAACTTAAACAGCAGGAAAAAATAAACAACACAGAAGTTTGTTAACCCAGTTCAGTGTATAACCACACCTACATCTGGAGGCTACCAAGCCAGGAGGAAATCCACTATTAGTAATATTAATTCTAGACTTAAACCACCCTGTTTAATCTATCACTTAATACTTACCCAATGCAATTTCTACCTAAGACTCACTTAGATAAGAGTACCCTACTCACTCCCCCTCAATCACCCAGTGATCAAGTTTACAAGTTTACAGAAATTGAAGACATCCTTCAAACAATAACAGCTTGATTTTACTTCACAGTTTCAATCAAGTCACAAATGCACTTTTGCTTAAAAGCTCATAAAGTTGTACAAAACAACCTGCTATTAAAACACTAGACACCCTATTTAGTCTTCTGAAATTCGTGCAAAATCCTATGATTTTCTGTTGTTTAAATAGGTTCTGAATTTTGGGCTTTCTGTAGAATGATCCAGCCCTAATGTGCAGCAGCTGTCACCTTGAATTTAGGGTTTGTTACCTCCTATATTCTAGGTGCATTAGGTCTTCTGTTTTAATCTGAATCTTCAATTTAAAACCTCCCTACAGATGCGCCTTGGTCTGTTTTATCCAGCATTAATTAATTCCAGATAATTCTCCTTAAATATCTCTGATCTGTTAATCAATAATTAATTCTGGTAGCAGGTCTGAGATGTCTCAACATCTGTTGGGACATCCTGACAAAACTGAACTTAGTCATTTATACAATGTCCCAACATCTGGTAAGACATCCTGAACCAAGTTCACATACTCTGTTTGCTAATGTCCCAACATCTGATAGGACATTCTGAACTGAATTTAACATTTCTTGTTTGGTCAAAAATTCTGCCAATTCTTAAACATCTACAAAGTGAACCATCTTTATAAGCCTAGGTTAGATTGACCCGCCTAAGTTAACATAATTACATACCGACCGCCTTAGTATTATTTTATTAAACTTAAATTTAATTCCCGCCTTTAATCTTTAAAAACAACCAAAAATCGTGACAACCATTCACCTTAGCTAAACTAGTAAACCCTCTAGCACTAAGTAATCATAAAGTCCCTGTGGGATCGATAATCTTAAATATTACTTCGATAGGCTGTGCACTTGCAGTTAAGATACCGCTAGACACATAATTAGAGTACGTCTTTAGCCCATCAAGTTTTTTTGGCGCCGTTGCCGGGGACCTTAATTTAGTTACTAGTGCACTTTAGAGTAGCATTGTCTAGACTAAGGTAACAACTATCTTCTTTTCTTAATCTAAATTCCCGAGTGTATGCCAAGTACTCGCTCTCAAGGCGAAGACTTGCAACCTCTAATCCCAGAATCGGAACGCTTCTTACACGTAAGAAGACGGATATTCGATTACGAACAAAATTTCAATATTCCAGATATTCAATTAGATCCACCTAAACCAGTCGTAACATCAAAGGACGCAGAGATGGCTGAAGAACAGAATCATCCACTTAAATATTACGCTAGTCCTTCGCAAGCTGGACCGCATTCCAGCATTGTCGCACCGGCTATCAACCGAAACGATTTCGAACTGAAACCTTCGCTGATATCAGCCGTGCAACAAAATCAATTCGCCGGAAATCTTACCGAGGATCCGAACCTTCATATTTCGATCTTTGTGCAATACGCAGATACCGTAAAAGCCAATGGAGTTACCCAAGAAGCTATCAGACTACGTCTGTTTCCTTTTTCACTTCGAGACAGAGCAAGAGCCTGGCTTCAATCTCTGCCTTCGAATTCAGTAACTACGTGGGAGGAACTAAAGAGAGTTTTCTTGACCAGATATTTCCCACCTAGCAAGACAGCTATGTTGAGAGCTCAGATCAACGGATTTAAGCAAAAGGAAAACGAATCACTTTTCGAAGCTTGGGAACGCTATAAGGATATGCTGAGACTTTGTCCACATCACGGATTAGTAGAATGGATGGTCATCCATACCTTCTATAATGGACTCTTGTACAATACAAGAATGACAATTGACGCTGCCGCAGGCGGTGCACTAATGGACAAAGAATATAACGATGCATATGCACTTATCGAAAGTATGGCTCAAAACCATTACCAATAGGGAAGCGAGAGAGTCGCAACTGAGAAACCAACAAAAGGAGGTATGTACGAAAAGAGTAGTATGGACCAAGTCAATGCAAAGTTTGACCAACTAAACCAAAAGATCGACAACTTGGCCATAACACCAACAACCACCGTGGCTGCAGTAACACCTAACTGTGAGTTATGTGGAGTTCCAGGACATGAAGTTCCTGATTGTCAACTATTAACAGGAATTCCCACAGATCAAGTGAATTATGCTCAAGGAAACCCGTACTCAAACACATACAACCCAGGTTGGAAGAATCATCTGAACTTCTCCTATAAGAACAACAATTCTTTATACGCACCAGGTCAAGCACCAACTACACCACCAGGATATCAAAATACTGCTCCTAATGTCCCTATAAAATCGAACCTTGAATTGATGATGGAGAACTTTATAGCTAACCAATCTCAAACAAACAAGGACTTCTTAACCATAACATACACACTAGTGAGCAAATTAAGAAATTAGTGAGCAAAGTAGATGCATTAGCTACACATAACAAAATGCTTGAAACTCAGATTTCACAAGTAGCTCAACAACAAGCACCTACCGCTGCACTAGCTGGAGTATTTCCTGGACAACCTCGACCTAATCCGAAAGGACAGGCCAATGCTGTGATATTAAGAAGCGGCAAGGAACTTGACGGACCTACCGATCCAAGACTTGACAATCCATCCATGTACCAAAAACCGGATAAACTGACTGAAATGGTGAATGATCCAGAAGAAAAGGAAGATGATAATCAAGAGGCAGTGGAGAAAGAAAAGCCTTATGTGCCTCCACCACCCTATAAACCACCAATTCCGTACCCTCAGAGATTAACCAATTCCAAGACGATGGGCCAGTTTAAGAAATTTGTTGAACTTCTGAAACAGTTGAATATTATTATTCCGTTTACAGAAGCTATCACTCAAATGCCCTCGTATGCTAAGTTTTTAAAAGAAATCTTATCCAATAAGAAAAAGATAGAGGATAACGGAACCGTTACACTTACTGCTGAGTGTAGCGCCATAATTCAGAATAATATGCCTCCTAAGCTAAAAGATCCAGAAAGTTTCTCTATACCCTGTGTAATAGGAAAATTCGTCATTGACAAAGCTCTATGCGATTTAGGAGCTAGTATCAGTGTTATGCCCTTAACGATTTGGAAAAGGCTGGACATGGGAGACCTAAGACCAACTAAAATATCTGTTCAACTAGCCGATCGCTCTATTAAATATCCTGTAGGCATACTAGAAAACGTCCCAGTACGTATAGGACAATTCTATATTCCTACTGATTTCATAATCATGGACATCTCTGAAGACTCCACGACACCTATCATACTAGGAAGACCATTCTTAGCTACTGCCGGAGCTATTATAGACGTAAAGAAAGGAAAGCTAACCTTTGAAGTAGGTGAAGAGAAAGTTGAATTCATTTTAACACAATTCTTACAATCACCAGCTATAGAGGATACATGCTATCTATTGGACGTAATTGACGAATGTGTAAGAGAAATGGAAATGAAAGAAACTACCTATTTTGAAATTATGAAAATTCAAATCCCTCTGATTTTCGAAGATGATAATTGGCGTGAACCATATCAGGATGATAGTCTAAGCGAAAGTTTAGCACTTACACCGGATCCCATGCCAAGTAAGAATAAACCTACATTAGGGTTAAAAACTTTACCTAAGAACCTAAGATACGAATTCTTGGACACTGAATGTACAAGACCAGTTATAATCAATTCTAGTTTAGGAACAATTGAAACAAAGAAACTTTTAGGTGTCTTAAAGAAATATCCAATTGTATTAGGATATAACATATCTGATCTCAAAGGAATATGCCCTTCAATTTGTATGCATCGTATTCTGCTAGAAGAAGATTGCAAAACCTCCAGAGAATCTCAAAGAAGAATTAACCCAATCCTTAGCACTGTAGTAAAGGAAGAAGTTAAGAAACTACTAGATGCCGGAATAATATATCCAATCTCTGATAGTAAATGGGTTAGTCCAGTACATTTAGTACCAAAGAAAGGAGGTATCACTATTGTGAAAAACGCTAAAGGCGAATCGATATCACAAAGAGTAGTGACAGGACATAGAGTGTGCATTGATTATCGTAAACTAAACAAAGCCACTCGAAAAGATCATTTCCCACTACCTTTTATAGACCAAATGTTAGAACGATTAGCCAAGCATTCATATTTTTGTTATCTTGATGGTTACTCAGGATTTTTCCAAATCCATATCCACCCAGATGATCAAGAGAAGACTACATTCACATGCCCTTATGGAACGTTCGCTTATAGACGAATGCCCTTTGGATTATACAACGCTCCTGCAACCTTTCAAAGATGTATGATGTCAATCTTCGCAGATTTTATAGACAACATCATGGAAGTGTTCATGGACGACTTTTCTGTATGCGGGCAATGTTTTGAAGGATGTCTATCGAATTTAGAAATGGTGTTAGAAAGATGTGTAAAAGTAAACCTCGTGCTTAACTGGGAGAAATGTAATTTTATGGTCAGAGAAGGAATCGTATTAGGACACATTATATCAGAAAAGGGAATTGAAGTTGATAAAGCTAAAATAGAAGTCATTAAAGATCTTCAACCCCCTAAAACCGTTCGAGAAATACGGAGCTTTTTAGGACACGCCGGTTTCTACCGACGATTCATCAAAGATTTCTCGAAAATCACTAAACCTCTTACCGGTTTATTAATGAAAGACGCTGAGTTCATATTCAATGAAGATTGTCTTAAAGCATTCGAAACTCTAAAAATAGCCCTCATCACCGCACCAATCATGCAACCCCCTGACTGGAGATTACCTTTCGAAATCATGTGCAATGCGAGTGACTATGTTGTAGGCGCAGTTCTAGGCCAGAGGAAGGAAAAGAAACTTCATGCGATTTACTATGCCAGTAGAACCTTAGATTCTGCTCAGATGAACTACGCCACTACTGAAAAAGAATTGTTAGCAGTTGTCTTTGCGCTTGACAAATTCCGTTCTTACCTAGTGGGAGCGAAAATAATTGTTTACACAGACCACGCTGCTATCAGATATCTATTAACTAAGAAAGATGCTAAACCAAGACTCTTGAGATGGATTCTACTCTTACAAGAGTTTGATCTCGAAATAAAAGATAAGAAAGGTACTGAAAACGTTGTAGTGGACCATTTATCTAGAATAGAAGGTATTAAACCAGAACAAGTGTCGATTAACGATGATTTTCCGTATGAACAGCTGATAGCACAAATAGGAAGCGACCCAGTTCAGTTAGACATAGATGAACCAGAACCCGTGGAAACAATCCAAACAACTGTAGGACTGCCATGGTACGCTGACATTGTCAACTACCTAGCTGCAGGAGCTCTTCCACCTAATTTAACCTATCAGCAGAAAAAGAAATTCTTTCACAATCTCAAACATTACTATTGGGATGAACCATTATTGTTCAAAAGAGGACCCGATGGAATCTTTCGTCGATGTATTCCCGAAGAAGAAATAGAAGATGTTGTTGCTCACTGCCATTCATCTCCTTATGGTGGACATGCAAGCACTTCCAAGACTTGTGCAAAAATCTTACAAGCCAGCCTATTCTGGCCTAATTTATGGAAAGATGTCCACATCGCTGTTATAAATTGCGATCGGTGTCAACGCACCGGTAATATTTCAAGAAGAGATGAAATGCCTCAAAAAGGAATATTAGAAGTAGAAGTCTTTGACGTCTGGGGAATAGATTTCATGGGACCATTCCCATCATCTTTCGGTAATAATTACATACTCGTAGCTGTTGATTATGTTTCAAAATGGATTGAAGCTATAGCTTCTCCTACAAATGACACACGAGTAGTAATAAAGCTTTTCAAAAATATAATCTTTCCCAGATTTGGTGTGCCTAGACTCGTCATAAGTGACGGTGGCTCACACTTCATTTCAAAAATCTTTGACAAATTACTATCTAAGTATGGAGTAAGACACTGTGTGGCAACACCATATCATCAACAAACAAGTGGACAAGTCGAAGTCTCAAACAGAGAAATCAAACAAATCTTAGAAAAAACTGTCGCCATATCTCGGAAAGATTGATCATCTAAACTTAATGAAGCTTTATGGGCTTATAGGACAACTTACAAGACACCCATAGGAACCACACCTTTCAAACTAGTTTATGGAAAGTCTTGTCATCTCCCGGTAGAACTAGAACACAAAGCATATTGGGCGATCAAAACTCTCAATATAAACTATAATGCTGCAGGAGAAAAGCGAATCCTAGATATTAACGAATTAGAAGAGTTAAGGTTAGATGCTTATGAGAATGCTCAGATATATAAAGAAAGAACTAAGTGATGGCATGATAAACGCCTATCTAGGAAAGAATTTAGTGTGGGAGACGTTGTACTCCTCTTTAATTCAAGACTTAGGCTCTTTCCTGGAAAACTAAAATCTAGATGGTCAGGACCCTTTGAAATAACTAGAGTGTTCCCGAGCGGAGCAATAGAAATTAAGGGTAGGAATAGTGAACCGTTCACAGTAAACGGACAACGTTTAAAACATTATCATAAAGTTGAAAATAGAGATTATGCAAATAGTCTAAGGCTTTTAGAGTTGTCCACTAATTTCCCTGATTAATCTAACCTAAGCATTACGTCAGGCTTTTGACGATAAAAACAGCGCTTAGTGGGAGGCAACCCATTTAATCATTTAACCATTTTGATCATTTTATTATTAGTTTATTTGTTTTGTCATTTTATTATTGTTTTATTTCATTATTGTTATTGCTTTTATTTATGCATTTATTTCCTTATTTTTCCTTATTTTAATTTTTAATATTTAAATCACCTTTACAGATTTTCTAAAGTCTTTTCCACTTTCCTTCTCCCCCTGATTTGTTTCCTCCGTATTTACACTAACTATGGCTAACCAACCGATAAACCTTATGGAAACCAAATTTAGAGGTAGGAACCAAATAATGAAATTTGAAGAGTTATCACAGAGACCAATGGATTTGACTCTGTACCCGGTTGATCTGACTATGGAAACCTTAGGTATACATGATAGCATCCTATACTTGTTTAACCGACTTGGATGGGAGAATGCACTGATTAAACAAAAGTTTGTGACTTACCGCGAGCTTATCCTTGAGTTCCTCAGCTCTTTAGTTTACTTACCCGAGCGCGGTTTTGGATTCAGGAAAGGATTTATCAGTTTCCGCCTATTTGGAATAGAATATGACTTTAACCATAGAGAACTAGCTGACTTATTAGGATTCCCTAGTGGACTCTTTACTTTTACTACCACATAGGTAGAATTGATGGACATTGAGCTGGATTTCTTTTGGGGAACCTTAACCGGAAATTACCATCCTGAACCAAATAACATGAACAATGATGAGATACATAACACTGCTATCCGCTACTTCCATAAGATCCTTTCCCACACCTTCTTTGGAAAAGAAGAAAACCTTACTGGAGTATCTAAAGATGAGATATTCATTATGTCATGTGTGACTAATGGACAGCCAGTCAATGGTGTGCCTTTCATGATGCAAACCTTCACCCGAATCCAAGAAGAACCTGATCTACCCATATTAGTAGGAGGTCTTGTCACCATGATTGCTGATGCCTTAGGACTTAGATACCAATTACACAGGTGTAACCGTTTAGGTACCATCCGTCCTATGAATCTTAACTTTTGCTTTAACCGCCATATCATAAGGAATTTAGGACAACCACCTTTCGAGTACCTAATCAGGAATGAAGTAGTAACCCTGTTCACACTACCAAACCATGCTAGAGTAAGTGTTCATAATAAAGATAATTGGCTTTATGAGCTTACCCTTCCTGACTATCCATCTACTCCTGAAACACCTCAATCCTACAAGATAAGGGATGATATAATGACCGATGTAGAAAGTGACCCTGAGACGCCTCCTGGTTACCATGACATTGACCACACTGATGAAGTGATTGAAACCCCTGAAGTGAATCAAGTAGAATATGCTGACAACTTAAAGAAAATCATGAACACTCTTGAAGCTTACTAAGCCGATATAAATACTGTTAAGGATGAGATTAAAAGCATGCGATTGGACATTATAGGTTTAACTGACATAACATGTGAGCAATTCTACCACCTGAACTCTGCAATTGAAGATTTGAAGAAGCACTTTTGAAAATGCTGTGGTGATCTAACTTATTTTACTTATTGTTTCCGTTTCTAGTTAGTTTAACATTTCGCAAACATTTTCGTACCTTATTTTTATTAATGTAATTTCCCTTCAATTATCAAAAGCAAAGCACTTCTAGTTTTACAAATTTTTCCAATTTAATCAATTTCTATGCTTTCAATTCATTTACTGTTATGTTTAAATTGATTAATGTTTTATATAATTTCTCGTGTGATGAAATTTACTAACTTATGTTGATCTAAAAATATTATATATTGTTTGTGTTACAATTAAATGAGAAGCGATCATAAAAGAAAGAAAAATTGTATTGAACGTGTGAGAGATAATGCATTCTGGAAAATATTCTAAGTTTTAATCCATCACGGTCGTCATCACCCTCTAACGATCGTGACAAGCTAATTAGCGCGTCACGACCATCATCCCCCCATCACGACCGTGACGACCTGTGTTATAGGAATTCTGAGAAACAGAATTGTTCTTCTTCGAAACCTCTTCTTTTTCAACTTCCACAACATTCAAAAACCCCCCATTATCTCTTCCAACTCCCGTAACCTCCCATTACCCAAATTAAACTCCATTAACCTCTCCATTTACTCCAAACCTATCACATTCTCATCTTACACTATAATCAGAACCAATTTCTCCACATTTTATACTTTTCTCACAAAACTCAAAAACCTCTCATCTCCCACTCCCGTACTTGCATGCAATGGAAGATATTCAGTTTAGAGATGGTGAGCATGGAGATAATCAGAGACAGAAGTTCATCAGATTCCAGAACCGTGGTGTTCAACCCACTCGATATGTCGACACTGACTGTTTGAGAGAATTGGGAATGCTCAACAGTGTGAAGCTCCTGCTTCAGAAGGTTGGTTTGTGGCATCTATGCAGTCAACCCCAGCCTACATTCGAGCTCCTGACATTGGAATTTTTGAGCTCATTTCACTATATCACTCCTCCCGGTTCACAAAGTCAACTCACCGGCGTTGCTAAGTTCAGATTGCTCGGCCGGGAGTTCGAAGTTACACAAACAAGGATCGCCGAGCTGCTAGGTTTCGATCACGGCGATGATGCTCATCTCCACGTGCCGGACAACTTTAGTGAAACCGCTTTCACCTTATGGCACGACATCACCAACACCCGTGCCACAGCCTTTCAGAGCCTGAATGCTACGCATATCCACAACCCGGCGATCAGATACTTTCATCGCATCATTGTAAACACCCCAAATTTGCCCTCACCCATTCACACCATGGCTTGTGATCATTCTCATATGCATAAACACAATCATGTCACCTCATGTCTCACTGCATAGTTTCTAAGTCATCTGCACCTAGGGTTTGTGATCTGAGCAATCCAAGAGCTTCTTGAGCCACCCCAAAGGTCACCAATCAATTAAAAGGGGTCTACATGTGTTCAAGTATCATATTACATCCTCTCAAAGTCAAGATTTCAAAAGAATCACAAGAACTAGGGTTTGAGTGGATGCAGAGCCAGGATTGACTGCACAGTTGACCTAAAATTAGGGTTTTGGTTTCAGAGGCCATAACCCCAATTTTTTTGGTCATTCTTGTTTCCATTGGTCTCTATATGGTATAGGGAGTATGCATATCAAGTTTCATGAAGAAATTCCATGGGGAAGTCATCTGATCAAGGGTTGACTTTCTGGACAAGTCAGTGCAAAATCAGGGCATCTGAGGCCCCCAATGACCCAACCAATGGTTGATCTTCATCATTTTGAGTGTATATGATCTTTATTTGATCATGGAAGAAGGTTTAAGTTCATAAAAATCAAGAATTTAGGGTTTTTGCAAATGTTGACTTTTTGGGCATAGTTGACTTTTCAAGAATGCTTCATTTTAGGTCATTTTTCAAGCCTTGATTCTTGATCCAAAAATGCTTCAAATGAAAAAAACTTTGGTCATGAAAGTTGTAGATCTCATCTTTCCCTTTTCAAAAAGTACAAGAACATGATCAAACTCTTCTTGGATCAAAAGTTATGGTGTGACAAAGTTGGCAAAAATCATTGATTTTCAAGGCATGCACCAAATGTGATTTTTTGCAAAACCATGAACCAAAGCCAATTGCAACTTCTAGTTCATATCAAACCAATGTGCAAGCATCATACAAGTACTAAAAATCAGATTTGAACCAAAAGATCACATGTTCATGGTTGGCAAAGCAAGAGATTTTCATGAAGTTTCAAAAGCAAGTTGCAAAACCAATGATCACACTTCATCCACTTGCTGCCTAGCCAGCTGAATCACCCTAGCCTTTCCCTCATGCCATGCTGCGCCAGACAAGCCCTTTGTACTTGGCTAGAAGTTGCCCATGCCCTCTCTTACAAGAAGTTGACATATTTGCAAAAGTAGATACACCTATCACTAAAGCACAAGTCACATCTTCTGACCAATCCCATTTGTTTATACAAACAAAAAGCAAGACATTTCATATAACCAGCAAGCCTGAAACCAGCAAGGGCATCATTTTCCCATTTTTCACCCTTGGAGCAAAAACCTTCGAAACTAAGAAGACAAGCCACCAACTCACAAACACACTTCATAGAACTCATCACCACATCCTCCTGATCAGTTCCCTGCCTTCATCCACCCTTGAAACACCACATAAGCCAAACACGATTCTCACCTGAGCTTGAACAGAACCTGTCCAAACTCTCAAACCATCCAACAAAAATCTTTTCTAAGCATCAAGGGTTCATCAGGAGCACAAGAGGAGTGGATAGCACAAAGGAAAGCACCCAGAAAGCTGTGAACTGAAAGCTTCAAAACTCAGGTAGCTCAAGAACATTTTTTCCAGAAATCCTTTTTTAAGTTCTAAATAGATTCTATATGTTCTCCTGATCATCCTGATGTCATTGGTTTTGAAAATGGTGGAGAGATGAGAGTTTAATCGTGTTCTGAAATTTTTGCCCTAGAAATTGTTTTGATTCGATTCTCTTTGATTTTGAATGATAAATGATGTTTGAGTGAGGGGTTTGAATCGTTTTAAGGTGGGGATGATTTCTGGATAGTTAGTTTTCATTTTCATAGCTTGTAGAGTAACTTAGCATTTGAGCTCGCCGGAGAAGATGACCGGAACCACTGTTCCGGTCATTTGAAAGTCATTAGGGCAAAATTAGGGCTTAATCAGTGTAATTAGCAAGTTTGAATTCTGGCCCTTGGATATGGCGCCAGGTCAATTCGCGCGCGTCCCACTTTGAATCTGGTCCCTAGGATTTGCATACTTCCATTTAATTCAGTTAAATTCATTTTTTTATTTTCATTATTATTCATTTGTTTTGCATATTTAATTTAAAATAGCAAAAATGTCTTAAAAATTATGAAACTTTTTCTCATGAGTTTTAATAATTTTTATGACACAAAAAATATTTTTATTTTATTTTTAGCATTTAAAAAGTATTTTTAAATATTTAAAAGATTATTTTTAATTGATTAATGAGAATTAATTTATTAAAAATACTTTTAAGTATCTAAAAATCACCAAAAAATTCATGAAATGTTCTAAGACATTTAGAAACATTGTCCAACCTTCAAACCAAATTTCTTTTTTGATCTTGATGCATTTTGAGAATTTTCCATTGAATTAAATCATTTTTGGTGCATTATTTTGATCCAAAATTCAAAAATTCATTTCTGCCTATCTAAGAAGAGTTGGACATTGATTCTTTTTGCATTGCATTGTGTTTAGCATGTAGTTTCTAGGATTAAATGGCCATGATTTGACCTTGCATTTTCCATTTGTTTGACATTTCTTTTGTTTAGGAACCCTAAAAACCCTAATAACTTAGAAAAATCATAACTTGAGATTGGTTAAGAGTTGAGACCTCTCCTTTGGGCTTTGGTTTAGTATAGGGTTAGGGATTCTTTGAATGGCATTTTCCATTTTTTATCTTAGGTTTTGCTTCTGTTTTTGGTTTTTGTTTGTTGCATTGACCATAAACCCTAATTTGGGCTTTCATGTGCATCCTTCTTGCATTCTCTTTCATAACTTGACTTGCCATGCCATTCCATGCCTCCATTTGATTCATTTGACATCATAAGACATTTAGAAAGCATGTTTGATCATTTCATCCCATATTTGCCATTTTGTTTGCCATGTATGTTTCATAACTTTTCATGTAAAGTTCATGCTCCTTAACTTGCATCATTTGCATCCATGAACTTGTATGAACATCTCCATGCCTTGCCTCATGTTTATAGCACTCCATAGCATCATCATCATCATCAACATGCTTCTGGTTTTGTTTATCATCATGTCATTTCATCTCATCTTGCATTGCATTGCATCTTTCTCACTAACATTTCAGGTGGTAAGTGATTTGAGAAGTGAATTTGCCTTCACTTCTCATAACTTTTCTTTTCACCTCTCTTGCATCCATTGCTGCATTTTTTATATGTGCTTGAGTTTGAGCTTGCTCATTCTTCTTCTTCCCACCTTCTTTCTTCAAGTGACTTGACTTCTTGAATGAAGCAAGTCACTTTGCTTCTCTTAATCCTTTCATCTGCATCCTGGTGGTTCTCTTTGAAGATTGCTCTTGAAAACCTCACAAACCTTAGGAACAACCAAGCATGACAATGATTAGGGTTTTGATTAGTCTCCCCTCATAGTTTTACCTTTGTGTCTCTTTTGAGTCTTCTCTTCACATCTCATAATCAGGGACTAAACCCTAAAGGCTTTAAGGCTTTGTGATTAAGCTTATGCCTGCATCCTTCTATTAGGATGGAGTGTATAACTTTAATCCTAAGTGTTGAACCCTTAATGTGTTTAAATCTCTTAATCAATTCATTTAATAAGTATCAAGACATCACACTTGTAACTTGGGCTTTGCATTAGGGTTCTAATTCTTCCTTAATTGGTTAAGAAGGACTAACCCTAGTGTTAATGGACAAGTCCCCCTCAAGTTGTCTTACAAATCATAAAATCCACTTCATCATCATGCCATTAAATAAAATCCACTTAATCAAAGGTTTGTTTTGTCATGAGTTTAATCCCTAATCATGGATTAAGTTGAGGAGTTTTCCTCAGCTTAAACATTCTCATCTATTATCCTTCTATTAGGATGGTGTAATGAGTCTGTTTAATCCTTGATTATGGCTTAATCTCATTACTCAACACTAAACAAAAACACCAAAAACATCTAAATAATCACAAGTAGGTTAATGATCTTAATCCTGCATCAAAGGTGATTAAGTGTGAGAATCTGACTTCACACTTAAGGTATTCTCATTACCCCTAATCAGAGGGAAGATGTGATGAGTTTGCTAATCCATTGGTTTAGACTTAAGCTCATTAACTTATGACGAATCTTCAAAAGCAATAAAAGACTGAAAACACAAAAACAAACAATAATCGTCTCCTTCGGGATTCTTTTCTCATCACCTTCACTCATAAACGAGAACTTGCTTCTTCCGTCTAATGCAAGACAGTTTGCATCGGTGCCAGACAGATCATACACTTGAGCATAGGCAAGTAAGCAGTTCACAAGTCAACTCATCTTTCAGTCTCTTTGGGTCGAACTACGGCGTTCTGACTTCCTCATTGCACGAGAGGATACGTAGGCATAACTTAACAGTTATCGAACAAAAAGTCTCTGTACATTCCCCCTCTTTCTAGCCTCATTCTTTTAGCCTCATGATCTTGAGCATTTCACTCCTGTTCTTACACTGACACTTCACTTATATACTTCACATTTCTTTACACTGACACCTGTACATCTTTCCAGCTCTTTATACACAGATTGCACTGACACTACCCCTTTAAAACACAAATCTTCTAAGCGTGGATCCCGTCGAGTACGGCGGACAATCTGGGTGCTAATACCTTCCCAGGCTGTAACCAACCCCCTTTCTCGGTCTCTCTGGTTCGCAAACCGTCTTATCCATATCTTTCTAGGCCTATGCAGCATTGCCTTTCCCCCGGGATAAAAATGCCTAGCTGGCGACTCTATTCATCTCCAGTGAGTTCACGGCTGTGTGTTCTCATTGTCCCTCTCGCCGACCGTTCGCGTATGTACCTTCATATGATCTGTTTTCATTTGTCGGGAGCGACAGCTTGGCGACTCTGCTGGGGACCCTTATACTGTAACCAGGGCTTCTGGTTCTTTTTGTGGGTTCCTCCTAGCGCTTGATTGATTTGTGTTTACTGGGGTGTTTTGTGCTATTTGTGTTTGTATACTTGTTCTATTTTTACTGTTTATGTACAATTGCTTTACTACTTTCTTTATTGCTCTTGTATATATCATACTGTCATGCTGTCTGGCTGGATCTGGTTTTGCTTTGGTGGGTGGGTGTTCCATTGAGAGTTAAGGTCCTATACCTGGGACCTGAGTGACACCTAGGCTAGAGTGAATCATATTCTTTCCCATTCCATTTCGGTCTGGTGCGGGAATATGAAACACGGTTCAGATGTGGGTTTCTTCTTGAGAACTCTGTGTTGCAGATTTCCTGCAATGCTAGGGCTATTTGGGAAGCCTGCTAAGTCTGGATGACCTTTTAGTATTGACCTTCAGAAACTGAGGTAAATTAGAGGAGGAACTTTTATGGTTATTGTAAACACTGTACCTCCGGGTTAGAAGTGTTTACACTTCTCATAACTGATCCAAGTCTGAGGATCCTTGTTCTAGAACACCACCTGTGAGGGGGTCGGGCTGTTTACAGGTTTGCAGGTACCTTGACCTCAGAATACCTTGTTACTTTGATTGTTTAAGAATACTCCAATTTGGGACAATTCTTGTGATTCTAAAACCCTGGACTTGTGGCTCTTTATTTGAGTCCCCCACCTTGGTTACTGGATTTATAGACCTCCATCTGGAATTCTTATTCAGATCCAGCTCAGTCACAAACCCTTTGCATATCATTTGCATACATAAACATTGCATCATATTGACATTTGCTTATTTGTGTTTCAGGGTATCCATCATTCATTTGGTTTTGGTTTTGACCCCATCTTCAGTTTTGACTTGTCTTCATCAGCTATCTGCTTCAGTTATCACCTGCACCAGCCAGTCAGTGGCCCACTACTTCAGCCTTATCATCATCACCTGTCTCTATTCAGTCTCAGCATCATAGCCCCTAAAAAGAGCAACATCACCTATCACTTCTTCCAACCAGAGTTATCAGACATCAGGAGGATTCAAACCCTGATCACTCCAGATCACATACCTTTGTTCAGGGAGCATTATGGGGATACACTTGACATGGTCATGGATCTGGACCCTTCACAAAGAAGCCTGATCCACACCTGCATTCAGTTTTATGATCCTCCACTGAGATGTTTTACTTTTCAAGACTTTCAGTTGGGCCCCTTATTGGAAGAGTACTCCTCATTAGTTGGTATGCCTATCAGGAGAGAAATTCCTTTCAACCCTGAGATGGTCTTTCCTGCTAATGGAGAAGTAGCAAAAGCTTTGCATCTGGAACCTGTTTTGATTGAGCAGCATATGACCTCTAAAGCTGGAATCCCTGGCTTTCATCTGGACTTCTTAATTTCTCAAGCTACCCTGAAAGCTTCTTTAGGAGAGTGGAAGGCTGTCTGTGCCTTGTTGGCTTTGAGTGTATATGGAATTGTATTGTTTGCAGATGAGCCTCGATTCATTAGCAAGAATGCCATCCATCTGTTCATCCTGAAGAACCCAGTGCCAACTTTATTAGGGGATCTCTATTAATCAGTGCATCAGAGAAATGAAAAGCAGAGGGGGAGATTAGTGAGGTGTTGTGCTCCATTGTTCCACACTTGGCTTCTCAAGCATCTACCCAGGACAGATGCATTTCTGAACCCTCATCAGCAGAGCAACTGGGCTAAGAGACTCACTGTTCTAACTTCAGCTGACATCAGATGGTGCACTCATAGCACCAAGGGGAGGGATATCATCACCAGCTGTGGGCATTTTCCCAATGTGCCTTTGATAGGAGTTAAGGGTAGTATCAATTACAACCCTCTGCTGTTTAGACGACAACTGGGCTATGCACTGGTCCACACTCCTAGGGCACAGGACTTGGTTGAGACCCTCTATTGTGAGAACAAGATTAATTTGGCTGTTGTTAGGCAGGCTGCCTGGGCCTAGGATCATGTTCAAACCAAGGGAGTCACCATTCTGGGGAAGTGCAATAATGTGGCATCAGCACAATATTATGAGTGGTCCCGTGCCAGGGCCCAATTCTCTGGGATGCCCTTTACCATAGAAGACATGCCTGAGTCATCTTCAGCACCACCCCCTGCCACTGTCAGTTTGGAGGAGTTTGAGAGCTTGAATGAAAGGAATGAGAAGTTAACCCAG
The DNA here is from genome assembly GCA_963966055.1 of Lathyrus aphaca. NCBI lineage: Eukaryota > Viridiplantae > Streptophyta > Magnoliopsida > Fabales > Fabaceae > Lathyrus > Lathyrus aphaca. Next base: position 180,233,079 of record OZ014523.1, read on the forward strand.
GCTTTGCAGAAGACCCTCCGGGAGAGGAGTGAAGGTATGAGGGAGATTGAGAGGTTGGAGAAGATGAGAGTAGAGCATCTGACTAAGATTGAGAAGTCTGGGGATTATATCAAAAAGTCTAAGGCTGGAGAACAAATTCTGAAGAATGCTTGCAAGGAAGCCCAGTTCCAGAGAGCAAGGACAGACTTGTATTTGAAAGAAAGTCAAGCCCGGTGGGTCAGGATCACCGAGGCTCGTACCTTGGAGGACAAGAGAGTTCAAGACAAGATGGTGCAGCTTGAAGCTAATGCAAAAGAACAACAAGAAGCCCTGGCAGCAGCCCAGAGGGAGATATCAGAACTAAAGATCAAAGCAGGAGTGAAGAGGTCCAAGGACCAAACTCAGCACAAGAAGCTAACAGCAGCTGTTGCGACCCGGAATCTCCTCATCAGGAATCTCACGGAGCGTCCGGCTGATCCTGTGACCGAAGCACTTCTCAAGGAAGTTCGTGAGGATGAGTTTGGTCTTGGTGTTTGACCATTTGTTTGTTGTTGCTTTCTTTTCATGTACTTTTACTTTCTTGTACTGTATTTTGACCCCTTAGAGGGCTTGTGTTGTAGAATGAACAAGTTGTATTATTTCACCTTCTGTAATATATTTGTGTTAGTTTGTTCCACCTGAGTTCGCTTTGAAAGCAGCATCAACAATATCTTCAAGGGTCTGGAAGGGTCAAAACTGAATGCCAAACCGGATACCTTGAGAGCAAATAAGCATAACTGCATTGCATGCTAACCCTTTTGTTTGTTTTGTAGGTTTTTGTTTCGTTGTTGCTAACCTCTGTTGTGATGCATCAGGAACTATTGCTAGGCGCCGGGTATTTCCCCTCAACCGTCCGCACCGTTACCCAACCCGAAACAACCTTTCGGGCATCCAGATGGATCAGATGCAGCAGGACCTCACGGAGGTCAGAAATCAGATGGCAAACGAAAGATTGGAAATGAGAACACAGATGACGCAGTTCATGGAAGTGATGAACAACATGGCTCAGAGCCAGGAGAGACTGAGAGCCATGGTTGAAAGTCAGAATCAAGAGGAGCCCCATGTGGGGACTGCTGGCACAAGTAACAACGAGAGGGTCCAACCCCATGTAAATCCCCCAGTTTTTGGACCCCATCTACATCCCGAGGTTAACATTCCTGCAAACATTCAAGGAACCGCCACTGCAGCCAGGGTATTGCAAGAAGACCCTCAAGAGGACCAGTTCACAGTAATGGGTGCTGGGGAAGAAGCTTACGATAGACGGTTGGAAGAGATAGCTGAGAAGTTGAGGTCTTTAGAGTCTCAAAACTCTTTGGGGTTCGACGTCATGGATATGGGCTTGGTAGACGGGGTCAGGATCCCCCATAAGTTCAAGCCTCCTTGTTTCGAAAAGTATAATGGGACTTCATGCCCCCGGACTCATTTACAATCATTTCTGGGAAGGCTGAAGGCCTATACAATGGATGAGAAGCTCTGGATGTTCTACTTCGAAGACAGCTTGACTGGAGCATCAAGGTAATGGTATTCCCATTTGACAAGGGCAACTATTAGATGCTGGAAGGACCTGGCAGAGGCCTTCATCAGACAGTATCAGTATAATCTGGACATGGCACCCAATAGGACTCTCCTAATGGGAATGTCACAGTCGTCAAGGGAAAGTTTCCGAGAATATGCCCAGAGATGGAGGCAATTGGCTGCTGCTGTTCAACCCCCTATGTCTGAACGGGAAATGGCAGATATGTTCATGAATACCCTTCAGGGGACCTATATTGACAGGCTGGCCGCTTTCTCTTCAACTAGCTTCGCAGATGTTGTCATAGCCGGGGAGAGAATTGAAAGCTTGTTAAAAATGGGAAAAATCTCAGACAACGGTGCAAGCTCGTCCAGTGGTACAAGAAAGCCTTTTGCAGGCCCGAGAAGAACTGGCGAGACCAATGCCATCCATTCAAACAGGGGCAGGCCCCAATATGCTCAAAGGTCAATAGCAGCAGTCACCATCCCTGCTCCAGCACATCCTCAACCCGTCTATCAACCTCCTCAGCAAAACTATCAGCCACAACCTCAGTACCATCAGCAAAATCAGTATCCTCCAAGAAATTACAACAACAGCAACACCAACAACAGTCAACAAAGGCCATTTCAGCAGAGGCCATCTCAAGCTAACAGGGTGATCGATCCGATCCCTATGCCATATGCTACCCTGCTGCCACAACTTCTGAAACTCAACCTGGTTGAGCTAAGAACGTTGGCACCTCCGGATCCCAACAGTCTACCAAGGAACTATGACCCCAACGCTAGGTGTGCCTTTCATTCAAATGCACCTGGCCACAGTACAGAAAGGTGCAGAGCTCTGCATATGAAGGTACAAGACCTGGTAGACTCCAAGGCTCTGAATTTCGCACCACCGCCCAATGTCAATAAAAACCCAATGCCAAACCATGGTGGTCCCAGGATTAACGCTATTGAAGAAGACAAGCCGTCTTATTTAATAACCAGTGTGGGGCAGATCAGGACACCATTGGTAGAAATCAAGGCTCAGCTCTTGGAATGTCAGATGTTCCCGGGGTGTGAGTTGGGTTGTGCTTACTGTAATATCTCGGTAAATGGGTGCGATAATTTGAGGAATGGCATAGATGGCCTCATTCAGAGTGGCCAACTTCAGATCACCACATCATTTCCAACAAGTCCAGCAATCTCATCAGCAACGGTTTCAGAACCTCCTACAACTGCAGCAACTATTGTTCCTGACAATTCTTCGGCTTCATCAACAAGTACTTCATCTATCATCTCAACTGATCAGTTTTCAACAAATTTTTCTGCTACAACTTCAGCTTCACTCCACTTCGAGACTCCTACAACGACAACATCCATTCTTCCGCCAATATCTCCTACAACTCCAGCAACAAATCATGAAGATGTCTCTACTGTCACAATCTTTTATGATCCTGAGAACAACTCTGCCTACCATTCAGAAGGTGCTGCTCCCACCAGAGCACCAGTTACAATTTATTATGATCCACAAACAATTACAGTCCCTTCAGCAGCAGCAATCAGTCCAGTCACCGTCACGGTGCCTGGACCAGTACCGTATGAAAGCAATAGGGCCATCCCTTGGCACTATGGCTCTGACGTGTACTGCGAAGGAAAAAGAATCACTCTTGAAACATCAACACCTGCACCACAAGTAGATAATGTGGGGGGAGGCGGAGGCTTCACTCGGAGCGGACGTCTCTTTGCTCCACCAATTCAAAGACCTACTGCCGAAGCAGAAGCTGCTGCTAAGGCAAAAGGAAAGAGCCCGGTACAGGAAGATCAAGCTGTTAAAGAAGCCTTGAAGACACCGTTCGATCAAGAAGTTGATGAGTTTATGAGAATCATCAAAAAGAGTGATTACAAAATTGTGGATCAGCTTCACCAAACGCCATCCAAAATCTCTATCCTCTCACTGCTTATGTGCTCCGAAGCCCATCGGAATGCACTACTCAAGGTCTTGCACGCAGCTTACGTGCCTGAAGAGATCACTGTCAACCAGTTGGAAACCGTGGTTGGAAATGTTACTGCTAGCAACGGGCTAGGGTTCACCAATACTGACCTGACAGCGGATGGCCGCAACCACAACAAAGCCTTGCACATCACCATGGAATGCAAAGGAGCAGTCCTCTCTCATGTGCTGGTAGACACAGGGTCATCCCTTAATGTCTTACCAAAGAAGGCTCTGGTGAAGTTAGAATATGATGGACTGGCATTGAGACCCAGCAACCTGGTGGTAAGAGCCTTTGATGGTTCTAAGAGATCGGTTCTGGGAGAGATTGAGCTGCCTGTGACAATTGGCCCACAGACCTTTAAAACTATCTTTTATGTGATGGACATTCAGCCCGCCTACAGCTGTTTGTTGGGTAGACCCTGGATTCACGCCGCCGGCGCAATAACGTCTACCCTTCACCAAAAGTTAAAATTTGAGTGGGAAGGCCAAGTTGTCACAATCTGTGGGGAGGAGGATATATTTCTTAGCCATCTGGCTACTTATAAGTATATTGAAATGGATGGGGAGATCCATGAAACAATGAGCCAAGGATTTGAAGCCTTGAATGTCAATGAAGCATCTGCTATATCTGGGATCTCCATGTCATCTTACCAACAAGCCCGGAAGGTTGTTGAGGAAGGAACGGCCCAAGGCTGGGGCAAGGTTTTAGCTGTGGAGGAGAAGAAAGACAAATTTGGGTTGGGTTACAGACCAACTCAACATCAAGCAGCGGCTGCAAAGGAGCCCAATTTTGTGAGTGGGGGGATGCTTACCCCTGATACTATCAACTGTCTGGAAGACGAGCTGGAAGAGGAGCGCAACCTGGAAAGCTGGATTCGTCCAAAGATCCCGGGGAGCAGTATCTCGAACTGGTCTTCCCAGGAAATTATAAGAGTTACTCATGCAGAGAAATTATTATTTCCTGTATTTTTATAAGCATGCATCAAAGTCTTGCATCTTGCCCAAGATGACAAGACTCATTTTGTAATCGGGCCATATGTACTTTTTGTGCAAACAAGATCAATTAATGAAATATCAGACATCTTTTTGCAAATGAGTCTTTTTCTTTTCGTTCACTGTTTTTCCATTTTTCTTTTTGTACAAAAAAATAAATGGCGGTGTTTTCAAAATGACAACTTCATTTCACTTTTCTAAATAAAGATTAAAATCAGATCACTAAAATGAACAAACTTAACCCTTGCAGAGAGTGCCTTCCAGACAGCACCGACAACAGCACGGCTATGACTTCGTATGACTTTGACAATCCAATCAATCAAGCTGATGAAGGGGTTGAAGAAGAATATGAGCTTCCTGAAGAGCTAGCCAGGTTGTTAAGGCAAGAGGAAAAGGTTATTACTCCTCACCAGGAGGAGGTTGAAGTGATCAATCTTGGTACAGATGAAGACGTGAAAGAAGTTAGAATCGGGGCCTGCCTGCAAGACTCAGTGAAGAGACAACTGATAGGCCTGCTTCAAGAGTATGTAGATGTGTTTGCTTGGTCGTACCAAGACATGCCAGGGTTGGATACCGATATTGTCATGCACAGGCTGCCTTTGAAAGAAGAATGCCCGCCAGTTAAGCAGAAACTGCGCCGTACTCGGCCGGACATGGCAATGAAAATCAAAGAAGAGGTACAAAAGCAATGGGACGCCGGGTTCCTTGCTGTGACTAGTTATCCGCCGTGGGTCGCTAACATAGTACCTGTGCCTAAGAAAGACGGCAAAGTAAGGATGTGTGTTAATTACCGGGATCTGAACAGAGCCAGCCCGAAAGACGACTTCCCATTACCTCACATTGATGTATTGGTGGATAATACGGCTCAGTTCTCGGTATTCTCCTTCATGGATGGATTTTCAGGATACAACCAGATCAAGATGTCACCTGAAGACATGGAGAAGACAACCTTCATCACACCCTGGGGCACGTTCTGCTACAAAGTGATGCCATTCGGACTGAAGAATGCCGGTGCAACATATCAGCGGGCTATGGTAACATTGTTCCACGATATGATCCATAAAGAAATAGAATGTTATGTGGATGATATGATTGCCAAGTCCCTTACTGAAGAAGACCATCTGGTGAATCTGCTCAAGTTGTTCAAGCGTCTGAGGAAGTACCAACTGAAGTTGAACCCCAACAAATGCACGTTCGGGGTGCGGTCCGGTAAGTTGCTGGGATTTATTGTAAGCGAGAAAGGGATTGAAGTTGACCCTGATAAAGTCAAAGCCATCCAAGAGATGCCTGCACCGAAAACTGAGAAAGAAGTTCGAGGGTTCTTAGGTCGATTGAACTACATTTCAAGGTTCATATCTCACCTTACAGCAACCTGTGAGCCTTTGCTCAAGCTTTTAAGAAAAGAACAGACGGTCAGGTGGAACGAAGATTGCCAGAAGGCTTTTGACAAGATCAAGGAGTATCTGCAAGAACCTCCAATCCTTATGCCTCCAGTTGAAGGAAGACCTCTGATAATGTACTTGACAGTATTAGAAGAGTCGATGGGGTGTGTGTTGGGCCAGCATGACGAGTCTGGTCGAAAAGAGTATGCAATATACTACCTAAGCAAAAAGTTTACCGACTGTGAACAACGTTATTCACTGCTCGAGAAAACTTGCTGTGCTTTAGCGTGGGCTGCTCGCCGACTAAGGCAGTATATGTTGACCCACACCACCTTACTAATCTCAAAAATGGACCCAGTCAAATACATTTTCGAGAAGCCAGCACTTACCGGACGGGTTGCAAGATGGCAGATGATTCTCACAGAATACGACATACAGTACACATCTCAGAAAGCCATCAAGGGCAGTGTACTATCTGAATATCTTGCTGAGCAACCCATTGATGACTACCAGCCTATGAGGTTTGACTTCCCTGATGAAGACATCATGTTCATTAAATCAAAAGATCATGAAGAGCCTATTCACACTGAAGGGCCCGACCCGGAAGAAGAATGGACTATGATGTTTGATGGGGCTGTTAACATGAATGGTCGTGGTGTTGGTGCAGTACTCATTACACCTAAGGGAGTTCATATGCCTTTCTCGGCAAAACTCACTTTCAACTGCACTAACAACGAAGCTGAATACGAAGCTTGCATTATGGGTCTTGAGGAGGCCATTGACCTCAGGATCAAGACACTAACCGTATTCGGGGATTCAGCTTTGGTAGTCAATCAGACCAACGGCAAATGGTACACCCACCAGGATCATCTGATACCTTACAGGGATTATACAAGAAGGTTATTGACTTTCTTCACAACAGTCAAACTTGAGTATATCCCTCGGGACGAGAATCAGTTTGCAGATGCTCTTGCTACCATTTCATCCATGATCAAAGTTCAAGCTGCCAACTTTGTACCCCAGATTTCAGTGTCAAGACTTGATAGACCAGCATATGTATTTGCAGCAGATGTTGTCAAGGATGATAAGCCTTGGTTTCATGACATTAAATGCTTCTTGGAGGATCAAACATACCCACCTGGGGCATCTTCCAATGATAAAAAGACTTTGAGAAGGCTTGCTGGTAGTTTCTTCTTGAACACTGATGGATCTTTATACAAAAGGAACTTTGATATGGTACTCCTCAGATGTGTTGATAAGACGGAAGCAGATTTGTTGATGCATGAAGTGCACGAAGGATCTTTTGGCACTCATGCAGGAGGGCATGCCATGGCTAAGAAATTGTTGAGATCAGGGTATTACTGGATCACGATGGATGCAGACTGTTGTGCCTACGCCAGAAAATGCCATAAATGCCAGATCTACGCGGATAAGGTGCATGTGCCTCCCAATCCTCTGAACATCATGTCTTCACCGTGGCCCTTTGCTATGTGGGGCATTGATGTGATTGGCAAAATTGAGCCGACTGCTTCAAACGGCCACAGATTCATCCTGGTTGCCATTGATTATTTCACCAAGTGGGTCGAAGCAGCTTCCTATGCCAACGTTACAAGACAAGTGGTAGCCAGATTTCTGAAGAGAGATATCATCTGTCGGTATGGAGTTCCCGAGCGAATCATTACTGATAATGGTTCCAATTTAAACAACAAAATGATGGCCGAATTATGCCGGGACTTCAAGATCCAACATCACAATTCTTCTCCTTACAGGCCAAGGATGAATGGCGCTGTTGAGGCAGCAAATAAGAATATCAAGAGGATTGTGCAGAAGATGGTAGTCACTTACAAAGACTGGCATGAAATGCTACCGTTTGCCTTGCATGGATACCGCACATCAATCAGAACATCCACTGGGGCAACACCGTATCAGCTTGTGTATGGTATGGAAGCAGTCCTACCTGTTGAAGTTGAATTACCCTCTCTACGGGTACTAATGGATGTTAAACTGAGTGAAGCAGAATGGGTTAGGTCCCGATACGAGCAACTGAGTCTGATCGAAGAGAAAAGATTGGCTGCAATCTGTCATGGGCAGTTATATCAGAAGAGAATGAAGAAAGCCTTCGATCAGAAAGTCAGGCACCGAGAGTACCAAGTAGGAGATCTCGTACTGAAAAGAATCCTCCCTCCTCATACAGACCACAGGGGCAAATGGACTCCAAATTATGAAGGGCCATTTGTTGTAAAGAAAGTTTTCTCTGGTGGAGCACTGATGCTCAGCACCATGGATGGTGAAGATTTCCCATCCCCTGTGAATTCAGATGCAGTTAAAAAATACTTCGCATAAAAATGACCCGCTGGACATAAAAACGGAATGTAAGTCCAGGCAAAAATAGGGCATCCCGGCGAGTCAAAAACAGAATAAAAGACTCGGGCAAAAATAAGGGAAAATAGATAAAAAAAAATGTACACCCGCTGAGTTGAAAAGCCGCATTGGACAGCTCAGGCAAAAATGGGTATCCCGATGGATTGAAAACCCGAAAGGGCGATCCATGCAAAATAAGGGAATAAGTGAACAACTGCATTCTGAGTTCGTCTGTATCATCTACAACTTGGTAAGCTTCAACAGGATCAAGCTTCAATCAGAATCAGCCTTCTTCAGAAAGCAAGGTGAGAAGAACGTCAATTGTCATACGAGTCATAGCAGAAGAGGAAGCTCCCTAAAGCGTCGTCAACACTGCCAGCATTTTGTTTCTCAATTTGTAACAATCTCCTCATTTCAGGGGATATGTTCCTTTGACTGTATCTTGCCAATTCAGGGCATGTGAATTAATAAAATCATATTTTCAATCATGTCTCGTTTTATACATTTTCTTTGCAAAAAATGTCTGATGTCTTAAAAAAAAAAAAAAAAAAATGATTGCATAAGTACAGATGTTCTTCTCTAAGAAAATAAAGAAACATGCTTGCAGGGAATATACGTACTCTCGAAAATGTTTAACTCCTATGACGGGATCCAGTAAGGGATACCTCGGGACCATTTGTGCGTTTCCTCATCTTTGCAGGATTGCAGGTATCCGGAGCACAACTTAGGGCATGAAAGCTCCACCCTCAGCAAGCTGGCAGATCATTGTCAACTCGGTCTATCTTCCACGTGGCACTGGGAGGTGCCCATTTCCCCAGCGAAGTTGCCAAATCAACGTACACTCAATCTCAGCATCTGAAAGACTCCATCCCCAGCTGAGTTGCCTCTCATTACTCTCCCCAGCTGAGTGGCCAACTACTCTCCCAGCCGTAATACCAATCATCCCTCCTCAGCAGAATGCGAGAATCAGGGAATCATCTCCCCACAGAATCCTCAGCCTCTATTCAGAAGAGCAGCGCACGAAGGAAATCACAACAGAGTAAAGAAAGCTTCTACAAACCCCAGCTGGGTCTCTCATTTACAAGGATAGGTCTATCGAGGACCCATATCTCCAAGCAGTTATCATATCATCAGATCCACAAATGATCTCATCCCCAGCTGGGATGTCCATTTCAAGCAGATCGGCCAGAGATCTTCGCAGCAACGGGATCCAAATCCCGGTTTGTTATCTTTTCACAATCATAGCATTCGCATCTTATTCACCCTCAGAGCGTAGCATTCCGTCTAATACGGAGCATTACGGCAAAAATCAAGCATAGCATAATCATAAGTCATGTTGTGAACCAAACACTTGTGAATATAACCATTCATCAGAATACAGAAAAATCCCCACCAGAGTCCCCGGCAAAAGCAGCTGCCTCACAATCACAAACACCAGTTTATACACCTTTTGACACCCGTCCGTGCCATCTTTCCCCAGTAAAGTCGCCTGAACACTCTTTACCAACAATATCACCCGTATTACAGATACGCCCTGACACCCGTCCGTGTCAAATCACCAGCAAAGAGCCAAAGACACCCTCTTTGCACTCACACATACTTGTATATACACTTTCTTGACACCCGTCCGTGTCATTTCCCCAGCGCAGTCGCTTATACTTTTACAACCCATATACTTGTTGATACTATACCTTTCTCCTTTCGACACTCGTCCGTGTCACCCCCCAACAGATAAACACTCATCTATACATCACTCATGCTCCCTCAGATTCAACATTAGTCCTCGTTCTTTGTTAACCAGTTGGTACTCGTCCGTACCATCATCTCAGAACATTGCGTCTAGTGTTAGTTTCTACATGATACTCGTCCGTATCATAGTCTTAAGGATGCTCGTCCGCATCTTTAATCCATACACCGTGTCAAACACTTATGTCTTCTTGAATATGGATACTCGCCTGTGTCTACTATTCCCCAGAAGAGTCCCTTCAGATTCAACACTCGTCCGTGTTCTTTGTTAACCCGTTGATACTTGTCCGTATCATCATCTCTGAGCACGTGTCGGTTTGTTTCTACATGATACTCGTCTGTATCATAGTCTTAAGGATGCTCGTCTGCATCTTTAATCTATACACAACATCTAAACACTTACTTTCCTTTCTTGGTTGTGGACACTTGTCCGTGTTCACTATTTCCCCAGTAGATCGCCAAGTAAGCATTTTCTTTCTTATCTAACACTCGTCCTGTGTTATGATGAACCCTGAGAGCAGTCGTACCCTGCTGAGTGGTCGTCCTCCACTTCTTGATGGTCGTCCTCCATCATGCTCATCCGATGGCCGTCCCCATCGTTGATTTTTAGCAGTCGTCCCCTGCTAGGTGGTCGTCCTCCACCTTTTGATGATCGTCCTTCATCATTTTATCCAATGGCCGTCCCCATTGTTGATTTTGGTTATCTGACATTCGTCCTATGTCATGATAAACCTTGAGAGCAGCCGTCCCCTGCTAGGTGGTCGTCCTCCACCTCTTGATGGTCGTCCTCCATCATGCTCGTCCGATGGCCGTCCCCATCGTTGACCTTTTATCCGATGGCCGTCCCCATCGTTGATGTTTTCGGCAGCCGTACCCTGCCAGGTGGTCGTCCTCCGCCTTTGATGGTCGTCCCCATCATATTTCCTTTATTTACCCAACAGAGCAGCCGTCCCCTGCTAGGTGATCGTCCTTCACCTTTGATGGCCGTACCCCATCATCTGTTTATTTCATTTATTCTTTAACCCGATGGCCGTCCCCGTCGTGGTCCCTTTTCTTTTTAGCCCGATGGCCGTCCCCATCGTGGATTACTTTGCTTCATGAACTTGATGGCCGTCCCCGTCATGTTTCATTGATCCCCAGAGAATTTTACAGCTTTACTTGATGGCCGTCCCCATCATAATATTTTTTTTTCCCAGCCGGTCGGCTGTCCCCGTCTTGGCTTTACCTTTTATCCCCAGCATGTCGGCCGTCCCCGTCATTGCTTTATTTTCCGCACTTTTCCCAGCATGTCGGCCGTCCCCGTCATTGCTATTTACCCAGCAGTCGTCCTCTGCTCGACGGTCGTCCTCCGTCGCCTACACTTTACAATATACTTTATTTTCTTTCACAATCTATATCCCTTTTCTTCTTCATTCTGTGAGTGCAAATTTTGGACTGTCTTTGGTATTCAACCACAAGTTATCTTGTTTGCCTGTTAAGCCATCGCTTACAACCTGCACAGCTAACTCGTGTTTGAATAGGGGCAGCTGTAAACACCCCAAATTTGCCCTCACCCATTCACACCATGGCTTGTGATCATTCTCATATGCATAAACACAATCATGTCACCTCATGTCTCACTGCATAGTTTCTAAGTCATCTGCACCTAGGGTTTGTGATCTGAGCAATCCAAGAGCTTCTTGAGCCACCCCAAAGGTCACCAATCAATTCAAAGGGGTCTACATGTGTTCAAGTATCATATTACATCCTCTCAAAGTCAAGATTTCAAAAGAATCACAAGAACTAGGGTTTGAGTGGATGCAGAGCCAGGATTGACTGCACAGTTGACCTAAAATTAGGGTTTTGGTTTCAGAGGCCATAACCCCAATTTTTTTGGTCATTCTTGTTTCCATTGGTCTCTATATGGTATAGGGAGTATGCATATCAAGTTTCATGAAGAAATTCCATGGGGAAGTCATCTGATCAAGGGTTGACTTTCTGGACAAGTCAGTGCAAAATCAGGGCATCTGAGGCCCCCAATGACCCAACCAATGGTTGATCTTCATCATTTTGAGTGTATATGATCTTTATTTGATCATGTAAGAAGGTTGAAGTTCATAAAAATCAAGAATTTAGGGTTTTTGCAAATGTTGACTTTTTGGGCATAGTTGACTTTTCAAGAATGCTTCATTTTAGGTCATTTTTCAAGCCTTGATTCTTGATCCAAAAATGCTTCAAATGAAAAAAACTTTGGTCATGAAAGTTGTAGATCTCATCTTTCCCTTTTCAAAAAGTACAAGAACATGATCAAACTCTTCTTGGATCAAAAGTTATGGTGTGACAAAGTTGGCAAAAATCATTGATTTTCAAGGCATGCACCAAATGTGATTTTTTGCAAAACCATGAACCAAAGCAAATTGCAACTTCTAGTTCATATCAAACCAATGTGCAAGCATCATACAAGTTCTAAAAATCAGATTTGAACCAAAAGATCACATGTTCATGGTTGGCAAAGCAAGAGATTTTCATGAAGTTTCAAAAGCAAGCAAGTTGCAAAACCAATGATCACACTTCATCCACTTGCTGCCTAGCCTGCTGAATCACCCTAGCCTTTCCCTCATGCCATGCTGCGCCAGACAAGCCCTTTGTACTTAGCTAGAAGTTTCCCATGCCCTCTCTTATAAGAAGTTGACATATTTGCAAAAGTAGATACACCTATCACTAAAGCACAAGTCACATCTTCTTACCAATCCCATTTGTTTATACAAACAAAAAGCAAGACATTTCATATAACCAGCAAGCCTGAAACCAGCAAGGGCATCATTTTCCCATTTTTCACCCTTGGAGCAAAAACCTTCGAAACTCAGAAGACAAGCCACCAACTCACAAACACACTTCATAGAACTCATCACCACATCCTCCTGATCAGTTCCCTGCCTTCATCCACCCTTGAAACACCACATAAGCCAAACACGATTCTCACCTGAGCTTGAACAGAACCTGTCCAAACTCTCAAACCAGCCAACAAAAATCTTTTCTAAGCATCAAGGGTTCATCAGGAGCACAAGAGGAGTGGATAGCACAAAGGAAAGCACCCAGAAAGCTGTGAACTGAAAGCTTCAAAACTCAGGTAGCTCAAGAACATTTTTTCCAGAAATCCTTTTTTAAGTTCTAAATAGATTCTATATGTTCTCCTGATCATCCTGATGTCATTGGTTTTGAAAATGGTGGAGAGATGAGAGTTTAATCGTGTTCTGAAATTTTTGCCCTAGAAACTGTTTTGATTCGATTCTCTTTGATTTTGAATGATAAATGATGTTTGAGTGAGGGGTTTGAATCGTTTTAAGGTGGGGATGATTTCTGGATAGTTAGTTTTCATTTTCATAGCTTGTAGAGTAACTTAGCATTTGAGCTCGCCGGAGAAGATGACCGGAACCACTGTTCCGGTCATCTGAAAGTCATTAGGGCAAAATTAGGGCTTAATCAGTGTAATTAGCAAGTTTGAATTCTGGCCCTTGGATATGGCGCCAGGTCAATTCGCGCGCGTCCCACTTTGAATCTGGTCCCTAGGATTTGCATACTTCCATTTAATTCAGTTAAATTCATTTTTTTATTTTCATTATTATTCATTTGTTTTGCATATTTAATTTAAAATAGCAAAAATGTCTTAAAAATTATGAAACTTTTTCTCATGAGTTTTAATAATTTTTATGACACAAAAAATATTTTTATTTTATTTTTAGCATTTAAAAAGTATTTTTAAATATTTAAAAGATTATTTTTAATTGATTAATGAGAATTAATTTATTAAAAATACTTTTAAGTATCTAAAAATCACCAAAAAATTCATGAAATGTTCTAAGACATTTAGAAACATTGTCCAACCTTCAAACCAAATTTCTTTTTTGATCTTGATGCATTTTGAGAATTTTCCATTGAATTAAATCATTTTTGGTGCATTATTTTGATCCAAAATTCAAAAATTCATTTCTGCCTATCTAAGAAGAGTTGGACATTGATTCTTTTTGCATTGCATTGTGTTTAGCATGTAGTTTCTAGGATTAAATGGCCATGATTTGACCTTGCATTTTCCATTTGTTTGACATTTCTTTTGTTTAGGAACCCTAAAAACCCTAATAACTTAGAAAAATCATAACTTGAGATTGGTTAAGAGTTGAGACCTCTCCTTTGGGCTTTGGTTTAGTATAGGGTTAGGGATTCTTTGAATGGCATTTTCCATTTTTTATCTTAGGTTTTGCTTCTGTTTTTGGTTTTTGTTTGTTGCATTGACCATAAACCCTAATTTGGGCTTTCATGTGCATCCTTCTTGCATTCTCTTTCATAACTTGACTTGCCATGCCATTCCATGCCTCCATTTGATTCATTTGACATCATAAGACATTTAGAAAGCATGTTTGATCATTTCATCCCATATTTGCCATTTTGTTTGCCATGTATGTTTCATAACTTTTCATGTAAAGTTCATGCTCCTTAACTTGCATCATTTGCATCCATGAACTTGTATGAACATCTCCATGCCTTGCCTCATGTTTATAGCACTCCATAGCATCATCATCATCATCAACATGCTTCTGGTTTTGTTTATCATCATGTCATTTCATCTCATCTTGCATTGCATTGCATCTTTCTCACTAACATTTCAGGTGGTAAGTGATTTGAGAAGTGAATTTGCCTTCACTTCTCATAACTTTTCTTTTCACCTCTCTTGCATCCATTGCTGCATTTTTTATATGTGCTTGAGTTTGAGCTTGCTCATTCTTCTTCTTCCCACCTTCTTTCTTCAAGTGACTTGACTTCTTGAATGAAGCAAGTCACTTTGCTTCTCTTAATCCTTTCATCTGCATCCTGGTGGTTCTCTTTGAAGATTGCTCTTGAAAACCTCACAAACCTTAGGAACAACCAAGCATGACAATGATTAGGGTTTTGATTAGTCTCCCCTCATAGTTTTACCTTTGTGTCTCTTTTGAGTCTTCTCTTCACATCTCATAATCAGGGACTAAACCCTAAAGGCTTTAAGGCTTTGTGATTAAGCTTATGCCTGCATCCTTCTATTAGGATGGAGTGTATAACTTTAATCCTAAGTGTTGAACCCTTAATGTGTTTAAATCTCTTAATCAATTCATTTAATAAGTATCAAGACATCACACTTGTAACTTGGGCTTTGCATTAGGGTTCTAATTCTTCCTTAATTGGTTAAGAAGGACTAACCCTAGTGTTAATGGACAAGTCCCCCTCAAGTTGTCTTACAAATCATAAAATCCACTTCATCATCATGCCATTAAATAAAATCCACTTAATCAAAGGTTTGTTTTGTCATGAGTTTAATCCCTAATCATGGATTAAGTTGAGGAGTTTTCCTCAGCTTAAACATTCTCATCTATTATCCTTCTATTAGGATGGTGTAATGAGTCTGTTTAATCCTTGATTATGGCTTAATCTCATTACTCAACACTAAACAAAAACACCAAAAACATCTAAATAATCACAAGTAGGTTAATGATCTTAATCCTGCATCAAAGGTGATTAAGTGTGAGAATCTGACTTCACACTTAAGGTATTCTCATTACCCCTAATCAGAGGGAAGATGTGATGAGTTTGCTAATCCATTGGTTTAGACTTAAGCTCATTAACTTATGACGAATCTTCAAAAGCAATAAAAGACTGAAAACACAAAAACAAACAATAATCGTCTCCTTCGGGATTCTTTTCTCATCACCTTCACTCATAAACGAGAACTTGCTTCTTCCGTCTAATGCAAGACAGTTTGCATCGGTGCCAGACAGATCATACACTTGAGCATAGGCAAGTAAGCAGTTCACAAGTCAACTCATCTTTCAGTCTCTTTGGGTCGAACTACGGCGTTCTGACTTCCTCATTGCACGAGAGGATACGTAGGCATAACTTAACAGTTATCGAACAAAAAGTCTCTGTACATTCCCCCTCTTTCTAGCCTCATTCTTTTAGCCTCATGATCTTGAGCATTTCACTCCTGTTCTTACACTGACACTTCACTTATATACTTCACATTTCTTTACACTGACACCTGTACATCTTTCCAGCTCTTTATACACAGATTGCACTGACACTACCCCTTTAAAACACAAATCTTCTAAGCGTGGATCCCGTCGAGTACGGCGGACAATCTGGGTGCTAATACCTTCCCAGGTTGTAACCAACCCCCTTTCTCGGTCTCTCTGGTTCGCAAACCGTCTTATCCATATCTTTCTAGGCCTATGCAGCATTGCCTTTCCCTCGGGATAAAAATGCCTAGCTGGCGACTCTATTCATCTCCAGTGAGTTCACGGCTGTGTGTTCTCATTGTCCCTCTCGCCGACCGTTCGCGTCTGTACCTTCATATGATCCGTTTTCATTTGTCGGGAGCGACAATCATCTGCAACACCATCTTTGCAAGAGAGAGCAACCACAAGCTTAACTCCAAGGAGCTCTTGTTCTTGCACTGCGCCTTAAATGACGAGCGCATCAATGCAGCCCCATTCATGCTGTCCCATATCCAGTCCATAGCGCAAAGAGGCGCAACCCCCTTCTACATAGGCGGGATTGTCACCACCCTCGCCATTCAGCTGGAGCTTGGTGACTTGGTTATTAATTTGCCTCGTAGAGCCGCAGAGTTCCTAACGAAGAATTATTGCAGGTCCGCCCACTTGATTGCTCAGAGAGAGGATGGCAGGTCAGTCCTGTTATCCAAGGCACTGTTTATCACCACATCATCTTGTCGTGCCGTGACCGCATCGATCCGTCCATCCGAGCCAACTGGCTATTTGCTTTACCGGATGCTGCCGGCCACGCCCCCATTATTGATGAGCAGGCCGATCCACCAGTGGACGAGATGCAAGACACCATGGATTCAGCTGAACCTGTCTAGGACATTCCTCAGTCCTCCACCCGACAGCCACCTGCACAGGAATTCACACTTGAAGACGTCCTCAGTGCGATTCATCAGCAGAACCAGATGAGTGCCGCATTGGAGCGAAGGCAAAAATAGCAACATGATGCATTACTTTCAGCTGTTGCCGCTAACCAAAGGACTACTGACGAGAAGCTCGGAGAGATCTTTAGCGAGCTAGAGTCTTTGCGCATTGATATCACTGCACTCACTAGCACCGGTTCTGATCCTGAAGCGACTCCGACCAGACGCTCCCGCACTAGAAGCCGAGGCCGTGGTCATCAGCAGCCTAAGTTTTAGTTTTTGTTTTTGTTTTTTTCATTTCCGTTTTTTGTATTGTACTTCACCCGCTATTATATCACAACATTGAGGACAATGTCTGATATAGTGTGGGAGAGGTACCTTTCATTTTTCCGCATTTTCCCTTTCCGCACTTTTCCATTCCGTTGTATTTCCTTTCCCCGTTTATTTAGCCATACCAAAAAACTTTTTTATTTTATCCTCGCATTACCTGACTTGCCTACGAAATCATAGTTAGGAAGCTGAGAACGATTCAACAAGATCGATACAGTCTTGACACCTTAGATTTCCCACTTAAGCATTTCCGTTCCGATAATTGTTACGACTACACCTTAAGCTTCAGTTCAAAAGTAACCCCTAGTAGTTTATACTAGCAGTCAGCACCTTCTGAACACAAACCACGTGGGGAGTCGATGAATATAAGTGTTTGATGCCTAATCTATAATGATCCTTCATATCTCGATGCCAATGAAAAGAAATTGCACCAAAGTACACGGTCGCATATAAGAAACGAGAAATATGAGAAGGAGTCCATTGCGGGTTGGTTCAGAGGTACTGGTTCTGAACTTGGTAGGTCGTGCTACGGCTTGATCCCCCACAACCTCCAAATCGGATAATGTATGTAGGGTTACCACATTCGTGTACCAGATCCCGTGCTTATAAAGGATCAAAGTCACTAACCGGCTACTCCACTACGTGCGTGCTAAGGCAAAGGGCTTAATGTGATTGCGCTAGAATGAAACCGGGCGAAATAAGATCGAAAGACTCTAGGTGGAATCGTAACGCAATTACCGAATGTTTTGTTTAACGATAAGTCGACGACTTAGCTTGTTGCTTGTGTCATTAGTGTATCGTTAGTGTTTTATCAAAGTACCGGTTTATCTGACAAAACGATCCTTCGTACGGTTTGTTATGTGTGTGCGTCGATGAAAACCTGTCCGATCATTTTTCAACCGACTATTTGCTTGAGGACAAGCAAAGGTTTAAGTTTGGGGAAGTTTGATAACGAGAAAAAGTATCGTTTTTATTGATATGTTTCAATAACGTTTTATCGCACAATTGCCGTTTTAACACCCGATTCCTCGAGTTTTCTTTGTCATTTTGCAGGTATATCAATTATAGAGCTAGATCATGAACCACAAGTAAAATGAGCAAAATCAACCATTAAAAGACGAAGAAAAGAGGAATTCTGCATAACCTGCACTTTTTGTAACAGTCACGACCGTCACCTAGGAGTCACGACCGTGACACGCTAAAAGGAGCAGTCACGGTCGTCACAAGTCCCTCACGACCGTGACGCGCATAATACACGGGTGACGAGCGTGACACCCTTGTCATGAACGCGACAAGGGGAATTTAGGGTAATATGTTGAGACTTGGTCATGTACGTGCGTGCTACGTGAATTCAACCTTCCTATTCTCCCGCAGACCAAGTATTTCAACTATTCCGTGGATTTTCTCAGCATCTACGAGGCCCATGCATCATTTCCAACTGCCAAGCCCAAAATATTGATCCTATAAATAGCTTAGCTTCAAAGAACAATTTACAGAGTTTTGATTTTAATTTTCTTGCGGAAGCTCTGCCGTATTTTCCTTTGCACCCTATTTTATTATTTCCAGCATTTATTTGTTGTTGTTTTAGTTTATTTATCCCAACCAAACCATATAACAATTTCCAACATTAGGAAATTGTTATAATTTAATTTCTTTCAAAGCCTTCAGAATTCTTTTAGTAATTTTTATTTTTGATTCCGGTCCGTACTCCGAGCTTTCCAGACTGTGGAAGAAGGAGTCTAACATTTTAATTGTTATTTAGGTTTTTATTTAAATTGCATTTATATTAATGTTAAGCATTTATTTTTTCTGTTATGTATATTTTATTTTGTATGTCTCTGCCTCTGTCTGGTTCAACAATAATGAGTAGCTAAACACCTTAGGGCGGTATGTAATTAAAATCAACTAAATCGGTAAAATCACATCTAGGCTTAAAATAATTAAGAGCTTAAAATTCTGGCTGTGACTTTTTATTATAAAATCAATCTTTTTGTTACGAGAGTAAGGAAAGTGTATTAGGTTAGGTCAAGACCACGAGAGTGTGAGATTTTAACCAGATAGCTAAAGTTTGGCATTTAATTTAAACACAGCGAGAGCGCTTTAAAATGAATTAGAATTACTAAGTTTCCAAAAATTATTTCTAAACACTTATGGGCTAGCGAGAGCAGGCATAGGGCTTTAGGAGTAAGATCTGAGATAAGAACACGAGAGTGTGAGTTAAAGATATTTAAACTGGTAACCTCTACAGAATAGATTAAGTGAACCATCTTTATAAGCCTAGGTTAGATTGACCCGCCTAAGTTAACATAAATACATACCGACCGCCTTAGTATTATTTTATTAAACTTAAATTTAATTCCCGCCTTTAATCTGTAAAAACAACCAAAAATCGTGACAACCATTCACCTTAGCTAAACTAGTAAACCCTCTAGCACTAAGTAATCATAAAGTCCCTGTGGGATCGATAATCTTAAATATTACTTCGATAGGCTGTGCACTTGCAGTTAAGATAACGCTAGACACATAATTAGAGTACGTCTTTAGCCCATCAACAGTCACCACCCATGTTCGGTTCTTCTTGACGCCTGCTTTCAGCTTAAGATCTGCAATCTCCTTCATTGCTTCCTCCAAGGCTAGCTGGCTTTGTTCCAATTGCTTTGTCTTTTCCCTTCATATTTTGTGAACTTGTTCTAATTCTTCTTTCTTAAATGCCATCTGCACCTCAAAGAACTCTTCCTTTTCTTAGTTTGTTTTCTGCTTTTGTTCTCTTTGGGCCTGTAACCAGGTAATTGATTGACGAGCTTATCATGAGTCTTCAAAGTCTTCTTACGCTCCGCTTCTCTTTTTGACTCTGTTAAACCCAATCTCTGAAAATGAGCTTCACTTCCAACAAACTCCTTTTCTTTAGCTTCTAGGGTGACCTGCATCCTCTGTAACTTTTCTTCTTCTTCTTTCTTGGCATGATTGGCACGGTGATACAAGCATGATTGGCATTGATCAGATGCCTTCCACAGTGAATTTTCTCATCAAAATTTGGTACACATGATCCTTATAACATATAAAGACCATTAAAATCAAGAATGACCAAAAAATTTGAGGTTAAGGGCCTCAAACCCAAAACCCTAATTTTAGGTTATCTGTGTAGAAACTACTCAGTCAGCTTGAACACCTTTGCAATGCTTTGTGAAATTTTGACTTTTAAGAACCCTGGGGAGCATATTATGATCATAGAACACACATGGAACTTCTTGACAAGCTCTAAGGCTTTTGAGATGGCTCAAATCACTTCTTTGGATTCTCCTGATCATAAACCCTAATTGTGCAGCTTATGCAGTGAAACAAATATGCAATGTGAGATGATATGCTTATGCAAATGCAATATGAAATATCATAAGCCATGGTGTGAGAAAAAGTGAGGGAAAATTTGGGGTGTTTACAGTAACAACCTGGCCGTCTACCACATACTTTAACTTTTGATGCAACGTGGATGTTACTGCGCCAGCAACATGAATCCAAGGACGTCCCAACAAACAACTATAAGCGGGTTGGATATCCATAACATAGAACGTGCTCTTGAATACCTGAGATCCAATCTTTACTGGTAGCTCTACCTCCCCAAACACAGACCTCCGTGACCCATCAAAGGCTTTTACAATCAAATCACTGGGTCGCAAAACAATGCCATCAACATTCAGCTTCATCAAAGTCTTCTTAGGGAGCACATTGAGGGAAGAGCCTGTATCTACCAAGACATGTGATAGAACAACACCCTTACACTCCATGGTGATGTGTAAGGCCTTGTTGTGATTACGTCCCTCAGAAGTGAGATCTCTATCTGTGAATCCCAACCCATGGATGGCGTTCACACTGGCTATCATAGCCTCCAACTAGTTAATAGTTATCTCTTGTGGTACATATGCCATTTGAAAAACTTTCAGCAGAGCCTCCCGGTGAGCTTGAGAACACATCAGCAATGACAGAATGGATATCTTGGACGGGGTCAAATTCAGCTGTTCAACCACCTTATAGCCATTTTTCTTAATTATTCTCATGAATTCGTCGACTTCCTTTTCAAAAGTGCCCTGGCTAGAAGTACGAGTTGTCACCTCTTCAGTTGCTATCTGTTTACCATTAGCCTTTGCAGCAACTTCAGCTTCGGGATCACCTCTAAGAGCTTGAGGAGCAAAGAGAGGCCCACTCTGAGTAAATCCACTAACTCCTCCGACATTCACAACAGTCGGGTCGATTGTCACTTCTTTACTTTCCACCTTCTGACCTTCTATGTACACGTCTGAGCCATAGTGCCAAGGAATGGCCTTGTCACCAACATAGGGAACTGGTCCCGGAACAATGATAGTAACGGGACTCACTTCTGGAACATAGATAGTCACAGGCTCTCTCCGGGCAGGAACTTTAGCGGGATCAAAGTAAATTGTCACTGTAGACACACAATCCCTTCTATTGTCGACCTTGTCAAATTGTAGGGACCCCTCATCAATCAAACACTGCAACCCAACTTTCAACTCTCCACAACCATTAACTGAATTTGAACAACCCTCGCAGTCAAAATTTCAATCGGGAAAAACCTATCCTTTCAGCAATCTGTCTTTCACCACTAACAACGAAGTCTTCACTTCATCCACTTTCAAAATCAAGTTTAACCTCTCATCACCATCAGCAACATTTATCATGGCCCCTCCATGATTTGGAATGGGATTTGACGTAACATTTGGAGGTGGTGCGATGTTAATTACCTTCGAGTCAATCAAGTCTTGGACCTTATGCTGTAATGCCCTGCACTTCTCTGTTGAGTTTCCGGGAGCTCCTGAATGAAATGAGCATGTTGCATTAGCATTATACCCCACTAGAAGCTCTTCAGGTGGAGGTGGTGCTAATGTCCTCAACTGAACCAAATTCAAATCTAACAATCTCTAGAGTAGTGTTGTGTATGTCATAGGGATGGCCTCAAGCACCCTGCTGGCTGGACGAGCTTGTCTATTCTGATAGGGTCATTGCTGATAGTTATTACGTTGTGGCTGTTGCTGTTGCTGTTGTTGTTGTGGTTGTTGCACAGGACTTGTTGGAATAGTGACATCTTCCATCTGCTCGTACGATCCCATGTATCCACGGCCCCGGCCTCGGCCAAACACATCATTAGTTTCTCCCTCCCTTCTTCTCGGAGGTCCATTGAACGCTTTTCGAACACCACTTGAGCTACCCGCACCACTGTCTTGGATCTTCCCCATTTTCAAAAGAGTTTCAACCCTCTCTCCAGCTTACACGATGTCATTAAACTTTGTCGCTGAACAAGACGACAGTCTCTCAATAAACACCCCATGTAGTGTTCCCATAAACATGTCTGCCATTTCATTCTCTAAAAACGGAGGTTGCACTCGAGCAGCAAGCTGACGCCACCTCTGAGCGTACTCTTTGAATCCTTCTTTAGCAATCTGAGACATTGTCTGCAACTGGGTACGATTTGGAGCCATATCCAAATTATACTGATATTGTTTCACAAATGCCTCAGCCAAATCCTTCCAGCTTCGAATATTGACCCTGCTTAGCTTCATGTATCATTCCAAGGAAGCTCCTACAAGACTATCTTGGAAGTAATACATCCATAAGTTTTCAGCCTCTGTATGCGAAACAATCCTTCCTACAAAAGACTGAAGGTGAGTTTTCGGGCAAGTCGTGTCGTTGGCAATCCCTTATAAGTCCCCAGCTTCAAGCGGTGAAATCGAGAAACGATAGTACATTCAGCCCATAGGATACAGTACTATTATCATATGACCAGATGCTTTAACTGAGTTCATATAAAAGAACTAGGCCATCCTATGTGAGTTCCCAGTGGGACCTCGGGTGCGAATGGGTTTTCCATAGAATGTGGTCTGCCACTGTCACCACTGGAGAGGAATGTTTCCACAAAGGTCCTTAATGATCGGTCCCCAGATGCACATAACTATCGAGGTCATGTAATGATCCAAGAAAGATTCCTACATCAAAACATTTCCAAGACGGTCGCAAGTCTGGGTGTCGAACTCACTACTACTAACATAGCAAGATGCCATGAAGCCAAAGTGACTGTCCACGCTAAGTCCTAGAGTGCACTCGAGCCCCGGTTACGAGCTCATCTCACAGTAATAGTTCCCGATCCCACAGAAAAAAGGAAACCAGCACAGCCAGACAATCCATTAATAATATATGATGCATGAATATAAATACTGAAAAACTGTAAATAAATCTTTAAATAAACAACAATAAAATAAACAGGCAACAACAAACAATCAACACCCTAAGAAACAGAAACACGCAAGCGCTAGGACAAACTCTCTAGGGAACCAGAGATACTCTAGTTAGGGTATCCCCAGCAGAGTCGCCAGTTGTCTCTCCCTGGATTTCCATCCTGGTACAAACACGAAAGTAGCGCGGAAGAAGGTTATAGTCTCCAGCCAGGCATTTTTATCCCGAAGGAACGGGAATGATAATGCTCCACAAACCAGAAGAGAAGAAAAGAAAGGACACAGGTCCTGCGAACCAAAGAGACTGGGTTCGAGAGTCGGTTACGACCTGGGAAGGTATTAGCACCCCTGATCGTTCGCCGTACCCGACGGGATCTATGCTTGCAAAGAAACTGTTTCAAAGGGTGTAAGAATGAAATCCGCTACAAAGAAAAGGAACTGAATTGGATAAAATAAAATAAAAGTGGAAAATGTAGGGAAAATAAAAGAGTGTTCGAACGGGCCCTACCCCGCTGCCTACGTACCTCATCTGGACATGAGGATCAAAGTCGTTGTAGTTCCCCTAACTAGGGGTGGAAAAGATTACTTGTGTCTTAAGGCTTGAACTGCCTATGTCATTGCTCAGTGTAAACACCCCAAATTTTCCCTCACTTTTTCTCACACCATGGCTTATGATCTTTTTATATTGTATTGCATAAACATCTCATTTCATCTCACATTGCATATTTGTTTCATCTACATAACTACATCTAGGGTTTGTGATCAGTTGAGTCTAAGAAGTGATCTGAGCTATCTAAATGGTCTTAAAGAATGATAGTATGACCCATGAGTGTTCTATGATCATCTTATGCTCTCCAAGGTTCATTAAAGTCAAAATATCACAAAGCATTGCGGAGGCATAAAGGCAGACTAAAGATTTCCTGCACAGATGACCTGAAATTAGGGTTTTGGGTTTGAGGCCCTTAACCTCAAATTTTTTGGTCATTCTTGATTCCATTGGTCTTAATATGTTATGAGGAACATGTGTGTAGATGTTAAGAATTGGCAGAATTTTTGACAAACAAGAAGTGTTGTACTTAGTTCAGGATGTCACACCAGATGTTGTGACATTGACAAACAGAGTAACTGCTAATGAATTTAGTTCAGACATCAGGATGTCACACCAGATGTTGTGACATCGTAAACCTGCTACCAGACTTAAATGATGCATAA
This sequence comes from Lathyrus aphaca, assembly GCA_963966055.1. Taxonomy (NCBI): domain Eukaryota; kingdom Viridiplantae; phylum Streptophyta; class Magnoliopsida; order Fabales; family Fabaceae; genus Lathyrus; species Lathyrus aphaca. The sequence goes on from OZ014523.1 coordinate 180,257,772, forward strand.
CAGAACTGAGTAAATTCAGGGAATTTATCTGGAATTAATTGTGAATAGATAAACAATACAAGGTGCATCTGTAGGGAGCTTAGTTATCTGATTTCAGTGTAACAGAATAACTAACTCACCTTGAATCAAGGAAGTAACAAACTAACTAACCCTAATTCAAGGTGAAGACAGTAGGATTTATCAGGACTGGATAATTTACAGAAAGCCCAAAAACCAAGCATCTGTTTAAGGAACAGAAACTCTCAAAATAGAGTACGAATTTTAGAAGACCAAAAAGGGTGTTTGTGTTTTATAGTAGGTTTTAATTGTGTATCACTTTATGAGCTTTTAAGCAAAGAGTGTATTGTGTCTTGATTAAAACTTTTAAGTAAGATCAAGCTGTTGTGTTTGAAGTGTCACTTCAATTTTATTAAACATTGTAAAATATCACTGTGTGATTGAGGGGGAGTGAGTAGGTACTCATATCTAAGTTGTGTCTTAGGTAGAAATTGCCTTGGGTAGATATTAAGTGAAGGATTAAACTGGTTGGTTTAATTCCAGAATTAATATTACTTATATTGGATTTCCTTCCTGGCTTGGTAGCCCCCAGATGTAAGTGTGGAGATACACTGAACTGGGTTAACAATTTCCTGTGTTATTTAATTTACCTGCACTTTAAGTTTTTTTTAAGTCTTCAAGTGTTTAAACATCTGATTCGACATCACGTACCTGATCCCAGAATTTCAATTGGCATCAGAGTAGGCACCCTGCCTGTTTAACTGGGTGAGATCTAGGGACTGCAAATTTTGGGAACATGGACAGAGATGTAGGATCTGTGAATAGACCTCCTATATTGGATGGATCCAACTATGACTACTGGAAGCCAAGAATGGTAGCATTCTTAAAATCTCTTGATAGCAGGGCTTGGAAAGCAGTCAACAAAGGATGGGAGCACCCTATCCAAGACAATAAGGATGGGGCAAAAGTGTTGAAGCCTGAAGAAGAGTGGAGCAAGGAGGAAGAAGATTCAGCACTTGGAAATTCCAAATCCTTAAATGCCTTATTCAATGGCATTGACAAGAATATATTTAGTCTTGTGCATCACTGTGAGCTGGCCATGGATGTTTGGGACACTCCCAAAACCACTCATGAAGGAACATCAAAGGTGAAGATGTCAAGACTTCAACTTTTCACCACCAAGTTTGAAAACTTGAGGATGAAGGAAGATGAGACCATTCATGAGTTTTACATGAACATCCTGGAAATTGCTAATACTTCTGGTGCTTTGGGAGAAAAAATGAGTGATGAAAAGTTGGTAAGGAAGATTCTCAGATCACTACCAAAAAGATTTGACATGAAGGTTACTGCAATAGAAGAAGCTCAAGACATCTGCAAAATGAAGATTGAAGAGCTCATTGGTTCCCTTCAAACCTTTGAGATGGGAATGAATGATACAATTGTGAAGAAAAACAAAAGCATAGCCCTGGTCTCAAACACTGATAAAGAAGAAGAAAGTCGTGAAGCAGACTCTGAAGACAACTTATCAGAAACAATTGCTATGCTTGGAAGACAATTCAACAAAATTCTCAAAAGAATGGAAAATAGGTCCAGACCAAGTGGAAGAAACTCAACCTCTTCTGAGAATAAAAGACCTTATGATTCTAATAAAAGGTCAAATTATGATGAGAAGACCAACCAAGGAAAAGGGATTCAATGTCATGGATGTGAAGGATATGGACACATCAGAAGTGAATGCCCAACCTATCTAAAGAAGCAAAAGAAAGGTCTCTCTGTAATCTGGTCAGATGAAGACTCAGGATGTGAGTCAGAAGAAGAATCTGCAAAGCACATCACTGCTCTAGCTGGAGTATGTGAGACTGAAGGGGGATCCAGTGATGAGGAGCTGACATTTGAAGAGCTTGAAAAATCTTACAAGATGTTGTGTAAAAGGAGCACTGAAGTATGCATGGAGAATATACAGCAGAAGAAGCAGATTGAGGAATTAAACGCTGAAAAGACAAGTAATCTAGAGATCATTGACACTTTGAAAAGTGAAGTAAGCCTACTCAACTCCAAATTGGAGCATATGTCCAAATCTGTCAGAATGCTGAACAGTAGCTCAAACACACTGGATGTCATTCTCAACAACAACAAGCACTCAGGGGATAGGACTGGGTTGGGATTTAATAAAGCTCAAAAGTTTGAGGCTAGCACCAACAAAACAACTCCAAATCCCATGAAGTCAAACAAGATGTCCACACAGATGTCTCAACATCATGACAAGAACATGATGAAAAAGAAATATCAAAGATGGAGATGCCATCATTGTGGAAGGTTTGGTCACATCAAACCTTTTTGCTACAAGTTGCATGGACATCCAAATCAGAGGTATCAGCAACCCCCTAAGCAGAAGACAGAGGTCACCAAGAAAGTGTTGCATGGACATCCAAATCAAAGATATCAACAACCCCCTAAGCAGAAGACAGAGGTCATCAAGAAAGTATGGGTACCTAAAGCTAGTCTTCATGCTGGTCAAAGCTACAAATACATGCCCAAGAACAAGTTCAACAGACAACCTTGGAACTCTAAGGATGGACACTACACAGGGCATATGCATCAAAGGAAATATCACAACAGGCACAAATGGTCCAAGAAGGTTGTTGCCTATATAGCTCATACATCTTTCAGAGTATCTGCTAAGGAAGACTGGTACTTTGACAGTGGCTGCTCAAGGAATATGACTGGACTTAAGAAACTGCTGGTAGACTTAAAGTCACACTCATCCAAATATGTAACCTTTGGAGATGGAGCAAAGGGAGAAATCAAGGGAGTTGGGACATTGGACTGCCCAGGTGTACCAAGTCTAGATGATGTGCTGCTGGTAAAAGGATTAACTGCTAACTTGATCAGCATAAGTCAATTATGTGACCAAGGTTACAGTGTAAACTTTACCAAAACTGAATGCATAGTCTCTGATAAAGAACAGAAGGTTGTCATGAGAGGAGCCAGATCAAAAGACAACTGCTATATGTGGGAACCTCAAGATTTTAGCCTTACTTCAACTTGTTCCTTAGCCAAAGAAGAAGAAGTGAAGTTGTGGCACCAAAGACTGGGTCATCTTCATCTCAGAGGAATAAAGAAGATCATATCTATGGAGGCTGTAAGAGGTATTACAAGACTGAAGATTGATGAAGGTAAAGTGTGTGGTGAATGTCAAATAGGCAAGCAAACCAAGATGTCACATCCAAAGCTCCAACATCTGACAACTTCCAAAATTTTGGAATTATTGCATATGGATCTTATGGGACCAATGCAGGTTGAGAGTCTTGGTGGAAAAAGATATGCCTATGTGGTTGTTGATGACTTTTCAAGATATACATGGATAAGTTTCATCAAAGAGAAGTCTGATGTGTTTGAAGTGTTCAAAGATCTGTGCCAAAGGATACAAAGAGAAAAAGCAAGTTGTGTGGTCAGAATAAGAAGTGACCATGGAAAGGAGTTTGAGAATAAAAAATTCTCAGATTTCTGTTCTTCAGAAGGAATCAATCATGAGTATTCTTCTCCTATCACCCCTCAACAGAATGGGATTGTTGAGAGGAAAAACAGAACTATTCAAGAGTCAGCAAGATCCATGATTCATGCTAAAAAGTTACCACTGTACTTTTGGGCTGAAGCTATGAACACAGCATGTTACATTCACAATAGAGTCACTCTAAGAAAGGGAACTTTGTCCACCATTTATGAAGTCTGGAAGGGCAGAAAACCTACAGTCAAGTACTTTCATGTGTTTGTAAGTAAATGTTACATTCTGGCAGATAGGGATCAAAGAAGGAAGATGGACCCTAAAAGTGATGAAGGGATTTTCCTTGGATACTCCATAAATAGCAGAGCCTATAGAGTATTTAACTCCAGAACCAAGGTTATAATGGAGTCAATAAATGTGATTATTATTGATGCCTCTGCAGATGTTGCAGATGATGTTGGAACATCTGCTGACAATCAGACTGAAGTTGAAATAAAGAGTGATAATCCTGACTTCACTCTAACTGAGGCAAGGACAGAACAATCCAACAAACCTCCCTCCATCAGAATCCAGAAAGATCATCCTAAAGATCTGATAATTGGTGATCCCAACTGTGGTGTAATCACTAGATCAAGAGAGATGATTTCAGGCTCCTGCTTTGTTTCAAAGATAGAACCTAAAAACATCAAGGAAGCTCTGAATGATGAGTACTGGATCTCTGCTATGCAAGAAGAATTAGGCCAGTTTACAAGGAATGAAGTGTGGGATCGTGTTCCTAGGCCTGATGACATAAATGTGATTGGCACTAAGTGGGTGTACAAGAACAAGTCAAATGAGCAGGGAGTTGTTACAAAGAACAAGGCTAGACTTGTAGCTCAAGGATACACACAAATTGAGGGAGTAGACTTTGATGAAACCTTTGCACCAGTAGCAAGGTTTGAATCAATCAGACTACTTCTAGGAATTGCTTGTATCCTAAAGTTCAAGCTATTTCAAATAGATGTTAAAAGTGCCTTTCTAAATGGGTACCTTAATGAGGAAGTATATGTGAAGCAGCCTAAGGGATTTGTTGATCCAAGCAGTCCAGATCATGTATACAAACTAAGAAAGGCTCTGTATGGTCTAAAGCAAGCCCCAAGAGCTTGGTATGAAAGACTAACTACTTTTCTCATTAAACATGGGTACATGAAAGGTGGAATAGATAAAACCTTTTTTGTGAAAGATGAAGAGGGAAAGGTCATGATAGCTCAGATATATGTAGATGACATAGTGTTTGGTGGGATGTCAGACAGGATGGTTAAACATTTTGTTAATCAAATGGAATCTGAGTTTGAGATGAGCCTTTTAGGAGAACTAACCTACTTTCTTGGACTGCAAATCAAGCAGATGGAGGACTCCATGTTCATATCCCAAAGCAAGTATGCAAAGAACATTGTCAAGAAGTTTGGGATGGACAATGCAAGTCACAAGAGAACACCTGCCCCCACTCATTTAAAGCTGACAAAGGATGACAAGGGTGAAAATGTGGACCAAAGCTTATACAGAAGCATGATTGGAAGCCTACTATATCTGACAGCTAGCAGACCAGATATAGCTTTTGCAGTAGGTGTATGTGCAAGATATCAAGCTGAGCCAAAAGTAAGCCATCTAAACCAGGTTAAGAGGATTTTAAAATATGTCAATGGTACTTGTGACTATGGCATAATGTACTCTCATGGCTGTGAACCAATTCTCACTGGCTTTTGTGATGCTGACTGGGCTGGAAGTGCTGATGAAAGAAAAAGCACATCAGGAGGATGCTTCTTTCTAGGAAACAATTTGATTTCTTGGTTCATTAAGAAAAAAAATTGTGTATCCTTATCCACTGCTGAAGCTGAATATATTGCAGCTGGTAGCAGTTGTTCACAGTTGGTATGGATGAAGCAAATGCTCACAGAATACAATGTCCCACAAGATGTCATGACATTATACTGTGACAATTTAAGTGCTATCAACATCTAGAAAAATCCTATCCAACACAGTAGGACTAAGCATATTGATATCAGGCATCATTTTATCAGAGATCTTGTGGAAGAGAAGGTGATCACATTAGAACATGTAGCCACAGATCTGCAATTGGCTGACATATTTACTAAAGCTTTGGATGCTACCCAATTTGAAAACCTAAGGGGTAAATTGGGAATCTGCTTATGTGAAATATAGCAGTTATGGAGAAGTGCCAGCATGTCTCATGACATCGTGTGGCATGATCACCAGATGGCAACATCAGTCTGGTCAATAACTCTGTGTATTCCACTCTTAAGAATTCCACTAGTAACAGATTCTATAAAAGCTCAAACGTGCTCTCATCTCTTCACCTCCTCACTATCTCCTCAAAACGATTTGCATGCTAAAGCTGATTTTCTAAGCTCATCAAAATCAATCAAACCTAACTCCTCTTCCACTACATTTGAAAAATGTCTCAACATCAAAACCCTAACTTCATTGATGAGGGTCTCGACCAAGAAGATGTAGTGCATGCAACTCCAATCTCTATAGTACCAATGGATACTACTCCCATAGACGAAATCAGAGGAAGTGTCCCTATTGCTCAAAAACCTAGAACTCCCAATGTAAGAAGAGCATAGGAACCTGTGTTCAGGAAAAGCAAGGAGACTCCTTCATCTACAAGCACCCCCAAAGCTTCTGACTATGTGGATGCATCCATCAAGCATCTTGTGAACATGATTTTATCTGAACAAAGAGTGGTGCGTGGGGTATCTGTTCCCCTGAACAACATGCCTGCTCCACAAGAAGAACCAAGCAATCAGGCTGAAGAGGACATTCTTGCTCAACAGGATGTCCCAATAAATGTTGAAGCATCTGAGGACCAGAACAAGGCCTCAACTGATGATGATGAAGCCACTGATGATCAAGCTTCTGTTGATCAAACTGCTAAAAAGGAGGCTTCCCAACCTCCTCCTGTTGAAACCCTAGATGATGACCCTAACACATAGATCATTGCATCTATTAACCCTAGCATAGCCAAAAGGCTTAGGGCTAGGAAGGAGAAGAAGCCTGCTGCACATGCAACACCTGAAAAGAAACAATCAACTCCAAAGAAAGACAAGGTCAAAGTTGCATTTGGACCTACTAAGCAATGGAGCAAGGTAAGCACCCAGAAGAGGAAAGCTGCAACTCCACCTGACTCAGATGTTGAGGAGGATGTCCCAACATCCCAACCAAGGAAGAAGCCAGCACCTCCCAGGTCTGCCTCTGCTGTTCCTGAAGCTCCTCTTGACAATGTGTCCTTCCATCATGTCTAGTGTGAGCAAATGGAAGTATGTCTACCAAGAAGAGTGGCTCTGGAAAGAGAACTAGGCAGCAATGCATTGGAGTGCACTGAGGTAATAGACTTAATATCCACTACTGGTTTATTGAAGACTGTTTCAAAATTTTCACCCTGCTATGAGCTGCTGGTCAAAGAGTTCATTGTAAATCTACAAGAGGGGTTTGCTGATGGAAATTCAGAAGATTTCAGAAAGGTTTATGTGAGAGGGAGATGTGTTGAATTCTCTCCTAGTGTTATAAATCATTACCTAGGGAGAGAATCTGATGGGCCTAATGAGCTGGGCAAAACTGACAACCAAGTCTGCAAGATCATCACTCCCAACCAGGTCAAGTCTTGGTCAGTCAAAGGCAAACTTTTTGTCAGCTTGCTAACAAGGAAGTATGCTATGCTGCATAGGATTGGAACTGTCAATTGGGTCCCCACAAACCACACTTCTTCTATAGCTACTGGACTGGGAAGATTCATCTATGCTATAGGAACCCAAACAAAGTTGGACTTTGGGGCTTACATCTTTGATCAAACCCTAAAGCACGCAGGAACATCAACAACCAAGCTTCCCATAGCTTTTCCCTCTCTGCTTTGTGGAATCATCCTCAACCAATATCCAGGCATCCTTACTGAGAAGGATTCAGTCTGCAAGAGGGAGAGTCCACTGGCCTTCCACTACAAACTATTTCTGAGCCATCATGCTGCAGATGTTGAAGCTCCCAGTGGGACATCTGCTGGACCATCAAATGTCAAGACTCCAATATCCAAAGTAGCCTTGATTGCAGAACTCAAGACCACTTGCAAAGAGCTGGATGCTAGGAAGAAAAAGCTTGAGGAAATAATTCATAGGCTGGAGCTAGAAGAGGGTGCTCAGAAGGTTGATGGTTCTGATGCTGAGTATGAGGATGAAGAGGATACAAAATATGATGAATCTGAGTGAAGCTGATTGTGATGAAAACTGTATTGCCTGATCTGCTTTGTAATTCTGCTTTGTTATGTTTTTTTATTTCTCTCTGCTTGTGTAATGTCTGGCCCCAATTTATGTCTAACAAGGGGGAGTAAGAGTACTGAACAACAATGTCTGCTGCTGTTTGCTGTTTAATGAACAATGCTGAAGTTAAATTATGTTTTCTGAACTAAGTTTTTTTTCTAAATGCTCATTGGTATATCAAATTCTGTTGAACAAGTCATAGCAGTATACATACGGGTTTGAGGGGGAGCAAATTATTATCTCTCATATGATTCAACAGAAAAGAACTCTGCTGCACTCTGATAAATAAAACTCTGCTGCACTCTGATAAAACCAGAAGATTGTGTTAGCCAAAAATTAGCCAAAGGGGGAGTTTGTAGATGTTAAGAATTGGCAGAATTTTTGACAAACAAGAAGTGTTGAACTTAGTTCAGGATGTCACACCAGATGTTGTGACATTGACAAACAGAGTAACTGTTAATGAATTTAGTTCAGACATCAGGATGTCACACTAGATGTTGTGACATCGTAAACCTGCTACCAGACTTAAATGATGCATAACAGAACTGAGTAAATTCAGGGAATTTATCTGGAATTAATTGTGAATAGATAAACAATACAAGGCGTATCTGTAGGGAGCTTAGTTATTTGATTTCAGTGTAACAGAATAACTAACTCACCTTGAATAAAGGAAGTAACAAACTAACTAACCCTAATTCAAGGTGAAGACAGTAGGATTTATCAGGACTAGATAATTTACAGAAAGCCCAAAAACCAAGCATCTATTTAAGGAACAAAAACTCTCAGAATAGAGTACGAATTTTAGAAGACCAAAAAGGGTGTTTGTGTTTTATAGCAGGTTTTAATTGTGTATCACTTTATGAGCTTTTAAGCAAAAAGTGTATTGTGTCTTTATTAAAACTTTTAAGTAAGATCAAGCTGTTGTGTTTGAAGTGTGACTTCAATTTTATTAAACATTGTAAAATATCACTGTGTGATTGAGGGGGAGTGAGTAGGTACTCATATCTAAGTTGTGTCTTAGGTAGAAATTGCCTTGGGTAGATATTAAGTGAAGGATTAAACTGGTTAGTTTAATTCCAGAATTAATATTACTTATATTGGATTTCCTTCCTGGCTTGGTAGCCCCCAGATGTAAGTGTGGAGATACACTGAACTGGGTTAACAATTTCCTGTGTTATTTAATTTACCAGCACTTTAATTTTTGTTTAAGTCTTCAAGTGTTTAAACATCTGATTCGACATCACGTACCTGATCCCAGAATTTCAATGTGTACCAAATTTATGAAGAAATTCATTGTGGAAGTCATCTGATCAACTAGTAACTTATTATGCAAGAAAAGTCAGAATCAAGGAATCTGAGGCCCCAGCAATGGTACCAAGGGGTCACCTTCATCATTTTGATGTTCTATGATATTTATTTGATCTTAGAAGTGATTTCACAAGATTGAAGGATTTCAAGCCATTTGCAAACTTTCCATTTTTGGACATGACTTGTAATGAAAACTCCATTTTTGGAAAGATTTTCAACTTCCTCTTTCTTGATCAAAAAGGCTTCAAATGAAAAATCTTCAAACATGAAAGTTGTAGATTGGATCTTCCCATTTCAAAAAGTACAAGAAATCCTCTTGATTCATCCTAGAACTCAAGATTTGATGTTTCAAATTTGGGAAAAATCTTATAATTTTCAAGTTCATGCCAAAGAGGGATTTTTGCAAAACGAAGTTTTAAGCACTCTTGTGACCTCTAATTGACCTCTAAGCATCATAACAACATCACATAACTCGCCTTGATCAGAATTATGCCAAGAATCACAAGATTTCATTCCTTGCACTTCAAGAAATTTCAAAGAGGGAAATTTGCAAAATCCATGCTATCACAAGAATCAAGCCATCCAACTCACAAAATCTGATCCAAGGGCCATCCTTGAATGAAGCTGAGGGAGGACAAGCCTTGTGATCTCCTCTGACCCGTGCCATACTCATAGTTGCTAAACATTGACTTTTTTGCAAAATGGCCCATACCCATTACACTATGCCACCACCAACTTTCTGACTAATCACATTTGTTTATGTGAACCTCATGGACCTCAAACATCACAACATTGGAGCCTGAAAACATCCATACAGTCAAATTGCCAAAACTTGCAAAAACCTTCCTCTCTTCGAAACTCAACACACAGCCAGCAAAACTCAAAACTTTCTTCACCAATCATCTCCACTTAACCTAAGGATCACAAACCAACCATTACAATGGCCTGAAACACTCCCAACACAAACACAATTTTCCACCTCTCAGAACTGAATCTTCAAAAACAGGCCATTTAAACTCTTGCAAAGCTTCTCAATAGCACCAAGGGACTCAAAGGAGGTGTCTTGCATAAAAAGCAGGCTTTGGAGATCCATATTTGCTCAACTCCAACTCAGGTATAGCTCAAGAACAAATTTCTCAAAACCTTGATTTTAATTACCATTTGATAAAGTTTGTTTCCCTGATCATTATGCGCTTTGAATCATTGAAAATGGTTGAGTATGTACGATGTATTTAGCTTCTGAAATTTTCGTATGTTTTTTGTTTTGATTCGTTTCTCAAGATTCATGTAAAATAAATGTTGTTTGTTGGTGGATTTGTGTTCAGTGATGTTTAGGGATTGATTCTGGGCAGTTTTTAGGGCTTGGGTGGCCTAGGGAGGAAGTTGAGGTTTTGGGTGACCGGAGAAGATGACCGGAGCTTCATCCGATCACCTGAGAGTGATTAGGGTTTTAATTAGGGTTTAAGTTTCAGTTTAAATGTGGAGCGTTGGATGCGTGTTTTGATTAGGCTCTGGACGGTTCAGATGAAATCATTAGCCCTAATCCTCATTTAATTAATTTAATTAGGTGAATTGGTCAGATTCAATCCCAGCAATCCAAAAATGAGCGTAGTCACCCCAAGTTTGAATCTGAGCCTTAGATCTTGCATACTTCTCATTTTATTTAATTTTATTTCTCATTTTATTTCATTTCTTTCATATATTTTTTTAAAATAGCAAAAATACTTTTAAAAATCTCATTTTCTGCATTTTCACTTCAAATATTTTTCTAAACTCAAAAACATTTTTATTTTTAATTTTTGCATTAAAAAATTATTTTTAAATCATTTAAATGTCTTATTTAATTAATTAATTGATTTTAATTAATTAAAAATACATTTAAGTATCTAAAAATCACAAAATAAATCATGAAACATTCTCATACATTTAGAAACATTTACAAACTCATCAAACAAATTTCTTTTTAGGTTTGATCACATTTTCACAATTTTCTTTGAATTAGGGTTCATAAAATTCACATTTTCTTAACCCTAACATGAAAAAATCATTTTTGATCAACCATGAAGAGTTTGAACTTAGTTCTTTTTGCATTCTTTCACACATTGCATCTAGTATCTAGGTTATTTATCTCATAATTTTGCATTTCATTTTCTAATTGTTTGTCATTTTACCTTTAGAATCACCCAAAACCCCTAGTTAACTTAGGAAATTCATAATTCCCTTTAGGTTTAGCTTCTGACCTCCACCTTTGGGGAGTGATCTTGTATGTGTTTAGGGTTTTTATGAGTTCATTTTCAAATTATTATCATGATGTATGCTTCTGTTTTGATCATATGCACCTCATACATTCATAAAACCCTAATTTCTCATATTCATTTGCATTCATCTTTGCATATCATCATCACATGAACTTGCCATGACATTCCATTCATTTGTATGTCATCTTAGACCTCTTAAGACATGTTAGAAGATTACTTTATCATTTATTCATTCATTTGGTATGCTTTGCATTCATTGCATTTCTTGTTTATCCATATGTTTTCAAGCTTCTTACATACTTCTTTTGTATCTCATCCCTTGTATGATCATTCATATGCATCATGTATGTATTTGCATCATCTCATGACACATTTGCATCATGTTTACACTTCTGGTTTTGATCTTTGCACCTTCATTTTCTCTATTTCCTTTTTCTTTGCATCTTATGCATTCACACTAACATTTCAGGGGCTTATGGTAAGTTGTTTGGGATGTGGATTTGCTTTCACGTCCCACCTCTTCTCATCTCTTCATTTGCATATCTTACTTGTCTTTGAAGTGAACTTGCTTCACTTGTGCTCTCTGTAAACACCCCAAATTTTCCCTCACTAAGTTCACACCATGGCTTGTGATCTTTCATATTTGCATTGGTTTAAGCATATCATCTCATATTGCATTATGTTTCACTGCATTAGCTCAAGTTCATCTGCATCTAGGGTTTGTGATCTGAGCAATCCAAAGATTCATCTTAGCCACTCCAAAGGTCTCCAATCATTCCAAGAGGGTCCATGTGTGTTCTATCACCATATTATATCCCTCAAAGATCAAGGAAGTCAAGAAATCACAAGAACTTGGAAAGCATGGAAGCAGAGCTAGTATTTCACTACACAGATGACCTGAAATTAGGGTTTTTGTTTCAGAGGCAATAACTCCAAATTTTTTGGTCATTCTTGTTTCTAATTGTCTCAATATGTTATAAGGATCATGTGTACCAAATTTGATGAAGAAATTCATTGTGGAAGTCATCTGTTCACTGGGTAACTTCTTGAGCAAGTCAGAGCAAAATCAGGGCATCTGAGGCCCCCAACAATGGAACCCAAGGGCATTTTTCATCAAATTGAAGTTATATGATCTTTATTTGATCATTTAAGTGCTTGGAAGTTCACAAGATTGAAGAAAATTGAGCTAAACCAAAAGTTTCCAAAAATGGAAATGACTTGTAATGGAAACTTTCCATTTTGGGAAAGTATTTCAACCTCCTCTTTCTCAACCAAAAATGCTTCAAATGAAAAATTGTTGGTCATGAAAGTTGTATATTGGATCGTTCCCTTTTCAAAAAGTACAAGAACAAGTTCTAATTCATTATGGAACTCAAGTTATGGCCTTTCAAAGTTGGCAAAAATCCTTTAATTTTCAAGAATACACCAAAGAGGGATTTTTGCAAAACCACTTGCCAAGCCATTTTGTGACCTCTAATACACTTCTATGCATCATATCAACATAGTACATTTCCTAAAAATTAGAATTTCCCAAATAACCATCTCATTTCATGCCTTGCCCATCAAGAAATCACAAAGGGGCCAAACTTCATGAAAATTGCAAAATGATACACAACCATGCTTCCACTTGCTGAATCACCACAAAACCAATTCCATGGCTCTCCTTTATCTCTGCTGAGCCAGGACAAGCCAAAAGCCAGCTGCAAAACCAGCCCATACCTCAAGTACAAGTCATGTTGACATTTTGGCAACTTGCCCATACCAATCACCACAGTCCACAACAACTCCTCTGACCTATCAAACATTGTTATGTGGACAAAATGCAAGCCATAACACAACATAAGCAAGCCTAAATGCTCGGAATCATCAAGTTCCCAAAAAATCACCCCATTTGCAAAAGCTTTCGAAACTCACAACACACACACCCAAATTTCAAACTCTTTTCATCAATCAACTCAGCTTTATCAAAGGATCATTTCCCACCCTTCATTGCAACCAAACCCCCCCCCCAAAACCGAAACAGGATTTCTGGCCAGCAAGAGTGTAAGCTTTCATTTCAGCCATTACAAACTCCTTCCAAGCATCAAAGCTTCATCAGAGGGATCATTGGAGTGAGTTTGCACAAGAGAGAAGGTCCAAAAGCTCCAAACTGAGGAAGCTCAAGCTCAGGTAACTTCTTCAAACTTTTTTCGAGAAATGAAATTTTAAGTTCTTAGATTATTCTTTAGGTTTTGCTGATCACCATGATATATTTATTTTTGAAAATGGTTGTGAAATGAGCATGTACTGATTGTTTGAAAGTTTCACCATTTTTGAGTTCTTCTTCGAATCTCTATTTTCAGCCCTGAAAAATTAGTTTTGAGGGTGGATTTAGGTGTAGGAAGGTGAAACGAGTTGATCTAGAGCTTTAGAGCTCCAAAAATGGCCTAGGGAAGAAGTTGGTGTTGGGGTGCTGTCGGAGAAGATGACCGGAACACTGTTCCGGTCACCTGAAACGGATTAGGGTTAATTTTAGGGTTTAGTGAGCCAGGCGTATTCTGGGCCCTTGGATTAGCATTAATTTGAAATGGATGGCCAGGATTAGTTCAGATTAAGTTTAATCAGGATTAATTAATTAATTAGGATTTAATAAGTTTGAATTCTGACCATCCAGATGCGCGCGTGGTCTTCTCTCCGTCTCCTCAGTTTAAATCTGATCCCTTGGATCAGTTGACCAGCCTTATTTCATATTTTTATTTCATTTTTTATCATTTTTTTTACAATTTATTTAAAATAATTAAAATTTTCCAAATATATTTTCCTTCTGCATTTTTAATTCAAATATTTTTCTTCACCCAAAAACATTTTTATTTTTATTTTTTGCATTTAAAAAACATTTTTAAAATATTTAAATGTTTATTTTAATAAACTAATGGAAATTAGGACATTTAGAAACATTGTCAAATCATTCATACAAATTTCTTTTTGGTTTTGAATCAATTTTGACATTTTTCTTGAATATAGGGTTCATAAAAATCCCATTTTTGAACCCTAACTTCAAGAATTCTTTTATGCCTAACCATGAAGGGTTTGACATTGGTTCTTTTTGCATTTATCTTCATATAGCATGTAGTATCCATCATATTTTTGTCACAAATTTATCTTGCATTTTCAAATTGATTTGCATTTTTCCTCTTAAGGTGCCAAAAAACCCTAGATAACTTAGAAAATTCACAACTTTCTTTAGGTTAAAAGTTAGACCTCCTCCTTTGGGGTTTGATATCATATGGGGTTAGGGTTTCCTTTGATTTCATTTGCAATTTTTTATCTTGTGTTTTGCTTCTGTTTTTGACTTTTGCATCTCATGTTGCCTTATAACCCTAATTTCTCATGTTCATTTGCATACATCTTGCATATGCATCCATTCATGAACTTGACATGACATTTCATGCATTCACATGTCATCTTAGACATCTTAGGACATATTAGAATCATGCTTGATCATTTCTTCATTAATTTTCCATGATGTGCATTCATTTCATTCCATGAACTTTCATGTACTTTCATACTTCAAAGCATGCTTCATTTGCATTCTCATCTCTTGTATGAACATTCACAAAACTTGACATACTTTTGCATCATCTCATAGCATCATTTACATCATGTATTTGCTTCTAGATTTGGTTTTTCCTTTGCATACATTTCATTTTCATTTCATTTCTTTCTTTTATGCTAACCTTTTCAGGTGGTAAGTAATTTGAGAAGTGAATTTTCCTTCACTTCTCATTTCTCTTTTCATTCTCCTTATGCATCATTGCTGCATTTTTATTTGCTTTGGAGTGAGCTTTCTCATTCATGTTCATCATTCACTTTCTTTCTCCAAGTTACTTATCTTCTTCAGTGAAGTAAGTGTCGCTCCCACCAAAATGAGGCTAAGTCAAATGGGGTACATACGCGAACGGTCGGCGAAAGGAGAGGGAATGAATAGAGTCGCCAGCTAGGAATTTTTATCCCGGAGGAAAGGTAATGCTGCATAAACCAAAGTGAAGATTGATACGACGGTTGCGAACCAGGGAAACTGAGAAAGGGGGTTGGTTACAACCTGGGAAGGTATTAGCACCCATATTGTCCGTCGTACTCGACGGGATCCATGCTTACAAGATTTGTGTTTTAAAGGGGTAGTGTCAGTGCAATTTGTGTATCAAAGCTGGAAAAGAATGCAAGTGTCAGTGTAAAAGAAGTGTGAAATGTATAAGAGAAGTGCCAGTGTAAGAACAAGAGTGAAATGCTCAAGACTATGAGGCTTAAAGAATAATGCTGGAAGAGGGGGAATATACAGAGACTTTTGTTCGATAACTGTTAAGTTATGCCTACGTATCCTCTCGTGCAATGAGGAAGTCAGAACACCGTAGTTCGACTCAAAGAGACTGAAAGATAAATTGACTTGTGAACTGCATACTTGTCTATGCTCAAGTGTATGACCTGTCTGGCTCAGGTGCAAACTGTCTTGCATTAGACGGAAGAAGCGAGTTCTCGTTTGTGAGTGAAGATGATGAGAAAAGAATCCCGGAGGAGACGATTATTGTTTGTTTCTGGTGTTTTCAATCTTCTATTGCTTTTTGGTGTTTGTCATAGGATAATGAGCTTAAGCCTAAACCAGGGGTTAGTAAACTCATCACATCCTCCCTCTGATTAGGGGTAATGAGAGTACCTTAAGTATGAAGTAAGCACCTCACACTTAATCACAGTGATGTAGGATTAAGATCATTAACCTACTTGTATTTATTTAGATGTTTTTTGGAGTTTTATTTAGTGTTAAGTAATGAGTTTAAGCCATAATCAAATATTTAATGGACCCATTACACCATCCTAATAGAAGGATGATAGATGAGAACATTTAAGCTGAGGAAGGCTCCTCAACTTAATCCATGATTAGGGATTAACCTCATGACAAAACAAGGCCTTTATTAAGTGGATTTTAGTTAATGGTAAGATTAAGAAGTGGATTTTATGGTTTGTAAGACAACTTGAGGGGGACTTGTCCATTAACACTAGGGTTAGTCCTTCTTAACCAATTAAGGAAGAATTAGAACCCTAATGCAAGGCCCAAGTTACAAGCTTGGTGTCTTAGTGATTATTAGATGAATTGATTAAAGTATTTAAACTCATTAAGGGTTTAACACTTAGGATTAGAGTTATACACTCCATCCTAATAGAAGGATGCAGGCATAAGCTTAATCACAAAGCCTTAAAACCTTAAAGGTTTAGTCCTTGATTATGAGATGAGAAGAGAGGACTCAAAAGATGACACAAAGGTAAAAATAATGGGGGACTAATCAAACCCTAATTATTGTAATGCTTGGATGTTCCTAGGGTATATGAGGATTGCAAAAGATCTTCAGAGAAGCCACCAAGGAAGAAACAGGATGAAAGGAAAGAGAAGCAGAAAGAAGCAAGGCAACTTGCTTCACTTAAGAAGACAAGTTGCTTGAAGAAAGAAAGTATGGGATGAACATGAATGAGCAAGCTCACTCTAATACACAAGTGAAATGCAGAAATGAATGCATAAGAGATGAGAAGAGATTATGAGAAGTGAAGGCAAATTCACTTCTCAAATACCTACCACCTGAAAAGTTAGTAACAAGGAAGTGAAATGAAGTGAAAATGGGATGAGATGCAATGATGCAAACCAAAGTCAGAAGCATAAACATGATGTTAATTATGCTAAGAGAGGATGCAAACACATGTCAAGAGTTGTGGATGATCATACAAGGATGTGGATGAAAATGAAGCATGCTTTGAACTATGAAGGTTCATGAAAGTTTATGTAATGAAATGAATGCAAAACATGGAAAATGAAAGATGCAATGATCAAACATGATTCTAATATGTCCTAAGATGTCTTATATGTTGATGCACAAAATGTCATGGCAAGTTCATGTATGCAAGCAAATGAGAGATGGATGCAAAGGGAGGCAAGAATTAGGGTTTATACACAATATGCAATGCAAAATTCAAAATCAGAAGCAAATGACAAGATAAAAAATTGAAAATGGGATCAAAGGAACCCTAACCCTACATAAGTTCACTGCCCAAAGGAGGGGACCTAAATCTTAACCTAATGGAAGTTATGATTTTCTTAAGTTGGCTAGGGTTTCAAGGCACCTCAAAAGGAAAAATGCACATCAAATTGAAAATGAAAGATAAATTCAAACTAATTTTAACCTAGAAACTACATGATATGAAGAATGCAATGCAGGAAGAACCATCATCAAACTCTTCATGGTTAGGCAGAATGAATTTTTCTAAGTTAGAACAAAAATATTTCCTTTTAACAACTTTAATTCCAATGAAAAATGTCAAAATAGGTCAAGAACCAAAAAAAAATTTGTTTGAAGAGTTTGATAATGTTTCTAAATGTATTAAAATGCAATGTGAATTTTTTGGTGATTTTTAAATACCTAAATGCATTTTTAATTAATTAATTTCCATTAACTAATTAAAAATAAACATTTAAATGATTTAAAAATAATTTTTGATCCAAAAAATATAATTAAAAATATTTTTGGGTTCTGAAAATTAATAAAAGGTTTGATAAAAAATTTCAGAATATTTTAATGTGTTTTGGTATTTTTAAAAATTCGTACAAGTTAAATGAAAAGAAAATGAAATAAAAATTTAAATAAAAGAAAGTATATGCAATGGAGAGTCAAGATTGAGTCTGGGCTTGGGAAGTTTGACCTGGCTCGCATCTGGACGACCCAGGTTCAAACTTCCCTAAACTTTATTTAATATTTAATTAATCCTAGGTTAAACTAATTAATGACTGATTAGGGCTTAATGAGCCATCTGGACCATCCATTCACGCGCGGGAAGGCCAGATCAAGGGCTATTATTCAAATTGGCTAATTAAATGCAATTAGGGTTAATCACTCTCAGGCGACCGGAACAGTACTCCGGTCGTCTTCTCCGACGACACAAAACCCTAGCTTCTTCTACAAGTCACCAAACCTCAAATTTCTTCCACAAAAATGGTCCTCTCACTCTTCTAAACCTAAACCCTCACCTGAAACTCATTTATTTTACCTCACAAGCATGAATCGAAGCAAAATGTGAAACACGGGAAAATGTTCAGAGACTTCATACATGGTGGTTTCTTCACCATTTTCAAAAGCAAACACCTCCCCATGACCAGGGGAACATACAGAATCATAAAAGAACTTAAAAACTAAATTCTGGAAAAAAAGTTCTTCATGTTACCTGAGATGAAAACTCTCTGATTCTGAGCTTTTTGGACTCTCCCTTCGTGCCAATCCACTTCTTTGAACACCCCGATGATGAAATGAGGCTTATGAGGCTTTGATAATGGCTGGTTTGAAAGCTTCGATTCTGGTGTAGCAGAAATGGAAGGTTGAGTATGTGATGATTTGAGCTGTTTCAAGGGGTGATTCTTGTTCTATGGATGATTTGTGGTTTGTTGGTGAAAGAAAAATGGAAGTTTGAAGGCTGTGTGAAGAGTTTCAAAGAGGAGAAGCTTTTGACAGTTTTTGGGAATGCTGGATTGTGGGAAGTTTCTGGCTTGTGTGTGGTGTGTTTTGGGATGCTTGAGGTCCACATATGAGGCTCTGATTGGGCAGAGAGTTGTTGGTGGCACAGTGTGATTGGCATGGGCAAAAATGCAAAAAGTCAAAAGTATGTGTACTATAAGCATGGGCTGGAACAAAAGTGGTTCAATGGGGTGTCTTGCCTCAGCATAGTTTATGGTGAGCCCTAGGATCAAAAAGATGCAGCTGGATGGCTTGGATAGCAAGATGGCATAAGTTTTGCATTTTTGCCCTCTTTGAAGTTTCTTGTGAACCAAGGCATGAAATCTCATGATTTCTTGGGCAGCTTGTAGCAAAATGAGTTATGTGATGTTGTTATGGTGTTTTGATACCAATTAGAAATCAAACCAATCCTTGGACATCATTCTTGCAAGAATTCCTTTTTGGAGAATTTTATGGAAAATGGCTTATGAAAGTTTGTGATCCAAGGCATGAACCTTGTAAACTCTTGGGCAATTCTGATTTTGCTAAGTTGCAATATGTTGTAATGATGCAAAGAAGTCATTTAGAGGTCTTGAAAGTGCTTAAAACTTGAATTTGCAAAAATCCCTCTTTGGTGCCAAAAGTGGAAATTTAGTGATTTTGTCCAACTTTGACAAGCCATAACTTTTGATCTACAATGAATTAGAATGAGTTCTTGTACTTTTTGAAAATGGGAGGATCCAATCTACAACTTTCATGACCAAAGATTTTCCATTTGAAGCATTTTTGAATCAAAAAGAAGAGGTTGAAAAACTTTCCCAAAATGGCAAGTTTCCATTATAAGTCACTTTCCCAAAAAGGCAACTTTGCAAATGGCTTGAAATTATTCAATTTTGTGAACTTCTAACATCTTTTATGATCAAATAAATATCATACACATTCAAAATTATGGAGAAACCTCTTTGGTTGGGTCATTGGGGCCTCAGATGCCCTGATTTTGCACTAACTTGCTCAAGAAGTCACCTCTTGATCAGATGCCTTCCCCATTGAATTTCTTCATGAAAATTGATATGCATGATCTCCATAACATATAGAGACCAATAGAAACAAGAATGACCAAAAATTTTGGAGTTATGGCCTCTGAAACCAAAACCCTAATTTTAGGTTATCTGTGCAGTCAAGCCTGGCTCTGCTTCCATGCCTTTCTCAGTTCTTATGATTCTTTGACTCCTTTGGCCTTGTGAGGATATAATATGATGATTGAAAATTCATGGCCCCTTTTGAAATGATTGAAGCCCTTTGGAGTGGCTCAGGTAGCTCAGGAATTGCTCAGATCACAAACCCTAGATGCTGAGGACTTTGAATCAATGCAGTGAAGCAAGAATGCAATATGAGATGCTATGAGTGAACCTATGCACATGAAAAGATCTCAAGCCATGGTGAAATGAGTGAGGGCAAATATGGGGTGTTTACAGTAAGTAACTTGTTTCTTCTAATTCTCCTCCTTTCATCTGCTTCTTCCATTGGTGGCTTCTTTGAAGATCTCTTTTAAGCCTTACAAACCATAGGAACATCCAAGCATGAAAATAATTAGGGTTGTGATTAGTCCCCCTTTAGTTTTTCCCTTTGTGTGTTCTTTGTGTCTCTCTTCTCATCTCATAATCAGAGACTAAACCTTTAAGGTTTTAAGACTTTGTGATTGGGGTTATGCCTACAGCCTTCTCTTAGGATGGAGTGTATAGCTTTAATCCTAAGTGTTAGACCCTTAATTTTTTTAATACTCTTAATCAATCCATCTTAATAATCATTAAGATAATATCTTGTAACTTGGGCCTTGCATTAGGGTTCTAATCTCACCATTAATTAAAATCCACTTTAATAAAGGTTTGTTTTGTCATGGGGTTAATCCCTAATCATGGATTAAGTTGAGGTATCTTCCTCAGCTTAAGTGTTCTCATCTATTATCCTTCTATTAGGATGGTGTAATGGGTTCACTAATCCTTGATTATGGCTTAAACTTATTACTTAACACTAAACAAAAAATCAAAAACATCTAAATAATCACAAGTAGGTTAATAATCTTAATTTTGCATTATGGTAATTAAGTTTGAGGTGCTTACCTCATACTTAAGGTATTCTCATTATCCCTAATCAAAGGGAGGATATGATGAGTTTATTATCCCTTGGTTTAGGCTTAAGCTCATTAACTTATGACAAACACCAAAAGCAATAAAAGATTGAAAACACAAAAACAAACAATAATCGTCTCCTTCGGGATTCTTTTCTCATCACCTTCACTCATAAACGAGAACTTGCTTCTTCCGTCAAATGCAAGACAGTTAGCACTCGAGCCAGAAGAGTCATACACTTGAGCATAGACAAGTAAGCAGTTCACAAGTCAATTTATATTTCAGTCTCTTTGAGTCGAACTACGGTGTTCTGACTTCCTCATTGCACGAGAGGATACATAGGCATAGCTTAACTATTATCGGAAAAAACTCTCTGTCTCTTCCCCCCCTCTTCCAGCATTATTCTTCTAAGCCTCATTCCTGAGCATTTCACTTCACTTTCTTGCACTGACACTTGTATATCCTTTTCCAGCTTTTGCACGCAGATAGCACATACACTACCCCTTTAAACACAAACTTTCAAGTGTGGATACCGTGTAGTACGACAGACAATCTGGGTGCTAATACCTTCCTAGGTTGTAACCAACCCCATTTCTCAGTTTCTCTGGTTCGCAACCGTCTTATCCATCTTTTCCCAGGTTTATTCAACATTACATTTCCTTCGGGATAAAAATGCCTAGCTGGCGACTCTTTTCACTTCATCTTCATTTCTCCTCTCGCCGACCGTTCACGTCTGTACCCTATCTGACCAGGTGTCTTTTAGTGGGAGCGATAGCTTGGCGACTCTGCTAGGGAACCTTATATTGCAACCAGGGCTTCTAGTTCTTTTTGTGGGTTCCTCCTAGCGCTTGTTTGATTTGTGTTTACGAGGGTGTTATGTGCTACTTGTGCTTATTTATTTGCTTTCTTTATTGCTTTCTTTACAACTTTATTTATTGCTTTCATTTACAGTTTTTATGCATTTCATGTTGTCATTATCATGTGCTGGATATGCTGTTTCCTTGGTGGGTGGGGGATCATTGAGTGATTAAGGTCTTATACCGGGGACCTGAGTGACACATAGGCTAGAGTGGATTCATATTCTTTCCCATTCCATTTCAGTCTGGTGCGGGAATATGAAACACGGTTCAGACATGAGTTTCTTCTTGAGAACTCTGTGCTACGGATTTTCTATAGTACTAGGGCTATCTGGGAAGCCTGCTAAGTCTGGATGACCTTTTATAACCTTCAGCATCTGAGGTGAATTAGAGGAAGATCTTTTATGGTTATTGTAAACATTGTACCTCCGGGTTATAAGTGTTTACACTTCTCATAACTGACCCAAGTCTGAGGATCCTTGTTCTAGAACATTACATGTGAGGGGTTTGGGATGTTTACAGGTTTGTAGGAACCCTTGGCCACATCATACCCTGTTACTAGTTTTGTTTTAAGAATGCATCACTTTGGACAGTTCTTGTGATTACCCTGGACTTGTGACTCTTTATTTGAGTCCCCCACCTGGTTACTGGATTTCTAAGCCTCCATCTGGACTTATGAACATACATGGACTTTTACCAAGGCAGATAAATAGATCCAGCATTTGATTATAAACCCTTTGCATATCATTTGCATACATCATTTTTTGCATCATTTAACATTTGGTTATTTTTTTTACAGGGTATCCATCTTGTTGTCTTTGGTTTGGTTTTGACCCCTTTTGTTACTCAGACTTCTTCGGTTATATTCTCCAGCACTCTCATCAGTTTGTCAGAGATTCTTCTCCAGCCTTCATCAATTTATCTACATCAGAGGCCCATCTCCAGCATCTCATTCAGTGACCTTCATCAGTAGTTGCTCTCAGCTTCTTCACCAGCATCCATGGACACTTCAAGAAAGAGCAACATCACTTACCACTTCTTTGAGCCCACCCTGACTGGCATCAGGCAAATCCAGTCCCTCATTACCCCTAATCATGTCCCACTATTCAGGGAGCATTATTGAGGCATATTGGACATGGTCATGGATCTAGATGCATCTCAGAGGAGCATGATCCATACTTGCTTACAGTTCTATGATCCTCCACTAAGATGTTTCACTTTCCCTGATTTCCAGTTGGGACCTTTCCTAGGGGTTCGTATCAGGAGAGGTATTCCTTTCAACCCTTAGATGGTTGCTCCTAGAAATGAAGACATAGCCAGGGCATTGCATTTGGAGTCTACCCTTATTGATCAGAACATGACAACCAAGGCTAGAGTTCCAGGCCTCCACCTAGACTTCTTGATCTCCCAGGCTACCCTGCATGCTACAATAGGAGAATGGAAGGCTGTCTGTGCACTTTTAGCCCTCAGTATATATGGGGTTATCTTGTTTGCAGATGAGCCCAAGTTTGTGAGCAAGAATGCCATTCACCTGTTCTTATTGAGGAACCCAGTTCCTACATTGCTAGGAGACTTCTACTACTTAGTACACCAGAGGAATAAAAAGCAAAGAGGAAGACTGGTCAGATGCTGTGCTCCTCTTTATTACTCTTGGCTGCTAAGACACTTGCCAAAATCAGATACTTTCCTGAACCCACATCAGCAGAAGAATTGGGCTAAGAGATTCATTGCCTTGACATCAGAAGACATCAGATGGTGCACTCAGAGCACCAAAGGCAAGAACATCATTACTAGCTGTGGGAAATATCCTAATGTGCCTTTGATAGGAGTGAAAGGTTGCATCAACTACAACCCTTTACTGTTTAAGAGACAATTGGGATATGCTTTGGTTCATCCTCCCAGAGGACAAGATTTGGCTAAAACTCTCTACTGTGAAATTAAACCCAACTCTGCTGTTGTCAGACAAGCTTCCTGGGCTTGGGATAACATTCAGACCAAGGGAACAACCATCCTTGGCAAATGCAACAACATTGCTTCAGCACAATATTCTGATAGGTCCCGTACTAGAGCTCAGATCACCCGGATGCCATTCACTTTAGAAGATGTACCTGGACCTTCTACAATTCAACCTGCAGCTACTGTCAGTTTGGAAGAGTTTGAAAAGCTGGAGGAAAGGAACACTCAGCTAGCAGAAGCCTTGAAGAAGACTCTATGGGAGAGAAATGACAGCTGTCTGGATAATGAGAGATTGGAAAGGCTCAGGGTTGAGAATTTGACCAAGATTGAGAAGACGGATGACTACATCAGGAAGGCAAGAGCATGGGAGTTAGTACTGAAGAATTCTTGCAAGGAAGCAAAGACTCAAAAGGCTAGGGCAGATCATTATCTAGAGGAAATCCAGGCTAGGTGAATCAGGATCACTGAAGCCCGTGCACAAGAAGATCAAAGGACTCAGGCTAAGATAGAACAGTTGGAGGCTTGTGAGAATAAGAATCAAGAGGCTTTGTTGGCAACTCAGAGAGAGATATCTGAATTGAAACTCCGGGCGGGGTTGAAGAGGTCAAAGGATCAGGATAAGCATAAGAAGCTAACCAGTGCCATTGCTACCAGGAACCTCCTCATCAGGACTATTACAGAGCACCTGGTGGGTCCAGTGACTGATGGCCCTCCTGAAGGAAGTCAGAGAGGATGACTTTGGATTAGATGACTGATTTCTTTAGCTTTTACTCTTCTTTTGTTGTACTTTTCTTTTGTTGTTGTATTTTGACCCACCATGGGAATGTATTGTAATCAAACTATGTATTTTCATTCTTTGTAATATATCAGTTTGTATTATTTTTTGGTGGGCTTTATCTATCAACATCATCAGCATTTCCTCGAGGTCTAGAAAGGTCAAAACCAAAGAACCAAACCGGATACCCTTGGAAGACAAATAAGAATATTGCATTGCATACTAACATTTTCCTTGTTTTGTAGGTTTTTGTTTATTGCTCTTTCTCACTTTGTTGTGGTTTCAGGAAACATTGCTCGCAGAAGAGTGTTCCCTGTCAAAAGAATACACCGGTACCTGACAAGAAACAACTTTCCGGGACTCCAGATGGATCAAGTTCAGCAAGACTTGAATGAAGTAAGGACCCAAATGGCTAATGAGAGGGTTGAGATGAGGAATCAGATGACCCAATTCATGATTGTAATGACTGGCTTAGCTCAAAGCCAGGAAAGGCTGAGGGAGTTGGTGGAAAGACAAACTCCTGAAGAACACCATCCAAGTACAGGAGGTACCAGTAACAACGATCACGTGCAACCTCACACTGATCCACCAGAGTTTGGGCCTCATCTAAATCCAGCAGTTAATGCCATAAGGAATACTTAGGGTAACACTGATGGAGGCAGGATCTTGCAAGAGGATCCTCAAGAAGAGCAGTTTACAGTTGTTGGGGCTGGGGATGAAGTTTACGACCGTAGGCTGGATGAAATTGCAGAGAAGCTGAGGTCTCTTAAGTCCCAGAATTCCCTAGGGTTTGATGTAATGGACATGGGACTGGTGGAAGGGGTGAGAATTCCTCACAAGTTCAAACCCCCGTGTTTTGAAAGGTATAATGGCACATCCTGCCCACACACCCACCTTCAATCATTCTTGGGAAGGTTAAAAGCATACACCATGGAAGAAAAGTTGTGGATGTTTTACTTCAAGGATAGTCTAATTGGGGCATCCCGAGAATGGTATTCCCATTTGACTAGAGCCACATCGAGGAACTGGAAAGACTTGGCTGAAGCTTTTATCCGTCAGTATCAGTATAACTTGGACATGGCTCCAAACAAGACCCTTCTGATGGGGATGTCTCAATCTTCCCGTTAAAGCTTCAGGGAATATGCCCAAAGGTGGAGGCAACTTGCTTCTGCAGTCCAACCCCCTATGTCTGAAAGGGAGATGGCAGACATGTTCATGAATACTCTTCAAGGAACATACATTGATAGATTGGCTGCATTTTCTTCTACCAGCTTCGCAGATATGGTGATAGTTGGGGAAGGAATAGAGAGCCTATTGAAGATGGGAAAGATCTCTGATAACGGTGCCAGTTCAAGCAGTACAAGGAAACCATTTGCTGGACCCCGTAGATCTGGTGAGACCAACTCTGTGCACATGGGAAGAGGGAGACCCCAATACATG
Source organism: Lathyrus aphaca (assembly GCA_963966055.1). Lineage (NCBI taxonomy): Eukaryota > Viridiplantae > Streptophyta > Magnoliopsida > Fabales > Fabaceae > Lathyrus > Lathyrus aphaca. The sequence goes on from OZ014523.1 coordinate 180,283,812, forward strand.
CCCAGAACAGTTGCTGCTGTTACTATCCATGCTCCACCTCCTCAGTATGCTCAACAGCCACAACAGTTTCCGCAACAACAACAGTTTCCGCAACAGAGATCGTACAACAATAACAACAATCAACAACAACGCCCATTTCAAAAAACGGCCATCTCAGGTCAACCGAGTAATTGACCCCATTCCTATGCCATATGCTACACTGCTGCCACAACTCCTAAAGCTCAATCTTGTCGAGTTGAGGACATTGGCTCCACCTAATCCTCAAAACCTTCCAAGTAACTACGATGTTAATGCTAGGTGTGCTTTTCATTCCAACGCACCTGGTCACTCTACGGAAAAATGCAGAGCTCTGCATATGAAGGTTCAGGATCTGGTAGATTCAAAAGGCCTGAACTTTGCACCTCCTCTCAATGTGATGAAGAATCCTATGCCAAGCCACAGTGGGCCAAGGATTAATGCTATAGAGGATGGCTCACCCATGAATTTAATAGAAGACACTGCATATATTCAAACACCTCTGGAAAAGGTTAAAGCCCAGCTTTTAAAATGCCAAGTGTTCCCAGGTTGTGAGGCCTGTTGTGAATTATGCAAACTTTCTGAGAATGGGTGTGCCAGCTTGAGGAGAGGCATCAATGATTTGATTAAGGAAGGCATTCTGCAAATTACAACCACATCTTCTACAACACCAGCAACACTTTTGTCAACAACAAGTGAATCTTCTACAAATACAACAACCATCTTTTCTACTGATCCTTCTACAACTGCAACAACCATTATTCCAACCGATTCAGCTACAACTTCAGCAATCATTCCATCTGTCACTTCAACACACAATAATTCATTTGCACAGGCTACTACAACTTCAACAACCAATAATGATGTTTCCACTACCACAATCTATTATGTCCCGGCAACGGTCCCGAGTTCCAACAACTTTCAACCTCAACAACAGTTTCAACAAAGCTTCAATCACCTTCACCTATATCTACCAGAGGTCTTGTAACAATCTTTTATGATCCACAGACCATTGTAGTCCCAACAACAGTTGCAGTAAGCATAGTCACTATCACGGTGCCCGGGCCAATTCCATATGACAAAGACAGTGCTATACCATGGCATTATGGTGCTGATCTATACTGCAATGGAGAAAAAGTCCTTCTTTATTCTCCAGTTCTCACTCCCCAAGTGGACAATGTTGGGGGAGGCGGAGGCTTCACCCGAAGCGAATGTCTCTTCGCTTCACAAGTCCCCAGAACCAACATTGAGGCAGGGGTTGTTTCCAAAGGCAAGGGTAAGAGTGTGATACCGGAAGAATCTGCACCGAAATAAATTCAGAAGTCATCCTTCGACCAAGATGTGGATGAGTTTATGAGAATCATTAAGAGAAGTGACTATAAAGTTGTGGACCAGCTCCACCAGACTCCTTCAAAGATCTGAATCCTATCACTGTTGTTGTGTTCCGAAGCCCATCGGGAGGCACTTCTCAAAGTTCTGCACGCTGCCTACGTGCCAGAAGAGATCACTGTAAATCAGCTGGAAACAGTAGTATCAAATGTCAATACTAGCCATGGGCTAGGGTTCACTGATGCGGATTTGACAACAGATGGACGTCTCCACAACAAAGCCTTGCATATAACCTTGGAGTGCAAAGGAGCTGTCTTATCTCATGTTCTTGTAGACACTGGGTCCTCACTCAATGTCTTACCCAAGAAAGCCCTTGTCAAGCTAGAGTATGATGGGATAGCTCTCCGACCAAGTAACCTTGTGGTCAGGGCTTTTGATGGCTCCAAAAGATCTGTTCTGGGAGAGGTAGAATTACCAGTGATAATCGGTCCACAAGTCTTTAAGACCATTTTCTATGTGATGGACATACAGCCGGCATACAGCTGTTTGCTAGGTCTACATTGGATTCACGCCGCAGGCACAGTAACGTCGACCCTTCACCAAAAACTGAAGTACGAATGGGAAGGACATATTATCACCATCTGTGGTGAGGAAGACATATTTGTTAGCCATCTGGCTATGTACAAATATATTGAGATGGATGGTGAAATCCATGAGACAATGAGCCAAGGGTTTGAAGCCCTAAATGTTAATGAGGATACTGGAGTATTGGCTGCATCCCAGGAAGACAGGATGGGTACTTCAATCATCTCTTATCAGCAAGCCTGAAAGGTTGTTGTAGAAGGTACTGCACAAGGCTGGGGCAAGCTGCTGCCAGTGGAAAAGAAGGAAGATAGGTTCGGTTTGGGTTATAGACCATTCTGACAAGATCAACCAGAGGCTGCAAAGGAGCCTAAATTTGTCAGTGGGGGGATGCTCAGCCCAGATGCTGTTAACAATCTGGAAGACGAGGCGGAAAGGGACCGCAACCTGGAGAGCTGGATACGTCCAAGGATCCCGGGGAACTAAGTCCTTAACTAGTCTTCCCAGGAAATTATAAGGGTTACTCCTGCAGAGTAATTATTATTTCCTGTCTTTTTAGCATGCATCAAGTCCTGCATCTTGCCCAAGGTGCCAGGACTCATTTTGTAATAGGGCCATATTTGTAATTTTGTGCAAATGATTAATCAATGAATATCGGACATCTTTTGCAAACAATTCTCTCTTTCGCTCACTGTCTTTTCATTTTTTTCACTTTTGTACAAAACAAAAAAATGGCAATGTTTTCATAATAACTAATTTCATTTACACTTTTTCTAAACAAGATTAAAATTGATCACTAAAACGAACAAATCTCAACCCTTGTAGAGATTACCCTCCAGATTGCACTGAGAACAACACTGCTATGACCTTTATGACTTCGACAATCCAATTAATCAAGCCGATGAAGGGGTTGAAGAAGACTATGAGTTACCTGAAGAGTTAGCTAGGTTTTGAGGAAAGAAGAGAAAGAGATCACTCCTCATCAGGAGGAAGTTGAGATAGTTAATCTTGGTACTGAAGAAGACTTGAAAGAAGTGAAGATTGGAGCCGGTCTGCAAATTTCAGTGAAGGAACAACTTATTGACATGCTTCGAGAATATGCTGACGTCTTTGCTTGGTCCTATCAAGAGATGCCAGGTCTGGATACTGACATTGTTATGCACAAGCTGCCTCTAAGAGATGAATGTCCTCCAGTGAAGCAGAAGCTACGCCGTACTCGTCCAGATATGGAAATGAAGATTAAAGAAGAGGTACAAAAACAGTGGGACGCCGACTTCCTTGCTGTAACAAGTTATCCGCCGTGGGTCGCTAACATTGTACCAGTTCCTAAGAAGGATGGCAAAGTAAGGATGTGTGTTGATTATCGGGATCTGAATAGAGCTAGCCCGAAGGATGATTTCCCTTTACCTCACATTGATGTATTGGTTGATAACACAACTCAGTTCTCGGTGTTTTCCTTCATGGATGGATTTTCGGGGTAAAATCAGATCAGGATGTCACCCGAAGACATGGAGAAAACTACCTTTATCACACCTTGGGGCACATTTTGTTACAAGGTAATGCCTTTTGGACTGAAGAATGCTGGTGCTACTTATCAACGGGCTATGGTAACATTATTCCACGATATGAGCCACAGAGAAATTGAATGCTACGTGGATGACATGATTGCCAAGTCCCTCACAGAAGAAGATCATCTGGTAAATCTGCTGAAGTGTTTCAAGCGCCTGAGAAAGTATCAGCTGATGCTAAACCCCAATAAATCACATTCGGGGTACGGTCTGGTAAGCTACTGGGATTCATTGTAAGTGAAAAAGGAATAGAAGTTGATCCTGACAAAGTCAAAGCCATTCAGGAGATGCCTGCACCTAGGACAGAAAAGGAAGTTCGGGGGTTCCTAGGTAGATTAAACTACATATCAAGGTTCATATCGCACCTCAATGCAACCTGTGAACCCATGTTCAAACTGTTAAGAAAGGAACAGACAGTCTGTTGGAACGAAGATTGTCAAAAGGCTTTTGAAAAAATCAAGGAGTACTTACAAGAACCTCCAATTATTATGCCTCCAGTTGAAGGAAGAGCTCTAATAATGTATCTGACAGTATTAGAAGGGTCAATGGGGTGTGTGTTGGGCCAGCATGACGAGTCTGGTCGAAAAGAGTATGCAATATACTACCTAAGCAAAAAGTTCACCGACTGTGAACAACGTTATTCACTACTCGAGAAAACATGCTGTGCTTTAGCGTGGGCTGCTCGCCGACTAAGACAATATATGTTGACTCACACTACTTTATTGATTTAAAAAATGGACCCTGTCAAGTACATATTTGAGAAGCCAGCACTTACTGGAAGGGTTGCAAGATGGCAAATGATTCTAACAGAATATGACATTCAGTACACATCTCAAAAGGCCATCAAAGGCAGTGTACTGTCTGATTTTCAAGCTGAGCAACCCATTGATGATTACCAACCAATGAGATTTGATTTCCCTGATGAAGACATCATGTTCCTGAAAGCAAAAGATCATGAAGAACCTGTTCTCACTGAAAGACCTGACCCAGAAGAAGAGTGGACAATGATGTTTGATGGGGCTGTCAATATGAATGGACGTGGAGTTGGTGCAGTGCTCATTACACCTAAAGGAGTTCATATGCCTTTCTCGGAAAAACTCACTTTTGTATGCACTAACAACGAAGCTGAATACGAAGCCCGTAACATGGGTCTTGAGGAAGCCATTGACCTCAGAATCAAGACATTAACTGTATTCGGGGATTCAACTTTGGTAATCAATTAGACCAACGAAAAATGGTACACTCACCAAGAGCATCTGATTCAATACCATGACTATACGACGAGATTATTGACTTTCTTCACAACATTCAAACTTGAGTACATCCCTCGAGATGAAAATCAGTTCGCAGATGCTTTAGCTACCATTTCGTCCATGATCAAGGTTCAAACTGCCAATTTTGTGCCTCAGATTTCGGTATCCAGACTAGACCGACCAGCATACGTATTCTCTGGGGACATTGCTAAAGATGACAAGCCTTGGTTCCATGACATCAAATGCTTCTTGGAGGACCAAAAATTCCCACCTGGGGCATCATCTAATAATAAGAAGACATTAAGAAGGATGGCTGGTAGTTTCTTCCTGAATGCTGATGGTTCATTATACAAGAGAAACTTTGACATGGTTCTGCTCAAGTGTGTTGATAAGAAAGAGGAAGACTTTCTAATGCACGAGGTGCATGAAGGATCTTTCGGTACCCATGTTGGAGGGCATGCAATGGCTAAGAAATTGTTAAGATCAGGTTACTACTGGATCACGATGGATGCAGACTGTTGTGCCTATGCCAGGAAGTGTCATAAATGCCAGATTTATGTAGACAAGGTGCATGTGCCTCCAAATCCTTTGAATGTGATGTCTTCACCTTGGCCCTTTGCCATGTGGGGCATTGGCATGATTGGAAAGATCGAACCGACTGCTTCAAATGGCCACAGATTCATCCTGGTAGCCATTGATTACTTCACCAAATGGGTTGAAACAGCTTTGTATGCTAACATCACCAGACAAGTGTTGGCCAGATTCCTGAAAAGAGACATCATCTGTCGATATGGAGTACCCGAGCGAATCATTACTGATAATGGTTCCAATCTAAACAACAAAATGATGGCAGAACTGTGCCGGGACTTCAAAATCCAACATCACAACTCTTCTCCTTACAGGCCAAAGATGAATGGCGTTGTTGAGGCAGCTAACAAGAATATCAAGAAGATTGTGCAGAAAATGGTGGTTACTTACAAAGACTGGCATGAAATGCTACCATCTTCCTTGCATGGGTACCGTACCTCAATCAGAACATCCACTGGGGCAACACCGTATCAGCTTATGTATGGTATGGAGGCAGTCCTACCTGTTGAAGTTGAATTACATTCCTTACGGGTACTAATGGATGTAAAGTTGAATGAAGCAGAATGGGTCCGATCTCGGTACAATAAACTGAATCTGATCGAAGAAAAGAGATTAGTTGCAATCTGTCATGGGCAGTTATACCAGAAGAGAATGAAGAAATCTTTCGATCAGAAAGTCAGGCTTCGGGAATACCAAGTAGGAGACCTTGTGCTGAAAAGACTCCTTCCTCCTCATACAGACCACAGGGTCAAGTAGACTCCGAATTACGATGGTCCATTCATAGTAAAGTAGGTTTTCTCTAGTGGAGCTCTGATGCTCACAACTATGGATGGTGAAGATTTCTTATCCCCTGTGTATTCAGATGCAGTTGAAAAATACTTCGCATAAAATGACCCGCTGGACAAAAAAACATAATGTAAGTCCAGGCAAAAATAGGGCATCCCGGCGAGTCAGAAACAGAATAAAAGACTCGGGCAAAAGTAAGGGAAAATTGAAAAAAAATTTACACCCACTGAGTTGAAAAGCCCCATTGGACAACTCAGGCAAAAATGGGTATCCCAGTAGATTGAAAACCCGAACGGGCGATCTACGCAAAATAAGGGAATAAGCGAACAACTGCATTCTGAATTCGTCTGTATCAATTACAACATTGCAAACTTCGAAAGTTCAAAGCATCGGTCATAATCAACCTTCTTCAGAAAGCAAGATAAGAAGAACGTCAAGGTCATACGGGTCATAGCAAAGGAAGCTTACTGAAGCGTTGTCAACATTGCCAACACTTTTACTTTTCTCAATTTGTAACAATCTCATCATTTCAGGGGATCTGTTTCTTTGACTGTATTCACCAAATTCAGGGCACCCAAATTAATAAAATCAGATTTTCAGTTACACCTTGTTTCGTACATTTTTGTTTCGTTTGCAAAATTTCCAATATCCATGATATAATATTTGCATAAAACAGATGTGCCTTCCTAATTAGATGCTTGCAGGAAATGTATTTACTCTCAGGAATATCTAACTCCTATGACGGAATCCGGTAAAGGATACCTCGGGACACTTGTGCATTTCCTTGTCTTAATAGGTTGCAGGTATTCAAATACGTAACATGGGCATGCCCAACATCACTTCCCTAACACATCTTCTCCAAGCAGCATCTGAAATGGTTTTTCCCCAACAGAGTTGTCAACGCATCCTCATCCTCATCCAGGATCCCCATAAAAATTTCTAGGAAGATCTTTCAGTAATCTTTCCTCTCCCCAAACAGAGTTCCAGGTCTCCCAAAGACAGGGGAACCATCTCCCCGCAGAGTTCCAGCCTCTACCCAGAAGAGCAATGCCTGAAATTCTCACACAACAAAGTGACAGAAGCTTCCTCGTCCCTAGCTGGGTTTTCTCCTTACAAGATAGATTCACCAATGATCTATTTCCCCAGGCAGAGCTGTATATCTTAACAAATCTACCAATGATCTTCCCCAGTTGGGATTCTCTTTCAAGCAGATCAACCAGAGATCTCCACAGCAGCGGGATTTGAGTCCCGGATTGGTTTCTTTTGCATAATCATAGCATTCACATCATCTTTCCCCACAAAGCGTAGCATTCCATCTAATACAGAGCATTACGGAAAAAATCAAATATTTTGCATGATCACAAGTCAGGTTTTGAACCAGTCACCTGTAAATACCAACAACACCTCATCAGCAATATACAAAATATATCCCTTGCACATAAAAGCAAAGCGTCCCATTTGCACTCTCAAATACAGATAATTGTCCATAACATGTTCTTCTCAACAACTCGTCCGTGTCATCTCAACCTACCCACAGAAAGCCAAAGCGTCCCCTTTGTACTCTCCAACACAAATACATGTTCATATACACTCTTTCGACACTCGTCCGTGTCACCACTCCCCAGCACAGTTACCCAAACACTTGTTGCGAACCAAATACTTGTTTATAATACACTCTCATTGACACCCGTCCATGTCATCCTATCTCCCAAGTCGCCAGAATTCCTTTCACTCATAAGTTCATACCTTATACACTTTCTCTTTCGACACCCGTCTGTGTCAAACTTTTCCCAGCAAGCTAAACACTCGTCCGTATTTTGCTCATACTTCACCAACAATACTCACTCATTCTTATATAGATACTCGTCTGTATCTTATATATACACTTCTTCCCCACAGATTCGACACTCGTCCATGTTCTTTGTTAACCAGTTGGTACTCGTCCGTATCATCATCTCAGAACACGCGTCAGCATTTGTTTCTACCGGTACTCGTCTGTATCGTGGTCTTAAGGATGCTCGTCCACATCTTTAATCTATACACAACGTCAAACACTTATACCTTTTATTCTGGAAAGCGTAAGCACTCGTCCGTGTTTACCATTCCCCGGCAAAACAATTTTCCTCCTTATCTGACATTCGTCCTATGTCATGATACCTTCGGTAGCCGTACCCTGCCAGGTGATCTTCCTTCACCTATGGATGACCGTCCCTCATCCTTTCCCCAATGGAGTCTCCATTATTGGAACTCCTTTTGTATCTGAAATTCGTCCTATGTCAGGATATTTAGCAGCCGTCCCCTGCTAGGTGATCGTCCTTCACCTTTTGATGATCGTCCTTCATCATTTTATCTGATGGTCGTCCCCATCGTTGATCTTGTTATCTGACATTCGTCCTATGTCATGATAAACCCGAGAGCAGCCGTACCCTGCTAGGTGATTGTACTTCACCTCTTGATGATTGTCGTACCTCAAAAAATACGATCCTCAAATAAAACAACAGAGCCGCCACCTAATTCTATTTATTCTACAAGAGAAAAGGGAGATATAGATACAACCTAAATAAAGGATAAGAAATGGTTTACGAAACCAAATTCTATGTTCGGGAGTCGATTACGCAAGGGGAAGGTATTAGCACCCCTCACGTCCGTTGTACTCAACGGGAACCTCTTAGCTAATTATGCGATTAAATGTTTGATCTTAAGTCTTTGTCTTCTAAATGATTGTTAATATGTTTGTTCTTAAAGAAAAGTTTTAAATTAATATTAAGACGGAGAAAGGATTAAAGTTTTTTTATTATTGTGCTCGCGAGGGATTAAAATCCCCGTGCCTACGTATTCCCTTGTGCAATGGGAAAGTCAGAGCTTCGTAGTTCGTGCTACTACGGTTTGTGATTTTTAAATGAACGATTATTTAAAACGCATTCTACTGCTAAGCGTTGGCTTATACTCGCGGTGGAGGTTGAAGCACTAGCTTGTTTGCGAGATAGAATGATTTAAACAATGTTCGTTTTTAGAGAACAGTGTTTGACTTTTGTAAAAGTATTTTTAAACGAAAGGGCGAATGAACCACGTCGCGTGGGGCTAGCCAAGGAGCGTTTCATTCCAAAACATGCGGAGTGCTAGACTCCGGAGTTCCGTCTTTCGATAATTAATTATGAAAATAATTTAAATTAGTTGGTAAGTTTGAATTGTTTTAAGACATGAAAGATGCGAATGAACCACGTTGCGTGGGGCTAGCCTAGCTGTAGTCCATTTTAGAACGTGCGGATTGATAGACTCCGGAGTTCATTTTTTATCGTACTTTAATTTATAAAAATGATTTGAATATTTTGATATACGAATGGTGATTGAACACATCGCGTGGGGCTTGCCCAGTAGCGGTCCAATCCAGAACGTGCGGAATGCTAGACTCCGGAGTTCTGTTTTCGTACTAAATTTGTGCGATTAGATATTTTGAAAATCGGAAAGCGAATGGACCACGTTGCGTGGGGCTAGCCCAACTGCAGTCCATTCTAGAACGTGCGGAGTGCTAGACTCCGGAGTTCTATTTCCGTACTTAATTAATTAAATAAATTGGATAATTGTTTTTTTTAGACGTTTTTTTAAATTGATGTGTTTTAAAACGAAGGAGTAAACGAACGTTACGCATGGGGCTAGCCCAGTTGTGGTTCGTTCTAGAACATGCGGAGTACTAGACTCTGAGGCTCAAATCCTTGTTAAGTTAATTAAGATACGCGAAAATGTGCAGATGGCGATCACTTGGTAATCGACTTACGTGCACGAGATGTATACGCATGAATTGCTAACTTGGTATTGGACCAAGATATTTACTATATTATTCTCTTACTATTCAGAAACACTAAGTTCATGGCCTGATTAATAACATATAATCAAAAAAAATCGAAAACAAGATTTACGTTGTACAAGTCACGCATTAACATTATGTAGCTAAAATACGAATCAAAGCAACTATAAGCTAAAACGTCTCTAGAATATAATCAAGTAAAATAAATAAATAAATAAAAAATAAACAAACTAATAAATAAAACTAACCTTTTCTAAAGTTAATTAACAAATAATTAATTAGAACCTTAAATAATTAACACAAATTTTTTTTAAGAAATATATTTAAAAACTAAAAAACTAAGACTTAAAATAAATGAAATGGAAAACAAGAAAAAAGAAAACCAGTTTTTAAAGGAAGAATAAAAAAAAGGCTGAAAGAAATAAATGAAGGGGGCTATCCAACTGAGCCCAAATGGTAACCTGGGGGGGTCAACCAATGACCCGGTTCAGTCAAGAAAGAGGAAATGGGTCAAAAAAACCTAAACAAAGACAAAACGGCCAAAAGGAGAAAAAACACGGCTGAAATCTAAAGAAAAAAAAACTCAACGAAGAAGACCCGTCTTCCCCAAATCACTCTCTCGCATCGTGGTTCACTTTATTTCGCTTTCTTCGCGAATCACTCTACTCGTGCGGTGGAACGAAGGTGGTGAATAGGATGTTTGCGGCGGAACGGTTGGCGGGAGATGAAGGGCGATGCTTGGCCGTGTCTTCGCAGCGAGAAGCTTCGCTTCTGTGGTCGCGGTTTGATGACGCAGAAGGGTGATGATTGTTGTTCAGGTTTTTTGGTTTCGTTGCGTTTGGATTGAGAACGGTAAAGGGTTTCGGTGTGTTTCAGGTTCGCAACTTCGTGATTACGCGGTGGATTCGGTGGCGTTTCTGCGTTGTGATTTTATGTGTTATGTTTCTGCTTCGTTTTCGCGGTCGTGAAGAAGATGATGATGAAGGTGGTAGTTATGATATAAGGGCGATGAAAAATGAAGAGGAAATGAAGTTTTGTGGTGCAGATGGTGGGCTCGGTGAGGGTGGAAGGTGAGGGAGGTGCGGTGAAGTCTCTTTGTTAAGGTTGTTGCTGGGTTTTGTGAAGAAGAGTGATTTTCGGATGGTGAATGGTTATGATGGTAGAGGTTTGGTTCTTTTTGCTTTTTTTGAAGGTGATAGCAGAAGGATGAAAAGCGAGTTTTTGTGAAGAGATCCGCGGATAGAATCTCCTCTGGTTTTTGTGACCAAATCTTTGGTAATCTCCTCCTGTAATGTTTCAAGGTGGTTTTTTTTATATATTTATTTGAAAATGCCTCTCCAGGTTTCGCCCCCTTTGCTGTTTTTTACTCTTTCCCTTTTTTGTGTATCAAGTTGTCTTTTTCTTCTTTCTTTTGCTGGCTGCTGGGTGTTTGTTCTTTTAGGGAATCAATCTGTATTTTTTTTGAAAAAAAAAAGAAGAAACAAAATAATGTTTATTTGAAGGAATTTTCGAAACCCCCCTCCTGTTATGCTGTTTTTTTTTTCTGAAGTCTTTCCATGCTACTTTTTCGTTGGTTTTGTCCAGGGTCTTAGTTTTATATTTTTGTTTCCTTTTTTGTGTTCCTGGAGAGATTTTTAGTATCTGGGTAAGTTCAATTTTCTTTCAAAAAATAAATGGTCAAAATGCTACTTTTTTATGTGCAGGTATTGAGTTGTCACATTTTGGTGTAAACTAGAAAAGCAAAGGTAGCAGGAAATTGGCTTGTTGTGCACAGATACAGACTGGTGCAAAGACTTAGAAAGTATTTAGACTAATAAAAATAAATAAATTAATTAATTAATAAAACAAGCTGACTATAATTAAAACATAAATCGATTTAAAGATTAATTAAACTGATTCTACAAATTAAACCAAATTAATTACAAATATAAACCACATTAAAATTAACTAAATCTAGTATAAAAATGAAATTGCACTTTAAAAAATCAAAAATCTAAATGAAAACTAAAATCAAACCAAATTGAATTAGGCTAATTGAATAACAAACCATAATAGAAATGAACTTAATTATCATATAGACTAAAATAATATAAACTAGATTAATTTTAAATTAAACTAATTAAAAAAATTAAACTAATTCTAAAAAAACCTAAAATAAATTATTTTCTAACAAAAATGATTTAATAAAAAAAATCCTATATATATATATATATATATATATATATATATATGTATAAAAAAAATGAAATAAATCCTAGAAATAAGGATAATATAAAAATGACATAGTACAATAAATCTACAAAAAAACGAAAATGATTGTCTATCAAATAAATCGATAAAAAGCGCCAGATGAAGGAAAAAAGAAAATTGCTCGGTCAAAATTTAGGGTGTGACAATGATCTTCCTTCATCATGCTTATCCGATGGCCGTCCCCATCGTCGATCATTTCTATCCGACATTCGTCCTACGTCGGGATAAAGAGCAGTCGTCCTCTGCTAGGTGATCGTCCTTCACCTTTGATGACCGTCCCTCATCATTATTTTATTTATTCTTTAAACCGATGGTCGTCCCCGTCGTTGTTTACTTTACTTTACAAGCCTGATGGCCGTCCCCATCATTGCCCTCACTTTAATCTCCAGAGAGTCTTATTTCCTTACTTGATGGCCGTCCCCGTCATGATCTCTTTATTTCCCCAGCATGTCGGCCGTCTGCGTCATGATCTCTTTATTTCCCCAGCATGTCGGCCGTCCCCGTCATTGCTTTATCCCTAGCAGTCGTCCTCTGCTCGATGGTTGTCCTCCATCGCCCTCATTTGATAATCCTACTTTACTGTCTTTTACAATTTATATCCCTTTTCTTCTTCTCCCCAGTGAGTGCAAATTTCGGACTGTCTTTGGTATTCAGCCACAAGTTATCTTGTTCGTCTGTTAAGCCAGACACTTACATCCTGCACAGCTAACTCATGCATGAATAGGGGCAGCTGTAAACACCCCAAATTTTCCCTAACTAAGTTCACACCATGGCTTGTAATCTTTAATATTTGCATTGGTTTAACTATATCATCTCATATTGCATTTTGTTTCACTGAATTAGTTCAAGTTCATCTGCATCTAGGGTTTGTGATCTGAGCAATCCAAAGATTCATCTGAGCCACTCCAAAGGTTTCCAATCATTACAAGAGGGTCCATATGTGTTCTATCATCATATTATATCCCTAAAAGATCAAGGAAGTCAAGAAATCACAAGAAATTGGAAAGCATGGAAGCAGAGCTAGTGTTTCATTGCACAGATGACCTGAAATTAGGGTTTTGGTTTCAGAGGCCATAACTCCAAATTTTTTTGTCAATCTTGTTTCTAATAGTCTCAATATGTTATAAGGATCATGTGTACCAAATTTGATGAAGAAATTCATTGTGGAAGTCATTTGTTCACTAGGTAACTTCTTGAGCAAGTCAGAGAAAAATCAGGGCATCTGAGGCCCCAACAATGGAACCTAGGGGGATTTTTCATCAAATTGAAATTATATGATCTTTATTTGATCATTGAAGTGCTTGTAAGTTCACAAGATTGAAGAAAATTGAGCCAAACCAAAAGTTGCAAAAAATGGAAATGACTTGTAATGGAAACTTTCCATTTTGGGAAAGTATTTCAACCTCCTCTTTCTCAACCAAAAATGCTTCAAATGAAAAATTGTTGGTCATGAAAGTTGTAGATTGGATTGTTCCCTTTTCCAAAAGTACAAGAAAAAGTTCTAATTCATTATGGAACTCAAGTTATGGCCTTTCAAAGTTGGCAAAAATCCTTTAATTTTCAAGAATACACCAAAGAGGGATTTTTGCAAAACCACTTGCCAAGCCATTTTGTGAACCATCTCATTGCCTAAAAATCAGAATTTCCCAAAGAACCATCTCATTTCATTCCTTGCCCATCAAGAAATCACAAAGGGGCCAAACTTCATGAAAATTGCAAAATGATACACAACTATGCTTCCACTTGCTGAATCACCACAAAACCAATTCCATGGCTCTCCTTGATCTCTGTTGAGCCAGGACAAGCCAAAAGCCACCTGCAAAACCAGCCCATACCTCAAGTACAAGTCATGTTAACATTTTGGCAACTTGCCCATACCAATCACCACAGTCCATAACAACTCCTCTGACCTATCAAACATTGTTATGTGGACAAAATGCAAGCCATAACACAACACAAGCAAGCCTGAATGCTCAGAATCATCAAGTTCCCAAAACATCACCCCATTTGCAAAAGCTTTCGAAACTCACAGCACACACACCCAAACTTCAAACTCTTTTCATCAATCAACTCAGCTTCATCAAAAGATCATTTCCCACCCTTCATTGCAACCAAAAACCCCCCAAAACTGAAACACGATTTCTGGCCAGCAAGAGTGTAAGCTTTTATTTCAGCCATTACAAACTCCTTCCAAGCATTAAAGCTTCATCAGAGGGATTATTGGAGTGAGTTTATACAAGAGAGGAGGTCCAAAAGCTCCAAACTGGGGAAGCTCAAGCTCAGGTAACCTCTTCAAATTTTTTTCCAGAAATGCAATTTTAAGTTCTTAGATTCTTCTTTATGCTTTGCTGATCACCATGATATATTTATTTTTGAAAATGGTTATGAAATGAGCATGTACTGATTGTCTGAAAGTTTCACCATTTTTGAGATCTTCTTCGAATCTTGATTTTCAGCCATGAAAAATTAGTTTTGAGGGTGGATTTAGGTGTAGGAAGGTGAGAGGAGTTGATCTGGAGCTTTAGAGCTCCAGAAATGGCCTAGGGAAGAAGTTGGTGTTGGGGTGCTGCCGGAGAAGATGACCGGAACACTGTTCCGGTCACCTGAAACAGACTAGGGTTAATTTTAAGGTTTAGTGAGCCAGGCGTGTTCTGGGCCCTTGGATTAGTTTTAATTTGAAATGGATGGCCATGATTAGTTCAGATTAAGTTTAATCAGGATTAATTAATTAATTAATTAGGATTTAATAAAGTTTGAATTCTGACCATCCAGATGCGCGTGTGGTCTTCCCTCCATCTCCCCAGTTTAAATCTGATCCCTTGGATCAGTTGACCAGCCTTATTTCATATTTTTATTTCATTTTTTATCATTTGTTTTGTACAATTTATTTAAAATACTTAAAACTTTCCAAAAATATTTTCCTTCTGCATTTATAATTCAAATATTTTTCATCACCCAAAAAAATTTTTATTTTTATTTTTTGCATTTAAAAAACATTTTTATAATATTTAAATGTTTATTTTAATTAATTAATGGAAATTAATTAATTAAAATACCATTTAGGTTTCTAAAAATTCCAAAAAAAATCACATTGCATCTTAGGACACTTAGAAACATTGTCAAACCATTCATACAAATTTCTTTTTGGTTTTGAATCAATTTTGACATTTTTCTTAAATTTAGGGTTCATAAAAATCCCATTTTTGAACCCAAACTTCAAGAATTCTTTTCTGCCTAACCATGAAGGGTTTGACATTGGTTTGTTTTGCATTGATCTTAATATAGCATGTAGTAACTAGCATATTTATGTCACAAATATATCTTGCATTTTCAAATTGATTTGCATTTTCCCTCTTAAGGTGCCTTAAAACCCTAGATAACTTAGAAAATTCACAACTTTCTTTAGGTTAAGAGTTAGACCTCCTCCTTTGGGGTATGATATCATATGGGGTTAGGGTTTCCTTTGAGTTCATTTGCATCTCATGTTGCCTTAAAACCCTAATTTCTCATGTTCATTTGCATACATCTTGCATATGCATCAATTCATGAACTTGCCATGACATTTCATGCATTCACATGTCATCTTAGACATCTTAGGACATATTAGAATCATGCTTGATCATTTATTCATTCATTTGGCATTATGTGCATTCATTTCATTCCATGAACTTTCATGTACTTTCATACTTCAAAGCATGCTTCATTTGCATTCTCATCTCTTGTATGAACATTCACAAAACTTGACATGCTTTTGCATCATCTCATAACATCATTTACATCATGTATTTGCTTCTGGTTTTGGTTTTTCCTTTGCATACATTTCATTTTCATTTCATTTCTTTCTTTTATGCTAACCTTTTCAGGTGGTAAGTAACTTGAGAAGTGAATTTGCCTTCACTTCTCATTTCTCTTTTCATTCTCCTTATGCATCATTGCTTTATTTTTCTTTTCTTTGGAGTAAACTTGCTCATTCATGTTCATCATTCACTTTCTTTTTCCAAGTTACTTATCTTCTTCAGTGAAGTAAGTAACTTGTTTCTTCTGCTTCTCCTCCTTTCATCTGCTTCTTCCATTGGTGGCTTCTTTGAAGATCTCTTTTAAGCCTTACAAACCATAGGAACATACAAGCATGACAATAATTAGGGTTGTGATTAGTCCCCCTTTAGTTTTTACCTTTGTGTCTTCTTTGTGTCTCTCTTCTCATCTCATAATCAGAGACTAAACCTTTAAGGTTTTAAGACTTTGTGATTGGGGTTATGCCTGCATTCTTCTCTTAGGATGGAGTGTATAACTTTAATCCTAAGTTTTAGACCCTTAATTTGTTTAAACCTCTTAATTAATCCATCTTAATAATTACTAAGACAATAGTGAAATTCTGGGATCAGGTACGTGATGTCGAATGAGATGTTTAAACACTTGAAGACTTGAACAAAACTTAAAGTGCAGGAAAATTAAACAACACAGGAAATTGTTAACCCAGTTCAGTGTATAACCACACTTACATCTGGGGGCTACCAAGCCAGGAAGGAAATCCAATATAAGTAATATTAATTCTAGACTTAAACCACTCAGTTTAATCTTTCACTTAATATCTACCCAAGGCAATTTCTACCTAATACACAACTTAGATATGAGTACCAACTCACTCCCCCTCAATCACACAGTGATATGTTTATAAGTTTAATAAAATTGAAGTCATACTTCAAACAAAACAGCTTGATCTTACTTCACAGTTTCAATCAAGACACAATACACTTTTGCTTAAAAGCTCATAAAGTGATACACATATACAACCTGCTATTAAAACACAAACACCCTATTTAGTCTTCTTAATTTCGTACTCTATTCTGAGAGTTTCTGTTGCTTAAATAAATGCTTGGATTTTTGGGCTTTCTGTAGGTTATCCAATCCTGATACGCATGCTGCCATCACCTTGAATTAGGGTTTGTTACTTCCTTGATTCTAGGTGAGTCAGTTCTTCTGTTTATACTGAAATCATATAACCAATCTTCCTACAGATGCGCCTTCTTCTGTTTTATCCATTCATAATTAATTCCAGATAAATCCCTGAATTTACTCAGTTCTGTTAAGCATTAATTAATTTTGGTAGCTGGTTTGAGATGTCACAACATCTGGTGTGACATCCTGAAAACTGAACTTACTTCATTAACTGATACAATGTCACAACATCTGGTGTGACATCCTGAATTAAGTTCATTAACTTATACTCTGTTTGATAATGTCACAACATCTGATGTGACATCCTGAACTAAGTTCAACACTTCTTGTTGGTCAAAAATTCTGCCAATTCTAAACATCTACAAACTCCCCCTTTGGCTAATTTTTGGCTAACATAATCTTCTGGTTTATCGGAGTGCAGCAGAGTTTCTTTTATCAGAGTACAACAGTTCTTTTCTGTTGAGTTATGTGTGAGTTTACTCCCCCTCAAACCTGTATGTGTTCTGACTTGTTTCAACATAAATTTTTCATTAAAAACAACTTAGTTCAGAAGCAAACAAAAGACATTTTTCATTAATCAGTAAGCTGCAGCAGACATTGTTGTTGTTGTTCAGTTCTCTTCTCCCCCTTGTTAGACATAAATTGGGGCCAAATTTTACATAGTCAGAGAGAATTACAAAATTACAAATTCAAAATACAATGCTGAAGCAGACAATACATATTCCTCACATACATTTTTCACTCAGAATCTTCATATTCAGTATCTTCCTCTTCTTCAGTTTCATCATCAGAATCAGCAGCCTTTTGAGCACTTTCTTCTATTTCCAGCCTTTGAATAATCGCCTCAAGCTTTTGCTTCCTGGCATCCAGCTCTTTGCAAGTGTTCTTCAGTTCAGCAATCAAGGCAGCTTTGGAAATAGGAGACTTTGCTTTTGAAGGTCCAGCAGATGTCCCAATGGGAGCTTCAATATCAGCTGCATGATGGCTTAAGAACAGCTTGTAGTGGAAGGCCAGAGGACTTTCTCTTTTTCAGATTGAATCCTTCTCAGTGAGGATACCTGGATACTGGCTGAGGATTATTCCACACAGCAGAGAAGGAAAGGCTATAGGCAGCTTTGTTGCTGATGTCCCAGCATGCTTCAATGTTTGATAAAAAATGTAAGCCCCAAAGTCCAGCTTTGTTTGGGTGCCCACAGCATATATGAATCTGCCCAATCCAGTTTCTATTGAAGAAGTATGGTTGGTAGGGACCCGGTTTACAGTGCCAATCCTATTCAGCATTGCATACTTCCTTGTTAGCAAGCTAACAAAAATTTTCCCCTTGACTGGCCAAGTCTTGACTTGATTGGCAGTGATGACCTTGCAAATCTGGTTGTCTGTCTTTCCCAGCTCATTAGGTCCATCAGATTCTCTCCGTAGGTAATGGTTGATAACCCTAGGAGAGAATTCCACACATCTCCCTCTTACATAGACTTTTCTAAATTCATCTGACTTACCATCAGCACAGTCCTCTTGAAGGTTGACAATAAATTCCTTGACTAGCAGCTCATAGCAAGGTGAAAAGTTTGACACTGTTTTGAATAAGCCAGCAGAAGAAATTAGGTCAATTACCTCAGTGCACTCAAGTGCATTGCTTCCCAGCTCTCTTTCAAGTGCTACCCTTCTTTGGTATACAAATTTCCATCTGCTCAGACTTGATACATGATGGAATGAAATATTGTCCAGAGGAGCTTCTGGAACAGCAGAGGTGGACCTTGAAGGTGTTGGTTTCTTCTTTGGTTGGGATGTTGGGACATCCTCTTCAACATCTGAATCTGGTGGAGTGACAGCTTTCCTCTTTTGTGTATTCACCTTGCTCCATTGTTTAGTTGGTCCAAATACCACTTTGGCCTTGTCTTTCTTTGGAGTAGGTTGCTTCTTTTCAGGAGTTCCATGTCCTACAGTCTTCTTTTCCTTCCTAGTCCTAAGCCTTTTGGCTATGCTAGGGTCCACAGAGGCAATGATTTCTGTGTCAGAATCATGCTCTATGTCTACAATAGGAGGAGGTTGGGTAGTCTCCTCTTCAGCAGGTGGATCAACAGAAGCTTGATCATCAGTTGCTTCATCATCATCATCATCAGTGGAGGCTTTGTGTTGTTCCTCAGATGTTTCAACATCTATTGGGACATCCTGTTGAACAGGAGTGTACTCTTCAGCTTGATTACTTTGTTCTTCTAGTGGAGTTGGCATGGTGTTCAGAGGGATAGATATACCACTCACAACTCTTTGCTCAGACAGAATCTTGTTCACAAGATCCTTAATAGAAGCATCCACATATTCAGAGGCTTTGGGAGTGGTGTTTGAGGATGAAGGCATCCCTTTGGCTTTGCTGAAAACAAGTTCCTTTGCTCTTCTCACTGTTGGAGTTCTAGGCTTTTGAGCAAGAGGAACACTTCCTCTGATTTCGTCTATAGGAGTTGAATCCATAGGTACCACAGAGATGGGGGTTGCATGCACCACATCTTCTTGGTTGAGGATTTCATCAGAGAGGTTAGGGTTTTGATGTTGAGACATTTTCGAATGTGGTGGAGGAAGAGGTTAGGTTTGATTGAGTTTGATGAGCTCTGAAAATCAGCTATAGCATGCAATTTTTTTTGAGAGGATGATGAGAAGATGAATAGCTGAGAGCAATTTTAAGGAGTGGAATACACAGAGCTCTTGACCAGACTGGTGTTGCCATCTGGTGATCATGCCACACTATGTCATAGGACATGTTGGAACTTATCCATAACTGCTATATTTCACATAAGCAGATTCCCAATTTACCCCTTAGGTTTTCAAATTGGGTAGCATCCAAAGCTTTAGTAAATATATCAGCCAATTGCAGATCTGTGGCTACATGTTCCAATGAGATCACCTTCTCTTCCACAAGATCTCTGATGAAATGATGCCTGGTATCAATATGCTTGGTCCTGCTATGTTGGATAGGATTCTTTGATATGTTGATGGCACTTAAATTGTCACAGTACAATGTCATGACATCTTGTGGGACATTGTACTCTGTGAGCATTTGCTTCATCCAAACCAACTGTGAGCAACTGCTACCAGCTGCAATATATCCAGCTTCAGCAGTGGATAAGGATACACAATTTTGTTTCTTACTGAACCAATAAATCAAATTGTTTCCTAGAAAGAAGTATCCTCCTGATGTGCTCTTTCTATCATCAGCACTTCCAGCCTAATCATCATCACAAAAGCCAGTGAGAATTGGTTCACATCCATGGGAGTACATTATGCCATAGTCACAAGTACCATTGACATATTTCAGAATTCTCTTGACCTGGTTTAGATGGCTAACTTTTGGATCAGCTTGATATCTGGCACATACACCTACTGCAAAGGCAATATCTTGTCTGCTAGCAGTCAGATATAAGAGGTTTCCAATCATGCTTCTGTATAAGTTTTGGTCTACATTCTTACCCTTGTCATCCTTTGTCAGCTTTAAATGAGTGGGGGCAGGTGTTCTTTTGTGAGTAGCATTGTCCATCCCAAATTTCTTGACAACGTTCTTAGCATACTTGCTTTGGGAAATGAACATGGAGTCCTCCATTTGCTTGATTTGCAGTCCAAGAAAGTAGGTTAGTTCTCCTACTAGGCTCATCTCAAATTCAGATTCCATTTGTTTGACAAAATGTTTAACCATCCTGTCTGACATCCCACCAAAGACAATGTCATCTACATATATTTGAGCAATCATGACATTTCCTTCTTCATCCTTCACAAACAAGGTTTTGTCTATTCCACCTTTCCTGTACCCTTGTTTTATGAGAAAAGATGTCAGCCTTTCATACCATTCTCTTGGGGCTTGCTTCAGACCATAAAGAGCCTTCCTTAGTTTGTATACATGATCTGGACAGCTTGGATCAACAAATCCCTTAGGCTGCTCCACATATACCTCTTCATTAAGATATCCATTTAGAAAGGCACTTTTCACATCCATTTGAAATAGCTTGAACTTCAGAATACAAGCAATTCCTAAAAGTAATCTGATTGATTCAAGTCTTGCTACTGGTGCAAAGGTTTCATCAAAGTCTACTCCTTCAATTTATGTGTATCCTTGAGCTACAAGTCTAGCCTTGTTCTTTGTAACAACTCCCTGCTCATTTGACTTGTTCTTATACACCCATTTTGTGCCAATCACATTTATGTCATCAGGTATAGAAACAAGATCCCACACTTCATTCCTTGTGAACTGACCTAATTCTTCTTGCATAGCACAAATCCAGTACTCATCATTAAGAGCTTCCTTGATGTTTTTAGGTTCTATTTTTGAAACAAAACAAGAACCTGAAATCACCTCTCTTGATCTAGTGCTTACACCACTGTTGGGATCACCAATAATCAAATCTTTGGGATGATCCTTTTGTATTCTGATGGAGGGAGGTTTGCTGGATTGTTCTATCCTTGCTTCAGTTTGAGTGAAGTCAGGATGATCACTCTTTATTTCAGCTTTAGTCTGACTGTCAGCAGATGTTCCAACATCATCTGTAACATCTGCAGGGGCATCATCAATTGTCACATTTATGGACTCCATGATAACCTTGTATAAACACCCCAAATTTGCCCTCTCCCATTCACTCTATGGCTTGTGATCTTTACATGTGCATAAATTCAATCATAGCATCTCATACCACATTTTGGATTCACTACATTGATTCAAAGTCAGCTGCATCTAGGGTTTATGATCTGAGCCATCCCTGAGCCATTTGAGCCACTCCAAAGGTCTTCAATCATCTCAAGGGGGTCCATGAATGTTCAAGCATCATATTGTATCATCACAAGGTCAAAGAAGTCAAAGAATCACAAGAACTAAGAAAGGCATGGAAGCAGAGCCAGGTTTAACTGCACAGATGACCTAGAATTAGGGTTTTGGTTTCAAAGGCCATAACTCCAAATTTTTTGGTCATTCTTGTTTCTATTGGTCTCTATATGTTATGAGGATCATGCATATCAATTTTCATGAAGAAATTCCTTGGGGAATGCATCTGATCAAGGGATGACTTCTTGAGCAAGTCAGTGCAAAATCAGGGCATCTGAGGCCCCCAATGACCCAACCAAAGGGTGTTCTCCATCATTTTGAATATGTATGATCTTTATTTGATCATGGAAGATGTCATAAGTTCACAAAATTGAAGAATTTCAAGCCATTTGCAAAGTTGCCCTTTTGGGAAAGTGACTTGTAATGAAAACTTGCCATTTTGGGAAAGTTTTTCAACCTCCTCTTTTTTATTCAAAAATGCTTCAAATGAGAAAACTTTGGTCATGAAAGTTGTAGAATGGATCCTCCCATTTTCAAAAAGTACAAGAACTCATTCTAATTCATTTTGGATCAAAAGTTATGGCTTGTCAAAATTGGCAAAAATCACATAATTTCATGTTTTACACCAAAGAGGCAAAGTTGCAAAACCTCATGCCAAGGCAAAATGTGACTTCAAATGGACTTCTATGCATTACAAAAACATAAACCATGACCTAAAAATCAGAATGCACCAAAGAATTGTTCATTTTCATGCCTTGATCTTTAAGAAACTTCAAAAGGGCCAAACTTTGTGAAATTTGTAAAACCTCACATAAACTCAAATCCACTTGCTGCATTGCCTCAAATTCATTTCCATGGTTCTCCTTGATCACAGCTGAGCCAAGCCATGCCCTTGTACCATGACTGAACCAGCCCATACCTCCTCTTAGACAAAAGTTGACTTTTGGCAAAATGGACCATACCAATCAACATAGGCCAGCAACAACTCTCTGACCTATCCCAACTTGATACATGTACCAAAAGGAACTCAACACAACACACAACACATCCTAATCTCTCCCACAAGTCAGCATTCTCCAAAAACCTCCCTTTATGCATTTTCATTCGAATCTCTCCATACAAGCTTCAAACCACAAAACAAATCCCACATAACAACTCACCCTAGCCTTCTGATCATTTCCCAACCATCAATTTGCTCTGAAAGGCCCACAATCAAAAACACGATTTCCACACTTCACAAACTGAACCTCTGCCATTTTCATTTTAAGGCCATATAAACTCCAGCCAAGCCTCAAAGCTTCCTCAAGAAGATCATTGGAGCCATTTTGAAGCAAAAAAGCAGTCAGAAAGCTCCTGGATTGAAAGCTCCATCTCAGGTAGCCATGCGAATCATTTTTCCAGAAACTTTGTTTTAAGTTATTGAAATGATCTACATGCTCCCCTGAATGCAATGAGCTTTGAATTTTTGAAAATGATGAAAAGATGAGGATGTATGGTCTGTCTGAAACTTTGCCCGTGAAAATGATTTTTGCTTGTTTCTTTTGATTCATGAAAAATAAATAGATTTTGTTGTTGGATTCTTGTTTAAGATGTTTGGTTGAGTGAATCTGGAGATTTTGGCACGTTTTAGTGAGGTTTTGAGAGAGATAGGATAAAGGTCTTGCCGGAGAAGACGACCGAAAGTCTTCTCCGGCCACCTGAGGGTCATTAACCCTAATCTGAGTAATTAGCCAACTTTGAATGTGGACCGTGGATTCTGTTGACCCGTGTTGACCCGCGCGCGTTTGTGTGGCTCAGATCACCCCATTAAACCCTAATCCACGTCATTAACATAATTAATTAGGTTTTAGTTTTAATTCAGCCAGTTTGAATCTGGGCCACAGGATCTAGCGCCAGTCAACTCCCTCCAAAACCATTTGAATCTCAGCCATGGATCTTGCATACTTCTCATAATTTCATTTTTAATTCATTTATTTTGTATTTAACTTCTACGAATTATTAAAAATAGCAAATCACATTTAAAAATTCTGAAACTTTTTGTCAAACATTTCATTAATTTTCAGAACCCAAAAATATTTTTATTTTTATTTTTTGCATTAAAAATCATTTTTAAATCATTTAAATGTTTATTTTTAATTAGTTAATGAAAATTAATTAATTAAAAATGCATTTAGGTATTTAAAAATCACAAAAAAATTCACATTGCATTTCAAAACATTTAGAAACATTATCAAACTCTCAAAACAAATTTCTTTTTGGTTCTTAATGCATTTTGACAATTTTCATTGGAATTAAATTCTTTTAAAGGCAATATTTTTGTTCAAACTTGGAAAAATCCATTCTGCCTAACCATTGAGAGTTTGATGATGATTCTACTTGCATTGCATCCTTTACATCATGTAGTTTCTAGGGTAAAATTGGTTTGAATTCATATTTCATTTTCAATTTGTTTTGTATTTTTCATTGTGAGGTATCCCAAAACCCTAATTGACTTGAGAAATTCATAACTTTCTCTAGGTTAAGAGTTAGGTCCCCTCCTTTGGGCAGTGAACTTGTGTAGGGTTAGGGTTCCCTTCGTCCCATTTTCAAATTTTTATCACATCATTTGCTTCTGGTTTTGAATTTTTGCATTGTATGTTGTTTGTAAACCCTAATTTGTGCCTTCCTTTGCATTCATCTCTCATTTGCTTGCATAAAAGAGCTTGCCATGACATTTTGTGCATCCACATGATTCATAATACATCTTAAGACATATTAGAATCATGTTTGATCATTGCATCTTTCATTTACCATGTTATATGTCCTTTGCATTTCATAAACTTTCATGAACTTCCATGGTTCAAGGCATGCTTCATTTGCATCCTCACCCTTGTATGATCATCCACAATTCTTGACATGTGTTTGCATCATCCCTTGGAATCATTTACATCATGTTTATGCTTCTGACTTTGGTTTGCATCATGACATTTGATCTCATTTGCATTGCATATCATTTCTTTTGCTAACTTTTCAGGTGGTAAGTTGTGTTGAGAAGTGAATTTGCCTTCACTTCTCACAATCTCTCTTCATCTCTCTTATGCATTCATTGCTGCATTTTACTTTTGTGTTAGAGTGAGCTTGCTCATTCATGTTCTCTCCTCACTTTCTTTCTTCAAGCAACTTGTCTTCTTAAGTGAAGCAAGTTGTTTTGCTTTTCTCTGCTTCTTTCTCCTTTCATCTGCTTCTTTCCTGGTGGCTTCTCTCCTGAAGATATTTCTCTCTTAAGCCTCATGAACCCTCGGAACGACCAAGCATGATAACAATTAGGGTTTGATTAGTCCCCCATTTAGCTTTTACCTTTGTGTCATCTTTGAGTCTTCTCTTCTTATCTCATAACCAAGGATTAAACCCTAAAGGTTTTAAGGCTTTGTTATTAAGCTTATGCCTGCATGCTTCTATTAGGATGGAGTGTATAACTTTAATCCTAAGTGTGGGACCCTTAATGTGTTTAAATCCTTTAATCAATCCATCTAATAATCACTAAGACATCAAGCTTGTAACTTGGGCCTTGCATTAGGGTTCTAATTCCTCCTTAATTGGTTAAGAAGGACTAACCCTAGTGTTAATGGACAAGTCCCCCTCAAGTTGTCTTACAAACCATAAAAACTACTTCTTCATCTTATCATTAACTAAAATCCACTTTAATAAAGGCTTTGTTTTGTCATGAGGTTAATCCCTAATCATGGATTAAATGTTCTCATCTATTGTCCTTCTATTAGGATGGTGTAATGAGTCCATTAAATCCTTGATTATGGCTTAAACTCATTACTTAACACTAAACAAAACACCAAAAAACATCTAAATAATCACAAGTAGGTTAATGATCTTAATCCTACATCACGGTGATTAAGTGTGAGGTGCTTACTTCATGCTTAAGGTATTCTCATTACCCCCTAATCAGAGGGAAGATGTGATGAGTTTGCTAACCCTTGGTTTAGGCTTAAGCTCACTTTCTTATGACAAACTCAAAAAATCAATAAAAAGATTGAAAACACAAAAAACAAACAATAATCGTCTCCTTCGGGATTCTTTTCTCATCTCATTCACTCACAAACGAGAACTTGCTTCTTCCGTCTAATGCAAGACAGTTTGCACCTGAGCCAGACGGGTCATACACTAGAGCATAGACAAGTAAGAAGTTCACAAGTCAATTTATCTTTCAGTCTCTTTGAGTCGAACTACGGTGTTCTGACTTCCTCATTGCACGAGAGGATACGTAGGAATAACTTAACAGTTATCGAACAAAAGTCTCTGTATATTCCCCCTCCTTCCAGCATTATTCTTTGAGCCTCATGGTCTTGAGCATTTCACTCTTATTCCTACACTGACACTTCACATATTTCACTTCACATTTCTTTTTACACTGACACCTGCATTCTTTCCAGCTTTGAACACAGATAACACTGACACTACCCTTTTAAACACAAATCTTTTAAGCGTGGATCCCGTCGAGTACGGCGGAAAATCTGGGTGCTAATACCTTCCCAGGTTGTAACCAACCCCCTTTCTCAGTCTCTCTGGTTCGCAACCGTCTTATCCATCTCTTCTTAGGTTTATGCAGCATTACCTTTCCTCCGGGATAAAAATGCCTAGCTGGTGACTCTTTCTCTTGAGTTCACCCTTGTGTGTTCTCTCTCCTCTTCGCCGACCGTTCGCGTCTGTACCCCATTTGACCTGGCCTCATCTGGTGGGAGCGACAGCTTGGAGACTCTGCTGGGGACCCTTATACTGTAACCAGGGCTTCTGGTTCTTTTTGTGGGTTCCTCCTAGCGCTTGTTTGATTTGTGTTTACTGGGGTGTTATATGCTAATTGTGTTTATATATTTGCTTTATTTATTGCTTTATGTACATCTTTATTTATTGCTTTCCTTTATAGTTTTTCATACTTCATACTGTCGTTATCATTGCTGGATCTGGTTTGTTGTTTTGATGGGTGGGGTTCTATTGAGAGTTTAAGGTCCTATACCTTGGACCTGAGTGACACCTAGGCTAGAGTGGTTCATGTTCTTTCCCATTCCATTTCGGTCTGGTGCGGGAATATGAAACACGGTTCAGATGTGGGTTTCTTCTTGAGAACTCTGTGCTACAGATTTCCTGTAGTGCTAGGGCTATCTGGGAAGCCTGCTAAGTCTGGATGACCTTTATTATGACCTTCAAAAACTGAGGTGAATTAGAGGAGGATTTTTATGGTTATTGTAAACACTGTACCTCCGGGTTAGAAGTGTTTACACTTCTCATAACTGATCCAAGTCTGAGGATCTTTATTTTAGAACACTACCTGTGAGGGGGTTGGATTGTTTACAGGTTTGGAGGTACCCTTGGCCACATCATACCTTGTTACTTGTTTGGTTTAAGAGTATCTCATTTTGGACATTTCTTGTGATTTAACCCTGGACATGTGACTCTTTATTTGAGTCCCCCACCTTGGTTACTGGATTTCTGAACCTCCATCTGGGCTTTTTGAACATACATGGGATTTATATCAAGGCAGATAATCAGATCCAGCTTGATCACAAACCCTTGCATATCATTTGCGTACTCATCATTTGCATCATTTGACATTTGTTTATTTGTTTTTCAGGGTATCCACATTATATCTGGTTTGGTTTTGACCCCTTCATCTGCATAGACCTCTGCCTCATCAGTTATATGCTTCAACTATCTTCTTCATCACCAGCGTCAGCCTATCAGTGGCTCATCTCCAGTATCAGTCTTGATCTTCATCAACACCTATCTTCATCATCTTCAGCAACAGTCATGGCTACACCCAGGAAAAGCAACATATCTTACCATTTCTTTGAGCCTGTGTTGACTGGTATCAGGCAGGTCCAGTCACTTATCACCCCTGACCACATCCCTTTATTCAGAGAGCATTATGGAGGTATCCTGTATATGGTTATGGACCTAGACCCTTCTCAGAGGAGCATGATCCACACCTGCCTACAGTTTTATGACCCTCCTTTGAGATGCTTCACTTTCCCAGACTTTCAGCTAGGACCTCTGCTAGAGGAGTTTTCATCATTGATTGGAGTACCTGTCAGGGGTGGAGTCCCCTTCAACCCAGAGATGACTTCTCCCAGCAATGGAGAAGTAGCAAAAGCATTGTACCTGGAGTCTACTTTGGTTGAGCAAAATATGACAACAAAGGCTGGGATCCCTGGTTTGCACTTAGACTTCTTAATTTCTCAGGCCATCCTGAAGGCCTCTTTTGGAGAATGGAGGGCAGTTTGTGCATTGTTAGCCCTCAGCATATATGGGGTTATACTGTTTGCAGATGAGCCCAAATTTATCAGCAAGAATGCCATTCATCTTTTCCTTCTGAGGAACCCAGTACCCACATTGCTGGGAGATTTCTATTACTCCATTCATCAGAGGAATGAGAAGCAAAGAGGGAAGTTGGTGAGATGATGTGCTCCTTTGTTTCACACTTGGCTGCTCAAACACCTACCTGAGACAGATGCCTTCCTGAATCCCCACCAACAGAAGAATTGGGCTAAGAGACTTATTGCTTTGACTTCAGATGATATCAGATGGTGCACCCAGAGCACCAAAGGCAATGATATAATCACTAGCTGTGGGCAATACCCAAATGTACCTCTAATAGGAGTGAAGGGTTGCATCAACTACAATCCTTTGCTGTTTAAGAGACAATTGGGCTATGCTTTGGTTCACCCTCCTAGAGTGCAAGATTTAGCTGAGACCCTGTATTGTGAGATAAAGCCTAACCTAGCTACTGTCAGACAAGCATCTTGGGCTTGGGACAACATCCAGACAAAAGGGATGGCTATTCTGGGAAGGTGCAATAATGTTGCTTCAGCTCAGTACTATGACTGGTCTCATGCTAGAGCTCAGATTACGGGAATGCCCTTCACCATTAAGGATACACCTGGACCATCTAAAGCTCAACCTGTAGCAACTGTCAGCCTAGAAGAATTTGAGAAGCTGAAGGAAAGGAATGAGAATCTGTCTCAAGCTTTGAAGAAGACCCTTTGGGAAAGGAGTGATGGTCGTCTGGACATTGAGATGTTGGAGAAGCTTAGGGTGGAGCATCTGGCCAAGATTGAGAAAACAGAGGACTACATTAGAAAAGCAAGAGCTGGGGAACAAATATTGAAGAATGCCTGTAAAGAGGCCAAGATTCAGAAAGCTAGGAATGAGCTCTATCTGCAAGAAAGTCAGGCTAGGTGGGTCAGGATCACTGAAGCCCGGACACAAGAAGATAAGAAAACTCAAGCCAAGATTGAGCAGTTAGAGGCCAATGAAAAGAAGCAGCAAGAAGCTTTGCTGGCAGCCCAGAAGGAGATTTCAGAGTTGAAGCTTAGGGCTGGTTTGAAGAGATCAAAGGATCAGGACAGGCACAAGAAGCTGACCACTGCCATTGCCACCAGGAACCTCCTCATCAGGACCATTACAGAGCATCCAGCTGGTCCAGTGACTGAGGCACTTCTGAAGGAGGTTAAGGAGGATGAGTTTGGACTAGATGTCTGACTTTTTGATTGTTGTTGTCTTCATTTGATGTACTTTTCTTTTGAGTTGTATTTTGACCCTTCAGGGGCATGTGTTGTAAAAAAACAGACTATGTATTATTCATCATTTGTAATATATTTTTAGTTTGTTTCCATTTGGGTTTTCTTTTCTCAAGCAACATCAAAGCATCTCCCTCGAGGTCTAGAAAGGTCAAAACCAAGAACCAAGCCGGATACCTTGGAAAACAAATAAGCATACTGCATTGCATACTAACTTTTGTTTTGTTTTGTAGGTTTTGTTATTATTTGTTTCTAACTTTGTTATGACTTCAGGAAATATTGCTCGCAGAAGAGTGTTCCCTGTCAACCGTGCACACCGGTATCCTACTCGCAACAACCTTCCGGGTATTCTAATGGAGCAAGTACAGCAAGACCTGACTGAGGTCAGGACCCAGATGGCTAATGAAAGAGTGGAGATGAGAAACCAAATGGCCCAATTCATGACTGTGATGACTGGCTTGGCTCAGAGCCAAGAAAGGTTAAGGGCATTGGTAGAAAGACAAACTCCCGAGGAACCTCATCCTGGAACTGGAGGAACTAGTAATAATGATAGGGGTCAGCCTCATGTTAATCCACCAGTATTTGGACCTCATCTAGATCCGGAAGTCCACATCCCGGGAAATGTGCAAGGAAATACTGTTGGGGGGAGAATCTTGCAAGAAGATCCCCAAGAGGAGCAGTTTACTGTCATGGGAGCTGGAGACGAAGTCTATGATAGAAGGTTTGATGAAATTGCTGAGAAGTTGAGATCTTTGGAGTCTCAAAACTCCTTGGGCTTCGATGTAATGGATATGGGGCTAGTGGATGGGGTGAGAATTCCCCACAAATTCAAACCCCCGTGCTTCGAGAAATACAATGGAACCTCCTGTCCACGAACTCACCTGCAGTCTTTTCTGGGGAGACTTAAAGCATATACCATGGATGAGAAGCTGTGGATGTTCTACTTTGAAGACAGTTTAACTGGGGCTTCAAGAGAGTGGTATTCACACCTGACCAGGGCTACCATCAGATGCTGGAAGGACTTAGCTGAAGCCTTCATCAGGCAGTACCAATACAATCTGGATATGGCTCCTAACAGGACCCTTTTGATGGGAATGTCTCAATCCTCCAGAGAAAGCTTCAGGGAATATGCCCAAAGGTGGAGACAGCTTGCTGCTGCTGTCCAACCACCCATGTCGGAAAGACAAATGGCTGACATGTTCATGAATACTTTGCAAGGAACATATATCGACAGACTGGCTGTCTTTTCTTCCACCAGTTTTGCTGACGTAGTTATAGCCAGTGAAAGAATTGAAAGTCTATTAAAAATGGGCAAAATTTTTGATAATGGTGCAAGTTCGTCCAGTAATCCCAAGAAGCCTTTTGTGGGACCTCGAAGGACTGGTGAGACAAATGCCATTCATGCCAGCAGGGGCAGACCTCAGTATGTTCACATATCAATAGCAGCTGTCACTATTCCAGCTTCGATTCCTCAGTAATCAGCATATCAACAACCACAACAACCACATTATCAACAGCAAGTTCAGTATCCGCCACAGAGAAGCTACAACAACAGCATTAACAATCAACAACAACGACCCTTTCAGCAAAGACCGTCACAGGCAAACAGGGTGATTGACCCTATCCCTATGCCTTATGCTGCCTTGTTGCCACAACTCCTGAAACTTAACTTGGTTGAGTTAAGGACATTGGCACCACCAGATCCCTCCAATCTCCCAAAGAATTACGATGTCAACGCCATGTGTGCTTTCCATTCCAATGCACCAGGCCACAATACAGAAAAATGCAGGGCATTGCAAATGAAAGTTCAAGATCTGGTGGATTCTAAAGCCCTCAACTTCACACCTCCTCCAAATGTCAACATAAATCCTATGCCTAATCATGGTGGGCCAAGGATTAATGCCATTGAGGAAGAAAAACCATCTACTCTGATCACCAGTGTTGCACAAATTCGAACACCCCTGGTCGAAATTAAAGCTCAGCTTCTAGAGTGCCAGGTGTTCCCCGGGTGTGAGCTCGGTTGTGGGTATTGCAACATTGCAGTCAACGGGTGTGATAACTTGAGAAGAGGTATATATGGTCTTATCAAGGATGGTATCCTTCAGATCTCAACAACGGCGCCTACAAATCCAGCAATTCCTTTGACGACAATTCCTGATTCTTCTACAACAACAGCAACAATCATTCCTACCGATTCATCAATATCATCAACAATGACTCCGTCCATCACTTCAACGAGTCAAGTTTCAACAACCATTTCTTCTACAACATCAGCATCCTTTTTATCAGCAGAATCTTCTACAACGCCAACAAAAATTAATGAAGATGTCTCAGCAGTTACAATCTACTATGATCCATCAAATGTTCCTCCAAACAACAACTTTCAGCAACAAACAGTGGCAACTCCTGCCAGGTCACCAGTCACAATTTACTACGATCCGCACACCATTACAGTACCCTCCTCTGCAGCAGTCAGTCCAGTTACCATCACGGTGCCTGGACCAGTTCCCTATGAAAGCAGTAATGCCATACCTTGGCATTATGGCTCTGATCTTTACTGCAATGGGGAGAAAATCACTTTGGATTCTTCAACCTCTTCTCCACAAATTGATAATGTTGGGGGAGGGGGAGGCTTCACCAGAAGCGGACGCCTTTTTGCCTCACAAACTCAAAGACCTAATGTTGAAGCAGAAGCTGCTGCCAAAGCAAAAGGAAAGAGTGTGGTACTTGAAGAGCCAATTTTCAAAGAAACTCAGAAGACGTCTTTTGAACAAGATGTAGACGAGTTTATGAGAATCATAAAGAGAAGTGATTACAAGGTGGTGGATCAGCTTCACCAAACTCCCTCAAAGATCTCCATATTATCACTGTTGATGTGTTCTGAAGCTCACAGGAATGCATTATTAAAGGTCCTGCACGCAACATACGTGCCAGAGGAGATCACTGTTAATCAGCTGGAAACCGTGGTGGCAAATGTCAACACCAGTCATGGACTGGGCTTTACCATCGCTGACTTAACAACAGAGGGACGTAACCACAACAAGGCTTTACATATCACCTTGGAATGCAAAGGTGCTGTTATATCTCATGTACTGGTGGACACTGGGTCATCGCTCAATGTCCTACCAAAGAATCCCTTGGTGAAGCTGGAGTATGATGGCTTGGCACTACGTCCGAGTAACTTGGTGGTGAGAGCATTCGATGGCTCTAAATGATCAGTGCTCGGAGAGATTGATTTGCCTGTGATGATTGGCCCGCAGACCTTCAAAACTACCTTCTATGTGATGGACATTCAGCCGGCCTACAGCTGTTTGTTGGATAGACCCTGGATCCATGCCGCTGGCGCTGTTACGTCTACCCTTCCCAGAAGCTGAAATTCGAGTGGGAAGGCCAGATCATCACAATCTGTGGGGAAGAAGACATCTTTGTTAACCATCTGGCTACGTACAAATACATAGAAATGGATGGAGAAATCCATGAAACTATGAGCCAAGGGTTTGAGGCCCTGAACATAAATGAAGCATCTGCTGTACTGGGAACCTCCATAACTTCGTATCAGCAAGCCCTGAAGGTTGTTGAAGAGGGTACTGCCCAAGGCTGGGGCAAGCTATTGCCTGTAGAAAAGAAAGAAGACAGATTTGGGTTGGGTTACAGACCAACTCAACAAGATCAATTAGAGGCTGCAAAAGAGCCCAATTTTGTCAGCGGGGGAATACTCACCCCGGATACAGTGAACAACTTGGAAGACGAGGAGGAAAGCGACTGCAACCTGGAGAGCTGGATACGTCCAAGGATCCCGGGGAGCCAAGTCCTTAACTGGTCTTCCCAGTAAATTATAAGGGTTACTCCTGCAGAGTAATTATTATTTCCTATATTTTTAAGCATGCATCAAGTCTTGCATCTTGCCCAAGATGTCAAGACTCATTTTGTAATCGGGCCATCTTGTAATTTTGTGCAAATGGATTAATCAATAAATATCGGATCGGACATCTTTTGCAAATGAGTCTTTTTCTTTTTCGCTCACTGTTTTTCATTTTTCTTTTTGTACAAAAAATAAAATTGCAATGTTTTTCAAAATGATAACTTCATTTCACTTTTTCTAAACAAGATTAAAATTAATCACTAAAATAAACCAATCTAAACCCTTGTAGAGAGTGCCTTTCAGACCGCACCGACAACAACACTGCTATGACTTCGTATGACTTTGACAATCGAATCAATCAAGCTGATGAAGGGGTTGAAGAAGATTATGAGCTACCTGAAGAGCTAGCCAGGTTGTTAAGACAAGAGGAGAAGGTTATCACTCCTCATCAGGAGGAGGTTGAAACGGTTAATCTTGGTACGGAAGAAGACGTGAAAGAGGTTAAGATCGGGGCCTGCCTGCAAGATTCGGTAAAAGAGCAACTAATTGACATGCTTCGGGAATACGTGGATGTTTTTGCTTGGTATTATCAGGATATGCCAGGGTTGAACACTGACATTGTCATGCACAAGCTGCCTTTGAAAGAAGACTGCCCACCAGTAACACAGAAGTTGTGCCGTACTTGCCCAGATATGGCAATGAAGATTAAAGAAGAGGTACAAAAGCAATGGGACGCCGGTTTGTTCGCTGTAACTAGCTATCCGCCGTGGGTTGCTAATATCGTACCCGTACCTAAGAAAGACGGCAAGGTGAGGATGTGTGTGGACTACCGGGATCTGAACAGAGCCAGCCCGAAAGATGACTTCCCTTTACCTCACATTGATGTATTGGTCGAAAATACGGCTCAGTTCTCGGTGTTCTCCTTCATGGACAGATTTTCAGGATACAATCAGATCAAGATGTCACCTGAAGACATGGAGAAGACAACTTTCATCACACCCTGGGGTACATTCTGTTATAAGGTGATGCCATTCGGACTGAAGAATGCTGGTGCAACTTATCAACGGGCTATGGTAACATTATTCCATGACATGATCCATAAAGAAATTGAATGTTATGTGGATGACATGATTGCCAAGTCCCTCACAGAAGAAGACCACCTGGTAAATCTGTTGAAGTTATTCAAGCGTCTGAGGAAGTACCAACTGAAGTTAAACCCCAACAAGTGCACATTCGGGGTACGATCTGGTAAGCTGCTTGGATTTATTGTAAGTGAGAAAGGGATTGAAGTTGACCCTGATAAAGTTAAAGCCATTCAAGAAATGCCTGCACCAAAGACAGAAAAAGAAGTTCGTGGGTTTCTAGGTAGATTGAACTACATTTCACGGTTTATATCTCACCTTACAGCAACCTGTGAACCCTTGTTCAAACTACTAAGAAAAGAACAAACGGTCAGGTGGAATGAAGACTGCCAGAGGGCTTTTGATAAAATCAAGGAATACTTACAAGAGCCTCCAAACCTTATGCCTCCAGTTGAAGGAAGACCTCTAATCATGTACTTGACAGTATTAGAAGAGTCAATGGGGTGTGTGCTGGGCCAGCATGACGAGTCTGGTCGAAAAGAGTATGCAATATACTACCTAAGCAAAACGTTTACCGACTGTGAACAACGTTATTCACTACTCGAGAAAACTTGTTGTGCTTTAGCGTGGGTTGCTCGCTGACTGAGGCAATATATGTTGACCCACACTACCTTATTGATCTCGAAGATGGACCCAGTCAAGTATATCTTTGAGAAGCCAACACTTACCGGACGGGTTGCAAGATGGCAAATGATCCTCATAGAATATGACATTCAGTACACCTCTCAGAAAGCCATCAAGGGCAATGTATTGTCTGATTATCTTGTTGAGCAACCCATTGATGATTACCAGCCTATGAGATTCGACTTCCCTGATGAAGACATCATGTTCATAAAAGCAAAAGATCATGAAGAGCCTATTCACACTGAAGGGCCTGACCCAGAAGAAGAATAGACTATGATGTTTGACGAGGCTGTTAACATGAATGGTCGTGGTGTTGGTGCAGTACTCATTACACCTAAGGGAGTTCACATGCCTTTCTCGGCAAAGCTCACCTTTAACTGCACTAACAACGAAGCTGAATACGAAGCCTGTATTATGGGTCTTGAAGAAACTATATACCTCAGGATCAAGACTTTGACTGTGTTCGGAGATTCAGCTCTGGTAGTCAATCAAACCAACGGCAAATGGTACACCCACCAAGATCATCTGATACCTTACAGGGATTATACAAGAAGGTTACTGACTTTCTTCACAATGGTCAAGCTTGAGTATATCCCTCGAGATGAAAATCAGTTTGCGGATGCTCTGGCTACCATTTCATCCATGATCAAAGTTCAAGCTTCCAATTTTTTACCTCGGATCTCAGTATCCAGACTTGACAGACCAGCATATGTGTTCTAAGCAGACATTGTTAAAGATAATAAGCCTTGGTTCCATGATATCAAATGCTTCTTGGAGGATCAAACATACCCACCTGGGGCATCTTCCAATGACAAGAAGACGTTAAGAAGGCTAGCTGGTAGTTTCTTCCTGAATACTGATGGTTCCCTGTACAAGAGAAACTTTGATATGGTACTCCTCAGATGCGTTGATAGAACAGAAGAAGACTTGTTGATGCACGAGGTACACGAAGGATCCTTTGGTACCCATGCGGGAGGACATGCAATGGCTAAAAAGTTTTTGAGATCAGGCTATTACTGGATCACAATGGATGCAGACTGTTGTGCCTATGCCAGAAAATGCCATAAATGCCAGATTTACGCAGATAAAGTGCATGTGCCTCCGAATCCCTTGAATGTGATGTCTTCACCCTGGCCCTTTGCCATGTGGGGCATCGATATGATTGACAAAATTGAACCGACTTCTTCAAATGGCCATAGATACATCCTGGTAGCCATTGACTATTTTACCAAGTGGGTTGAAGCAGCTTCTTATGCCAATGTCACCAGGCAAGTGGTAGCCTGATTTCTGAAGAAGGACATCATCTGTCGGTATGGAGTGCCCGAGCGAATCTTTACTGATAATGGTTCCAACTTGAACAATAAAATGATGGCAGAGCTATGCCGGGACTTCAAGATCCAACACCATAATTCTTCTCCTTACAGGCCAAAGATGAATGGCGCTGTTGAGGCAGCCAACAAGAATATCAAGAAGATTGTACAAAAGATGGTGGTTACCTACAAAGACTGGCATGAAATGCTACCATTTGCCTTACATGGGTACCGTACGTCAATCAGAACATCCACTGGGGCAACACCGTATCAGCTTGTGTATGGTATGGAGGCAGTCCTACCTGTCGAAGTTGAATTACCCTCCTTGCGAGTACTAATGGATGTCAAGCTAAATGAAGCAGAGTGGATCCGATCCCGATACGAACAACTGAATCTGATTGAAGAGAAGAGAATAGCCGCAATCTGTCATGGGCAGTTGTATCAGAAAAGAATGAAGAAAGCCTTCGATCAGAAAGTCAGGCTCCGGGAGTACCAAGTAGGAGATCTTGTGCTGAAAAGACTCCTCCCTCCTCATACAGACCACAGGGGCAAGTGGACTCCGAACTACGATGGCCCGTTCATAGTAAAGAAAGTTTTCTCTGGTGGAGCACTGATGCTCAGTACTATGGATGGTGAAGACTTCCTGTCCCCTGTGAATTCAGATGCAGTTAAAAAATACTTCGCATAAAATGACCCGCTGGACATAAAAAACAGAATGTAAGTCCAGGAAAAAATAGGGCATCCCGGCGAGTCAAAAACAGAATAAAAGACTCGGGCAAAAATAAGGGAAATTAAAATAAAAAATGTACACCCGCTGAGTTGAAAAGCCGCACCGGACAACTCAGGCAAAAATGGGTATCCCGGTGGATTGAAAACCCGAAAGGGCGATCCACACAAAATAAGGGAATAAGCGAACAACTGCATTCTGAATTCGTCTGTATCACTTACAACGTGGCAAGCTTCGAAAAGTTCAAGCATCGGTCAGAATCAGCCTTCTTCAGAAAGCAGGATGAGAAGAACGTCAATGTCATACAAGTCATAGCCAAAGGGAAGCTCCCTAAAGCGTCGTCAACATTGCCAGCATCTTTTTGTTTCTCAATTTGTAACGATTTCCTCATTTCAGGGGATCCGTTTCTTTGACTGTATCTTGCCAATTCAGGGCACACGAATTAATAAAATCAGATTTTCAGTCATGTTTCATCTCGTACATTTTATTCTCATTTGCAAAATGTCCGATGTCCTTAATATAATGATTGCATAAATACAGACGCGTCTTTTCTAAAAATACATGCTTGCAGGAAATACATTAACTCTCGGGAGTGTCTAAATTCCTATGATGGAATCCAGTAAAGGATACCTTGGGGTACTTGTGCGTTTCTCGGTCTTTACAGGATTGCAGGTATTCAAAGCGCAACATGGGGCATGAAAGCTTCTCCCAGTAGGCTGCCAAATCATTGTTTCCTCAGCACCCCTTCCGAACAGCACCAGAGATGCTTTCTCCCCATCAGAGTTGCCGGGCATCACTTCCCCAACATTTCCTTCAAAAAACAGCACCTGAAGGTGTTCATAACCCCCAGCTGAGTTGTCTAGTATCATCCTTAGCAGGATCCCCACAGAAATCTCTAGGAAGATCTTTCAGTGATCTTTCTTCTTCCCCAGCCGAGTGTTAGACAGAGAACCATCTCCCCGCAGAGTTTCGACTTCTATCCAGAAGAGCAACGCCCAAAGATCTCACAACAGAGTAAAGAAAGCTTCCACAAACCCCAGCTGGGTCCCTCAATACCGAGATGGGTCTATCAGTGATCTAGCTCCCCATGCAAAGTCAGATATGTCAGATCTACTAATGATATCGTCCCCAGCTGGGATATCTACTTCAAGCATATCAGCCAGAGATCTTCGCATCAATGGGATCCGAATCCCGGATCGGTATCTTTGCATAATCATAGCATTCGCATCATATTTTCCCCACAAAGCGTAGCATTCCGTCTAAAACGGAGCATTACGACAAAAATCAAACATATTGCATAATCATAAGCCATGTTCTGAATCGAACAACACGTCAACAATATACAGGGTATTTTCCAATTCCCCACCAGAGAGCCAAACCATTTCCCTTACAAATACAGATACACACTCCTTTTGGCACCCGTCCGTGTCATATCCCCGGTAGAAGGCCAAAGCGTCCCCTTTGCACTCACTAACGCAAATACACATATATACAAATCCTTGACACCCGTCCGTGTCACCTTCCCCAACATAGTTACCTGAACGCTCTGTAAATCAAATACTTGTTTATAGTACACTTTTTCGACACTCGTCTGTATCACACTCTCCCCAACAAGTTAAACACTCGTTTGAGTCTCACTCCTGCTTTTTACTCATACAAATACTTGTCTGTATCTTGTATATACCACTTATATCCCCTCGGATTCGACACTCGTCCGTGTTCTTTGTTAACTAGTTGGTACTCGTCCGTATCATCATCTCTGAACATGCGACAAGCGTTTATTTCTACTGATACTCGTCCGTATCATAGTCTTAAGGATGCTCGTCCGCATCTTTAATCTATACACCATGTCAAACACTTATACCTTCCTCTCTTGGATTTAGACACTCGTCTGTGTCTACCCTTCCCCAGAAGAATCCCCAACAAAACTAGTTAAAATATTTTTGCTATCTGACGTTCGTCCTATGTCTTGATACCTTTCGGCAGCCGTACCCTGCCAGGTGATCGTCCTTCACCTTTTTGATGATCGTCCTTCATCACCCCCAATGGAGTCTCTATTCATTAGAACCCCTTCCTATCCGACATTCGTCCTATGTCGTGATATTTTCAGCAGCCGTCCCCTGCTAGGTGATTGTCCTTCACCTCTTGATGATCGTCCTTTATCATTCTATCCGATGGCCGTCCCCATCGTTGATCTTGTTATCTGACATTCGTCCGATGTCATGATAAATCCCGAGAGCAGCCGTACCCTGCTAGGTGATCGTCCATCACCTCTTGATGATCGTCCTTCATCATGCTTATCCGATGGTCGTCCCCATCGTCGACCTTTTCATCCGACATTCGTCCTATGTCGTGATGCTTTTGGCAACCGTACCCTGCCAGGTGATCGTCCTTCACCATAGATGATTTTCCCTCATCTTATCCTCAACAAGAGCAGCCGTCCCCTGCTAGGTGATCGTCCTTCACCTTTGTTGACCGTACCTCATCATTTATTTCATTTATGCCTTGAGCTTGATGGTCTTCCCCATCATTTACCTATAATCCCCAGAGAGTCTTATAGCTTTACTTGATGGCCGTCCCCATCATAATCTATTATATCCCCAGCATGTCGGTCGTCCCCGTCATCGCTTCATCCCCAGCAGTCGTCCTCTGCTCGACGGTCGTCCTCCGTCTCCCGCACTTTATAATTATACTTTATTTTCTTTTACAGTCTATATCCCTTTTCTTCTTCATTCTGTGAGTGCAAATTTTGGACTGTCTTTGGTATTCAAC
Organism: Lathyrus aphaca; assembly: GCA_963966055.1. Lineage (NCBI taxonomy): Eukaryota > Viridiplantae > Streptophyta > Magnoliopsida > Fabales > Fabaceae > Lathyrus > Lathyrus aphaca. The sequence goes on from OZ014523.1 coordinate 180,323,747, forward strand.
CACAAGTTATCTTGTTTGCCTGTTAAGTCGTTGCTTACATCCTGCACAGCTAACTCATGTTTGAATAGGGGCAGGTGTAAACACCCCAAATTTTCCCTCACCCATTCACTCCATGGCTTGTGATCTTTACATGTGCATAAATTCAATCATAGCATCTCATACCACATTTTGGATTCACTGCATTGATTCAAAGTCAGTTGCATCTAGGGTTTGTGATCTGAGCCATCCCTGAGCCATTTGAGCCACTCCAAAGGTCTTCAATCATCTCAAGGGGGTCCATTAATGTTCAAGCATCATATTGTATCCTCACAAGGTCAAAGAAGTCAAAGAATCACAAGAACTGAGAAAGGCATGGAAGCAGAGCCAGGTTTAACTACACAGATGACCTAGAATTAGGTTTTTGGTTTCAAAGGCCATAAATCCAAATTTTTTGGTCATTCTTGTTTCTATTGGTATCTATATGTTATGAGGATCATGCATATCAATTTTCATGAAGAAATTCCATGGGGAAGGCATCTGATCAAGGGATGACTTCTGGAGCAAGTCAGTGCAAAATCAGGGCATCTGAGGCCCCCAATGACCCAACCAAAGGGTGTTCTCCATCATTTTGAATATGTATGATCTTTATTTGATCATGGAAGATGTCAGAAGTTCACAAAATTGAAGAATTTCAAGCCATTTGCAAAGTTGCCCTTTTGGGAAAGTGACTTGTAATGAAAACTTGCCATTTTGGGAAAGTTTTTCAACCTCCTCTTTTTGATCCAAAAATGCTTCAAATGAGAAAACTTTGGTCATGAAAGTTGTAGAATGGATCCTCACATTTTCAAAAAGTACAAGAACTCATTCTAATTCATTTTGGATCAAAAGTTATGGCTTGTCAAAATTGGCAAAAATCACATAATTTCATGTTTTACACCAAAGAGGCAAAGTTGCAAAACCTCATGCCAAGGCAAAATGTGACTTCAAATGGACTTCTATGCATTACACAAACATAAACCATGACCTAAAAATCAGAATGCACCAAAGAATTGTTCATTTTCATGCCTTGATCTTTAAGAAACTTCAAAAGGGCCAAACTTTGTGAAATTTGCAAAACCTCACATAAACTCAAATCCACTTGCTGCATTGCCTCAAATTTATTTCCATGGTTCTCCTTGATCACAGCTGAGCCAAGCCATGCCCTTGTACCATGACTGAACCAGCCCATACCTCCTCTTACACAAAAGTTGACTTTTGGCAAAATGGACCATACCAATCAACAAAGCCTAATCTCTCCCACAAGTCAGCATTCTCCAAAAACCTCCCTTTATGCATTTTCATTCGAATCTCTCCATACAAGCTTCAAACCTCAAAACAAATCCCACAGAACAACTCACCCTAGCCTTAAAATCATTTCCCAACCATCAATTTGCTCTGAAAGGCCCACAATCAAAAACACGATTTCCACACTTCACAAACTGAACCTCTGCCATTTTCATTTTAAGGCCATATAAACTCCAGCCAAGCCTCAAAGCTTCCTCAAGAAGATCATTGGAGCCATTTTGAAGCAAAAAAGCAGTCAGAAAGCTCCTGGATTGAAAGCTCCATCTCAGGTAGCCATGCGAATCATTTTTCCAGAAACCTTGTTTTAAGTTATTGAAATGATCTACATGCTCCCCTGAATGCAATGAGCTTTGAATTTTTGAAAATGATGAAGAGATGAGGATGTATGGTATGTCTGAAACTTTGCCCGTGAAAATGATTTTTGCTTGTTTCTCTTGATTCATGAAAAATAAATAGATTTTGTTGTTGGATTCTTGTTTAAGATGTTTGGTTGAGTGAATCTGGAGATTTTGGAACGTTTTAGTGAGGTTTTGAGAGAGATAGGATGAAGGTCTTGCCGGAGAAGACGACCGGAAGTCTTCTCCGGCCACCTGAGGGTCATTAACCCTAATCTGAGTAATTAGCCAACTTTGAATGTGGACCGTGGATTCTGTTGACCCGCGCGCGTTTGTGTGGCTCAGATCACCCCATTAAACCCTAATCCACGTCATTAACATAATTAATTAGGTTTTAGTTTTAATTCAGCCAGTTTTAATCTGGGCCACAGGATCTGGGGCCAGTCAACTCCCTCCAAAACCATTTGAATCTCAGCCATGGATCTTGCATACTTCTCATAATTTCATTTTTAATTCATTTATTTTGTATTTAACTTCTACGAATTATTAAAAATAGCAAATCACATTTAAAAATTCTGAAAATTTTTGTCAAACATTTCATTAATTTTCAGAACCCAAAAATATTTTTATTTTTATTTTTTGCATTAAAACTCATTTTAAATCATTTAAATGTTTATTTTTATTTAGTTAATGAAAATTAATTAATTAAAAATGCATTTAGGTATTTAAAAATCACAAAAAAATTCACATTGCATTTCAAAACATTTAGAAACATTACCAAACTCTCAGAACAAATTTATTTTTGGTTCTTGATGCATTTTGACTATTTTCATTGGAATTAAATTCTTTTAAAGGCAATATTTTTGTTCAAACTTGGAAAAATCCATTCTGCCTAACCATTGAGAGTTTGATGATGATTCTTCTTGCATTGCATCCTTTACATCATGTAGTTTCTAGGGTAAAATTGGTTTGAATTCATATTTCATTTTCAATTTGTTTTGTATTTTTCATTGTGAGGTATCCCAAAACCCTAATTGACTTGAGAAATTCATAACTTGCTCTAGGTTAAGAGTTGGGTCCCCTCCTTTGGGCAGTGAACTTATGTAGGGTTAGTGTTCCCTTTGTCCCATTTTCAATTTTTATCACATCATTTGCTTCTGGTTTTGAATTTTTGCATTGTATGTTGTATGTAAACCCTAATTTGTGCCTTCCTTTGCATTCATCTCTCATTTGCTTGCATAAAAGAGCTTGCCATGACATTTTGTGCATCCACATGATTCATAAAACATCTTAAGACATATTAGAATCATGTTTGATCATTGCATCTTTCATTTACCATGTTATATGTCCTTTGCATTTCATAAGCTTTCATGAACTTCCATGGTTCAAGGCATGCTTCATTTGCATTCTCACCCTTGTATGATCATCCACAATTCTTGACATGTGTTTGCATCATCCCTTGGCATCATTTACATCATGTTTATGCTTCTGACTTTGGTTTGCATCATGACATTTCATCTCATTTGCATTGCATATCATTTCTTTTGCTAACTTTTCAGGTGGTAAGTTGTGTTGAGAAGTGAATTTGCCTTCACTTCTCATAATCTCTCTTCATCTCTCTTATGCATTCATTGCTGCATTTTACTTTTGTGTTAGAGTGAGCTTGCTCATTCATGTTCTCTCCTCACTTTCTTTCTTCAAGCAACTTGTCTTCTTAAGTGAAGCAAGTTGTTTTGCTTCTCTCTGCTTCTTTCTCCTTTCATCTGCTTCTTTCCTGGTGGCTTCTCTCCTGAAGATCTTTCTCTCTTAAGCCTCATGAACCCTAGGAATGACCAAGCATGATAACAATTAGGGTTTGATTAGTCCCCCATTTAGCTTTTACCTTTGTGTCATCTTTGAGTCTTCTATTCTCATCTCATAACCAAGGATTAAACCCTAAAGGTTTTAAGGCTTTGTGATTAAGCTTATGCCTGCATCCTTCTATTAGGATGGAGTGTATAACTTTAATCCTAAGTGTGGGACCCTTAATGTGTTTAAATCCTTTAATCAATCCATCTAATAATCACTAAGACATCAAGCATGTAACTTGGGCCTTGCATTAGGGTTGTAATTCTTCCTTAATTGGTTAAGAAGGACTAACCCTAGTGTTAATGGAAAGTCCCCCTCAAGTTGTCTTACAAACCATAAAAACCACTTCTTCATCTTATCATTAACTAAAATTCACTTTAATAAAGGCTTTGTTTTGTTATGAGGTTAATCCCTAATCATGGATTAAGTTGAGGAGCCTTCCTCAGCTTAAATGTTCTCATCTATTGTCCTTCTATTAGGATGGTGTAATGAGTCCATTAAATCCTTGATTATGGCTTAAACTCATTACTTAACACTAAACAAAAACACCAAAAAACATCTAAATAATCACAAGTAGGTTAATGATCTTAATCCTACATCATGGTGATTAAGTGTGAGGTGCTTACTTCATGCTTAAGGTATTCTCATTACCCCCTAATCAGAGGGAAGATGTGATGAGTTTGCTAACCCTTGGTTTAGTCTTAAGCTCACTTTCTTATGACAAACTCAAAAAATCAATAAAAAGATTGAAAACACAAAAAACAAACAATAATCGTCTCCTTCGGGATTCATTTCTCATCTCATTCACTCACAAACGAGAACTTGCTTCTTCCGTCTAATGCAAGACAGTTTGCACCTGAGCCAGACAGGTCATACACTTGAGCATAGACAAGTAAGCAGTTCACAAGTCAATTTATCTTTCAGTCTCTTTGAGTCGAACTACGGTGTTCTGACTTCCTCATTGCACGAGAGGATACGTAGGCATAACTTAACAGTTATCGAACAAAAGTCTCTGTATATTCCCCCTCCTTCCAGCATTATTCTTTGAGCCTCATGGTCTTGAGCATTTCACTCTTATTTCTACACTGACACTTCACATATTTCACTTCACATTTCTTTTTACACTGACACTTGCATTCTTTCCAGCTTTGATACACAGATAGCACTGATACTACCCCTTTAAACACAAATCTTTTAAGCGTGGAACCCGTCGAGTACGACGGACAATCTGGGTGCTAATACCTTCCCAGGTTGTAACCAATCCCATTTCTCAGTCTCTCTGGTTCGCAACCGTTTTATCCATCTCTTCTTAGGTTTATGCAGCATTACCTTTCCTCCGGGATAAAAATGCCTAGCTGGCAACTCTTTCTCTTGAGTTCACCCTTGTGTGTTCTCTCTCCTCTTCGCCGACCGTTCGCGTTTGTACCCCATTTGACATGGCCTCATCTGGTGGGAGCGACACCTTGGTTCTAGAGTTAAATACTCTATAGGCTCTGCTATTTATAGAGTATCCAAGGAAAATCCCTTCATCACTTTTAGGATCCATTTTTCTTCTTTGTTCCCTATCAGCCAGAATATAACAATTACTTCCAAACACATGGAAGTACTTAACTGTAGGTTTTCTGCCCTTCCAGACTTCATATATAGTTGACAAGGTTCCTTTCCTTAGAGTGACTCTGTTATGAATGTAACAAGCTGTGTTCATAGCTTCAGCCCAGAAGTACAATGGTAACATTTTAGCATGGATCATAGCTCTTGCTGATTCTTGGATAGTTCTGTTCTTCCTCTCAACAATCCCATTCTGTTGAGGGGTGATAGGTGAAGAGTATTCATGATTGATTCCTTCTGAAGAACAGAAATCAGAGAATTTTTTATTCTCAAACTCCTTTCCATGGTCACTTCTTATTCTGACCACACAACTTGCTTTTTCTCTTTGTATTCTTTTGCACAAATCTTTGAATACATCAAATACATCAGACTTTTCTTTGATAAAATTTATCCATGTATACCTTGAAAAGTCATCAACCACCACATAGGCATACCTCTTTCCACCAAGGCTCTCAAACTGCATTGGTCCCATAAGATCCATATGCAATAATTCCAAAACTTTGGAAGTTGTCAGATGTTGGAGCTTTGGATGGGACATCTTGGTTTGCTTGCCTATTTGACATTCACCACATACTTTGCCATCATCAATCTTCAGCTTAGGAATACCTCTCACAGCTTCCATAAATATGATTTTCTTTATACCTCTGAAATGAAGATGACCTAGTCTTTGGTGCCATAGTTTCACTTCTTCTTCTTTGGATAAAGAGCAAGTTGAAGTGAGACTGAAATCTTGAGGTTCCCACATATAACAGTTGTCTTTAGATCTGGCTCCTCTCATGACAACCTTTTGTTCTTTATTAAACATTATGCATTCAATTTTGGTAAAGTTTACACTGTAACCTTGATCACATAATTGACTTATGCCGATCAAGTTAGCAGTCAATCCTTTTACCAGCAGCACATCATCTAGTCTTGGTACATCTGGACAGTCCAAGGTCCCAACTCCCTTGATTTCTCCTTTAGCTCCATCTCCAAAGGTTACATATCTGGATGAATATAACTTTAAGTCTATCAGCAAGTTCTTCAATCCAGTCATGTGCCTTGATCATCCACTGTCAAAGTACCAGTCTTCTTTAGCTGATACTCTTAGAGATGTATGAGCTATATATGCAACACCCTTCTTTGACCATTTTTGCTTGTAGTGAGGTTTTCTTTGATGCTTCTGCCCTGTGTAGTGACCATTTTTAGAGCTCCAAGGCTGTTTGTTGAACTTGTTCTTGGACATATAGCTTTGATCAGCATGAAGACTAGCTTTAGGTACCCATACTTTCTTGATGACCTCTGTCTTCTGCTTAGGGGGTTGCTGATATCTTTGATTTTGATGTCTATGCATCACTTTCTTGGTACCCTCTATCTTCTGCTTAGGGGGTTTTTGATGCATCTGATTTGGATATCCATGCAACTTGTAGCAATGAGGTTTGATGTGACCAAACCTTCCACAATGATGACATCTCCATCATTGATACTTCTTTTTCATCATGCTCTTTTCATGATGTTGGGACATCTGTTGGGACATCTTGTTTGACTTTATGGGATTTGAAGTAGTTTTGCTGGTGCTACCCTCAACCTTTTGAGCTTTGTTAAATCCAAGTCCAGTTCTATCCCCTGAATGCTTATTGTTGTTCAGAATAACATCCAGTGTGTTTGAACTACTGTTCAGCATTCTGACAGATTTTGACATATGTTCCAACTTGGAGTTGAGAAGACTTACTTCACTTTTCAAAGTGTCAATGGTTTCTAGATTACTTGTATTTTCAATCTTTAATGCCTCAATCAGCTTTTTCTGCTTTATAATCTCCATGCATACTTCAGTGCTCCTTTTACACAGCTCTTTGTATGATTCTTCTAGCTCTTCAAAAGTCATCTCCTCATCACTGGATCCACTTTCAGATTCACATACTCCAGCTAGAGTAGTGATGTGCTTTGCTGATTCTTCTTCTGAATCACATCCTGAGTCTTCATCAGACCAGGTCACAGAGAAACCTTGCTTCTGCTTCTTTAGATAGGTAGGGCATTCATTTCTGATGTGTCCATATCCTTCAAATCCATGACATTTAATCCTTTTTTCTTGATTGGTCTTTTCATCATAATTTGACCTTCTATTAGCATCATAAGGTCTTTTATTCTCAGAAGAGTTTGAGTATCTTCCACTTGGTCTGGACTAGCCATCCATCCTTCTGAGAATCTTGTTGAATTGTCTTCCAAGCATAGCAATGGTTTCTGATAAATTTTCTTCAGGGTCTGCTTCATTATTTTCTTCTTCTTTATCAGTATTTGACACTAAGGCTATGCTTTTGTTCTTCTTTACAATTGTGTCATTCATTCCCATCTCAAATGTTTGAAGGGAACCAATGAGCTCTTCAACCTTCATTGTGCATATGTCTTGAGCTTCTTCTATTGTTGTGACCTTCATGTCAAATCTTTTTGGTAAAGATCTGAGAATCTTTCTTACCAGCTTTTCATCAGTCATCTTTTCTCCCAAAGCACCAGAAGTATTAGCTATTTCCAAGATGTTCATGTAGAACTCATGAATTGTCTCATCTTCCTTCATTCTCAAGTTTTCAAACTTGGTGGTGAGAATTTGAAGTCTTGACATCTTCACCTTTGATGTTCCTTCATGAGTTGTTTTGAGAGTGTCCCAAACATCTTTGGCCAGCTCATAGTGATGCACAAGTCTGAATATGTTCCTATCAATGCCATTGAATAAAGCATTTAAGGCCTTGGAATTTCCAAGTGCTGAATCTTCTTCCTCCTTGCTCCATTCTTCTTCAGGTTTCAACACTTTTGCTCCATCCTTGTTGTCTTGGACAGGGTGCTCCCATCCTTTGTTGACTGCTTTCCAGGCCCTATTGTCAAGTGATCTTAAGAATGCTACCATTCTTGGCTTCCAGTAGTAATAATTGGATCCATCCAATATAGGTGGTCTATTTACAGATCCTACATCTCTGTCCATGTTTCCAGAATTTGCAGTCCCTAGATTTCACCCAGTTAAACAGGCAGGGTGCCTGCTCTGATGCCAATTGAAATTCTGGGATCAGGTACGTGATGTCGAATGAGATGTTTAAACACTTGAAGACTTGAACAAAACTTAAAGTGCAGGAAAATTAAACAACACAGGAAATTGTTAACCCAGTTCAGTGTATAACCACACTTACATCTGGGGGCTACCAAGCCAGGAAGGAAATCCCATATAAGTAATATTAATTCTAGACTTAAACCACTCAGTTTAATCTTTCACTTAATATCTACCCAAGGCAATTTCTACCTAAGACACAACTTAGATATGAGTACCAACTCACTCCCCCTCAATCACACAGTGATATGTTTACAAATTTAATAAAATTGAAGTCATACTTCAAACAAAACAGCTTGATCTTACTTCACAGTTTCAATCAAGACACAATACACTTTTGCTTAAAAGCTCATAAAGTGATACACATATACAACCTGCTATTAAAACACAAACACCCTATTTAGTCTTCTTAATTTCGTACTCTATTCTGAGAGTTTCTGTTGCTTAAATAGATGCTTGGATATTTGGGCTTTCATTAGGTTATCCAATCTTGATACGCATGCTGCCATCACCTTGAATTAGGGTTTGTTACTTCCTTGATTCTAGGTGAGTCAGTTCTTCTGTTTATACTGAAATCATATAACCAATCTCCCTACAGATGCGCCTTCTTCTGTTTTATCCATTCATAATTAATTCCAGATAAATCCCTGAATTTACTCAGTTCTGTTAAGCATTAATTAATTCTGGTAGCAGGTTTGAGATGTCACAACATCTAGTGTGACATCCTGAATTAAGTTCATTAACTTATATTCTGTTTGATAATGTGACAACATCTGATGTGACATCCTGAACTAAGTTCAACACTTCTTGTTGGTCAAAAATTCTGCCAATTCTAAACATCTACAAATAGCTTGTAACTTGGGCCTTGCATTAGGGTTCTAATTCTTCCTTTATTGGTTAAGAAGGACTAACCCTAGTGTTAATGGACAAGTCCTCCTCAAGTTGTCTTACAAACCAGAACTTGCTTCTTCCGTCTAATGCAAGACAGTTAGTGTAAACACCGCAAATTTGCCCTCACTAAGTTCACACCATGGCTTGTGATCTTTTCATTTACATAAGTTCAATCATATCATCTCATGTTACATTTTTGCTTCACTGCATTGGTTCAAAGTCATCTGCATCTAGGGTTTGTGATCTGAGCAATCCATGGGCCATCTGGGCCACTCCAAAGGTCTCTAATCATCTCAAGAGGGTCCATGTTGTCGCTCCCGATAAATGGGACTGGCCCAAATAAAGGTACAGACGCGAACGGTCGGCGAAAGGGACAATGAGAACACACAGCAGTGAACTCACTGGAGATGAATAGAGTCGCCAGCTAGGCATTTTTATCCCGGAGGAAAGGCAATGCTGCATAGACCTAGAAAGAGATGGATAAGACGGTTGCGAACCAGAGAGACTGAGAAAGGGGGTTGGTTACAACCTGGGAAGGTATTAGCACCCAGATTGTCCGCCGTACTCGACGGGATCCACGCTTAGAAGATTTGTGTTTTAAAGGGGTAGTGTCAGTGCAATCTGTGTATAAAATAGTTGGAAAAGAATGTACAGGTGTCAGTGTAAAAGAAGTGCAAAGTGTAATATATATACAGTGTCAGTGCAGGAACAGGAATAAGATGCTCAAGATCATGAGGCTAAAAGAATAAAGCTGGAAAGAGGGGGAATATACAGAGACTTTTGTTCGATAACTGTTAAGTTATGCCTACGTATCCTCTCGTGAAATGAGGAAGTCAGAACACCGTAGTTCGACCCAAAGAGACTGAAAGATGAATTGACTTGTGAACTGCTTGCTTGTCTATGCTCAAGTGTATGACCTGTCTGGCTCAGGTGCAAACTGTCTTGCATTAGGCGGAAGAAGCAAGTTCTCGTTTGTGAGTGAATGAGGTGAGAGAAGAATCCCGGAGGAGACGATTATTGTTTGTTTTTTGTGTTTTCAGTCTTTTATTGCTTTTTGAAGTTTGTCATAAGTTAATGAGCTTAAGCCTAAACCAATGGATTTAGTAAACTCATCACATCTTCCCTCTGTCTAGGGGTAATGAGAATACCTTAAGTGTGAAGTCAGCTTCTCACACTTAATCACCTTTGATGCAGGATTAAGATCATTAACCTACTTGTGATTATTTAGATGTTTATGTTGTTTTTGTTTAGTGTTAAGTAATGAGGTTAAGCCATAATCAGGGATTAAACAAACTCATTACACCATCCTAATAGAAGGATAATAGATGAGAGTGTTTAAGCTAAGGAAAGCTCCTCAACTTAATCCATGATTAGGGATTAAACTCATGACAAAACAAGCCTGTATTAGATGGATTTTATTCAATGATATGATGATGAAGTGATTTTTAGGGTTTGTAAGACAACTTGAGGGGGACTTGTCCATTAACACTAGGGTTAGTCCTTCTTAACCAATTAAGGAAGAATTAGAACCCTAATGCAAGGCCCAAGTTACAAGTGTGATGTCTTTGATGATTATTAAGTGAATTGATTAAGAGATTTAAACACATTAAGGGTTTAACACTTAGGATTAAAGTTATACACTCCATCCTAATAGAAGGATGCAGGCATAAGCTTAATCACAAAGCCTTAAAGCCTTTAGGGTTTAGTCCCTGATTATGAGATGAGAAGAGGAGACTCAAAAGAGACACAAAGGTAAAACTAAGTGTGGAGACTAATCAAAACCCTAATCATTGTCATGCTTGGTTGTTCCTAAGGTTTGTGAGGTTTACAAGAGAAGTCTTCAGAGGAACCACCAGGAAGCAGATGAAAGGATCAGGAGAAGCAAAGTAACTTGCTTCATTCCAGAAGTCAAGTCACTTGAAGAAAGAAAGTAAGGAGAAAGAGAATGAGCAAGCTCAAACTCAAACACATACAAAAATGCAGCAAGGATTCATAAAAGATATGAAGAGAAGTTATGAGAAGTGAAGGCAAATTCACTTCTCAAAGTCACTTACCACCTGAAAGGTTAGAAAAGAAAATGCAATGCAATGCAAAATGAGATGAAATGGTAGGATGAAAAACCAAACCAGAAGCACATACATGATGTTAATGATGCCATGAGATGCTATAAACATGAACCAAGACATGAAGATGCTTATACAAACCTATGGATGCAAATGGAACAAGTTAAGGAACATGAACATACATGAAAAGTTATGAGATGCATATGGTATACAACATGGCAAATACATGATGCAATGATCAAACATGCTTTAAATATGTCTTATGATGTCAAATGAATCAAATGGATGCTTGAAATGTCAAGGCAAGTCATGTTATGCAAGCAAATGCAAGATGAATGCATATGGAAACCCAAATTAGGGTTTATGATCAAAGCATCAAACACAAACCAAAATCAGAAGCAAACAACATTATAAAAAATTGAAAATGCACTCAAAGGACCCCTAATCCTATACTAACTCACTGCCCAAAGGAGAGGTTTCAACTCCTAACCAAATTCAAGTTATGATTTTTCTAAGTTTTCTAGGGTTTTAGGGTTCCTTAACAAGAAAATTACCAAACAAATGGAAAATGAAAGATCAAATCATGGCCATTTAATCTCATAAACTACATGCCAAACACAATGCAATGCAAAAAGAATCAAGGTCCAACTCTTTAGGGTTAGGCAGAAATGATTTTTGGAAGTTTGGATCAAAATAATGCATCAAAATGATTTTAATTCAATGAAAAATTCTCAAAATGCATCAAGATCAAAAAATAAATTTGGTTTGAGGGTTGGACAATGTTTCTAAATGTTTTTAAAGGTTTCATGAATTTCTTGGTGATTTTTAAATACCTAAAAGTATTTTTAATAAATTAATTTTCATTAATCAATCAAAATTAAACTTTTAAATATTTAAAAATACTTTTTTAATGCTAAAAATGAAAATAAAAATATTTTTGGGTATTAAAAATTAATGAAACTCTTGGTAAAAAATTTCATAATTTTTAAATGGTTTTTGCTATTTTTAATAAATTGTACAAATTAAATAGAAAGAAAATAAAATAAAACAAAATAAAATGGAAAGTAATCCAATCTAAAGGCTGAGATTTGAATCTGGGAGGGAGAGTTTGACCACGCGCGCTAATGAAGGGTCTGGATTGATTCTGACCTTAATTAAGTTTTATAAAATAATTAAATGGATTAATTAGACTTAATGGTGATTAGGGAACAGTGGACCCATCTGAACCACTCATACGCGCGCCAAGTCAAAGCAAGTCAGATGATCCAACGCACGAGATTCAAATGCCACTAATGACTGGGATTAGGGCTAAGTATTTTCAGGTGACCGGAGGGAAGCTCCAGTCATCTTCTCCGGCAACGTCAAAACCCTAGATCATGATTCAGGCAACCATTCATCAAATTAAAGGCAGGGAAATGTTCCTCTATTCAAACCTCACTCAAATCATCTCTCAAACTAAATTTCTCATGCTCAAATGAAGAGAATCGAAGCCATGAAGATTCACGGGCAAAGTTTCAGAGCCCTGGTAAATCCTCATTTCTCACTCATTTTTAATTCTAAGCCCATCCCCATGATCAGCAAGACATACACAACCAGATTATAACTTAAAATGCAAGCTCTGAGAGAAAAAGTTCATGGCCATACCTGAGATGGAGACTCCTGTTTCTGGGCTTTCAGAGCTATTCTTTGGTGCAAGCTTGCTCCACTGATTCCCCTGGTGCTAATGGTAGGTTTGGAATGAGCTTAAACAAGCTATTTTGAGAGGTCCAGTTCTGGTGTATCAGAAAATGGAGTCTGTGTGTGAGTGGTTTCAAGCTCTATCAATGGCTGATTCTGGTTCCTCTTTGTGTGTTTGATTTGTTGGTGAAGAGAAAATGGATGTTTGATGGCTGAAAAATGAGATTCGAAGAGAGGAAGCTCTTTGACAGTTTTTGTGGTATGCTATGTTCTGGCTTGCTTCAATGCCCAATGCCTTGCTATAACATCTCCAAGTTGCGTGGATAGCCTGTGGGGCAGGTCAGTAGGGGTGGCTGCTCACTGTGCCATGAGTATGGGAACTTTTGCCAAAAAGTCAAGTTGGCTTGTACTAGCAGCATGGGTCATGGCAGCAGCAGTTTGAAGTCATGTCTTGCTTCAGCTTGAGTTGAGGAGGGCCCTTGGATTGCTTGTAGCTAACTGCAACATATGGATCACAAGCTATGCTAGCTTTTGCAACTTGCCCACTTGATGTTTCCTCATGATTTTGTGCCATGTACATGAGACATTGCTTGCTGAATTTTGTAGCATGGGACTTCTTTTAGTCATGGCAATGTATAGAAGTCAGCTAGTGATCACATTGCTTCTTGGAAAATGTTCTTGCCAAAAATCCATTTTTGCACCTTTATGGAAAAAATGGCTTATGGATTTCTTGAGAATCAAGGCAAACAATGCAAAATCCCTTGGGCCAATTCTGTTTTTGGGGTCATGTATGATCATATGATGAAGTTTTGAAGTCATTTTGAAGTCACTAGAATGCTTGGTACATGAATTTGCAAGTTTTCCATTTAGTGCATAACTTGAAAATTAGTGATTTTTGCCAACTTTAACACATCATAACTTTTGATCCAAAATGAATTAGGTCATGTTCTTGTACTTTTTGAAAAGGGAAAGATCTAATCTACAACTTTCATGAACAAAGTTTTTCCATTTGAAGCATTTTTGGATCAAAAAGTAAGGTTTGAAAAGTGACCTAAATTGACAAATTCTTTAAAAGTCAACCATGCCCTAAAAAGTCAACTTTGCAAAAACTTCAAATTCTTAAATTTTGTGAACTTCAAACTTCTTCTATGATCAAATAAAGATCATATACACCCAAAATGATGAAGATCACCCCTTGGTTGGGTCATTGGGGGCCTCAGATGCCCTGATTTTGCACTGACTTGTCTGAAAAGTCAACTCTTGATCAGATGACTTCCCCATGGAATTTCTTCATGAAAATTGATATGCACACTCCCTATACCATATAGAGACCAATAGAAACAAGAATTACCAAAAAATTTGAAGTTATGGCCTCTGAAACCAAAACCCTAATTTTAGGTCATCTGTGCAGTTAAACCTGGCTCTGCATCCATACCAATCCCAGTTCTTGTGATTCTTTGGCATTTTTGACTTTGAGAGGATGCAATATGATATAAGAACACCCCTGGATCCCTTTGAAGTGATTGTTGACCTTTGGAGTGGCTCAAGAAGCTCTTGGATTGCTCAGATCACAAACCCTAGATGCAGATGACTTAGAATCTATGCAGTGCATCAAAAATGTGGTATGAGATGTTATGATTGTGTTTATGCATATGAGATGATCACAAGCCATGGTGAAATGGGTGAGGGAAAATTTGGGGTGTTTACAGCTGCCCCTATTCAAACATGAGTTAGCTGTGCAGGATGTAAGCAATGGCTTAACAGGCGAACAAGATAACTTATGGTTGAATACCAAAGATAGTCCAAAATTTGCACTCACAAAATGAAGAAGAAAAGGGATATAGATTGTAAAGGAAAATAAAGTATATTGTAAAGTGTAGGCGACGGAGGACGACCGTCGAGCAGAGGACGACTGCTGGGTAAATGGCAATGACGGGGACGGCCGACATGCTGGGAAAAGTGCAGGAAATAAAGCAATGACGGGGACGGCCGACATGCTGGGGGATAAAAGATATCATGATGGGGACGGCCATCAAGATAAATCTGTAAAATTCTCTGGGGGATTAATGAAACATGACGGGGACGGCCATCAAGTTCATAAAGAAAGGTAATCAACGATGGGGACGGCCACCGAGCAAAAAAGAAAAGGGACCACGACGGGGACGGCCATCGGGTTGAAAAGAAAAGGAAAAAGGACCACGACGGGGACGGCCATCGGGTTGAAGAATAAATGAAATAAACAGATGATGAGGTACGGTCATCAAAGGTGAAGGACGATCACCTAGCAAGGGACGGCTGCTCTGTTGGGTTAAGATGAGGGACGGTCATCTAAGGTGGAGGACGATCACCTGGCAGGGTACGGCTGCCGAAAACATCACGACATAGGACGAATGCCAGATAAAGGTCAACGATGGGGACGACCATCAGATGAGCATGATGGAGGACGACCATCTAAGGTGGAGGACGACCACCTAGCAGGGGACGGCTGCTCTCAAGGTTTGTCATGACATAGGACGAATGTCAGATAACCAAAATCAACAATGGGGACGGCCATTGGATAAAAATGATGAAGGACGATCATCAAGAGGTGGAGGACGACCACCTGGCAGGGTACGGCTGCCGAAAACATCACGACATAGGACGAATGCCGGATAAAGGTCAACGATGGGGACGGCCATCGGATGAGCATGATGGAGGACGCCCATCAAGAGGTGGAGGACGACCACCTAGCAGGGGACGGCTGCTCTCAAGGTTTGTCATGACATAGGACGAATGTCAGATAACCAAAATCAACAATGGGGACGGCCATTGGATAAAAATGATGAAGGACGATCATCAAGAGGTGGAGGACGACCACCTAGCAGGGGACGGCTGCTAAAAATCAACGATGGGGACGGCCATCGGATGAGCATGATGGAGGACGACCATCAAGAGGTGGAGGACGACCACCTAGCAGGGTATGGCTGCTCTCAGGGTTTATCATGACACAGGACGAGTGTCAGATAAAAGGAAAAAATTGCTTTGTCGGTGATCTACTGGGGAATAGTAAACACGGACGAGTGTTTATATCCAAGAAACAAAAGGTATAAGTGTTTAGATGCTGTGTATAGATTAAGGATGTGGACGAGCATCCCTAAGACTACGATACGGACGAGTATCGGGTAGAAACAAACTGACACGTGTTCCGAGATGATGATACGGACGAGTATCAACTGGTTAACAGGGAACACGGACGAGTGTTGAATCTGAAGGGACTCTTCTGGGGAATGGTAGACACAGGCGAGTATCTATATTAAAGATGCAGACGAGCATCCTTAAGACTATGATACGGACGAGTATCATGTAGAAACAAACGCCTGACGCATGTTCTGAGATGATGGTACGGACGAGTACCAACTGGTTAACAAAGAACACGGACGGGTATCTGTATAAGATTGAGTGTGAATATTGTATAGATGAGTATTTATCTGCTGGGGAGAGTGACACGGACGAGTGTCAAAAAGGAGAAAAATATAGTATCAACAAGTATATGGGTTGTAAAAGTGTAAGCGACTGCGCTGGGGATACGACACGGACGGGTGTCAAGAAAATGTACACAAAAGTATAGGAGAGTGCAAAGATGATGTCTTTGGCTTTCTGCTGGGGGTATGACACGGACGGGTGTCAGGAAACTTCTATAATGCGAGTGGTTTTGTTTGCAAAGAATGTTCAGGAGACTTTACTGGGGAAAGATGACACGGACGGGTGCCAAAGGGAGTATATATATTGGTGTTTGTGAATTGTGAGGCAACTGCTTTTGCTGGGGAATCTGGGGGGTTTTTCTGTATATTGTTGATGAACGGTTATTATTCACAAGTGTTCGATTCACAACATGGCTTATGATTATGCTATGCGCTTGATTTTTGCCGTAATGCTCCGTATTAGACGGAATGCTACGCTTTGTGGGTGAATATGATGCAAATGCCATGATTATGCGAGGGTGCAGCTCCGGGATTCGGATCCCGTTGCGGCGAAGATCTCTGGTCGATCTGCTTGGAATGGACATCCCAGCTGGGGGTGAGATCATTGGTAGATCTGATGAGACGTATTTGCTTGGGGATATAGGTCACTGATAGACATATCCTTGTAAATGAGGGACCCAGCTGGGGTTTGTAGAAGCTTTCCGTACTCTGTTGTGACTCCTTCATGCGTTGCTCTTCTGAATAGAGGCTGACACTCTGTGGGGAAATAGTTCCCTGGCTTTGTATTCTGCTGAGGAAGAATAATTGGCACCTCGGCTGGGAGGAGCGACAAGTGGCAGCTTAACTGGGGGAAGTTACCGGTGGCAACTCAGCTGGGGAGAAAACACCTCAGGTGCCGAGAATGAGTGTTGATTTGTCAGCTTGCTGGGATGAAGCTTACATGCCCCAAGTTGCGTTCTGGATACCTGCAATCCTGCAAAGATAGGGAAACGCACAAATGATCCCGAGGTATCCTTTGCTGGATTCCGTCATAGGAGTTTAGACACTTTTGAGAGTAAATATATTCCCTGCAAGCATGTGTTTTTACTTTCTGAAGAAAAACATCTGTACTTATGCAATCAGTTTTTTAGAGACATCAGACATTCTTTGCAAAATAAAAGTGCATAAGACGAAACATGACTGAAAAATCTGATTTTATTAATTCAAAAGCCCTGAATTGGCGAGATACAGTCAAAGAAACAAATCTCCTAAAATGAAGAGACTGTTACAAATTGAGAAACAAAGTGCTGGCGATGTTGACGACGCTTTCAAGGAGCTTCCTCTTTCGCTATGACTCGTATGACTTTTGACGTTCTTCTCGTCTTGCTTTCTGGAGAAGGTTGATTCTGATTGAAGCTTGATCCTTTAGAGGCTTACCAAGTTGTAGGTAATACAGACGAATTCAGAGTGCAGTTGTTCGCTTATTCCCTTATTTTGCATGGATCGCCCTTTCGAGTTTTCAATCCATCGGGATACCCATTTTTGCCTGAGTTGTCCAATGCGGCTTTTCAACTCAGCGGGTGTACACATTTTTTATTTTTCCCTTATTTTTACCCGAGTCTTTTATTCTGTTTTTGACTCGCCGGGATGCCCTATTTTTGCCTGGACTTACATTCTGTTTTTATGTCCAGCGGGTCGTTTTATGCGAAGTATTTTTTAACTGCGTCTGAATTCACAGGGGACGGGAAATCTTCACCATCCATGGTGCTGAGCATCAGTGCTCCACCAGAGAAAAATTTCTTTACTACGAATGGTCCTTCATAATTTGGAGTCCATTTGCCCCTATGGTCTGTATGAGGAGGGAGGATTCTTTTAAGCACAAGATCTCCTACTTGGTACTCTCGGTGCCTGACTTTCTGATCGAAGGCTCTCTTCATTCTTTTCTGATATAACTGCCCATGACAGATTGCAGCCAATCTTTTCTCTTCAATCAGACTCAGTTGTTCGAACCGGGACCGAACCCATTCTGCTTCGTTCAGCTTAACATCCATCAATACCCGTAGAGAGGGTAATTCAACTTCAACAGGCAGGACTGCTTCCATACCATATACAAGCTGATACGGTGTTTCCCCAGTGGATGTTCTGATTGACGTGCGGTACCCATGCAAGGCAAACGACAGCATTTCATGCCAGTCTTTATAGGTGACTACCATCTTCTGCACAATCTTCTTGATATTCTTATTAGCTGCCTCAACAGCGCCATTCATCTTTGGCCTGTAAGGAGAAGAATTGTGATGTTGGATCTTGAAGTCCCGGCATAACTCAGCCATCATTTTTTTGTTTAGATTGGAACCATTATCAGAGATGATTCGCTCGGGAACTCCGTATCTACAAATGATATCTCTTTTCAGAAATCGGGCTACTACTTGCCTTGTGACATTTGCATATGAGGCTGCTTCGACCCACTTGGTAAAATAATCAATGGCGACCAGGATGAATCTGTGGCCATTCGAAGCAGTCGGTTCAATCTTGCCAATCATGTCAATGCCCCACATAGCAAAGGGCCACGGTGAAGACATTACATTCAAAGGATTGGGAGGCACATGCACCTTATCCGCATAGATCTGGCATTTGTGACACTTTCTGGCATAGGCACAACAGTCTGCATCCATTGTGATCCAGTAATAGCCTGATCTTAGCAATTTCTTAGCCATGGCATGTCCTCCAGCATGGGTACCAAAGGATCCTTCGTGCACTTCATGCATCAACAAATCTGCTTCCGCCTTGTCAACACATCTGAGAAGTACCATATCAAAGTTCCTTTTGTACAGGGAACCATCAGTGTTCAGAAAGAAACTACCAGCAAGCCTTCTCAAAGTCTTCTTATCATTGGAAGATGCCCTAGGTGGGTATGTTTGATCCTCCAAGAAGCACTTAATGTCATGGAACCAAGGCTTATCGTCTTTGACAACATCTGCTGCAAATACATATGCTGGTCTGTCAAGTCTGGATACTGAAATTTGAGGTACAAAGTTGGCAGCTTGAACTTTGATCATGGATGAAATAGTAGCCAGAGAATCTGCAAACTGATTCTCGTCCCGAGGGATATACTCAAGCTTGACCGTTGTGAAGAAAGTCAATAACCTCCTTGTATAATCCCTGTAAGGTATCAGATGATCTTGGTGGGTGTACCATTTGCCGTTAGTCTGATTAACTACCAGAGCTGAATCTCCGAACACAGTCAATGTCTTGATCCTGAGGTCAATGGCTTCCTCAAGACCCATAATGCAAGCTTCGTATTCAGCTTCGTTGTTAGTGCAGTTGAAAGTGAGTTTTGCCGAGAAAGGCATGTGAACCCCTTTAGGTGTAATGAGTACTGCACCAACACCACGACCATTCATATTAACAGCCCCATCAAACATCATAGTCCATTCTTCTTCCGGGTCAGGCCCTTCAGTGTGAACAGGCTCTTCATGATCTTTTGCTTTTATGAACATGATGTCTTCATCAGGGAAGGCAAATCTCATAGGCTGGTAATCATCAATAGGTTGCTCAGCAAGATATTCAGACAATACACTGCCCTTGATGGCTTTCTAAGAAGTGTACTGGATGTCATATTCTGTGAGAATCATTTGCCATCTTGCAACCCGTCCGGTGAGAGCTGGCTTCTCAAATATGTACTTAACTGGGTCCATCTTTGAGATCAATAAGGTAGTGTGGGTCAACATATACTGTCTCAGTCGGCGAGCAGCCCACGCTAAAGCACAACAAGTTTTCTCGAGTAGTGAATAACGTTGTTCACAGTCGGTAAACTTTTTGCTTAGGTAGTAAATTGCATACTCTTTTCGACCAGACTCGTCATGCTGGCCCAGCACACACCCCATTGACTCTTCTAATACTGTCAAGTACATAATTAGAGGTCTTCCTTCAACTGGAGGCATAAGGATTGGAGGTTCTTGCAAGTACTCCTTGATCTTGTCAAAAGCCTTCTGGCAGTCTTCGTTCCACCTGACCGTCTGTTCTTTTCTTAACAGCTTGAACAAAGGTTCACAGGTTGCTGTAAGGTGAGATATGAACCTTGAAATGTAGTTCAAACGACCTAAGAACCCTCGAACCTCTTTCTCAGTCTTCGGTGCAGGCATCTCTTGAATAGCTTTGACTTTATCAGGGTCAACCTCAATCCCTTTCTCGCTTACAATAAATCCCAATAGCTTACCGGATCGCACCGCGAATGTTCATTTGTTAGGGTTCAACTTCAGTTGGTACTTCCTCAGACGCTTGAATAGCTTCAACAGATTCACCAAGTGGTCTTCTTCAGTAAAGGACTTGGCGATCATGTCATCCACATAACATTCTATTTCTTTATGGATCATATCGTGGAATAATGTCACCATAGCCCGTTGATATGTTGCACCAACGTTCTTCAATCCGAATGGCATCACCTTATAACAGAACGTCCCCCAGGGTGTGATGAAGGTTGTCTTCTCCATGTCTTCAGGTGACATCTTGGTCTGATTGTATCCTGAAAATCCGTCCATGAAGGAGAATACCGAGAACTGAGCCGTGTTATCAACCAATACATCAATGTGAGGTAATGGGAAATCGTCCTTCGGGCTGGCTCTGTTCAGGTCCCGGTAGTCAACACACATTCTCACTTTTCCGTCTTTCTTAGGCACAGGTACTATGTTAGCAACCCACGGCGGATAGCTAGTCACAGCTAGGAACTCGGCGTCCCACTGCTTTTGTACCTCTTCTTTGATTTTCATTGCCATGTCTGGGCGAGTACGGCGCAGTTTCTGTTTAACCGGCGGGCATTCTTCTCTTAAAGGCAGCTTGTGCACAACGATGTCGGTGTCCAACCCTGGCATATCTTGGTAAGACCAAGCAAACACGTCCACATATTCTTGAAGCAGATCAATCAGTTGTCCCTTCACTGAGTCTTGTAGGCAGGCCCCGATCTTAACTTCTTTCACATCTTCATCTGTACCAAGATTAATCGTTTCTACCTCCTCCTGATGAGGAGTGATAACCTTCTCCTCTTGTCTCAACAACCTGGCTAGCTCTTCAGGAAGCTCATATTCTTCTTCAACCCCTTCATCAGCTTGATTGATCGGATTGTCAAAGTCATACGAAGTCATAGCCGTGCTGTTGTCGGTGCTGTCTGGAAGGCACTCTCTGCAAGGGTTCAGTTTGTTCATTTTAGTGATTTGATTTTAATCTTGTTTAGAAAAGTGAAATAAAGTTGTCATTTTGAAAACATCGCCATTTATTTTTTTGTACAAAAAGAAAAATGGAAAGACAGTGAGCGGGAAAGAAAAAGACTCATTTGCAAAAAGATGTCTGATATTTCATTGATTAATCTTGTTGCACAAAAAAGTACAGATGGCCCGATTACAAAATGAGTCTTGTCATCTTGGGCAAGATGCAAGACTTTGATGCATGCTATAAAATACAGGAAATAATAATTACTCTGCATGAGTAACCCTTATAATTTCCTGGGAAGACCAGTTTGAGATACTGCTCCCCGGGATCTTTGGACGGATCCAATTCTCCAGATTGCGCTCCTCTTCCAACTCGTCTTCCAAATTGTTGATAGCATCAGGGGTGAGCATCCCCCCACTGACAAAACCGGGATTCTCAGCAGCCTCTGCTTGATTTTGTTGAGTTGGTCTGTAACCCAACCCAAACTTGTCATTCTTCTCCTCCACAGATAACACCTTGCCCCAGCCTTGGGCAGTTCCTTCCTCAACAACCTTCCGGGCTTGTCGGTAAGATGACATGGAGATTCCAGGTACAACAGATGTTTCATTCACATTCAGGGCCTCAAACCCTTGACTCATCGTTTCATGGATCTCCCCATCCATCTCAATATATTTGTAAGTAGCCAGATGACTAACAAAAATATCCTCCTCTCCACAGATAGTAACGACTTGGCCTTCCCACTCAAATTTTAACTTCTGGTGAAGGGTAGACGTTACTGCGCCAGCGGCATGAATCCATGGTCTACCCAACAAACAGCTGTAGGCGGGCTGAATATCCATCACGTAGAAGGTCGTTTTGAAAGTTTTTGGGCCAATCGTTACAGGCAACTCAATTTCTCCCAGAACCGATCTCTTAGAACCGTCAAAGGCTCTTACTACCAGGTTACTGGGACGCAATGCCAATCCTTCATACTCTAGCTTCACAAGGGCCTTTTTAGGTAAGACATTGAGGGATGATCCTGTGTCTACCAGCACATGGGAAAGGACTGCACCTTTACATTCCATGGTGATGTGCAAGGCCTTGTTATGATTGCGGCCTTCCGTAGTCAAGTCAGTGTTGGTAAACCCTAGCCCATTGCTAGCAGTAACATTTCCAACTACAGCTTCCAACTGATTGACGGTGATTACCTCAGGCACGTAAGCTGCGTGCAAGACTTTGAGCAGTGCATTCCGATGGGCTTCGGAGCACATAAGCAATGACAGGATAGAGATCTTGGATGGCGTCTGGTGAAGCTGGTCCACTATTTTGTAATCACTCTTCTTGATGATTCTCATGAACTCATCAACTTCTTGATCAAAGGGTGTTTCAAAGCTTCCTTAACAGCTGGATCTTCCTGCACCATGCTCTTTCCTTTTGCCTTGGCAGCAGCTTCGGCCTCAGCAGTGGGTCTTTGAATTTGTGGAGCAAAGAGACGTCCGCTTCGAGTGAAGCCTCCGCCTCCTCCCACATTGTCTATTTGTGGTGCAGGTGTTGATGATTCAAGAGTGATTTTCTGTCCTTCGCAGTACAGATCAGCACCGTAATGCCAGGGGATGGCATTACTGCTTTCATAAGGTATCGGCCCAGGCACTGTGATAGTGACTGGACTAAGAGCAGCTGCAGAAGGAACTGTGATAGTCTGTGGATCATAATATATTGTGACTGGTGCTCTGGTGGGAGTAGCACTTTGTGAATTATAGGCAGAATCATTCTCAGGATCATAATAAATTGTAACGGTCGAGACATCTTCATTGTTTGCTGCTGATGTTGTAGGAGACATTGTTGGAAGGATGGGTGTTGATGTTGTAGGAGACTCAAAATGAAGTGGTGCTGAAGTTGTAGAAGGAATGTTTGCTGATATCTGGTCAGTTGAAATGACAGATGAAACATTTGTTGATGAAGCTGAAGAGTTGTCGGGAACAATGGTTGTTGCAGTTGTAGGAGATTCTGAAACTGTTGCTGATGAGATTGCTGGATTTGTTGGAAATGATGTTGTAATTTGAAGTAGGCCACTCTGAATGAGACTATCTATGCCATCCCTCAGGTTATCACAAACATTCACAGAAATGTTGCAATAAGCACACCCTAGCTCACATCCCGGGAACATTTGACATTCAAGGAGTTGAGCCTTAATCTCTACCAACGGTGTCCGAATCTGACCCACACTGGTTATTAAATAAGACGGCTTGTCTTCTTCAATAGCATTGATTCGGGGACCTCCGTGGTGTGGCATAGGGTTTTTGTTAACATTTGGTGGTGGTGCAAAGTTTAAAGCTTTAGAGTCTACCAGGTCTTGTACCTTCATGTGCAAGGCTCTGCACTTCTCTGTACTATGGCCAGGTGCATTTGAATGGAAAGCACATCTGGCGTTGGAGTCATAATTTCTGGGTAGACTGTTAGGATCTGGAGGTGCCAACGTCCTTAGCTCAACCAGGTTGAGTTTCAGGAGTTGTGGTAGTAATGTTGCATAGGGCATAGTGATCGGATCGATCACCCTATTGGCCTGAGAAGGTCTCTGTTGGAATGGTCTTTGCTGATTGTTGGTGTTGCTGTTGTTGTAATTTCTCGGAGGATACTGAGTTTGTTGCTGGTACTGAGGTTGTTGCTGATAATTTTGTTGTGGTGGTTGATAAGCTGGTTGTGGATGAGCTGGAGCGGGAATGGTGACTGCTGCCACAGACCTATGAATATATTGGGGCCTGCCCCTGCTGGCATGGATAGCATTGGTTTCGCCAGTTCTTCTTGGGCCTACAAAAGGCTTCCTTGTATTGCTGGATGAGCTGGCACCGTTGTTAGAAATTTTGCCCATTTTTAACAAACTCTCAATTCTCTCCCCAGCTATAACAACATCTGCAAAGCTGGTTGAAGAGAAGGCGGCTAGCCTCTCAATGTACGTTCCTTGGAGGGTGTTCATAAACATATCTGCCATCTCCCTCTCTGACATAGGTGGCTGAACAGCAGCAGCCAATTGCCTCCATCTCTGGGCATACTCTCGGAAACTTTCTCTTGATGACTGTGACATTCCCATTAGGAGGGTCCTGTTGGGTGCCATGTCTAAGTTGTACTGATACTGCCTGATAAAGGCCTCTGCCAGGTCCTTCCAACACCTGATAGTTGCTCTTGTCAGATGAGAGTACCATTCTCTTGAAGCTCCTGTCAAGCTATCCTCAAAATAGAACATCCAGAGCTTCTCGTCCATGGTATAGGCCTTCAGCCTCCCCAGAAATGATTGTAAGTGAGTCCGTGGGCAGGAAGTCCCGTTGTACTTTTCAAAACAAGGAGGCTTAAACTTATGGGGAATCCTGACCCCGTCTACCAAGCCCATGTCCTTAACGTCAAAACCCAAAGAGTTTTGAGACTCTAAGGATCTTAATTTTTCAGCTATTTCTTCCAGCCTTCTATCATAAGCTTCCTCCCCAGCTCCCATCACTGTGAACTGATCTTCCTGGGGGTCTTCTTGCAGCACTCTGCCTGCAGTGGCAGTCCCTTGAACATTTGCAGGGATGTTGATTTCTGGATGAAGGTGGGGTCCAAATACAGGGGGATTAACATGAGGTTGGACCCTCTCATTGTTACTTGTGCCAGCAGTCCCTACATGGGGTTCTTCTTGATTCTGCCTTTCTACCATGGCTCTCAATCTTTCTTGGCTCTGAGCCATATTGTTCATCACTTCCATAAACTGTGTCATCTGGGTTCTCATTTCCAATCTTTCGTTTGCCATTTGATTTCTGACCTCTGCAAGGTCCTGTTGTACCTGATCCATTTGTATGCCCGGAAGATTGTTTCGGGTTGGATATCTATGTGGACGGTTGAGTGGGAACACGCGTCGTCGAGCAATAGTTCCTGACATCACAACAGAGTTAGTAACAAAAAAAAAACAAGAACCTACAAAACAAGGTAAAAAGGTTAGTATGCAATGCAGTTATGCCTATTTGTTTCCAAGGTATCCGGCTTGGCACTTGGTTTTGACCCTTCCAGACCCTTCAAGATGCTTGTGATATTGCTTTGCAAGAAACTTAGATAGAGCAAACTGATACATATATTACAAAAAGTAAAATAATACATAACTCGTTTCTTTTTACAACACAAGCCCTCTGAGGGATCAAAATACATCATAAGAAAACAAAAGTACATAAAATGAGAGCAACAAAAAGCAAAAGTCAAACACCAAGACCAAACTCATCCTCCTGAACTTCCTTGAGAAGTGCTTCCGTCACAGGATCAGCTGGACGCTCTGTAAGATTCCTGATGAGGAGATTCCTGGTAGTAACAGCTGCAGTTAGCTTCTTGTGTTGACTCTGGTCCTTTGACCTCTTCACACCAGCTCTAATCTTCAGCTCTGAGATCTCCCTCTGGGCTGCTGTCAGGGCTTCCTGTTGCTCTTTTGCACTAGCTTCCAACTGCTCAATCTTATCCTGAGTCCTTTTATCTTCCAGAGTACGAGCCTCGGTGATTCTGACCCACCTAGCTTGACTCTCCTTCAGGTACAAATCAGTCATGGCCTTTTGGAACTGAGCTTCCTTGCAAGCATTCTTCAGGATCTGTTCTCCAGCCCTAGACTTCTTAATGTAATCCTCAGACTTCTCAATTCTAGCCAAATGCTCCACCTTCAACTTTTCTAACCTCTCAATATCCAATCTACCATCACTCCTCTCCCAGAGGGTCTTCTGTAGAGCCTGAGTCAACTTCTCATTTCTCTCTTTCAGTTTCTCAAACTCCTCTAAACTGACAGTTGCTGGAGGTGGTGTTGTGGAAGGCCCAGGCATATCTTCAATAGTAAAGGGCATCCCAGAAAATTGAGCCCTGGCATGGGACCAATCATAGTACTGTGTTGATGCCACATTGTTGCACTTCCCCAGAATGGTTACCCCCTTAGTCTGCACATTGTCCCAGGCCAAGGCTGCTTGCCTGACAACAGCCAGATTAGGCTTGATTTCAACATAAAGGGTCTCAGTCAGATCCTGTGCCCTAGGAGGATGGACTAATGCATAGCCCAGCTGCCTTTTGAATAACAGAGGGTTGTAATTGATGCACCCTTTCACCCCAATCAGAGGCACATTGGGAAATTGTCCACAACTTGTAATGATGTCTCTGCCCTTAGTACTCTGAGTACACCATCTGATATCATCTGAGGTTAGAGCAACAAGCCTCCTAGCCCAGTTCTTCTGCTGGTGAGGGTTCAAGAATGCATCAGTCTTTGGCAGATGCTTGAGCAGCCAAGTATAGAACAAAGGAGCACAACATCTCACTAATCTTCCCCTTTGCTTTTCATTCCTTTGATGAACAGAGTAGTAAAGATCTCCCAGTAAGGTAGGCACTGGGTTTCTCAGGATGAAAAGATGGATTGCACTCTTGCTAACAAACTTAGGCTCATCTGCAAATAAAATGAACCCATATATGCTGAGGGCCAACAGAGCACAGACTGCCTTCCACTCCCCCAGGGAGGCCTTCAGACTAGCCTGAGAAGTCAAGAAATCCAGATGAAAACCAGAGATTCCAGCTTTAGATGTCAAATTCTGCCTAATCAGAACTGGTTCCAGATGTAAAGCTTTTGCTATCTCCTCATTACTTGGGAAAGCCATCTCAGGGTTGAAGGGGATTCTACCCCTGATGGGTACACCAGTCAATGATGAATATTCCTCCAACAAGGGTCCCAACTGAAAATTCTGAAATGTGAAGCACCTCAGAGGGGGATCATAGAACTGCAGGCAAGTATGTATCAAGCTCCTTTGTGAAGGGTCCAAATCCACAACCACATCAAGGATTCCTCCATAATGTTCTCTAAAAAGTGGTATATGGTCTGGAGTAATCAGGGTCTGAATCCTCCTGATGTCAGCTAGCTCAGGCTGAAAGAAATGATAGGAGATGTTACTCTTCTTAGGTGCCATGCTGATGAAGAATAGGTGCTGATGATGATGACTGAGGACAACACTGAAGATGGGCCACTGATAGGCTGAGACTGAGGATGCAAGTGACTGAAGCAGGTGACTGATAGCTGGAGCAAATGTTGATGAAGATAAGTCAAAGCTGATGATGAGGTCAAAACCAAGCCAAAATGATAGGATGGATACCCTGAAAAACAAATAAACACATGTCAAAATGATGCAATGAGGATGTATGCAAATGACATGCAAGGGTTTGTGAATGAGCTGGATCTGATCAAGTGCTCTGATATAAGTCCAAGTGTGTTCAAGAAATCCAGATGGAGGTCTATAAGTCCAGTAACCAAGGTGGGGGACTCAAATAAAGAGTCACATGTCCAGGGTTTTAGAATCACAAGAACTGTTCCAAGATGGAGTACTCTTATTCAAACAAAGTAACAGGGTATGCTGAGGTCAAGGGTACCTGCAAACCTGTAAACGGCCCAACCCCCTCACAGGTGGTGTTCTAAAACAAGGATTCTCAGACTTGGATCAGTTATGAAAAGTGTAAACACTTCTAACCCGGAGGTACAGTGTTTACAATAACCATAAAAGTTCCTCCTCTAATTCACCTCAGTTTCTGAAGGTCAAAACTAAAGGTCATCCAGACTTAGCAGGCTTCCCAGATAGCCCTAGTACTGCAGGAAATCTGCAACACAGAGTTCTCAAGAAGAAACCCATATCTGAACCGTGTTTCATATTCCCGCACCAGACCGAGATGGAATGGGAAAGAATATGAACCACTCTAGCCTAGGTGTCACTCAGGTCCCAGGTATAGGACCTTAACTCTCAATAGAAACCCACCCACCAAAGCAAAACCAGATCCAGCCAGACAGCATGACAGTATGATATATGTAAAGCTATAAAGAAAGCAAATAAACAACTGTACATAAAGCAGTAAAAATAAGACAAATATACAAGCACAAGCAGCACATAACACCCCAGTAAACACAAATCAATCAAGCGCTAGGAGGAACCCACAAAAGGAACCAGAAGCCCTGGTTACAGTATAAGGGTTCCCCAGCAGAGTCGCCAAGCTGTCGCTCCCGATAAATGGGACTGGCCCAAATAAAGGTACAGACGCGAACGGTCGGCGAAAGGGACAATGAGAACACACAGCAGTGAACTCACTGGAGATGAATAGAGTCGCCAGCTAGGCATTTTTATCCCGGAGGAAAGGCAATGCTGCATAGACCTAGAAAGAGATGGATAAGACGGTTGCGAACCAGAGAGACTGAGAAAGGGGGTTGGTTACAACCTGGGAAGGTATTAGCACCCAGATTGTCCGCCGTACTCGACGGGATCCACGCTTAGAAGATTTGTGTTTTAAAGGGGTAGTGTCAGTGCAATCTGTGTATAAAATAGCTGGAAAAGAATGTACAGGTGTCAGTGTAAAAGAAGTGCAAAGTGTAATATATATACAGTGTCAGTGCAGGAACAGGAATAAGATGCTCAAGATCATGAGGCTAAAAGAATAAAGCTGGAAAGAGGGGGAATATACAGAGACTTTTGTTCGATAACTGTTACGTTATGCCTACGTATCCTCTCGTGCAATGAGGAAGTCAGAACACCGTAGTTCGACCCAAAGAGACTGAAAGATGAATTGACCTGTGAACTGCTTGCTTGTCTATGCTCAAGTGTATGACCTGTCTGGCTCAGGTGCAAACTGTCTTGCATTAGGCGGAAGAAGCAAGTTCTCGTTTGTGAGTGAATGAGGTGAGAGAAGAATCCCGGAGGAGACGATTATTGTTTGTTTTTTGTGTTTTCAGTCTTTTATTTCTTTTTGAAGTTTGTCATAAGTTAATGAGCTTAAGCCTAAACCAATGGATTTAGTAAACTCATCACATCTTCCCTCTGTCTAGGGGTAATGAGAATACCTTAAGTGTGAAGTCAGCTTCTCACACTTAATCACCTTTGATGCAGGATTAAGATCATTAACCTACTTGTGATTATTTAGATGTTTATGTTGTTTTTGTTTAGTGTTAAGTAATGAGGTTAAGCCATAATCAGGGATTAAACAAACTCATTACACCATCCTAATAGAAGGATAATAGATGAGAGTGTTTAAGCTGAGGAAAGCTCCTCAACTTAATCCATGATTAGGGATTAAACTCATGACAAAACAAGCCTTTATTAGATGGATTTTATTCAATGATATGATGATGAAGTGATTTTTAGGGTTTGTAAGACAACTTGAGGGGGACTTGTCCATTAACACTAGGGTTAGTCCTTCTTAACCAATTAAGGAAGAATTAGAACCCTAATGCAAGGCCCAAGTTACAAGTGTGATGTCTTTGATGATTATTAAGTGAATTGATTAAGAGATTTAAACACATTAAGGGTTTAACACTTAGGATTAAAGTTATACACTCCATCCTAATAGAAGGATGCAGGCATAAGCTTAATCACAAAGCCTTAAAGCCTTTAGGGTTTAGTCCCTGATTATGAGATGAGAAGAGGAGACTCAAAAGAGACACAAAGGTAAAACTAAGTGGGGAGACTAATCAAAACCCTAATCATTGTCATGCTTGGTTGTTCCTAAGGTTTGTGAGGTTTACAAGAGAAGTCTTCAGAGGAACCACCAGGAAGCAGATGAAAGGATCAGGAGAAGCAAAGTAACTTGCTTCATTCCAGAAGTCAAGTCACTTGAAGAAAGAAAGTAAGGAGAAAGAGAATGAGCAAGCTCAAACTCAAACACATACAAAAATGCAGCAAGGATGCATAAAAGATATGAAGAGAAGTTATGAGAAGTGAAGGCAAATTCACTTCTCAAAGTCACTTACCACCTGAAAGGTTAGAAAAGAAAATGCAATGCAATGCAAAATGAGATGAAATGGTAGGATGAAAAACCAAACCAGAAGCACATACATGATGTTAATGATGCCATGAGATGCTATAAACATGAACCAAGACATGAAGATGCTTATACAAACCTATGGATGCAAATGGAACAAGTTAAGGAACATGAACATACATGAAAAGTTATGAGATGCATATGGCATACAACATGGAAAATACATGATGCAATGATCAAACATGATTTCAATATGTCTTATGATGTCAAATGAATCAAATGGATGCTTGAAATGTCAAGGCAAGTCATGTTATGCAAGCAAATGCAAGATGAATGCATATGGAAACCCAAATTAGGGTTTATGATCAAAGCATCAAACACAAACCAAAATCAGAAGCAAACAACATTATAAAAAATTGAAAATGCACTCAAAGGACCCCTAATCCTATACTAACTCACTGCCCAAAGGAGAGGTTTCAACTCCTAACCAAATTCAAGTTATGATTTTTCTAAGTTTTCTAGGGTTTTAGGGTTCCTTAACAAGAAAATTACCAAACAAATGGAAAATGAAAGATCAAATCATGGCCATTTAATCTCATAAACTACATGCCAAACACAATGCAATGCAAAAAGAATCAAGGTCCAACTCTTTAGGGTTAGGCAGAAATGATTTTTGGAAGTTTGGATCAAAATAATGCATCAAAATGATTTTAATTCAATGAAAAATTCTCAAAATGCATCAAGATCAAAAAATAAATTTGGTTTGAGGGTTGGACAATGTTTCTAAATGTTTTTAAAGGTTTCATGAATTTCTTGGTGATTTTTAAATACCTAAAAGTATTTTTAATAAATTAATTTTCATTAATCAATCAAAATTAAACTTTTAAATATTTAAAAATACTTTTTTAATGCTAAAAATGAAAATAAAAATATTTTTGGGTATTAAAAATTAATGAAACTCTTGGTAAAAAATTTCATAATTTTTAAATGGTTTTTGCTATTTTTAATAAATTGTACAAATTAAATAGAAAGAAAATAAAATAAAACAAAATAAAATGGAAAGTAATCCAATCTAAAGGCTGAGATTTGAATCTGGGAGGGAGAGTTTGACCACGCGCGCTAATGAAGGGTCTGGATTGATTCTGACCTTAATTAAGTTTTATAAAATAATTAAATGGATTAATTAGACTCAATGGTGATTAGGGCACAGTGGACCCATCTGAACCACTCATACGCGCGCCAAGTCAAAGCAAGTCAGATGATCCAACGCACGAGATTCAAATGCCACTAATGACTGGGATTAGGGCTAAGTATTTTCAGGTGACCGGAGGGAAGCTCCGGTCATCTTCTCCGGCAACGTCAAAACCCTAGATCATGATTCAGGCAACCATTCATCAAATTAAAGGCAGGGAAATGTTCCTCTATTCAAACCTCACTCAAATCATCTCTCAAACTAAATTTCTCATGCTCAAATGAAGAGAATCGAAGCCATGAAGATTCACGGGCAAAGTTTCAGAGCCCTGGTAAATCCTCATTTCTCACTCATTTTTAATTCTAAGCCCATCCCCATGATCAGCAAGACATACACAACCAGATTATAACTTAAAATGCAAGCTCTGAGAGAAAAAGTTCATGGCCATACCTGAGATGGAGACTCCTGTTTCTGGGCTTTCAGAGCTATTCTTTGGTGCAAGCTTGCTCCACTGATTCCCCTGGTGCTAATGGTAGGTTTGGAATGAGCTTAAACAAGCTATTTTGAGAGGTCCAGTTCTGGTGTATCAGAAAATGGAGTCTGTGTGTGAGTGGTTTCAAGCTCTATCAATGGCTGATTCTGGTTCCTCTTTGTGTGTTTGATTTGTTGGTGAAGAGAAAATGGATGTTTGATGGCTGAAAAATGAGATTCGAAGAGAGGAAGCTCTTTGACAGTTTTTGTGGTATGCTATGTTCTGGCTTGCTTCAATGCCCAATGCCTTGCTATAACATCTCCAAGTTGTGTGGATAGCCTGTGGGGCAGGTCAGTAGGGGTGGCTGCTCACTGTGCCATGAGTATGGGAACTTTTGCCAAAAAGTCAAGTTGGCTTGTACTAGCAGCATGGGTCATGGCAGCAGCAGTTTGAAGTCATGTCTTGCTTCAGCTTGAGTTGAGGAGGGCCCTTGGATTGCTTGTAGCTAACTGCAACATATGGATCACAAGCTATGCTAGCTTTTGCAACTTGCCCACTTGATGTTTCCTCATGATTTTGTGCCATGTACATGAGACATTGCTTGCTGAATTTTGTAGCATGGGACTTCTTTTAGTCATGGCAATGTATAGAAGTCAGCTAGTGATCACATTGCTTCTTGGAAAATGTTCTTGCCAAAAATCCATTTTTGCACCTTTATGGAAAAAATGGCTTATGGATTTCTTGAGAATCAAGGCAAACAATGCAAAATCCCTTGGGCCAATTCTGTTTTTGGGGTCATGTATGATCATATGATGAAGTTTTGAAGTCATTTTGAAGTCACTAGAATGCTTGGTACATGAGTTTGCAAGTTTTCCATTTAGTGCATAACTTGAAAATTAGTGATTTTTGCCAACTTTAACACATCATAACTTTTGATCCAAAATGAATTAGGTCATGTTCTTGTACTTTTTGAAAAGGGAAAGATCTAATCTACAACTTTCATGAACAAAGTTTTTCCATTTGAAGCATTTTTGGATCAAAAAGTAAGGTTTGAAAAGTGACCTAAATTGACAAATTCTTTAAAAGTCAACCATGCCCTAAAAAGTCAACTTTGCAAAAACTTCAAATTCTTGAATTTTGTGAACTTAAAACTTATTCTATGATCAAATAAAGATCATATACACACAAAATGATGAAGATCACCCCTTGGTTGGGTCATTGGGGGCCTCAGATGCCCTGATTTTGCACTGACTTGTCTGAAAAGTCAACTTTTGATCAGATGACTTCCCCATGGAATTTCTTCATGAAAATTGATATGCACACTACCTATACCATATAGAGACCAATAGAAACAAGAATGACCAAAAAATTTGAAGTTATGGCCTCTGAAACCAAAACCCTAATTTTAGGTCATCTGTGCAGTTAAACCTGGCTCTGCATCCATACCAATCCCAGTTCTTGTGATTCTTTGGCATTTTTGACTTTGAGAGGATGCAATATGATATAAGAACACCCCTGGATCCCTTTGATGTGATTGTTGACCTTTGGAGTGGCTCAAGAAGCTCTTGGATTGCTCAGATCACAAACCCTAGATGCAGATGACTTAGAATCTATGCAGTGCATCAAAAATGTGGTATGAGATGTTATGATTGTGTTTATGCATATGAGATGATCACAAGCCATGGTGAAATGGGTGAGGGAAAATTTGGGGTGTTTACACATGTATGTTCAAACTTCATATTATATCCTCCCAAGATCAAGGAAGTCAGAAAATAACAAGAATTTTGCAAGGCATGGAAGCAGAGCCAACTTTAACTTCATAGATGACCTAAAATTAGGGTTTTGGTTTCAGAGGCCATAACTCCAAATTTTTTGGTCATTCTTGTTTCTATTGGTCTCAATATGATATAAGGATCATGCATACCAAGTTTGATGGAAAAATTCATTATGGAAGTCATCTGATCACTGGGTAACTTCCTGAGCAAGTCAGAGCAAAATCAGGGCATCTGATCCCCCCCACCATGGAACCAAAGTGGATTTTCATCAAAATGAAGTTATATGGTCTTTATTTGATCATTTAAGTTCTTAGAAGTTCACAAATTTGAAGAAAAGTGGGCTAAACCAAATGTTTCCAAATATGGAAATGACTTGTAATGTAAACTTTCCATTTTGGGAAAGTTTTTCAACCTCCTCTTTCTTTACCAAAAATGCTTCAAATGAAAAATACTTGGTCATGAAAGTTTTAGATTGGATCATTCCCTTTTCAAAAAGTACAATAAAAAGATCTAATTCATTTTGGAACTCAAGTTATGGCTTTCCAAAGTTGGCAAAAATCACAATATTTCATATTTCATGCCAAAGAGGGATTTTTGCAAAACCTCATGCCAAGCTATTTTATGACTTCAAATGGACTTCTACACATCATAAAATCATGGTACAATGCCTAAAACTCAGAATTGCCCAAAGAATTTCACATTTCCATGACTTGTACATGAAGAAATCAAGAAAGGGCCAAACTTTGCCAAAATTGCAAAACCCCCCACAACTTCCCACAAGCTTGCCAAATTGCCTCAAACTGATTTCTATGGACCTCCTTGAATCAAGCTGCGCCAGACACCCCCTTGTCCTTGGCCTAAAACAGCCCATACCTCAAAGGATACATAACCTTGACTTTTTGCAAAACAAGCCATACCAATCAGCATAGCCCACACCAACTCCACAGGCCTATCACAGCTTGATACATGGACCAAATACAAGCCATTTGACACAAGAACACAACCAGAATCATCAGCATCACCATAGTTCACAAAAAACGCCGTCTTTGCATTTTCTATCGAATCTCACAACTCAACTATTCATTCTTCAAACCAACACCACCATTCATCTCAGC
The DNA here is from genome assembly GCA_963966055.1 of Lathyrus aphaca. Taxonomy (NCBI): domain Eukaryota; kingdom Viridiplantae; phylum Streptophyta; class Magnoliopsida; order Fabales; family Fabaceae; genus Lathyrus; species Lathyrus aphaca. The sequence continues at coordinate 180,358,515 of OZ014523.1, forward strand.
TTCACTCACTGATCATTTCCCACCTTTCATTTTGACCTAAAAGTAGCCATACACAAAACACGATTTTTGCCCCCTTTGAACTGAACTCCATCAAACTTCAAAAGGAGGTCACAAACACTTCAGCAGAGCATTCCAGAAGCAAGAGGGAGTCAAGAGGAGTGGGAAAGCACCAAAGGAAAGCCCAGATAGTGCCATTTTCGAAAGCTCCATTTCAGGTAACTCCAAGAACAAATTTTCCAGAAATGATTTTTTAAGTTCTTAGATTGTTCTTCATGCTTCACTGATCACACTGCACATTTTGGTTTTGAAAATGATTGAGTATTAAGCATGTATGAAGCTTCTGAAACTTCTGAGTAATTTTCCATTTTGCTTCGAATCTTGATGTTCATGAGAAATAAATGATTTTTGCTGGCTGAATCTTGTTTAGAATGAGTTAAGGATTGATTCTGGAGAGTTTAGTGAGTTTTTATGGCGTCTTGAGAGAGATTGAGTGAGAGAGCTGCCGGAGAAGATGACCGGAACACTGTTCCGGTCATCTGAAAGTCATTAGGGTTCAGATTAGGGCTTTAATCATAATTAGCGTAGTTTGAATTCCAGCCGTCCAGATGCGCGCGGGGTCAATTCCCTCCAATCCAACTTTAAACTTCAGCCCTAGGATTAGCTGACTTTCCCTTTTTTCTCATTTATTTAATTTTTATTTCATTTGTTTCCATTTAATTTGCACAAATTTTTAAAAATAGTAAAAATAGTCAAAACATTCTGAAATTTTTTAGCAAACACTTTATTAATTTTCAGAACCCAAAAATATTTTTATTTTTATTTTTTGCATTAAAAAATTATTTTTAAAATATTTAAATGTTATTTTTAATTATTTAATGATAATTAATTAATTAAAAATACATTTAGGTATTTAAAAATCACAAAAAAATTCAGAGAGCATTTTCAAACATTTAAAAACATTTACAAACTATCCACACAAATTTCTTTTTGGTTTTGATCATACTTTGACATTTTTCAATGGAATTAGGGTTCTTAAACTTGAATACTTTTAACCCTAACTTCAAAAATTCATAACTTTTGATCCAAGTTGAGTTTGTAAATGATTCTTTTTTCATTATGCTATGCATGATTTCAAGCATCTAAAAAAAAAATTTTTTCATTTTTATCTTGCATTTTCAATTTGTTTGGCATTTTACCTTTAGGATCACCCTTAAAACCCTAGAAACTTAGAAAAATCATAAGTCTTTCTAGTTTAAGCTTCTGACCTTCCCCTTTGGATGGTAACTTAGTATGGGTTTAAGGTTCCTGTGAGTGCATTTTCAATTTTTTACCTTATGCTTTGCTTCTGTTTTTGAATTGTGCATCTCACATGATCATATAACCCTAATTTGCATCTTCATTTGCATCCATCTTGTATAAACTTGCATACATTAACTTGCCATGACATTTTATGCATCCACATGACATATAAGACATCTTAGGACGCATTGAAATCATGTTTGATCATTGCATCATCCATTTGCCATGTTATGCTTTCATTTCATTTCATGTGCATTCATGAACTTTCATGCCTCTTATATGCTTCATTTGCATTCTCATCCTTTGTATGATCATTTGCATCTCTTGGCATACATTTGCATCATCTCTTAGCATCATTTACATCTTGAACATGCTTCTGGTTTTGTTTTGCATCCTTGCATTCATTTCATTTTCATTTCATTTCATTTCCTTTTGCTAACTTTTCAGGTGGTAAGTCTTTGAGAAGTGAATTTGCCTTCACTTCTCACAATCTCTTCTCATCTCTCTTATGCATCATTGCTGCATTTTACTTTTGTATTAGAGTGAGCTTCCTCATTCATGTTATCTCCTCACTTTCTTTCTTCAAGCAACTTATCTTCTTAAGTGAAGTAAGTTGTCTTGCTTCTTTCTATCTTCTCCTCCTTCCATCCTGCTTCTTCCTTGGTGGCTTTTCCTTGAAGATCTTCTTGCAAGCCTCATAAACCCTAGGAATACCCAAACATGATAACAATTAGGGTTTGATTAGTCCCCCATTTAGTCTTACCTTTGTGTCATCTTTTGTGTCTTCTCTTCTCATCTCATAAGGTTTTAAGGCTTTGTGATTAAGCTTATGCCTGCATCCTTCTATTAGGATGAAGTGTATAACTTAAATCCTAAGTGTTAAACCCTTAATGTGTTTAAATCCCTTAATCAATTCACCTAATAATCACTAAGACATCAAGCTTGCAACTTGGGCCTTGCATTAGGGTTCTAATTCTTCCTTAATTGGTTAAGAAGGACTAACCCTAGTGTTAATGGACAAGTCCCCCTCAAGTTGTCTTACAAACCATAAAATCCACTTCTTAATCTTACCATTAACTAAAATCCACTCTAATAAAGGTCTTGTTTTGTCATGAGGTTAATCCCTAATCATGGATTAAGTTGAGGAGTCTTCCTCAGCTTAAATGTTCTCATCTATTATCCTTCTATTAGGATGGTGTAATGGGTCCATTAAATCCTTTATTATGGCTTAAACTCATTACTTAACACCAAACAAAAACTCCAAAAAACATCTAAATAAATGCAAGTAGGTTAATGATCTTAATCCTACATCATGGTGATTAAGTGTGAGGTGTTTACTTCATACTTAAGGTATTCTCATTACCCCTGATCCGAGGGAGGATGTGATGAGTTTACTAACCCTTGGTTTAGGCTTAAGCTCATTTTCTTATGACAAACTCAAAAATCAATAAAAGATTGAAAACACCAAAAGCAAACAATAATCGTCTCCTCCGGGATTCTTTTCTCATCACCCTCATTCGCAAACGAGAACTTGCTTCTTCCATCTAATGCAAGACAATTAGCACCCGAGCCAGACGAGTCATACACTTGAGCATAGACAAGCAAGCAGTTCATCAGTCCATTTATTCTTCAGTCTCTTTGAGTCGAACTACGGTGTTTTGACTTCCTCATTGCACGAGAGGATACGTAGGCATAACTTAACTGTTATCGAACAAAAGTCTCTGTATATTCCCCCTCTTCCATCATTATTCTTTAAGCCTCATTGTCTTGAGCATTGCAATCTTTTCTTACACTGACACTCCTTTTGTTCACTTCTCACTTCTTTTGCACTGACACTTGCATTCTTTTCCAGCTTTTGCACACAGAATAGCACTGACACTATCCTTTTAAACACTAACTTTCAAGCGTGGATCCCGTCGAGTACGACGGAAAATCTGGGTGCTAATACCTTCCCAGGTTGTAACCAACCCCCTTTCTCAGTTTCTCTGGTTCGCGACCGTCTTGTCCATATCTTTCCAGGTTTACGCAACATTACCTTTCCTTCGGGATAAAAATGCCTAGCTGGCGACTCTTTTCAGTTCATCTTCATGTTCCCTCTTTCTCCGACCGTTCGCGCTTGTACCGGGATGCAAATCTTTGGGAGCGACAGTTAGCACTCGAGCCAGACGAGTCATACACTTGATCATAGACAAGTAAGCAGTTCACAAGTCAATTTATCTTTCAGTCTCTTTGAGTCGAACTACGGTGTTCTGACTTCCTCATTGCATGAAAGGATACGTATAACTTAACTGTTATCGAACAAAAGTCTCTGTCTCTTCCCCCCCTCTTCCAGCATTATTCTTCTAAGCCTCATTCCTGAGCATTTCACTTCACTTTCTTGCACTGACACTTGTATATCCTTTTCCAGCTTTTGCACACAGATAACACAGACACTACCCCTTTAAACACAAACTTTCATGCGTGGATCCCTTCGAGTACGACGGACAATCTGGGTGCTAATACCTTCCCAGGTTGTAACCAACCCCCTTTCTCAGGTTCGCAACCGTCTTATCCATCTTTTCCCAGGTTTATGTAGCATTACCTTTCCTTCGGGATAAAAATGCCTAGCTGGAGACTCTTTTCACTTCATCTTCATTTCTCCTCTTGCCGACCGTTCGCGTCTGTACCCTATCTGACCGGGTGTCTTTTAGTGGGAGTGACACTCTCTTGCTCCTATCTCTTTCTTTTTGGTTACTTATCTTCTTCAGGAAGTAAGTAACATATTCTTCTTTCTCCTTCTCTTTTCATCTGCTTGTCTTCCTCGGTGGCCTCCTGAAGATCTCTCTTTAAGCCTCACAAATCATAGGAACAACCAAGCATGATAACTTTAGGGTTGTATATAGTTTTCCCTAGGTTTTTACCTTTGAGTCTCCTTGAGTCTCTCTTCTCACCTCATAATAAAAGGCTAAACACTTAAAGCTTTAGGACTTTGAATTAGGGTTATGCCTGCATCCTTATCTTAGGATGGAGTGTATAACTTTAATCCTTAGTGTTAAAATTTTAATTTGTTTACAGCTCTTAATCAATACACCTAATAATGATCAAGACTTAAGCTTGTAACTTGGGCCTTATATTAGGGTTCCATCTCTTCCTTTTGGTTAAGAGGGACTGACCCTAGTGTTTAATGGACAAGTCCCCCTCAAATCAAGTCTTACAAATATAAAATCCACTTCTTAATTTCACCCTTTAATTAAAATCCACTTTAATAAAGGCTTGTTATATAATGAATTTAGTCCCTAACCATGGATTAAGTTGAGGAGTCTTCCTCAGCTTATGTGTTCTCATCTATCATCCTTCTCTTAGGATGGTGTAATGAGTTCACTAATTTGTGATTAGAGGTTAAACTCATTACTTACCACTAAAAAAACCATAAAACACTTAATAATCACAAATAGGTTAATGATCTTAATCCTATATCATCATGGTAATTAAGTTGAGATGCTTATCTCATACTAAAGTAGGCTCATTATCCCTAATCAGTGAGGATATAATGAGTTTACCACCCTTGGTTTAGGCTTAAGCTCATTATCTTATGCAACACACCAAAAACAATAAAAAACTTAAAACACAAAAACAAACAATAATCGTCTCCTCCGGGATTCTTTTCTCATTACATTCACTCTGAAAACGAGAACTTGCTTCTTCCGTCTAATGCAAGACAATTAGCACTCGAGACAGACGAGTCACACACTTGAGCATAGACAAGTAAGCAGTTCAAAGTAAATTAATTCCAGTCTCTTTGAGTCGAACTACGATGTTCTGACTTCCTCATTGCACGAAAGGATACGTAGGCATAACTTAACAGTTATCGAACAAAAGTCTCTTTGTCATCCCCCTCTTTCAGCTTTCTTTTCTATGCCTCATTCTTGAGCATCTCACTCTATTTTTTTGCACTGACACACTGTACATTTCTCCCTAGCTTTTTTATGCACAATCAGCACATACATTTCCCCTTTTAAACATGATCAAGTAAGCGTGGATCCTGTCGAGTACGACGGACGATCTGGGTGCTAATACCTTCCCAGGTCGTAACCAACCCCCTTTCTCAGTTTCTTTGGTTCGCAACAGTCTTATCCATACCCTTTTAGGTTTATGTAGCATTACCTTTCCTTCGGGATAAAAATGCCTTGCTGGCGACTATATTCAACCTCAACCTCCAACATCGCCGACAGTCCGCGTCTGCACCGGGATGAGAGTCCGGCGGGAGCGACAACTTGGCAACTTTGATGGGGACCTTTGCAACCAGGGCTTCAGGTTCTTTTGTGGGTTTCTCCTAGCGCTTGTTTGTTTGTGTTTATGGGGGTGTTATGTGCTATGTGTGCTTTTGTTTTTACTTTATTTATTTCTTTCTATATATCTTTATTTATCGCATTTACTTTATCACTTTCGTTTATTGTTTTATGCATTCAATTTATTATTATCATATCATGTGCTGGATTTTCTGGTTTGCCTTGGTGGGAGGGCTATTCTAGTGAGAAATGTCTAACACAAAGGCCTGAGTGACAGACATAGGATTATAGTGGCTTCATATTCTTTCCCATTACATTTCGATCTGATGCGGGAATATGAAAACACGGTTCAGACATGGGTTTCTTCTTGAGAACTCTGTGCTACAGATTTCCTGTAGTGCTAGGGCTATCTGGGAAGCCTGTTAAGTCTGGATGACCTTTTTAGATAACCTTCTGCATCTGAGGTGAATTAGAGGAGGATACTTTATAATTAGGGTAAACACTGTACCTTCGGGTTAGAAGTGTTTACACTTCTCATAATAGATCTGAATCTGAGGATCCTTGTTCTAGAACAATACCTGTGAGTGGGTGGGGTTGTTTACAGGTTTGCAGGAACCCTTAGCCTCAACATACCCTATTACTGGATTTTGTTTTAAGGTTACACTATTTTGGACTGATTCTATGAAACCCTGGACTTGTGACTCTTTATTTGAGTCCCCCACCTGGTTACTGGTTCTCAGACCTTCATTCGGAATTTTGAACACTCATGGACCCTATCAAAGTAATTGATAATCCAGCACCTGATCATGAACCCTTGCATATCATTCAGCATACCTCATACTGCATCATTTTAACATTTGTCTATTTGTTTTACAGGGTATCCACATTTTCTTTGGTTTGGTTTTGACCGTTCTTCTGCTCAGATATCTGCTTCAGTCATCTTCTTCAACTATCTACTTCAGCTATCTTCTTCAGTTATCTTCATCAACACCCATTATCAGTATGGATTCAACCAGGAAGAGCAACATCACTTACCATTTCTTCGAGTACCTCTAGCAGGCATCAGGCAGATACAGGCCCTTATCACCCCTGATCATGTCCTCTTATTCAGAGAGCATTATGGTGGGATCCGGGACATGATCATGGACTTGGATGCATCACAGAGGAGCATGATTCACACTTATCTTCAGTTTTATGACCCTCATCTCCGTTGTTTCACTTTCCCGGATTTTCAGAGAGGCACTATGTTGGAAGAGTATTCTATGTTGTTGGGTGTCCCTATCAGAAGAGAGATCCCTTTTAACCCTGAGATGACTGCTCCTAAGAATGAAGACATAGCCAAAGCTTTACATTTGGAAGCCACCATCATTGATCAGCATATGACCACCAAGGCTGGAATCCCAGGCCTTCATCTGGACTTCTTGATCACTTATGCTACAAAGCAGGCTACAACAAGAAATTGGGAATCTGTTTGTCCTCTCCTGGATCTTAGTATATATGGCTTCATTTTGTTTGCGGACAAGCCTAAGTTTGTAAGCAATAATGCTATCCATATCTTCATGCTCAAGAATCCAGTTCCCACCCTGTTAGGAGATTTCTATTACTCAGTGCATCAAAGAAATGAGAAGCAGAGAGGAAGACTGGTCAGATGTTGTGCACCTCTCTTATACATTTGGTTGATGAGACATATGCAAAAGACGAAAGCTTTCCTGAATCCACATCAATCAAGAAACTGGGTTAAGAGGATGATTGCCCTTACTTTAGAAGACATCGGGTGGTGTACTCAGAACACCAAGGGCAGGGACATAATTACAAGTTGTGGACAATATCCTAATGTGATTCTTATTGGAGTGAAAGGTTGCATCAATTACAATCCTTTGCTTTTCAGAAGACAGTTAGGGTATGCCTTGGTACATCCACCTAGGGAGAAGGACTTATCAGAGTCTCTTTATTGTGATATTCTGAACAATCATGCCATTGCCCGAAAAGCAACCTGGGCTTGGGACAATATACAGAATAAAGGAACTGCTATTCTGGGTAAGTGTAACAACATAGCTTCAGCTCAGTACATTGGATGGTCTCGCATCAGAGGACAAATCACTCGCATGCCATTCACCCTAGAAGATGTGCCAGGGTCATCAGCAGTAGAGCCCATAGCTACAGTGAGTCTAGAGGATTTTGAGAAGTTGAAAGAGAGGAATGCCCAGCTTTCTAAAGCTTTGAAGAAGACCCTTTGGGAAAGGAACGATGGTCGTCTGGACAATGAGAGGTTAGAGAAGCTCTGTATCGAGCATGAGACTAAGATAGAAAAAACAGAGGACGTCGCCAGAAAAGCCCGAGCAGGAGAACTGATATTGAAGAATGCTTGCAAAGAAGCCAAGATTCAGAAGGCCAGAGCTGAAAACTATCTAGAAGAGAGTCAGGCTAGATGGATCAAAATATCTGAAGCTCGCTTGCAAGAAGATCAGAAGACACAAGCAAAGATGGAGCTGTTGGAAGCCAATGAGAAGAAGAGTCAGGAAGCCCTGTTAGCAAGCCAGAAGGAAATTTCCGAGCTAAAACTTCTAGCGGGGTTGAGGAGATCAAAAGAACAAAACAAGTACCAGAAGATGACTAATGCGATTGCAACCAGAAACCTTCTCATCAGGACCATCACAGAGCACCCGGTTGGGCTAGTGATTGATGCTCTCCTAAAGGAAGTCAAGGAAGATGATCTTGGGTTGGATGTTTGATTTCTCTTTTACTTGTATTTTATTTTTGTTGTACTTTAATTATCCATGGTGATTTTGTTTGTATTCTGGACTTGATTGTATTTTGACCCATCGTGGGAACTTATTATAATCACAAACTATGTATTTTGGCATTTTGTAATGTTATGGTTTGTGTGTTACCTGGATCTGCTTATGGACTTCATTTCTCTTCAATATCTCCATCATTCCCAAAGGTCTGGAAGGTCAAAACCAAAGAACCAAACCAGATACCCTTGGAAGACAAATAGACATACTGCATTGCATGCTAACCTTGTTCTCTTTGTTTGGAAGGTGTTTTTGTTGTTGTTTTCTCACTTTGCCTGTGTGTTTCAGGAAATATTGCTCGCGGGAGGGTCTTTCTTGTCAATCGCATCCACAAATATCTGACCCGTAACAACCTTCCGAGTCTGCGGATGGATCAACTTCAGCAAAAACAGACAGATGTAAGGACTCAGATGACTGATGTGAGGACAGAAGTGATTACTCAGATGAATCAATTCATGGCTATGATGACTGGGCTAGCACAGACCCAAGAAAGATTGAGGGAGTTAGTCGAGCGGAAAACTCCAGACGAGAACCATCCAGGCACTGGAGGAACAAGTAACAATGCGCACAATCAGCCGCAAACAAATCCCCCAGAGTTTGGACCCCACATCAACCCTGAAGTCAATGTTATTGGAAATACCAAGAGAAACACTAGAGATCGTGTTCTACAGGAAGATCCTCAAGACGAGCAGTTTACAGTGTTGGGTGCTGGAGCTGATGAAGTTTATGATCGTCGTCTGGACGAAATATCTGAGAAGCTGAGATCCTTGGAGTCTCAAATCTCTCTGGGAATTTATGTGATGGATATGGGTTTAATAGAAGGAGTAAGGATTCCTCACAAGTTCAAACCTCCTTGCTTTGAGAAGTATAACGGTACCTCCTCTGCTCGTACCCATCTTTAATCTTTTATGGGGAGATTGAAAGCTTATACCATGGACGAGAAACTGTGGATGTTCTACTTTGAAGATAGTTTAACCGGGGCATCTATGGAGTGGTATTCTCACCTATCCAGAGCTATTGTCAGAAACTGGAAGGACTTAGCCGAGGCCTTTATACACTAATATTAGTACAACCTGGATATGGCTCCCAACAAGACCCTCCTAATGGGTATGTCTCAATCTTCAAGAGAAAGTTTCCGTGAATATGCTCAAAGGTGGAAACATCTTGTTGCTGCTGTCCAGCCACCTATGTCTGAAAGAGAAATGGCTGACATGTTCATGAACACATTGCAAGGAACCTGCATTGATTGGCTTGTCGCTTTCTCTTCTACCAGTTTTGCTAACATTGTTATAGCTGGTGAGAGAATTGAAACCCTATTGAAGATGGGTAAGATCTCTGACCATGGTGCTAGTTCCAGTAACGAAAGGAAACCCTTCTCAGGACCTAGAAGAACGGGTGAAACCAACTCAGTTCATATGGGCAGAGGTAGGCCTCAATACACGCAAAGATCAGTAGCTGCTGTCACCATTCCTGCTCCAACACCTCAGCAACAACACTTCCCACAGCAACAACAGTTTCCTCAACAATAGAGATCTTATAACAACAACAGTAGTCAACAACAACGTCCGTTCCAGCAAAGGACTTCACAAATCAACAGGGTTATCGATCCCATCCCGATGCCCTATGCAACTCTACTCCCACAGTTATTGAAGCTCAACCTGATTGAATTCAGAACCTTGACTCCACCTGATCCTTTGAATCTCTCAAGGAACTATGATGTCGACGCCATATGTGCTTTCCACTCCAATGCACCTGGCCATACAACAAAGAAATGCAGGGCTTTGCACATGAAAGTTCAGGACTTAGTTGATTTCAATACCGAATCACGGTGGACCGAGGATTAATTCCATCGAAGAGGACCAACCATATTTTCTAATTGATGACATTGCAAACATTCAAACACCACTGGCCGAAAGGAAAGCTCAGCTGTTGAAGTGCCAAGTGTTCCTGGTTGTGATGCCCATTGTGAAGCTTGCAAGATTTCTTCTAATGGTTGTGAAAACTTGAAGATTGGTATCAGTAGTCTTATCAAAGAAGGCATCCTACAAATCACTTCAACAGTTCCAACTCCTACAACTTCAACAAACACCTCTCCTACAACATCAGCAAACACCATTTCAACGGAATCTCCTACAAATTCAGCAAACATCATTCCAACGGAGTCTACTACAACAACAACAACCATCAATGAAGACATCTCAACGGTCACCATTTACTATGACCCAACAACCATCCATGTTCCGGATTCATTTGACGACAACTTTCAGCAACATCAACATCAACATCAACAATTCCCCACACCTGTGCCATCTCCAATCAGACCTCCTGTCACAATCTATTATGATCCACAAACTGTCACAACCCCTTCTTCTGCAGCAATCAGTCCAGTAACCATCACGGTACCTGGACCAATTCCATATGACCACAACAGTGTCGTGCCTTGGCACTACGGCTCAGATCTTTATTGCAACGGAAAGAAAGTCACTCTTGATTCATCAACTTCTACACCATAAATTGATAATGTCGGGGGAGGCGGAGGCTTCACTCGAAGCAGACGTCTCTCTGCCTCACAGTTCCCAAGAGTTAATGCCGAAGGAGAAGCTTCTTCCAAAGCTAAAGGCAAAAATGTGGTGCCAGAAGAACCTGCTGCAAAAAAAACTCAGAAGACACCCTTAGATCAGGATGTAGACGGGTTCATGAGAATTATCAAGAACAGTGACTACAAAGTTGTGGACCAACTCCATCAGACACCCTCCACGATCTCCATTTTATCTCTACTCATGTGTTCCGAAGATCACAAGAATGCATTGCTCAAAGTCTTGCATGCAACTTATGTGCCTGAGGAGATTACGGTTAATCAGCTAGAGACGGTGGTTTCAAATGTCAATACTAGTCATGGACTAGGTTTCACTGATGCTGATCTGACTTCGGAGGGACGTAACCACAATAAGGGTTTACATATCACCTTGGAATGTAAAGGTGTTGTACTTTCTCATGTCTTGGTTGACATCGGGTCATCTCTCAATGTTCTTCCAAAGAAAGCCTTGGTCAAGCTGGAATATGATTGTCTTGCACTCTGCCTGAGTAACCTTGTTGTGAGAGCCTTCGACGGTTCTAAGAGATTGGTTCTTGGAGAAATAGTGTTGCATGTGGTAATTGCCCCACAAATTTTCAAAAACTACCATCTATGTGATGGACATTCAGCCTGCCTACAGCTGTTTGTTGGGTCGACCATGGATTCATGCTGCTGGCGCAGTAACATCGACCCTTCACCAGAAGTTAAAATACGAGTGGGAGGGCCAAGTTATCACAATTTGTGGAGAATAGGACATCTTCGTCAGTCATCTAGCTACCTATAAGTACATAGAGATGGATGGGGAGATCCATGAGACAATGAGTCAGGGTTTCAAAGCTCTCAATGTCAATGAAGCAACAACTGAAGTGTCAGGTACTTCAATTGCTTCTTACAAATAGACTCGGAAGGTCATTGAAGACGGGAATGCCCAAGGCTGGGGAAAGTTGCTGCAAGTTCAGATTAAAGAAGACAAATTTGGTTTGGGTTACAGACCATCCCACAAGCTCAAGAGGAGGCTGCTGAAGCTCCCAAGTTCATAAGTGGGGGAATACTGACCCCATATGCTATCAACAGTGTGGAAGACGAGGCTGAAAGCGACTACAACCTGGAAAGCTGGATTCGTCCAAAAGTCACAGGCCAACAAGTCCTCAACTGGTCTTCCCAAGAAATTATAAGGGTTACTGCTGCAGAGTAATTATTATTTCCTGTTTAAGCATGCATCAAGTCCTGCATCTTGCCCAAGGTGTCAGGACTCATTTTGTAATAGGGCGATATATGTATTTTGTGCAAATGGAATATTAATGAACAATGGACATCTTTTGCAAACAATCTTTTTCGCTCACTGTCTTTTCATTTTTGTTATTTTCGCACAAAAAAATAAATGGCAATGTTTTTCTTAATAAACTTCATTCACTTTTTCTAAATAAGATAAAATCAATCACTAAAATGAAAAACTCTCAACCCTTGCAGAGATAGCCCTACAGAATGCACCGACAATGACACTGCTATGACCTGGTATGACTTCGACAATCCGATTAATCAAGCAGGTGGAGGGGTTGATGAAGACTATGATTTGCCCGAAGAGTTTGCCAGGTTATTGAGACAAGAGGAAAAGGTGATTGCTCCTCATCAGGAGGAAGTTGAGACTATCAATCTTGGTCCGAAGAAGATGTGAAAGAGGTGAAGATCGGGGCCAGTGTGCAAGCTCTAGTGAAAGAACAAGTTATCAATATGCTACGAGAATATGTCGATGTCTTTGCTTGGTCCTATCAAGATATGCCAGGTTTGGATACAGATATCGTCATGCACAGACTACCATTGAAAGAAGATTGTACGTGAGTCAAACAAAAGTTGTGCCGTACTCGCCCATACATGGCCATGAAAATCAAAGAAGATGTACAAAAGCAGTGGGACATCGGTTTTCTTGCTGTAACTAGTTACCCGCCGTGGGTTGCTAACATTGTACCCGTACCTAAGAAGGATGGCAAGGTGCGTATGTGCGTGGATTACTGGGATTTGAACAGAGAAAGCCCGAGAGATGACTTCCCATTACCTTACATTAATGTATTTGTGGATAACACGGCTCAGTTCTCGGTATTTTCTTTCGTGGATGGATTTTATGGATACAATCAAATTAAGATGTCACCTGAAGACATGGAGAAGACAACCTTCATCACACCCTGGGGCATGTTCTGCTACAAAGTAATGTCGTTTGGTCTGAAGAACGCTGGTGTAACATATCAACGGACTATGGTAACATTATTCCACGATATGATCCATAAATAAATCGAGTGCTATGTGGATGATATGATTGCCATGTCCCTTACAGAGGAAGAGAATTTGGTGAATCTATTGAAGTTGTTCAAGCATCTGAGAAAGTATCAGTTAAGGTTGAACCCCAACAAATGCACATTCTGGGTACGTTCTGGTAAGTTGTTGGGTTTTATTGTAAGAGGAAAAAGAATTGAGGTTGATCCCGACAAAGTCAAAGCTATTCAGGAAATGTCTGCACCTAAGACTGAGAAAGAAGTTCGAGGGTTCTTAGGTAGATTGAACAACATCTCAAGGTTCATATCTCATCTCACTACAACCTGCGAACCCTTGTTCAAGCTGTTAAGAAAAGAGCAAACAGTCAAGTGGAACGATGATTGTCAGAGAGCTTTTGACAAGATCAAAGAATATCTGCAAGAACCTCCAATTCTCATGCCTCCAGTTGAAGGAAGACCTCTAATCATGTATCTTATAGTTGATGTGCTTTAGCGTGGGATGCTCTCCGACTAAGACAGTATATGTTGACTCATACTACATTATTGATCTCAAATATGGATCCAGTCAAGTACATATTTGAGAAGCCAACACTTACCATAAGGGTTGCAAGATGGCAAATGATTCTAACAGAATATGACATTCAGTACACCTCTCAGAAAGCCATCAAGGGCAGTTTATTGTCTGACTATCTGGCTGAGCAACCCATTGATGATTACCAGCCTATGAGATTTGATTACCCTGATGAAGACATCATGTTATTAAAAGCAAAAGATTGTGAAGAGCCTATTCACACTGAAGGGCCTGACATAGAAGAAGCATGGATTATGATGTTTGGTGGGGTAGTTAATTGCAACGGTCGCGGGGTTGGTGCAGTGCTTATTACAACCGAGGGAGTCCATCTGCCTTTCTCAGCAAAGCTCACCTTTTCCTGCACTAACAACAAGGCAGAATACGAAACTTGTATCATGGGTCTTGAGGAAGCCATTGACCTCAGGATCAAAACCTTGAATGTATTCGGAGATTCGGCTTTGGTAATCAACTAGACCAACGACAAATGGTACACTCATCAGGAGCATCTGGTTCCCTACCGTGACTATACGAGGAGATTGTTGACCTTCTTCACAACAGTTAAGCTTGAATACATTCCTCAAGATGAGAATCAGTTTGCAGACGCTTTGGCTACCATTTCTTCCATGATCAAAGTACAGACTGCCAATTATGTACCTTTGATTTTGGTATCCATACTGGACCGACCGGCATATGTATTATCTGTGGACACTGTCACTTCTAACAAGCCTTAGTACCATGACATCAAATGCTTCTTAGAGACTCAGACATACCCACCTGGGGCATCGTCAAACGATAAGAAGACATTAAGAAGGCAAGATGGCAGTTTCTTCCTCAATGCTGATGGTTCTTTATACAAGCGAAACTTCGACATGGTCTTGCTGAGATGTGTTGACAAGAAGGAAGCAGACCTACTAATACACGAAGTACATGATGGTTCTTTCGGTACCCATGCCGGAGGACATGCAATGGCAAAGAAATTATTAAGATCAGGTTACTACTGGATCACAATGGATGCAGACTGTTGTGCTTATGCCAGAAAATGCCACAAATGCCAGATTTACACAGAAAAAGTGCATGTGCCTCCGAATCCTTTGATCGTAATGTCTTCACCTTGGACCTTCTCCATGTGGGTGTAAACACCCCAAATTTTCCCTCACTCTTCATCACACCATGGCTTGTGATCTTTCATTATTGCATTAACATAAGCATACCATCTCATATTGCATTTTTGTTTCACTGCATAGTTCAAGTTCATCTGCATCTAGGGTTTGTGATCTGAGCAATCCAAGATTCCATCTGAGCCATCCCAAAGGTCTCAAAGTGTTCCAAGAGGGTCCATGTGTGTTCTATCATCATATTATGTCCCTCAAAGTTCATAGAAGTCAAGAGATCACAAGAACTGGCAAGGCATGGAAGCAGAGCTAGGGTTTTCACTACACAGATGACCAAAATTAGGGTTTTGGTTTCAGAGGCCTCAACTCCAAATTTTTGGGCCATTCTTGTTTCTAATGTTCTTAAGATGCTATAAGGAGCATGTGTGCCATGTTTGATTCTGGGAAAAGAGATTGAGTTTTAGAGACCTAGGGAGAGAGTTGAGGTTTTTGCTCGCCGGAGAAGATGACCGGAACACTGTTCCGGTCATCTGAAAGTTGTCAGGGTTAATGACGTGTAATTAGCTAGGTTTGAATTCTGACCCTAGGATCTTGTGTTGGCGCGTGTTTTGAATGGTCCAGATCATTTCATTAACCCTAATCCAGTTTAATTTTAATTAATTAAGTCAGGATTATTCCCAGCCCTTGGATTACGCACTGGTCAACCCTATTTCCCCCAGTTTGAATCTGGACCCTCAGATGTGATTACTTCCCCTTTATTTCATTTTTATTTTATTTTCTTTGTATTTTATTTCTTATATTTATTAAAAATAGCAAAAATGATTTAAAAATTCTGGAAATTTTTGTCAAGACTTTTATTAATTTTCAGAAACCAAAAATATTTTTATTTTTATTTTTTGCATATAAAAAATATTTTTAAATCATTTAAATGTTATTTTTAATTATTTAATCCTTTTTAATTAATAAAAAATACATTTAAGTATTTAAAAATCACTAAAAAAAATCAAAGAGCATCCTTAGACATTTAGAAGCATTTACAAACTCACCTTACAAATTTCTTTTTGGTTTTGATCACACTTTGATATTTTTTAATGAATTAGGGTTCTTAAAATGTTCATTTTATAACCCTAACTTCAAACATTCATAACCCTAGAACCAAGTTGAGTTTGTGAATGGTTCTTTTTGCATTGTTCTAGGCATGGCCTCTAGTTTCTTAAACATTTTTGTTTCATTTTTATCTTGCATTTTCAAATTATTTGGCATTTTGCATTGAAGATCACCCAAAAACCCTAAGTAACTTAGAAAATCCATAACTTCTCCTAGGTTTAGCTACTGACCTCCCCCTTTGGATTGTAACCTAGTATAGGTTTAGGGTTCCTTTGAGTGCATTTTCAATTTTTTATCTTGTGCATTGCTTCTGTTTTGTTCATGTGCATCTCATACATTCATAAAACCCTAATTTTACATGTTCATTTGCATTCATCTTGCATATGCATCCATACATGAACTTTCCATGACATTTCATGCATTCATATGTCATCTTAGACATCTTAGGACATGTTATAATCATGATTGATCATTCCTTCATTCATTTTCCATGATTTGCATTCATTTCCTTTCATTAACTCTCATGAACTTTCAAACTTCAAAGCATGCTTACATGACATCTCATCTTTGTATGATCATACATATGCATTTGGTATGCCTTTGCATCATTTCATATGACATTAACATTGCATAATCACTTCTGACTATGGTCATTTTATCTCATTTCATTTCATTTCCTTATGCTTTACATCTTATGCATTCATGCTAACATTTTCAGGTGGTAAGTTACTTTGAGAAGTGGATTTTCCTTCACTTCTAAGTTTCGCTTCATCTCTTTCATATGCATCTTGCTGGTTTCTTTGAAGTGAACTTGTTCACTTGTGTTCATATCTCACTTTCTTTCTTTAAGTTACTTATCTTCTTCAATGAAGTAAGTAACTTATTTTTCTGCTTCTTCCTCCTTTCTTCTGCTTATTCCATTGGTGGCTTTCTTGAAGACTTCTCTTGAGCCTCATAAACCATAGGATAACCAAGCATGATAATTTTAGGGTTGTATATAGTCCCCCTTTAGTCTTTCACCTTTGAGTCTTCTTTGAGTCTCTCTCCTCATCTTCATAATCAGAGACTAAACTCTTAAAGCTTTAGGACTTTGGAATTAGGGTTATGCCTGCATCCTTCTCTTAGGATGGAGTGTATAAATTTAATCCTAAGTGTTAAACCTTTAATTTGTTTAAACCTCTTAATCAATTCATCTTAATAATCACTAAGACTTCATCTTATAACTTGGGCCTTACATTAGGGTTCTAATTCTTCCGTTATGGTTAAAAAGGACTAATCCTAGTGTTTAATGGACAAGTCCCCCTCAAGTTGTCTTACAAACCATAAAACGCATTTCTTAATCTCATCCCTTAATTAAAATCCACTTAATAAAGGCTTTGTGTTATATAATGAATTTAATCCCTAACCATGGATTAAGTTGAGGTATCTTCCTCAGCTTAATTGTTCTCATCTATTATCCTTCTATTAGGATGGTGTAATGAGCCACTAATCAGTGATTAGAGATTAAACTCATTACTTAACACTAAACAAAAACCCAAAAAACATCTAAATAATCATAAGTAGGTTAATGATCTTAATCCTACATCATCATGGTAATTAAGTTGAGATACTTATCTCATACTTAAGTATTCTCATTATCCCTAATCAAGGAGGATATAATGAGTTTACAAGCCTTTGATTTAGGCTTAAGCCCATTAACGTATGCAAAACACAAAAAACAATAACAAAACTGAAAACACAAAAACAAACAATAATCGTCACCTCCAGGATTCTTTTCTCATCACACCCATTCATAAACGAGAACTTTCTTCTTCCGTCTAATGCAAGACAGTTAGCACTCGAGCCAAACGAGTCATACACTTGAGCATAGGCAAGTAAGCAGTTCACAGTCAAATTATCTTTCAGTCTCTTTGAGTCGAACTACGGTGTCCTGACTTCCTCATTGCACGCGAGGATACATAGGCATAACTTAACAATTATCGAACAAAAGTCTCTGTGACTTCCCCCTCTTTTAGAATTCTCTTTTAAGCCTTAGTTCCTGAGAATTCACCTTTTTGCACTAACACTTGTACATTCTTTTCCAGATTTTGCACACAGATAGCACATACACATACCCCTTTTAAACACAAACTTTTCAGCGTGGATCCCGTCGAGTACTACGAACAATTTGGGTGCTAATACCTTCCCAGGTTGTAACCAACCCCCTTTCTCAGTCTCTCTAGTTCGCAACCGTCTTATCCATCTTTTTTCTAGGTTTATGCATCATTACCTTTCCTTTGGTATACAAATGCCTAGATGGCGACTCTATTCATTTCACCTTCATCTTTTCCTTTCGCCAACCGTTCGCGTCTGTACCCTATCTGACTAGTTGTCTTTTCGGGGGAGCGACAGCTTGGCGACTCTGCTGGGGACTTATATTGTAATCGGGGCTTCTGGTTCTTTTTGTGGATTGCTACTAGCGCTTGTTTGATTTGTGTTTATGGGGATGTTATGTGCTACTTGTTCTTATTGTTTATTGCTTTATTTATTGCTTTCTGTACAACTTTATTTATTGCTTTCATTTACAGTTTTATGCATTTCATACTGTTATTATCATATCATTGGTGCTGGATATGTGTTTACCTTGGTGGGAGGGACTTTTGAGTGATTAAGGTTCCATACCAGGGACCTGAGTGACACATAGGATAGAGTGGCTTCATATTCTTTCCCATTCCATTTCGGTCTGGTGCGGGAATATGAAACACGGTTCAGACATGGGTTTCTTCTTGAGAACTCTGTGCTACGGATTTCCTGTAGTACTAGGGCTATGTAGGAAGCCTGCTAAGTCTGGATGACCTTTTATGACCTTCAGCATCTGAGGTGAATTAGAGGAGGATCTTTTATGGTTATTGTAAACACTGTACCTCCGGGTTAGAAGTGTTTACACTTCTCATAACTGATCCAAGTCTGAGGATCCTTGTTCTAGAACAATACATGTGAGAGGGTTGGGATGTTTACAGGTTTGCAGGAACCCTTGGCCTCATCATACCCTATTACCAGTTTTGTTTTAAGAATTCATCATTTTGGATAGTTCTTTTGAAACCCTGGACTTATGACTCTTTATTTGAGTCCCCCACCTGGTTACTGGTTTTTTAAGCCTCCATCCAGACTTAAGAGCACACATAGACCCTATCAAGGCAGATAACAAATCCAACACTTGATCCCAAACCCTTTGCATATCATTTTGCATACATCATTTTGCATCATTTAACATTTGCCTATTTGTTTTACAGGGTATCCACCTTCTTATCTTTGGTTTGGTTTTGACCTGTTTTGCTGCTCAGGCTTCCTCAGTTATCTGCACCAGCACCTTCATCAGTTTGTCTTCATCAGAGACTCTTCATCAGTTTGTCTTCATCAGAGATTCTTTACAGCCTTCTTCACCAGTGATCTTCATCAGAGACCCTTCTTCAGCGTCTTTTTCACTGACCTTTATCAGTTGTTACTCTCAGTTTTCCTCACCAGCATCCAATATCAGCATGGACACTTCCAGGAAGAGCAACATCACCTATCACTTCTTTGAGCCCACTCTGACAGGCATCAGAAAGATCCAGTCTCTCATCACTCCTGATCATGTCCCATTATTCAGGGAATATTATTGAGGCATATTGGACATGATCATGGACCTGGATGCATCCCAGAGGAGCATGATTCACACCTGTCTCCAGTTTTATGATCCTCCTCTCAGATGCTTCACATTCCCTGATTTTCATTTGGGACCTTTGCTAGAAGAATTTTACATGTTGTTAAGTGTACCTATCAGGAGAGGGATTCCCTTCAACCCTGAGATGGTTGCTCCCTAGAATGAAGATATAGCTAAGTCCTTGCATTTGGAGCCTACCCTCATTGATCAGAGCATGACCACCAAGGCTAGGATTCCAGGCCTTCACTTGGACTTCTTGATTTCCCAGGCCACCCTGCATGCTGCAGCAGGGAAGTGGGATGTTGTTTGTGCACTTCTAGCCCTCAGCATATATAGAGTTATCTTGTTTGCAGACGAGCCAAAGTTTGTAAGCGAGAATGCTATTCACCAGTTCATATTGAGGAATCCAGTTCCTACCTTGCTTGGAGACTTTTACTACTCAGTGCATCAAAGAAATTAGAAGCAAAGGGGGAGATTGGTCAGATGTTGTGCACCCCTCTTTTACTGTTGGTTGTTAAGGCACTTGCCGATGTCAGACACCTTCCTGAATCCTCATCAGCCAAGGAACTGGGCTAAGAGATTGATTGCCCTTACATCAGAAGACATCAGATGGTGCACTCAGAGCACCAAGGGCAAAGACATCATTACTAGCTGTGGGCAATATCCTAATGTGCCTTTGATTGGAGTAAAAGGCTGCATCAACTACAACCATTTGCTTTTCAAGAGACAATTAGGGTATGCTTTGGTTCATCCCCCAAGAGGGCAAGACTTGACAAAAACCCTCTATTGTGACATCCAGCACAACTTTGCTATTGTCAGACAGGCAGCTTGGGCCTGGGACAACATTCAGACTAAGGGGACAGCCATTCTGGGCAAGTGCAACAATATAGCTTTAGCTCAGTATCTTGATTGGTCTCGTACTAGGGAGCAGATCACCCGGATGCCATTCACCTTAGAGAATACACCTGAACCATCAGCAGTGCAGCCTGCAGCCACTGTCAGTTTAGAGGAGTTTGAGAAATTGAAGGAAAGGAATACTCAGCTCTCTGAAGCCTTGAATAAGACCCTCTAGGAGAGAAATGACAGCCGTCTAGATAATGAAAGGTTAGAGAAGCTCCGGGTTGAGCACTTGACCAAGATTGAGAAGACAAATGACTACATCAGAAAGGCTAGAGCAGGGGAACTAGTACTGAAGAATGCTTGCAAGGAAGCTAAGACTCAGAAGGCTAGAGCTGAGCATTATCTAGAGGAGAGCCAGGCTAGGTGGATCAGGATCACTGAGGCTCGTGCACAGGAAGATCAGAGAACTCAAGCTAAGATAGAACAGTTGGAGGCTAGTGAGAAAAAGCATCAGGCAGCTTTGTTGACATCACAGAAGGAGATCTCTGAGTTGAAACTCCGGGCGGGGTTGAAGAGATCAAAGGATCAGGATAAGCACGAGAAGTTGACCAGTGCCATTGCCACCAGGAAACTTCTCATCAGGCCCATTACAGAGCATCCAGTAGGTCCAGTGACTGAGGCTCTCCTGAAAGAAGTCAGGGAGGATGACTTTGGATTGGATGTTTGATTTCCTTGTATCTGTATTTCCTTTTGTCTGTACTTTTGATTTTGTTGTTGTATTTTGACCCACCACAGGGACTTTATTGTAATCAAACTATGTATTTTCACATTTTTGTAATATATTGGTTTGTATTATTTTTTTGGGCATTATCTCTCTTCAACACCAGCATTTCCTCGAGGTCTAGAAAGGTCAAAACCAAAGAACCAAACCGGATACCCTTGGAAGACAAATAGGCATCCTGCATTGCATACTAACATCATTTCTTTGTTTTGTAGGTTTATGTTTTGTTCTTGTTTCTCACTTTGTTGTGGTTTCAGGAAACATTGCTCGTAGAAGAGTGTTCCCCGTCAATAGAGTGCACAGGTATCCGACAAGAAACAACCTTACAGGATTACAAATGGATCAAGTTCAGCAAGACATGACTGAAGTGAGAGCCCATATGGCCAATGAGAGGACATAAATGAGGGCCCAAATGAATCAATTCATGGCAGTAATAACTGGTTTGGCTCAGAGCCAGGAGAGACTGAGATAGTTAGTCGAACGGAAAACTCCCGAGGAAAACCATCCAAGTACAGGGGGTACCAGCAACAACGATCACGTACAGCCTCGTACTGATCCACCAGAATTTGGACCTCATCTGAACCCAGACATCAATACCATAAGAAACACCCAAGGTAACACTGGAGGAAGGGCTTTGCAGGAATACCCTCAAGAAGAACAATTTACGGTTGTTGGGGCTGGAGACGAAGTTTACGATCGTCGATTGGATGAAATTGCAGAAAAGCTAAGGTCTCTTGAATCCCAAAACTCTTTGGGTTTTGATGTCATGGACATGGGATTGGTGGAAGGGGTTAGAATTCCTCACAAGTTCAAACCCCATTATTTTGAAAGATATAATGGCACATGCTGCCCATGTACCCATCTTCAGTCTTTCTTGGGGAGATTGAAAGCCTACACCATGGATGAGAAACTGTGGATGTTTTACTTCGAGGATAGCTTGACAGGGGCATCCCGAGAATGGTACTCCCACTTGACCAGAGCCACAGTAAGGAATTGGAAATACTTAGCTGAAGCTTTCATTCGTCAATATCAGTATAATCTGGATATGGCTCCAAATAGAACCTTTTTGATGGGAATGTCACAGTCTTCCCGTGAAAGCTTTAGAGAGTATGCCCAAAGGTGGAGGAAACTAGCTGCTGTCGTTCAACCCCCGATGTCAGAAAGGGAGATGGCAGACATGTTCATGAATACTACCCAGGGTACCTATATTGACAGATTGGCTGCCTTTTCTTCCACCAGCTTTGCAGACGTGGTGATAGCTGGGGAAAGAATTGAGAGCTTACTAAAGATGGTAAAGATCTCCGACAACGGTGCCAGCTCAAGCAGTACAAGGAAATCATTTGCTGGGCCCCGTAGATCTGGTGAAACAAATTTTGTACATGTGGGAAGAGGAAGACCCCAATATCTGCCCATATCAGTTGTTGCCGTCACTATTCTTACTCTACCTCCTCAGTATACTCAACAACCACAACACTTTCCGCAACAACCACAGTTTCCTCAACAAAGATCTTACAACAAAAATAACAACAATCAACAACAACGCCCTTTTCAACAGCGACCATCTCAGATCAACAGGGTGATTGACCCTATTCCAATGCCATATGCCACATTGCTGCCACAACTCCTAAAGCTCAATCTGGTTGAGTTAAGGACATTGACTCCACCTGATCCTCAGAACCTTCTGAGAAATTACGATGTCAACGCTAGGTGTGCTTTTCATTCCAATGCACCTGGTCACTCCACGGAAAAATGCAGGGCTCTGCATATGAAGGTCCAGGATCTAGTAGATTCAAAGGCCCTGAACTTTGCACCACCTCCCAATGTCATGAAAAATCCTATGGCAAGCCACAGTGGGCCAAGGATTAATGAAATAGAGGAAGGCTCACCCATGAGTTTAATAGAAGATATTGCAAGTATTCAGACACCTCTGACAGAGGTTAAAGCCTAGCTTTTGAAATGCCAAGTGTTTCCAGGTTGTGAGGCCTGTTGTTAGTCTTGCAAGGTTTCCAAGAACGAGTGCGCGATTTTGAGGAATGGCATCAATGGCCTGATCAAAGAGGGCATTCTGCAAATAACAATAACGACTTCTATAACACCAGCAACTCCTTTTTCAACGACAAATGATTCTCCTACAACTGCAACAACAATTGTTCCTACCGATTTGTCTAC
Organism: Lathyrus aphaca; assembly: GCA_963966055.1. Classification (NCBI taxonomy): domain Eukaryota; kingdom Viridiplantae; phylum Streptophyta; class Magnoliopsida; order Fabales; family Fabaceae; genus Lathyrus; species Lathyrus aphaca. Next base: position 180,381,981 of record OZ014523.1, read on the forward strand.
AACTTTAGAAACCACCTCATCCATCATTTCAACAAACAACAGTTCCATTTCATCTCCTTCTACAACTTCAGCAATCACCAACAACGACGTCTCCACAATTACTATTTATTATGACCCTACAACGGTCCCAAACTCCAACAATTATCAACAACAATCTCAACAACAGTTTCAGCAACAATCAAGCTTCAATTCATCACCTTCAACATCCACAAGAAGTCCTGTCACTATCTTCTATGATCTGCATACAATAATGGTTCCAACATCTGCTGCAGTGAGTCCAGTCACCATCACGGTGCCAGGGTCTATTCCATATGATAAAGACAACGATGTACCATGGCATTATGGTGCAGACCTTTACTGCAATGGAGAAAAAGTCCTTCTTGATTCTTCGGTTCACACCCCCCAAGTGGATAATGTCGGGGGAGGTGTAGGCTTCACCAGAAGCGGATGCCTCTTCGCGTCATAAGCTCCAAAGACCAATATTGAGTCAGAGGCTGCTGCCAAAGCCAAAGGAAAAAGTGTGATACCTGAAGAATCTGCATAAAAACATACTCATAAATCGTCCTTCGATCAAGATGTGGATGAATTTATGAGGATAATTAACAGAAGTGACTACAAAGTTGTGGATCAGCTCCACCAAACTCCTTCTAAGATCTCTATATTATCCCTGCTGTTGTGTTCCGAAGCTCATCGGGATGCACTACTCAAAGTTCTGCACACTGCCTATGTGCCAGAGGAGATCACAGTGAATCAGCTTGAAACAGTAGTGTCTAATGTCAATACAAGCCATGGGCTAGGTTTCATCAATGCTGATTTAAACACAAAAGGACGTCACCACAACAAGGCTTTGTACATCACCTTGGAGTGCAAAGGGGTTGTACTCTCTCATGTTCTTGTGGACACTGGGTCTTCACTCAATGTCTTGCCGAAGAAAGCTCTTGTCAAGCTCAAATTTGATGGTATAGCTCTCCTACCAAGCAATCTGGTGGTCAAGGCATTTGATGGCTCCAAGAGGTCTGTTCTTGGAGAGGTGGAGCTGCTAGTGATAATCGATCCGTAGGTCTTTCAGACTACTTTCTATGTGATGGACATTCAGCCGGCCTACAGCTGTTAGTTGGGTCGACCATGGATTCACATCGCTAGCGCAGTAACGTCGACCCTTCACCAGAAATTGAAATAAGAGTGGGAAGGAAAGATTATCACCATATGTGGTGAAGAGGACATCTTTGTTAGCCATCTGGCTACGTACAAGTACATTGAGATGGATGGTGAAATCCATGAAACCATGTGCCAAGGGTTCGAGGCACTGAACGTCAATGAGGAGACGACTGGAGTATTTGCTGCATCCCAGGAGGATAGGATGAGTACTTCAATTGTCTCCTATCAGCAAGCCCGAAAGGTTGTTGAAGATGGTAATGCCCAAGGCTGGGGCAAGCTGCTGCCGGTGGAGAAGAAGGAGGACAAATTAGGTTTGAGTTACAAACCATTCTGACAAGATCAATCAGAGGCTGCTAAAGAGCCCAAGTTCATCAGTGGGGGATGCTCACCCCAGATGCTGTTAACAACCTGGAAGACGAGGCGGAAAGAGACCGCAACCTTAAGAGTTGGATACGTCCAAGGATCCTGGGGCACCAAGTCCTTAACTGGTCTTCCCAAGAAATTATAAGGGTTACTCCTGCAGAGTAATTATTATTTCCTGCTTTTTTTCAGCATGCATCAAGTCCTGCATCTTGCCCAAGGTGTCAGGACTCATTTTGTAATAGGTCCATATTGTAATTTTGTGCAAATGGATTATCAATGAATATCGGAAATCTTTTGCAAACAAGTCTATTTTTCGCTGACTGTCTTTTCATTTTTCGCTTTTGTACAAAACAATAAAATGGCAATGTTTTCAAAATAAATAACTTCATTTTATACTTTTCTAAACAAGATTAAAATTGATCACTAAAACGAACAAATATCAACCCTTGCAGAGATTATCCTCCAGATTGCATCGACAATGGCACTGTTATGACCTTGTATGACTTCGACAATCCAATTATTCAAGCTGATGAAGGGGTTGAAGAAGACTATGAGTTACTTGAAGAGTTAGCCAGGTTGTTGAGGCAAGAAGAGAAAGTGATTACTCCTCATTAGGAGGAGGTTGAAACAGTTAATCTCGGTACCAAAGAGGATTTAAAAGAATTGAAGATTGGGGCCAGTCTGCAAGCTTCAGTAAAAGAACAGTTCATTGACATACTTCGGGAATACGTCGACGTCTTTGCTTGGTCCTATCAAGACATGCCAGGTCTAGATACGGATATTGTAATGCACAAGCTGCCATTAAAAGAAGATTTCCCTCCAGTGAAGCATAAGCTACGCCGTACTCTCCCGGATATGGCCATGAAGATTAATGAAGAAGTACAAAAGCAGTGGGATGTCGGTTTCCTTGCTGTAACTAGTTACCCGCTGTGGGTTGCTAACATTGTACCTGTGCCTAAGAAAGATGGAAAAGTACGAATGTGTGTGGATTACCGGGATCTGAATAGAGCTAGCCCAAAGGATGATTTCCCATTACCTCACATTGATGTATTGGTCGACAACACAGCTCAGTTCTCGGTTTTTTCCTTCATGGATGGATTTTCTGGGTATAATCAGATCAAGATGTCACCCGAAGACATGGAGAAAACAACCTTCATCACACCTTGGGGCACATTTTGTTACAAGGTAACATTATTCCACGACATGATCCACAAAGAAATTGAATGCTACGTGGATGATATGATTTCCAAGTCCCTCACTGAAGAAGACCATCTGGTAAATCTACTAAAGTACCAGCTGAAGCTAAACCCCAACAAATGCACATTCGGGGTACGTTTCGGTAAGCTGCTGGGATTTATCGTAAGTGAGAAGGGAATTGAAGTTGATCCTGACAAAGTCAAAGCCATTCAAGAGATGCCTGCACCTAAGACTTAAAAGGAAGTTCGGGGGTTTTTAGGTAGATTGAACTACATATCAAGGTTCATATCTCATCTTACTGCAACTTGTTAGCCCCTGTTCAAATTGCTAAGAAAGGAACAAACGGTTAGGTGGAGCGAACAGAAGACTTTTTACAAAATTAAGGAGTACCTACATAACCTCCCATTCTTATGCCTCCAGTTGAAGGAAGACCTCTAATAATGTACCTGACAATATTAGAAGGATCAATGGGGTGTGTGTTGGCCAGCATGACGAGTCTGGTCGAAAAGAGTATGCAATATACTACCTAAGCAAAAAGTTTACCGACTATGAACAACGTTATTCACTGCTCGAGAAAACTTGTTGTGCTTTAGCGTGGGCTGCTCGCCGACTAAGATAGTATATGTTGACTCACACTACTTTGTTGATCTCAAAAATGGACCCCGTCAAATACATATTTGAGAAGCCAGCGCTTACCGGAAGTGTTGCAAGATGGAAAATGATTCTGACAGAGTATGATATTCAGTACACATCTCAAAAAGCCATCAAAGGCAGTGTACTGTCTGACTATCTAGCTGAGCAACCCATTGATGATTACCAGCCCATGAGATTTGATTTCCCTGATGAAGACATCATGTACCTAAAAGAAAAAGATCATGAAGAGCCTGTTCACACTGAAGGACCTGACCCAGAAGAAGAATGGACAATTATGTTTGATGGGGCTGTCAATATGAATGGTCGTGGAGTTGGTGCAATGCTCATTACACCTAAAGGAGTTCATATGCCTTTCTCGGAAAAACTCACCTTTTCCTGCACTAACAACGAAGCTTAATACGAAGCCTGTATCATGGGTCTTGAGGAAGCCATTGATCTCAGGATCAATACCAACGGAAATTGGTACACTCACCAAGAGCATCTGATTCCATACCATGACTACACGAGGAGATTATTGACTTTCTTCACAACAGTCAAACTTGAGTATATCCATCGGGATGGAAATCAGTTCGCAGATGCTTTAGCTACCATTTCCTCCATTATCAAGGTTCAAAATGCAAATTATGTGCCTCAAATTTCGGTATCCAGACTAGACCGACCATCATATGTATTCTTCGTGGACATTGCTAAAGATGACAAGCCGTGGTTCCATGACATCAAATGCTTCTTAGAGGATCAAACATACCCACCTGGGGCATCATCCAATGATAAGAAAACATTAAGAAGGCTAGACAGTAGTTTCTTCCTTAATGTTGATGGTTCACTATACAAGCGAAACTTTGACATGGTTCTTCTCAGATGCGCTGATAAGAAAGAAGCAGACTTGCTGATGCACGAGGTGTACGAAGGCTCTTTCGGTACCAATGCTGGAGGACATAAATGGCTAAGAAATTTTTAATATCAGGTTACTACTGGATCACAATGGATGCAGACTGTTTTGCATATGCCATAAAGTGCCACAAATGCCAAATCTACGCAGACAAAGTACATGTGCCTCTGAATCCTTTGAACGTGATGTCTTCACCTTGGCCCTTTGCCACGTGGGGCATTGACATGATTGGAAAGATCGAACCGACTGCTTCAACTGGCCACAGATTCATCCTATTAGCCATTGATTACTTCACCAAATGGGTTGAAGCAGTTTCGTAAGCCAACGTCACCAGACAAGTGGTAGCCAGATTCCTGAAAAGAGACATTATCTGTCGATATGGACTTCCCGAGCAAATCATTACTGATAATGGTTCCAATTTTAACAATAAAATGGTGGCAAAACTATGTCGGGACTTCAAAATTCAACATCACAACTCTTCTCCTTACAGGCCAAAGATGAATGGCGCGGTTGAGGCGGCTAACAAAAACATTAAGAAGATTGTGCAAAAGATGGTGGTTACATATAAAGACTGGCATGAGATGCTACCATTTTCCTTGCATGGGTATCGAACCTCAATCAGAACGTCTACTGGGTACTGATGGAGGCAGTCCTACCTGTTGAAGTTGAGCTACCCTCCTTACGGGTATTGATGGATGTAAAGCTGAATGAAGTAGAGTGGGTCCGGTCTCGGTACAATCAACTAAATCTGATTGAAGAGAAGGGATTAGCTGCTATCTATCATGGGCAGTTATATCAGAAAAGAATGAAGAAAGCCTTCGATCAGAAAGTTAGGCTTCGGGAATACCAAGTAGGAGATCTTGTGCTGAGAAGACTTCTTCCTCCTCATACAGACCACAGGGGCAAGTGGACTCCTAATTACGATGGCCCATTCATAGTAAAGAAGGTTTTCTCTGGCGGAGCACTGATGCTCATTACTATGGATGGTGAAGATTTCTTATCCCATGTGAATTCAGATGCAGTTAAAAAATACTTCGCATAAAATGACCCGCTGGACATAAAAACAGAATGTAAGTCCAGGAAAAAATAGGGCATCCCGGCGAGTCAAAAACAGAATAAAAGACTCGGGCAAAAACAAGGGACAAATCAGAAAAATGTACACCCGCTGAGTTGAAAAGCCGCATTGGACAGCTCAGGCAAAAATGGGTATCCCTGTGAATTGAAAACCCGAAAGGGTGATCCACACAAAATCAGGGAATAAGCGAACAACTGCATTCTGAATTCGTCAATATCACTCACAACATGGCAAGCTTCGAAAGGATAAAGCATCAATCCAAATCAACCTTCTTCAGAAAGCATGATGAGAAGAACGTCAAGGTCATACAAGTCATAGCAAAGGAAGCTCACTGAAGCGTCGTCAACATTGCCAACACTTTTACTTTTTCAATTTGTAACAATATCCTCATTCCAGGGGATCTGTTTCTTTGATTGTATCTGCCAATTCAAGGAACCCATATTAATAAAATCAGAATTTTCAGTCACAACTCGTTTTGTACATTTTTGTTTTGTTTGCAAAATGTCCAATATTCATGATATAACACTTGCATAGAACAAGTGAGCCATTTTTAATAATTGCTTGTAGGAAATATATTTACTTCCAAGAATATCTAACTCCTATGACGGGATCCGATAAGGGATACCTCGGGATACTTGTGCGTTTCTTTGTCTTAACAGGTCGCAGGTATTCAATACGCAGCACGGGGCATGCCAGGCATCAATTCCCCAACATACCTCCTCCCCAAGAAATATCTGGAATTCTTTTCCCCAACAAAGTTGTCAAAGCCTCCTCATCCCTAGCACAGTCTACTCAACAGGAGCATCCCCAGCAAAGTTCCCCACAGAGTTTCCATCCTCTCTCCAGGAAAGCAATACCTGAAACTCTTACACAACAAAGTGACAAAAGTTTCCTTCTCCCCAGCTGAGTTCTCCTTACGGGTAGATCGACCAGAGATCTATTTCCCCAAACAAAACTATATCTCCTAACAGATCTACCAATGATCTTTTCCCCAGCAGGGATATCCCACCAAGCAGATCAGTCAGAGATCTTTTTCTTCAGCGGGATCCGAATCCCGAATCGTTTCCTCTTTTGCATAATCATAGCATTTGCATCATATTCACCGAAATAAGCGTAGTATTCCATCTAATACGGAGCATTACGGCAAAAATCAAACATTTGCATGATCACAAGCCAGGTTCGAGCCAGTCACCTTCAAATACCTTCAGTATTTCATCAGCAACGAATATGTAAACTTACATCCCTTTCAAATAAAAGCCAAATCGTCCTCTTTGCACTCTCCAACATAAATTGTTGTTCATATATACCTTTTTCGACACTCGTCTGTGTCGTATTAATCCTCGCAGATATAAGCCAAAGCATCCCCTTTGCACTCTCAAATACAGATACTTATACATACTCTTTTGACACTCGCCCGTGTCACCTTTCCCCAGCATGGTTGCCAAAACACATGTTGCAAACAAAGCACTCATTTATAACACACTCATTTCGACACCCGTTTGTGTCATCCTACCCCCACAGGTCGCCAGAACACCTTTTACACTCTCATATACAAATGTTTGTTCATAACTTATATATAGTCTCCTTTGACACTCGTCCGTGTCATACATTCCCCAACAAATCAAACACTCGTCCGTGTCTTGCTCATACTTCACCAACAAATCTATACTCACTTATATAGAAGTCTTTGATACTCGTCCGTGTCTTGTATATATATCACTCCTCAAACAGATCTGACACTCGTCAATGTTCTTTGTTAACCAGTCGGTACTCGTCAGTACCATCATCTCTGAACACGCGTCGGCGTTTGTTTCTACCGATACTCATCCGTATCATGGTCTTAAGGATGCTTGTCCGCATCTTTAATCCATACACAACATCAAACACTTCTACCTTTTATTATTGAGCGTAAGCACTCGTCCGTGATTAGCATTCCTCAATAAGTCACCAAAAAAGCAATTTTCTTGTATCCGACATTCGTCCTATGTCGTGATACTTTCGGCAGCTGTCCCCTTCAAGGTGATCGTCATTCACCTTTGGATGACCGTCCCTCAACCCTTTCCACAACGGAGTTCCCGTTAGTGGAACCTTTTTCTATCCGGCATTCGCCCTATGTCGTGATATTTAGCAACCGTACCCTGCTAGGTGATCGTCCTTCACCTCTTGATGATCATCCTTCATCAGTTTATCCGAATGCCGTCCCCATCGTCGACCTTTTCTATCCGGCATTCGTCCTATGTCGTGATAAAGAGTAGCCGTCCCCTGCTAGGTGATCGTCCTTCACCTCTTGATGATCGTCCTTCATCATGCTTATCTGATGGCCGTCTCTTTCGTCGACCTTTTCAATCCAGCATTCGTCCTATGTCGTGATAAATAGCAGCCGTCCCCTGCTAGGTGATCGTCCTTCACCTTTTGATGATCGTCCTTCGTTATTCTATCCGATGGCCATCCCCATCGTTGATCTTGTTATCCAACATTCGTCCTATGTCGAGATAAACCCCGAGAGCAGCCGTAACCTGCTAGGTGATCGTCCTCCACCTCTTGATGATCGTCCTTCATTATGCTTACCCGATAGCCGTCCCCATCGTCGACCTTTTCTATCCGACATTCGTCCTATGTCGTGATAAAGAGCAGTCGTCCCATGCTAAGTGATCCTCCTTCACCTTTGATGACCGTCCCTCATCATTTATTTCATTTATTCTTTGAACCGATGGTCGTCCCCATCGTTGTTTACTTTACTTTCCAAGATTGATGGTCGCCCCCATCATGATCCCTTTATTTCCCAAGCTTGTCGGTCGTCCCCGTCATTTCTTTAATTACCGCTTTATCCCCATCAGTCGTCCTCAACTCGATGGTCGTCCTCCATCGCCCGCATTTAATAAACATGCATCACTACCTGTCGTACCTCGAAAAATACGATCCTAGAATAAACAACAGAGTCGCCACCTAATTCTATTTATTCTACGAGAGAAAAGGGAGATATAGATACAACCTAATAAAGGATAAGAAATGGTTTACGAAACCAAATTCTACGTTCGGGAGTCGGTTACGCAAGGGGAAGGTATTAGCACCCCTCACGTCAGTTGTACTCAACGGGAACCTCTTATCTAATTATGCGATTAAATGTTTGATCTTAAGTCTTTGTCTTCTAAATGATTGTTAATATGTTTGTTCTTAAAGAAAAGTTTTAAATTAATATTAAGACGGAGAAAGGATTAAAGTTTTTTTATTATTGTGATTTAAACAGAGAAATAATTAAAAAAAATTATTAGGGTGCTCGCGAAGGATTAAAATCCCCGTGCCTACGTATTCCCCCGTGCAATGGGAAAGTCAGAGCTTCGTAGTTCGTGCGACTACGGTTGTGGTTTTTAATCGAACAATTGTTCAAAACGCATTCTACTGCTAAGTGTTGGCTTATACTCGCGGTGGAGGCTGAAGCGCTAGCTTGTTGGCGAGATAGAATGATTTGAACAATGTTCATTTTTATAGAAAAGTATTTGAGTTTTTGTTAAAATGTTTTAAACGAAAGGGCGAATGAACCACGTCGCGTGGGGCTAGCCCAGGAGTGTTTGGATTCCAAAACGTGCGGAGTTCTAGTCTCCGGAGTTCTATCTTTCGCTGATTGATTATGAAAATGATTTAAATTGGTTGGTGAGTTTTAAGTTGTTTCTAAGATATGAAAGAGCGAATGGACCACGTTGCGTGGGGCTAGCCCAGTTGCAGTCCATTTTAGAGCGTGCGGAGTGCTAGCCTCCGAAATTCTATTTTTCGGTAATTAATTTGTAAAATGGATGGGATATTTTGATATACGAATGGTGATTGAACACATCGCGTGGGGCTAGCCCAGTAGCGGTCCAATCCGGAACGTGCGGAATGCTGGACTCCGGAGTTCTATTTTCGTACGTTAATTAAATAAGTTGAATAATTGTTTTTTTTAGACGTTTTTAGAAATCGGTGTAATTAAAAGCGAAGGAGTGAATGGAACAATACGCGTGGGGTTAGCCCAGTTGTAGTTCGTTCTAGAACGTGCGGAATGCTAGACTCCGGAGTTCTGTTCCTTATTTAATTAATTAAGATATGCAAAAAGTCGTGCAGATGACAATCATAGGATCGACTTAGGTGTTTACAGATGTAGGCGTACGAATTATTCGCTTAGCGTTAAACCAAAAAATTAATTAAATTTCTTTTTGAAGCGATTGTTCTTAAGATGACCACGTTTATTATTATTATATTTTTTACAACTTAGTCGAAAGACAAAAACTATGCTCAAGTTCATACAAATCATACATAATCATCATACGACTAAATAATGAGCAAAGAAATATAATCATACATTATTCACGTAAAATTGACTAAAAGGTAATAAATCAACTAACTAAATTAAATGGGGATATTTAATTAATTAACAAATTATTTAATTAACTAAGTTAAATAAAATTATTTAAAGAATTAATTAATACAAAATATTTTTTGGTTTTTTTTATATTTGAAATAAGGAAATAAAAAAAAAGGAAATAATAAAAAAAAGTAGTAAAACTAAAGAAAGACAGGTAAATGGGCCAAGGTATGATAAGGAAATTTGTGGGTGGTGTGCAGGGGAGACCCAGAAGGGCGTTGGGCCTGAGCCAATTGGATTTGGATCAGACGGGTCGGACGCGACCCGGATCCATTTGGCTTCATCCGCTTCTTAAAAAAAAGGGAAAGAAAAACCCTAAAATGCAGATGTAAACGGCGTTGAAGAGGAAAAACGCAGAAACATATGCAAACCAAACAACAACAACAGTCAATCCCTTAAACAAAAACCAAAGAACTAACGAAATCCACTATATTCCATCTCCAACAGAGATTCTCTAAATCAAATACGAACTTAAGAACAATGAAACTACCTTCAAAGGAAGGACAACGACGCTTTCCCCTCGCCTTCCGTCGATTCTCCCTTTCTCCTCGGTGGCTTCGTCTCTTGCTTCGTGATTTGGTGTAATTTCTGCAGCGATGATTCTTCCTTGCGAATCCAAATCGCTTCAAGTTTTTATAGTGTTTGGTGATAGTCGGAAATGAAAACGTTAGGGTGATAAGGGTTTTCTGTGATTTGGGTGGTTTCACGATGCGGTTGCGATTCTGACGGGTTGGGCGAGGGTCTGTATTGAGGACGAAGAAGAAGGGTTTCGACGATGGTGGAGAGGTGGTTTCGGTGGTGTTGCAAGTGATGAAGAAAGGTGTGTTGCGGAGATGACGAAGGTTGAGTGCTTAATGGTGGTTTTCGCATCCTTTTCGTGAGGACCTACGCGATGGTTGCGGTGAAGAAACAGAGTTATTTAGCGGTTCCGGCTTGTGAAGTCTCGTCGGAGGGAGGTTGAAGGTTCCTCTCTTTCAAGAGCTTTTTGCTTGCTTTTTTTTACAAAAGAAAATTTTCATATCTGTTTTTTCAGTTTTTAGATGAGGTTGTGTCTTTGTGTCTTTTTGAAATTGTGGCCCCTCCTTTCAACTCTAATATTCCTCATATATAGTCATAGCCTCTTCTGATTTAGTTTTGAAAATCCCTCCTAAAACTTGTTGAAAAAAGTTTGTTTATCAGAGATTTTGTTTGGTATTGGTGCTTTTTTGCTTTCAATTGCAGGTTTTTTGCTTGTGTAGTTTGAAGAGTTTTCATACTTTTGCGCAAGCTGAATTGCAGGTGTGGCTTATGGAGCAGAGTTCTTATCATCTTTGGGTATAAGGAGAGAGTTGCAGGTTATGGGGTTGACCTGCAGGATTGCCTTTTTCATCAGGAAGTATCCTAAAGTGCACCCTGCAATCCTGCTGCAAAAAAAAGAGGTTTGTCTTTATCTTTTTGTGTGAAACTGGGTCCCTACTATTTTTCCTTTTCTCTTTTTTTCTGATATGGCTATTGTTGCTTTTTCTGATATGGTTATTGTGAATCCCTCCCTTTTTTAAAGTGCAGACTTAAATTTTGGATTTAAAGAAAATTGAAGGACTTATTTTGCTTGCTATGTCTGCTTTGGCCCTTTTTGCATTAAGACAAATCTTTACCATTTCCATGAAACTTGATCCTGCAAACTTGTTGTCATTAATTGACTTTTTATTGTGCACAAGAAATTGATTTCCATTAACTGATTTCACTAATTAATCTCTTTATTTTTTGTATGTGAACTTGCTTGGAGTATGGCTTGGCTTGGAGTGGAAAACAAATGATCTAGGAGGATGGTCTTCAAAGTTCAAGTTTCAAAGACACACATTTGTATTTCCCCTTTTTTTTTAGGACAAGAACCATGAACATTTAATGTAAAAAATTAAGTTTGAGATTTGGAATGAAAACTTGTGGTTGAGCATCAAATTTTTGACAGTGTAGTGATTCATGAAATTGTGAATATTTGGACATTTGGTATATCAATTACATTGACACTTGAGGAATTAAAATGAATTTAGGATTTTGAAATTTTAGGGAATGAGATTTGAACCAATGATCATGAGCTTTAGAGCTTGAATTGAAACAAAGAAAATTGACATGAGGTTATGACTTTTAAATAAAATTTGAAATTGCACGTGAAAATCGGGATTTGACAATTGGACAAAAAATAAAAATTGTAATCTAAAACGAAATTAGAAATAGGAATAAAATTGAAACTTCAGACTTAAGAATGTAAATTTGGATTAAATTTGGACAAATAAATACAATGAAAAAAAATGAAATTAAAAGAATTGAAAAGGACTTAGAATTTTTGAAATAGTCATGGAATGGAAACTTAAAAATAAATAAATTTGAATTTGAAATAAAATTGGAATTTGAAACTTTGAAGTGGAATTTGGACATTAAATTGGAGTTAGAATTTTGAAATGAAATTTGGACATTAAATTGGAGTTAGAATTTTGAAGTGAAATTTGGACATTAAATTGGAGTTAGAATTTTGAAATGAAATTTGGACATTAAATTGGAGTTAAAATTTTGAAGTGAAATTTGGACATTAAATTGGAATAAATTTTTTTGAAGTGATAGAAATTGAAAATGAGACTTGAAATAGGACTAGGAATTGAAATAGAAATTTGAAGATGGATTGAAAATAGAAAATTAAATTAAATTTAGACATAATACTTGAAAATGAGTATAAATTGAAAATAGAGAATAGGAAATAAAATTAAATAATATAAACGGAATAAATTAAAAAAATTAAATTGGAATTGGACAACGGAATGAATTAGAATGAGAATAGATTTTTTTAGAATTAGAAAATAGATTAGAATTAAGTTTAGAAGTAAAACATGACAAATAATAAAAAAAAATGTTACAAAAAAACTAAAGTGACAAATGCACCACAGTATACCAAAGATGATATGAATGTAAGAATGAAAAGTTAGGGGTAAAATTTTGGGGTGTGACAGTTGCCCCTATTTAAATAACTTTACCAGAGGAGATGAGTGATGTTTAATCCTCATAAAATCAGAGTGAAAGGTATTTAAATATAGAAATAACTGAAAATTTTGCCCATTAAATGCAATGACATGCTATAAACTTAAGAAGGACTCTCTGCTTGGGGATATGATATGCGAGATGCAATGACCTAACATGTTGATTCCTCTTTTAAAATGATGAATATGCTGAAAATGGAATGATGAAGACAAATGCGAACGGTAATCCACAGAAACGATGACGGGGGTGAAGACACACTGGGGATAACAATATGCTGGGGATGACAAGACGAAAACAGGATGTATTCAAAGTGATAAATCAGCAGGTTCAAGTGTAACTGCTGGCACTAAGAATGACAGAAGACGGAAAACAAAGCGTAAGATTAAAGACAAACTATCTGAAGTGATGAGTTAGCAAGTTCAAGGTGGTTGCTAGGGATCCCAATACAACAATTCGGTGATTGAGAAAAAACGGAAAAACATCGACTCGGCAGTCAGGAGAACAAAATAGCAGATATCGACACGGCGGTCAAGAATAAACAAAATATCGACACAGTGGTCGGGAAACAAAAACAGACCTCGACAACAATTGTCGGGAAATAAAATAGCAGGTGTCGACAACGGTGGTCGGGAAAAATAACAGAAATCGACACGGTGGTCGTGAAATAAAATAACAGACCACGACAACGGTGGTCGTGAAATAAAATAACAGACGTCGACACGGTGGTCAGGAAATAAAAAGATAGGCGTTGACACGGTGGTCGGGAAATAAAATAACAGACATCGACACGGCGGTCAGGAAATAAAAGACAGACATTGACGCAGTGGTCAGGAAGTAAAAGATAGACATTGACGCGGTGGTCGGTAAATAAAATAACAGGCATCGACACGGTGGTCAGGAAATAAAATGACAGACATCGACACGGTGGTCAGGAAATAAAAAAACTGGTATCGACACGGTGGTCGGGAAATAAAATGACAGACATCGACACGGTGGTCAGGAAATAAAAGACAGGCGTCGACACGGTGGTCAGGAAATAAAATAACAGACATCGACACGGTGGTCAGGAAATAAAAGACAGACATTGACGCAGTGGTCAGGAAATAAAAGACAGACATTGACGCGGTGGTCGGGAAATAAAATAATAGGCATCGGCACGGCGGTCAGGAAATAAAAGACAGACATCGACACAGCGGTCAGAAAAATAAAACTCAACACGGCGGTTGAAGAAATAAAATAACTGGCATCGACGCGGCGGTCGGAAAATAAAAGACAGACATCGACACGGCGGTCGGAAAAAATAAAACTCAACACGGCGGTTGAAGAAATAAAATAACTGGCATAGACGCGGCGGTCAGAAAATTAACAGATAAATAATCCCTAGTAATAAATCAACAGGTTCAAGTGTAACTGTTGAGACCGAGGATACAGAAAATGAACACAATGTTTGGGCAGTGGTTCTGTGCGACCAACGTATACCGGGAGAAAAATACGAAGCATTTTAAAGATAAATCACATGGTTCTAGGCGACCAGCCGGAAAATATAAAAAATGTTGGAATATTCAATGAAATAAACGACCAACCTCTGGAAATTCCTTTACATGAAGAACTCAAAGAAGAACTTTAGGAAATTGTCAGGAAAACACGGATGTGTGTCGAATTACACGGTTATGAATCTTAAGCAAACAACTTAAAGATTTTTATGCCAATGATAAATGGGCTTAAAAGAAATATTGGTTGTACTAAGGTACATCGAGGAGGGCCTCTGCAGGGATACCAGTGTTGCTGGGAAAAGAAATCTTGGCCAACCACACCGCGGGGTACCAACAACAATGGACTTAAAATAACAAAAGACAGTAATCTGGATCTGGAGTTGGACAGACGACGACTGGAAAAGACAGATGATTATGTCAAATGCATATGATTGAGCATGATGCGAATGGTCATGATATGCAAATGCTGACTCTTGGGAGACAGAGAACTTGATAAAGCGACAAGAGTAGGATCTCAGTGCAAATACTCAAACGAGCAAAAAGATGCTGGGAAGATGTCTTCAAACTTGGAAATCGATATTTGGTCCAAGAATTCATCCAAGAGTGCTACCAGCTTTTAATTCTCTGTGGGGATTGCAGTAATAATTGCATGAGAGTGTTGTTGCAAACCTATGGGCCTTTTTTAGAAGATAGAAAATCTTTTAAATTTTTCAAAAGTCAAAGAAATTTGAATTCCTTCAGTATGTTTCCAAAAACTTTTTTTTTTAAATTTTGTGTTATTTTCAAAGTTAAACTGTAATTCAGTAAAGACATTTTGCATAAAAAAGAAAATAAGAAACTGAAAGACAAAATTTAAAGGCAAAGGTTGTATTTCATTCAAGAATGGTAGCTTGCCAATAGCAAAAGCTCCATGGTAAATTACAATTTGAAAATGGCAATGGGGAAAGGTCTACATTGAATCCAACGACCACTATAATCCCTAATAACTAAAACCGCCCAACACCTTGCTTCTGACAAAAGGGACTGGATTGGTCTTCAAGTAATGATCTTCAATAATGATAAACACCATCTAATACAGTCAAATGCCTTTGTCCCTAATTTTTTCCTGGACCGCCCTTTCGGGTTTTCAATCCACCGGGACGCTCTTTTTTGCCTAAGACGCCCTTTCGGGTTTTCAACTTAGCGAGCTCTTTATTTTGTTTTTATCCCTAACTTTTTCCTGGATCTCCTTCATAGGTTATGATCCACCGGGATACCCATTTTTGCCTAGGTCGCCATTTCTGGTTTTTGACCTAGCGGGCTTTGTTTAGGCATAATATTTTTTGACCGCATCAGAATTCACCGGGTGCTTCAGTTGTTCACCATCCATAGTTGTGAGGATTAGGGAACCTCCGGAAAATGCCACTTTCACAACATATGGGCCTTCATAGTTAGGACTTCATTTTCCACACATGTCTTTGTGGACTGGCAAGATTTTCTTGAGTACAAGATCTCCTTCATTGAATTCTCGGAGATGGACTTTCTTGTCAAAAGCTCTTTTGATGCGCTTCTGGTACAACTGGCCATGGCACATGGCGGTTATTCTCTTCTCATCAATGAGGTTCAGCTGGTCATATCTGCTCTGGACCCACTCAGCTTCTTCTAGTTTGGTTTCCATCAAGATTCTCAAAGATGATATCTCTACTTCAATAGGGAGAACTGCATCCATCCCATACACCAAAGAGAAAGGGGTTGCCCCTGTTGAAGTGCGAACTGATGTTCTATATCCGTGTAAGGCATACGGTAACATCTCGTGCCAGTCTTTGTAAGTGTTCACCATCTTCTGCAAGAACTTCTTGATATTCTTGTTCGCAGCTTCAACAGCTCTATTCATCTTCGGACGGCAAGGAGAAGAGTTATGATGTTCAATCTTGAATGTATCACACAATTCTTTCATCGTCTTGTTTTTCAAATGAGTCCCATTATCTGTGATGATTCGGCTTGGGATCCCATAACGGCAGATAATTTGGTTCTTGATGAAACGGGAAACCACTTGCTTTGTCACGTTGGCATAGGAAGTTGCTTCTACCCATTTGGTAAAGTAATCGATCGCAACCAAGATAAACTGGTGACCGTTGGAAGATTTAGGCTTAATTGCCCCTATCATGTCAATGCCCCACATTGAGAAAGGCTAAGGCGATGATAGAACATTCAAAAGGGTCGGAGGTACATGCATCTTGTCGGCATAAATCTGGTATTTATGACACTTCCTGGCATACTTAAAACAATCTGATTCCATGGTTAACCAGAAGTATTCAGCTCTCAAAATCTTCCTGGACATGGCATGTCCATTGGCATGTGTTCCAAATGATCCTTCATGGATTTCCTTGATCAATAAGTCTGCTTTGCGCTTGTCCACACATCTGAGCAGAACCATATCGTGATTTCTCTTATAGAGCACATTGTTGCTGAAGAAGAACTTGGATGCCAATCTTCTCAGAGTCTTCTTGTCTAGAGTTGTTGCATCAGCTGGGTACTCCTGTTCTTGCAAGTAGTTCTTGATGTCATAGAACCATGGTTTCTCATCAGTTTCTTCTTCGACCAGTAGATAGTAGGCTGGTGTAGTTTTTCGCTCGATTGTAATGAGTGGAGCTTCATTAAGAAATCTGACTTGAAACATAGAGGCCAACATAGCCAAAGCGTCTGCAATTTGATTCTCTGCCCTCGGAATATGATGGAAAGTGACTTCATCAAAGTATTTGATTAATTCCACAATGTGGGCACGGTAAGGGATCAACTTCTCATCACGGGTCTCCCATTCACCTTTGACTTGGTAGATTACCAAAGCTGAGTCTCCATATACTTCAAGGATCTTGATTCTGGTATCAATTGCAGCTTCGATACCCAAAACGCATGCTTCATACTCAGCGATATTGTTTGTACACTCAAAACATAATCTGGCCGTGAAGGGAGTATAACCACCATCGGGATTCATCAAAACAGCTCCCACACCATGCCCCATGTAATTAGAGGAACCATCAAACATCATCTTCCAACGAGAACCTGGCTCGGGACCTTCATCTGGACTTGGAACTTCACAGTCCTTTATCAACATAATGTCCTTGTCCGGGAAATCGAATTTCAAAGGTTCATAATCTTCAACAGGGTAATCAGACAAAACACTGCCTTTGATAGACTTTTGGGTTACATACTGGATATCATATTCGGATAACAACATGTGCCAACGGGCAAGTCTTCCAGTCAAGGCAGGCTTCTCAAAAATGTACTTTATTGGGTCCATTTTCGAGATCAACAAAGTAGTGTGACAAATCATATACTGCCTGAGACGTCTGGCTGCCCATGCCAAAGCACAACAAGTCTTCTCTAAAAGCGAATATCTACTTTCACAATCTGTGAACTTCTTGCTTAAGTAATAAATGGCGTGCTCCTTACGACCGGTTTCATCCTATTGACCTAATACGCAACCCATAGATCCCTCGAGTACAGTCAGATACATGAATAGAGGCTTCCCTGGGGTAGGGGGGATCAAGATAGGAGGTTCCTGTAGATAAACCTTAATCTTCTCAAAAGCCAGTTGACAATCAGGACTCCACTCAATTGCTTGATTCTTCCGGAGCAACTTGAATAAAGGTTCACAAGTAGCATTCATGCTGGAGATAAATCTAGAGATGTAGTTCAATCTTCCAAGGAAGCCTCTGGCTTTCTTTTCTGTTTTTAGAGCTGGCATCTCTTGAATTGCTCTGACCTTATCTGGATCTACTTCAATTCCTTGCTGACTAACAATGAAACCAAGTAATTTTCCTGACCGGACACCAAAGGTACACTTAGCTGGATTTAGACGCAGTTGGAACTTTCTGAGACGCTCAAATAACTTCAGGAGTTGATTCAAATGATCCTCCTCACTCTGTGATTTGGAAATCATATCATCCACGTAAACTTCTATTTCCTTATGCATCATATCATGGAAAAGGGTGACCATTGCCCTTTGATAAGGGGCTCCTGCATTTCTAAGACCGAATGGCATAACTTTGTAACAATAAGTCCCCCATGGTGTGATAAAAGTGGTCTTTTCCATATCATCAGGATCCATCTTGATCTGGTTATATCCTGAAAAACCATCCATGAAGGAAAAAACAGCAAACTTAGCAGTGTTGTCTACCAAAGTATCAATGTGCGAAAGAGGGAAATCGTCCTTTGGACTGGCTTTATTCAAATCTCCGTAGTCCATGAACATCCTAACCTTGCCATCCTTCTTGGGGACCGGCACGATGTTAGCTACCCATTCAGGGTATTTCGCAACTGCGAGGAATCCAGCATTAAACTGTCTTTTGACCTCCTCTCGAATCTTCAAAGCCATGTCTGGTCTTGTTCTTCTAAGCTTTTGCTTTACTGGCGGACAATCTAGTTGAAGCGGTAACTTATGAACAACTATGTATGTGTCCAAACCGGGCATATCCTGATACGACCATGCAAACACATCCACATACTCTTTGAGAAGCTTGACCAATCTTTCTCTGATGTTTGCCCCAAGTGTTGTACCAATCCTGACTTCCTTCTTATCTTCATCGGTGCCAAGGTTTATGGTCTCAACCTGCTCCTTATGTGGCTGAAGATCTGTGTGCTCATCCTCAACTAATCTTGCCAGTTCTTCGGGAACGTCACAATCTTCCTCACTTTCATCTTCTGCTTGGTAAATGGGCGAGTCGAAATTAGTAGAGAGCATAGAGTCAATGGATTCAACAGGGTTTTCATTTGTTCTGCATATGGGAATGATTTGCTTTTATTAAAAGTGAAAATAGAGGGATGCAAGAAAACTTTTTATTAGCTTTGAAAGATTGCCATTTTCTTTTTAAAAGTGAAAAGAGAAAAACAGTAAATAAAAACAAAGTAAGAATTTAACAAAATGCCTTCATTGATTGAATAACTTGAAAATGAGAAGGGGCCCTACAAAATGATCCCATAGCTTTGTGCAGAGCTAGGGAACTTTGAAAAAACTTAAAGAAAACAAATAAATTACTTTGACAATGGAAAAAATATGGGATCCAAACTGCCTCCCAATTGCCCAAAGCTGCTTCACACTGATAAACCAAATGATCCACATCTTCATCTTCAGCATCCCCACTAATTGCATTGATCTGATAGCCGGCGCTGGAAAACACTTCTTGAATGGTCTTTGGACGTCCTTTGACGGAGGTTGACGCTTCTTCCTTCACCTGAGTTGGTTTGTAACCCAACCCGTAGCGATCTAGCTTCTGTTTGACTTCAATGACATTACCCCAACCTTCATAGCTTCCTTCTTCAATTGTGGAAATGGTACTTTTCAATGATGCAAAAGATGGAATACCTTTCCCCTTTGGTTCATCTACTTCCATAAGGATGACATTGGTTATCTCTAGAGCTTGGAAAGCAGTTTCCAAAGCATCTTCATCAGCCTCAATGTAACTAAAGGAGGAGAGGTTGCTGACCATGAGATCTTCTTCACCGGACACAGTTACCAGCTTATTATCAACTACAAACTTCATCTTTTGGTGTAAGGTAGAAGTGACTGCCCCAGCGGCATGGATCCAAGGTCTTCCCAGCAAACAACTGTAATTAGGGTCTACCTCTCCGATAACAGTCCTCCTTGACCCATCAAAAGCCTTCACAATCAGTGCACTGGGCCTCATCTCTGCCCCTTGATAAGATAACTTGGCAAGCGTTCTTTTTGGCAAAACATTCAATGAAGATCCTGTATCCACAAGAACTCTTGCTAAAGTATCCTCCTGACATTTTACAGAGATGTGAAGAGCACGATTATGGTCCAAGCCATCCTTTGGAAGATCCTCCATACTGAAGCTGAGATTGTTACATGCAGTAATATTGGCAATGACTCCATCAAACTGATTCACAGTTATATCATGCGTAACATGGGCCTGGGCTAGTAATTTCTGGAGAGCACCTCGATGGGCCGGTGAATGCATAAGAAGTGATAAGATAGATATTTTGGAAGGTGTTTGATGTAGCTGATCAATAACCTTGTAATCACTCTTCTTAATGATTTTGAGAAATTATGCATCCTCTTCTTCCAAGACTAACCCTTTATCCTGGTTGACAACAGCAGGAATGACCTCTTTAGGTGGGACTGTATTGGCTTGCTGAGTATAAACACGACCACTGCGAGTTAAACGACCTGCACCTGCTATGTCAGCACTTGCCACTTTTGAACTTTCCTTCTGACCGTCCCGTCCAAACTTCTGATGAATTCCCCCTGTATCGTACTTCCATGGAACTGCTTTGGTATCTTCGTAAAGAAAAGGGTTACTCCTTTGCTCAATCCTCGGTTCGGAAATATTGAAAATGGGCACCATAATTTATGGTATACTAAAGATGGGTTGAACTCTTATGGACTCAGGCAGGTTGAACATTGGCACCAAGGTAGAATCAGATTTAGGCAAATTGAAAATGGGTTCAATCATTGCTACTTCATTCCTCTTCACACGACCGCTTACTTGTAAAACACCCAGATTAATCAAAATTTGAACATCTTTCAAGACCAGTTCACATCCCTTTGGGTTATTCGCACAAGCTTCACAATTCTTATGACAGTTCTTCAGCATACCCACCTCTACTAACTTCGCATGGAAATCTCTAAACGGGGTTTTGATCTCTGTGGCGTTGAAAATCAAATCTTCGTCAGACTCGTCAACAATGGCATTTATGGACCCATGCTTAGGTAAAGGATTATTTTTAACATTCAGACCAGTGTCTCCAAATGACAAAATGTTCTTATCCATTAAATCCTTCACAACATACCTCAAAGCAATGCAATTTTCCAAATCATGCCCCGGAGCACCTTCGTGGAACAAACAGTGGGCACTTGAGTTATAACCTGGTGGAAGTGGATCTGGCGGAGGACCCAAAGGCCTTGGAGTAACCAAGCCTTTCTTTAGTAGTGAGGGATACAATTCAATATAGGTCATAGGGATCCGAGGATGGGGAAGCCTTCCTCCTGGTCTTCTATTCTGAAAGTTGGGATTTGGATGAGGAGTTGGAGTCCTCTACTGCTAGGCTGAAGCATTGGGCACTCGTTGATAGCCTGGATTGTTGAGCATTGGTTGATAAGCTGGAATTACTGGAGCCGCTTGCTGATACATCGGTACTGCTTGAGTTGGCCGATACATTGGGACTTGTTGATTATATGACGGTTGAACTGCTGCTACATAAGGATGTTGAACATACTGTGGTGGGTAGACATACTGGTGTCGAGCCACAGGTGGAGGCCTCTGCCAAAGCGGATTTCTCCTTTGACTCGTCATTATTGCATTTGTATCACCCTCTTTCTTCTTGTGGAAATTGCTGGTAAATTTCTTGACATTGTTTCCACTACCATTGCTGGAACTGCTAGATGCACCACTCATATTTCCACTTTTCAGTCCAAGCTCAACCTTGATTCCCACGGCTACAAGGTCAGAGAAGCTAGCAGTCACGCTTCCCACCATTCTCTCAAAGAATTTTGGTAGCACAGTGTCGACAAACCAATCAGCTAACTCCCTTTCAGACAACGGGGGATCTACCTGAGAAGCTGTCCCTCTCCACCTCTGAGCATATTCTTTAAATGATTCAGAATCCTTCTGTGACATACTCAATAGCTGCCTCCTATCGGGAGCAAGGTCCATATTGTATTTGTACTGCTGGATGAAAGCATCTGTCCAGTCTTGAAAAATGCGAATCTTCGACTGGTCTAGCGTTAGATACCACTTGGAGGAGATTCCCTTCAGACTGTCCTGGATGCAATGGATCATTAATTTGTCATTGTCCACCTGCGCAGCCATTCTTCGATAATACATCAAGAGGTGGTTCTTAGGACACGTCGCGCCCTCGTACATGTCAAAAGTGGGTATCTTGAACTTTGGAGGAATTATCAGTCCAGACACCCGACACATCTCTCTAGCACCAGCCCCAAAGATCTGATCGCCTTCAATTGCTCTTAACCTTTTTTCAAGGGTTTCAAAATTCTCTTGCATCTTCTCATGTTTCTCATTTCCGTTCTCCGACATATCTGGCATGTCATACACCTGAGGGTCATTAAAGTATGGTTGGGCACGGGTGTGCACAATTTCTTGTGTAAAATTAGTAACCACATGGTTCTCTTCATTAGTCACAGGAATAGTTTGCTGAGCAGCAAATCCCTGAGGGGGAGGTACAAAACCTTGGGAAGGAAATGCAAGACCCTGAGAAGGAGGTGTGAAACTTTGGGAAGCGAAACCTTGGGAAGGAGGGAAGAAACCCTGAGCAGCAGGTCCTTGGGAAGAAGGAATAAAACTTTGAGAAGCAAAACCCTGAGGAGGAGGTACAAATCCATGAGGAAGCCCAAAAGGAGGCCAGGTCACCGGAGTAGTGACTGATGACGTAGGCTCAGTCTTTGCAGTGACGATTTCAGACACCACAGTATGTTGGGTATCTAATTTTGCTCGAATGACCTGTAGCATTTCCATCATCTGACCTATATTTCCACGAAGATCAGAAAGCTCATCATTAACTCTGTCCATCTCAAGGTCTCTTTCAGCCATCTTCTTCTAGGTCTGAGCTCGGGTAGGATACTTGCGTGAGATCCTCAGTGTGACAGCTGGAAAGGAGTTGACGAGAATGAGTTTTGACAGAAAGCAGATGCGGAGATGCAAACATGAGTAAAAAAATAAATGCTTCAAGATACTTAAGAAGTTATTGCAAAACATCGAAACGGGTAAAGTTTCTTGTTATTTCCCAAAATTAATGAACTGAAGTCCATTCCAGGTAAAATATATGAGGTTTGCAACAGAAGTCTAATTGTTTCTTGAAGCATTTACTAAAGTGATGCATATGATGCTAAGATGCAAGGATGTAAGGATGCAAGGTGCCACAGGTAAATTCAGAGCTTTCTTAACAGGTGGACTGTAAGAGATTGGTTCTACGTTTTACTACCCATAAGTCCCACTTACGGGAGGATCTCTATGGCGATGGTTTAAGGAAACTCAAGGTCACGGACGTTTATCGTATCAACGCCCCGCCGCAGGCTAGCTGCATTGTGACGATAATAACGATAAGGTCCACCTTGAATGGAGTTCTCATGCTAGGCGTGCAAGGAGCGAGTCCTCGGAGCCTAACATTAAACAACTACCAAAATTGACACAGGTCCTAGGGGGTCCCAAAATCACAGCCCTTTCGTGAATTAGGTCACGCGACAGGCGAGATGCGTTATGACAAGATCTACGAAAAGTCTAACTATCTGGGGGAGCTTTCATGTTAGGCGTGCAAGGAGAGATTCCTTGGAGACTAACACTAATAACATCCAATTCTAATCTTTGGTGTTCCCTCTGCTCTTTCCAACACTCAAATTTTACTTGTAACGTGGCCCCGATATCCCATAGGCAGATAATATAATGAGCAAATAAAAGGAAAATGGTAAAAGAATAAACAAGCATAAATAACAAACATAGAGAAGACAAGAAAAGATAAGATCAAACAAAAAAAAACACACAAAGATAAGTTTGGCTTGACTCTCTCTAGCATGGAGCATGTCCCCAGCAGAGTCGCCAACTATCGTACCTCGAAAAATACGATCCTAGAATAAACAACAGAGTCGCCACCTAATTCTATTTATTCTACGAGAGAAAAAGGAGATATAGATACAACCTAATAAAGGATAAGAAATGGTTTACGAAACCAAATTCTAAGTTCGGGAGTCGGTTACGCAAGGGGAAGGTATTAGCACCCCTCACGTCTGTTGTACTCAACGGGAACCTCTTATCTAATTATGCGATTAAATGTTTGATCTTAAGTCTTTGTCTTCTAAATGATTGTTAATATGTTTGTTCTTAAAGAAAAGTTTTAAATTAATATTAAGACGGAGAAAGGATTAAAGTTTTTTTATTATTGTGATTTAAACAGAGAAATAATTAAATTTTTTTATTAGGGTGCTCGCGAAGGATTAAAATCCCCGTGCCTACGTATTCCCCCGTGCAATGGGAAAGTCAGAGCTTCGTAGTTCGTGCGACTATGGTTTGTGGTTTTTAATCGAACGATTGTTCAAAACGCATTCTACAGCTAAGTGTTGGCTTATACTCGCGGTGGAGGCTGAAGCGTTAGCTTGTTGGCGAGATAGAATGATTAGAACAATGTTCGTTTTTAGAGAAAAGTATTTGATTTTTTGTTAAGATGTTTTAAACGAAAGGGAGAATGAACCACGTCGCGTGGGGCTAGCCCAAGGGTATTTGCATTCCAAAACATGCGGAGTGCTAGACTCCGGAGTTCTGTCTTTCGCTGATTGATTATGAAAATGATTTAAATTGGTTGGTGAGTTTTAAGTTGTTTCTAAGATATGAAAGAGCGAATGGACCACGTTGCGTGGGGCTAGCCCAATTGTAGTCCATTTTAGAACGTGTAGAGTGCTAGCCTCCAGAATTCTATTTTTCGGTAATTAATTTGTAAAATGGATGGGATATTTTGATATACGAATGGTGATTGAACACATCGCGTGGGGCTAGCCCAGTAGCGGTCCAATCCGGAACGTGCGGAATGCTGGACTCCGGAGTTCTATTTTCGTACGTTAATTAAATAAGTTGAATAATTGTTTTTTTAGACATTTTTAGAAATCGATGTAATTAAAAGCAAAGGAGTAAACGGAACAATACGCGTGGGGCTAGCCCAGTTGTAGTTCGTTCTAGAACGTGCGGAATGCTAGACTCCGGAGTTCTGTTCCTTATTTAATTAATTAAGATATGCTAAAAGTCGTGCAGATGGCAATCATAGGATCGACTTACGTGTGTACAGATGTAGGCGTACGAATTATTCGCTTAGCGTTGAACTAAAAAATTAATTAAATTTCTTTTTGAAGCGATTGTTCTTAAGATGACCACGTTTATTATTATTATATTTTTTACAACTTAGTCGAAAGACGAAAACTATGCTCAAGTTCATACAAATCATACATAATCATCATACAACTAAATAATGAGCAAATAAATATAATCATACATTATTCACGTAAAATTGACTAAAAGGTAATAAATCAACTAACTAAATTAAATGGGGATATTTAATTAATTAACAAATTATTTAATTAACTAAGTTAAATAAAATTATTTAAAGAATTAATTAATACACAATATTTTTTGGTTTTTTTATTTGAAATAAGGAAATAAAAAAAAAGGAAATAATAAAAAAAAGTAGTAAAACTAAAGAAAGACAGGTAAGTGGGCCAATGTATGATAAGTAAATTAGGGGGTGGTGCGCAGGGGAGACCTAGAAGGGCGTTGGGCCTGAGCCAATCGGATTTGGATCAGACGGGTCGGACGCGACCCAGATCCGTTTGGCTTCATCTGCTTCTTAAAAAAAAGGGAAAGAAAAACCCTAAAATGCATATGGAAACGGCGTTGAAGAGGAAAACGCAGAAACATATGCAAACCAAACAACAACAACAGTCAATCCCTTAATCAAAAACCAAAGAACAAACGAAATCCACTATATTCCATCTCCAACAGAGATTCTCTAAATCAAATACAAACTTAAGAACAATGAAACTACCTTCAAAGGAAGGACAACGACGCTTTCCCCTCGCCTTCCGTCGATTCTCCCTTTCTCCTCGGTGGCTTCGTCTCTTGCTTCGTGATTTGGTGTAATTTCCGCAGCGATGATTCTTCCTTGCGATTCCAAATCGCTTCAAGTCTTTACGGTGTTTGGTGATAGTCGGAAATGAAAACGTGAGGGTGATAAGGGTTTTCTGTGATTTGGGTGGTTTCACGATGCAGCTGCGATTCAGACGGGTTGGGCGAGGGTCTGTATTGAGGACGAAGAAGAAGGGTTTCGACGGTGGTGGAGAGGTGGTTTCGGTGGTGTTGCAAGTGATGAAGAAAGGTGTGTTGCGGAGATGACGAAGGTTGAGTGCTTAATGGTGGTTTCCGCGTCCTTTTCGTGAGGACCTAAGCGATGGTTGCGGTGAAGAAACAGAGTAATTTAGCGGTTCCGGCTTGTGAAGTCTCGTCGGAGGGAGGTTGAAGGTTCGCTATCTTTCAAGAGATTTTTTCTTGCTTTTTTTTTACAAAAGAAAATTTTCGTATCTGTTTTTTTTCAGTTTTTAGACGAGGTTGTGTCTTTTTGTCTTTGTGAAATTGTGGCCCCTCTCTTCAACTCTAATATTCCTCATAGTCATAGCCTCTTCTGATTTAGTTTTGAAAATCCCTCCTAAAACTTGTTGAAAAAAGTTTGTTTATCAGAGATTTTGTTTGATATTGGTGCTTGGTTGCTTTCAATTGCAGGTTTTTTGCTGGTGTAGTTTGAAGAGTTTTCATACTTTTGTGCAAGCTAAATTGCAGGTGTGGCTTATGGAGCAGAGTTCTTATCATCTTTGGGTATAAGGAGAGAGTTGCAGGCTATGGGGTTGACCTTCAGGATTGCCTTTTTCATCAGGAAGTATCCTAAAGTTCACCCTGCAATCCTGCTGCAAAAAAAGAGGTTTGTCTTTATCTGTTTGTGTGAAACTGGGTCCCTGCTATTTTTCCTTTTCTCTTTTTTTCTTATATGGCTATTGTTGCTTTTTCTGATATGGTTATTGTGAATCCCTCCCTTTTTTAAAGAGCAGACTTAAATTTTGGATTTAAAGAAAAATGAAGGACTTATTTTGCTTGCTATGTCTGCTTTGGTCCTTTTTGTATTAAGACAAATCTTTACCATTTCCATGAAACTTGGTCCTGCAAACTTGTTGTCAATACTTGACTTTTTATTGTGCACAAGAAATTGATTTCTATTAACTGATTTCACTAATTAATCTCTTTATTTTTTGTATGTGAACTTGCTTGGAGTATGGCTTGGCTTGGAGTGGAAAACAAATGATCTAGGAGGATGGTCTTCAAAGTTCAAGTTTCAAAGACACACATTTGTA
This sequence comes from Lathyrus aphaca, assembly GCA_963966055.1. Lineage (NCBI taxonomy): Eukaryota > Viridiplantae > Streptophyta > Magnoliopsida > Fabales > Fabaceae > Lathyrus > Lathyrus aphaca. The sequence continues at coordinate 180,409,110 of OZ014523.1, forward strand.
TTTCCCCCTTTTTTTAGGACAAAACCCATGAACATTTAATGTAAAAAATTAAGTTTGAGATTTGGAATGAAAACTTGTGGTTGAACATCAAATTTTTGAAAGTGTAGTGAATCATGAAATTGTGAATATTTGGACATTTGGTATATCAATAACATTGACACTTGAGGAATTAAAATGAATTTAGGATTTTGAAATTTTAGGGAATGAGATTTGAACCAATGATCATGAGCTTTAGAGCTTGAATTGAAACAAAGAAAATTGACATGAGGTTATGACTTTTAAATAAAATTTGAAATTGCACGTGAAAATCGGAATTTGACAATTGGACAAAAAATAAAAATTGTAATCTAAAACGAAATTAGAAATAGGAATAAAATTGAAACTTGAGACTTAAGAATGTAAATTTGGATTAAATTTGGACAATTAAATACAATGAAAAAAAATGGAATTAAAAGAATTGAAAAGGACTTAGAATTTTTGAAATAGTCATGGAATGGAAACTTAAAAAAAAAAATTGAATTTGATATAAAATTGGAATTTGAAACTTTGAAGTGGAATTTGGACATTAAATTGGAGTTAGAATTTTGAAGTGGAATTTGGACATTAAATTGGAGTTAGAATTTTGAAGTGAAATTTGGACATTAAATTGGAGTTAGAATTTTGAAATTAAATTTGGACATTAAATTGGAGTTAGAATTTTGAAGTGAAATTTGGACATTAAATTGGAATAAATTTTTTTGAAGTGATAGAAATTGAAAATGAGACTTGAAATAGGACTAGGAATTGAAATAGAAATTTGAAGATGGATTGAAAATATAAAATTAAATTAAATTTAGACATAATACTTGAAAATGAGTATAAATTGAAAATAGAGAATAGGAAATAAAATTAAATAATAGAAACGGAATAAATTAAAAAAATTAAATTAGAATTGGACAACAGAATGAATTAGAATGTGAATAGATTTTTTTTAGAATTAGAAAAATAGATTAGAATTAAGTTTAGAAGTAAAACTTGACAAATAATAAAAAAAATGTTACAAAAAAACTAAAGTGACAAATGCACCACAGTATACCAAAGATGATATGAACGTAAGAATGAAAAGTTAGGGGCAAAATTTTGGGGTGTGACACTACCTTTTACAATTTATATCCCTTTTCTTCTTCTACCACAAGTTATATTGTTTGTCTGTTAAGCCAGGCGCTTACATCCTGCACAACTAACTCATGTTTGAATAGGGACAGCTGTAAACACCCCAAATTTTCCCTCACTCTTCATCACACCATGAAAATTTTGCATTAACATAAGCATACCATCTCATATTGCATTTTTGTTTCACTGCATAGTTCAAGTTCATCTACATCTAGGGTTTGTGATCTGAGCAATCCAATATTCCATCTGAGCCATCCCAAAGGTCTCAAAGAGTTCCAAGAGGGTCCATGTTTGTTCTATCATCATATTATGTCCCTCAAAGTTCATAGAAGTCAAGAGATCACAAGAACTGGCAAGGCATGGAAGCAGAGCTAGGGTTTTCACTACACAAATGACCAAAATTAGGTTTTTTGTTTTAGAGGCCTCAACTCCAAATTTTTGGGCCATTCTTGTTTCAAATGTTCTTAAGATTCTATAAGGAGCATGTGTGCCAAGTTTGATGAAGAAATTCATTGTGGAAGTCATTTGTCCACTAGGTAACTTCTTGAGCAAGTTAAGTCAAAATCAGGGCATCTGAAGCCCCCAACAATGGAACCAAAAGGGTATTTTCATCAAATTGAAGTTCTATGATCTTTATTTGATCTTATAAGTGGTTGGAAGTTCACAAGATTGAAGAATTTTGAGCTATTTGCAAACTTGCCAAAAATGGAAATGACTTGTAATGGAAACTTTCCATTTTGGGAAAGTTTTCCAACCTCCTCTTTCTTGATCAAAAATGCTTCAAATGAAAAATTCTTGATTATGAAAGTTGTAGGATGTATCTTCCCATTTTCAAAAAGTACAAGAAATCCTTCTAATTCATTATAGAACTCAAGTTATGATCCTTCAAAGTTGGCAAAAATCCTATAATTTTCAAGAATGCACTGTAAACACCCCAAATTTGCCCTCACCCATTCACACCATGGCTTGTGATCATTTCATAAACACAAACACAATCATACCATCTCATATCCCACTTTTGATTCACTGCATAGCTTCAAAGTCATCTGCATCTAGGGTTTGTGATCTGAGCAATCCAAGAGCTTCTTGAGCCACTCCAAAGGTCAACCATCACTTCAAAGGGGTCCATGTGTGTTCAAGCATCATATTATATCCTCTCAAAGTCAATAATGTCAAAGAATCACAAGAATTGGGATTGGTATGGAAGCAGAGCCAGGTTTGACTACACAGATGACCTAAAATTAGGGTTTTGGTTTCAGAGGCCATAACTCCAAATTTTTTGGTCATTCTTGTTTCTATTGGTCTCTATATGGTATAGGGAGTATGCATATCAATTTTCATGGAGAAATTCCATGGGGAAGTCATCTGATCAAGAGTTGACTTTCTGGACAAGTCAGTGTAAAATCAGGGCATCTGGGGCCCCCAATGACCCAACCAAGGGGTGATCTTCATCATTTTGATTGTATATGATCTTTATTTGATCATAGAAGAGGTTGGATGTTCACAAAATTGAAGAATTTGAAGTTTTTGCAAAGTTGACTTTTTTGGGCAGGTTTGACTTTTCATGAAAATGTCATTTTATGCAACTTTTTCAACCCTTACTTTTTGATTCAAGAAAGCTTCAAATGGAAAAACTTTGGTCATGAAAGTTGTAGAATGGATCTTTCCCTTTTCAAAAAATACAAGAACATGACCTAATTCATTTTGGATCAAAAGTTATGGTTCATCAAAGTTGGCTAAAATCACTAAATTTCAAGTTATGCACCAAATGGAAAACTTGCAAATTCTTGTACCAAGGCAATTTGTGGCTTCAAAATGGTCTCTAATCTTTACACAAACATCACACAAGTCCTAAAAATCAGAATGGGCCAAAGGGATCACATGTTTTATGGCTTGTGAGGCAAGATCTTTTCATAAGAACCAAAACAAGCCAAGTTGCAAAAGTCATGATAGTTTCTCATCCACTTGCTAGCTACATTGCTGAACCATCCTAGCCTGTCCCTCACACCATGCTGCGCAGCCCACACCCCTTGTACTTGTCCAGAACATGACCCATGCTTCTCTTACACAAAGTTGACAAATTTGCAAAAGTAGCCATACCTATCACAAAAGGGCATGTCACATCCTCTGACCAATAGCAATTGTTTATACAAACAAATGGCAAGCCAAACAACATAACAAGCAAGCCTGAAACCAGCAAGAAGAACACCTTCTCATTTTCACTCTCAAAAGCAAAAGCTTTTGAAACTCAGTATACAAGCTACAAACTCACAAACAAACTTCATAGAACTCATCACCACATCCTTCTGATCATTTCCCTGCCTTCATTCATCCTTGAAACCTCACAATAAGCCAGATACGATTCTCACCTGAGCTTGAACAGAACCTGTTCAAACTCTCAAACCAGCCAGCACAAACCTTCTCTAAGCATCAAGAGTTCACAAGGGAGGTCATAGGAGTGGATTGCACAAAGGAAATAAGCCAGAAAGCTGCAAACTGAAAGCTTCAAAACTCAGGTAGCTCAAGAACTTTTTTTCCAGAAACGATTTTTAAAGTTCCTAAGTTGTTCTTGGTAGTCCACTGATCACTCTGATGTTGTTGGTTTTGAAAATGGTGAAGAAATGAGGGTTTAATCATGTTCTGAAAGTCTTGCCCTAAATTTTGTTTTGTTTCGATTCATGCGATTGATGAAATATAAATGATGTTTGTGTTAGGGTTTTGATTCAGTGAGGTGTGGGAAGGATTTCTGTTTGCTTAGATTTCATTTTAGTTACGTTTTGAAGGTTTTAGGAATTTTCAGGTGGGGTTCCCACCGGAGAAGACGACCGGAAGTCTTCTCCGGCCACCTGAAAATAATCAGGGCTTAATCATGTCATTAAGTGTAGTTTGAATCTGATGGGTTGGATCTGTTGACTTGGTTGACCTGGCGCGTGTTTGTGTGGCCCAGATGCACTCATTAAGCCCTAATCTCAATTAATTAATTCATAACTCAGTTTAGTCAAGTTTGAATATGGACCATTGATCTGCGCGCGTAGTCAACAGGCTTCTCCCAGAACCCATCCTGGCCCTCCATTGCGTTTACTTTTCCTTTTTTTATTTTTATTCCATTTATTTTATATTTCTTTCCCCATTTATTTTAAAATAGCAAAACTAATTTAAAAATTCTGAAATTTTTTATACAAGTTATTATTTAATTTCAGAACACAAAAATATTTTTATTTTCATTTTTTGCATTTAAAAAGTATTTTTAAATATTTAAAAGTTTATTTTTAATTAATTAATGAAAATTAATTAATTAAAAATACTTTTAAGTATTTAAAAATCCCCAAAAAATTCATGAAACATTTAAAAACATTTAGAAACATTGTCCAACCCTCAAACCAAATTTCTTTTTTGATCTTGATGCATTTTGAGAATTTTTCATGGAATTAAAATCATTTTAATGCATTATTTTGATCCAAACTTCCAAAAATCATTTCTGCCTAACCATAAAGAGTTGGACCTTGATTCTTTTTGCATTGCATTGTGTTTAGCATGTAGTATGTGAGATTAAATGGTCATGATTTGATCTTTCATTTTCCATTTATTTGTCATTTTTCTTGTTAAAGAACCCTAAAACCCTAGAAAACTTAGGAAAATCATAACTTGAATTAGGTTAAGAGTTGGAACCTCTCCTTTGGGCAGTGAGTTAGTATAGGATTAGGGGTCCTTTGAGTGCATTTTCAATTTTTTATATTGATGTTTGCTTCTGATTTTGGTTTGTGTTTGATGCTTTGATCATAAACCCTAATTTGGGCTTCCATGTGCACTCATCTTGCATTTGCATTCATACCTTGACTTGCCATAGCATTTTGTGCATCCATTTGATTCATATGACATCTTAAGACATATTGAAAGCATGTTTGATCATTGCATCTTGCATTTGCCATGTTGTATTCCATTTGCATGTCATAACTTTTCATGTATGTTCATGTGTCTTAACTTGCTTCATTTGCATCCATGAGTTTGTATGATCATCCCCATGCCTTGTCACATGTTTGTAGCATCTTATAGCACCATTATCATCTCATATATGCTTCTGGTTTTGGTTTACATCATGCCATTTCATTTCATTTTGCATTGTATTGCATTTCTTTCACTAACATTTCAGGTGGTAAGTTGTTTGAGAAGTGAATTTGCCTTCACTTCTCATAATCTCTTTTCATCTCTTTTATGCATCATTGCTGCATTTTACTTTGTGTTTGAGATTGAGCTTGCTCATTATTTCTCTTCTCACTCTCTTTCCTCAAGTGACTTGACTTCTTAAATGAAGCAAGTTACTTTGCTCCTCATGATCCTTTCATCTGCTTCCTGGTGGTTCCATTGAAGATCTTTCTTGTTAAACCTCACAAACCTTAGGAACAACCAAGCATGACAATGATTAGGGTTTTGATTAGTCTCCCCACTTAGTTTTACCTTTGTGTCTCATTGAGTCTTCTCTTCTCACCTCATAATCAGGGACTAAACCCTAAATGCTTTAAGGCTTTGTGATTAAGTTTATGCCTGCATCCTTCTATTAGGATGGAGTGTATAACTTTAATCCTAAGTGTTAAACCCTTAATGTGTTTAAATCCTTTAATCAATCCACTTAATAATCACCAAGACATCACACTTGTAACTTGGGCCTTGCATTAGGGTGCTAATTCTTCCTTAATTGGTAAGAAGGACTAACCCTAGTGTTAATGGACAAGTCCCCCTCAAGTTGTCTTACAAACCTTAAAAATCACTTCATCATCATACCATTAACTAAAACCCACTTAATAAAGGCTTTGTTTTGTCATGAGTTTAATCCCTAATCATGGATTAAGTTGAGGAGCTTTCCTCAGCTTAAACATTCTCATCTATTATCCTTCTATTAGGATGGTGTAATGAGCCTGTTTAACCCCTGATTATGGCTTAATCTCATTACTTAACACTAAACAAAAACACCAAAAACATTTAAATAATCACAAGTAGGTTAATGATCTTAATCCTGCATCAAAGGTGATTAAGTGTGAGAAGCTGACTTCACACTTAAGGTATTCTCATTACCCCTAATCAGAGGGAAGATGTGATGATTTTACTAACCCATTGGTTTAGGCTTAAGCTCATTAACTTATGACAAACTTTCAAAAGCAATAAAAGACTGAAAACACAAAAACAAACAATAATCGTCTCCTTCGGGATTATTTTCTCATCTCATTCACTCACAAACGAGAACTTGCTTCTTCCGTCTAATGCAAGACAGTTTGCACCTGAGCCAGACAGGTCATACACTTGAGCATAGACTAGCAAGCAGTTCACAAGTCAATTCACCTTTCAGTCTCTTTGGGTCGAACTACGGTGTTCTGACTTCCTCATTGCACGAGAGGATACGTAGGCATAACTTAACAGTTATCGAACAAAAGTCCCTGTATATTCCCCCTCCTTCCAGCAGTTATTCTTTTAGCCTCATGATCTTGAGCATCTCATCTTTGTTCTTACACTGACACTGTACATTTGCACACTTCACATTCTTTCACACTGACACCTGTACATCTCTTCCAGCTATTATACACAAATTGCACTGACACTACCCCTTTAAACACAAATCTTTTAAGCGTGGATCCCGTCGAGTACGACGGACAATCTGGGTGCTAATACCTTCCCAGGTTGTAACCAACTCCCTTTCTCAGTCTCTCTGGTTCGCAACCGTCTTATCCATCTTTTTCTAGGTCTATGCAGCATTGCCTTTCCTCCGGGATAAAAATGCCTAGCTGGCGACTCTTTTCATCTCCAGTGAGTTCACTGCTGTGTGTTCTCATTGTCCCTCTCGCCGATCGTTCGCGTCTGTACCATATTTGGGTTATTCCCATTTATCGGGAGCGACAGCTTGGCGACTCTGCTGGGGAACCTTATACTGTAACCAGGGCTTCTGGTTCTTTTTTGTGGGTTCCTCCTAGCGTTTGATTGATTTGTGTTTACTGGGGTGTTATGTGCTAAGTGTGTTTGTATATTTGTTTTATTTAGTGCTTTCTGTACAGTTTTGTTTATTGATTTCTTTATAGCTTTGCATATATCACATTGTCATACTGTGCTGGCTGGATCTGTTTGGTTGTTTTGGTGGGTGGGGTTCTATTGAGAGTTAAGGTCCTATACCTGGGACCTGAGTGACACCTAGGCTAGAGTGGTTCATATTCTTTCCCATTCCATCTCGGTCTGGTGCGGGAATATGAAACACGGTTCAGATATGGGTTTCTTCTTGAGAACTCTGTGTTGCAGATTTCCTGCAGTACTAGGGCTATCTGGGAAGCCTGCTAAGTCTGGATGACCTTTTTATGACCTTCAGAAACTGAGGTGAATTAGAGGAGGAACTTTTATGGTTATTGTAAACACTGTACCTCCGGGTTAGAAGTGTTTACACTTCTCATAACTGATCCAAGTCTGAGGATCCTTGTTTTAGAACACCACCTGTGAGGGGGTTGGGCTGTTTACAGGTTTGCAGGTACCCTTGACCTCAGCATACCCTGTTACTTTTTTTGAATAAGAGTACTCCATTTTGGAACAGTTCTTGTGATTCTAAAACCCTGGACATGTGGCTATTTATTTGAGTCCCCTACCTTGGTTACTGGACTTATAGACCTCCATCTGGATTTCTTGGACTTATATCAAAGCAGCAATCAGATCCAGCTTGATAACAAACCCTTGCATATCATTTGCATACATCATCATTGCATCATTTTAACATTTGCTTATTTGTTTTTCAGGGTATCCATACTTATTCATTGGCTTGGTTTTGACCCCATCATCAGCATAGACCTATCTTCATCAGTATCTACTTCAGCTATCTGCTACCTGCATCATCAGTTTCAGCCTGTCAGTGGCCCATCCTCAGTATTTCTTCTCCATCATCAGCACTTGTCCTATCTTTTCTTCAGCAACATGGCACCAAAGAAGAGTAATGTCTCATATCATTTCTTTCAGCCTGAGCTGGCTGACATCAGGAGGATTCAGACCCTGATTACTCCAGACCATATACCACATTTCAGAGAACACTATGGAGGCATACTTGATGTGGTTATGGATTTGGACCCTTCACAGAGGAGCCTGATTCATACTTGCCTGCAGTTCTATGATCCCCCTCTGAGGTGTTTCACATTCCCGGATTTTCAGTTGGGACCTTTATTGGAAGAGTATTCAGCATTAGTGGGAGTACCTATCAGGGGTGGAGTCCCCTTCAACCCTGAGATGGCCTTTCCAAGTAATGAAGAAATAGCAAAGGCATTGTATCTGGAACCAATTCTGATTGGGCAGAATATGACCACCAAAGCTGGAATCTCTGGTCTACATCTGGATTTCTTGATCTCTCAGGCTACCCTGAAAGCTTCTTTGGGAGAGTGGAAAGCAGTCTGTGCTCTATTGGCCCTCAGCATATATGGGGTCATTTTATTTGCAGAAGAGCCTAAGTTTGTTAGCAAGAGTGCAATCCATCTTTTCATCCTGAGGAACCCAGTACCCACTTTATTGGGGGATTTCTACTACTCAGTCCACCAGAGGAATGAAAAGCAGAGAGGAAGATTAGTGAGGTGCTGTGCTCCCTTGTTCCATACCTGGTTGCTCAGACATTTGCCTAAGACTGATGCATTTCTGAATCCTCATCAGCCAAAGAACTGGGCTAGAAGACTCACTGCTTTAACCTCAGCTGACATTAGGTGGTGCACCCAGAGCACCAAAGGCAGGAACATCATTACCAGTTGTGGACAGTTTCCCAATGTACCCCTGATAGGAGTAAAGGGTTGCATCAACTACAACCCTCTACTATTCAAAATACAACTGGGCTATGCATTGGTCCACACTCCTAAGGCACAAGACTTGGTTGGGACTCTTTACTGTGAGAATAAGCCTAATCTGGCTATTGCCAGGCAGGCAGCCTGGGCCTGGGACAATGTTCAGACTAAAGGGGTAACCATTCTGGGGAAATGCAACAATGTGGCATCAGCACAGTACTATGAGTGGTCCCATGCCAGGGCTCAATTTTCTGGGATGCCCTTTACCATGGAAGATATGCCTGGACCATCCTCAGCACCACCTCCTGTCACTGTCAGCTTAGAGGAGTTTGAGAAATTGAAAGAGAGAAATGAGAAGTTGACTCAGGCTCTACAGAAGACCCTCTGGGAGAGGAGTGATGGTAGGTTGGATATTGAAAGGTTGGAAAAGTTGAAGATAGAGCATCTGGCTAGGATTGAGAAGTCTGAAGATTACATCAAGAAGTCTAGGGCTGGGGAACAAATTCTGAAGAATGCCTGCAAGGAGGCCCAATTCCAAAAGGCCAGGACTGATTTGTATCTGAAGGAGAGCCAAGCTAGGTGGGTCAGAATCACCGAGGCTCGTACTCTGGAAGATAAAAGGACTCAGGACAAGATCGAGCAACTGGAAGCTAGTGCAAAAGAGCAACAGGAAGCCCTGGCAGCAGCCTAGAGAGAGATCTCAGAGTTGAAGATCAGAGCTGGAGTGAAGAGGTCAAAGGACCAGAGTCAACACAAGAAGCTAACTGCAGTTGTTACTACTAGGAATCTCCTTATCCGGAACCTTACAGAGCGTCCAGCTGATCCTGTGACTGAGGCACTTCTCAAGGAAGTTTGGGAGGATGAGTTTGGTCTTAGTGTTTGACTTTTGCTTGTTGTTGCTTTCATTTTATGTACTTTTATTTTCTTATGATATATTTTGACCCCTCAGAGGGCTTGTATTGTGAGAAGAAACGAACTATGTATTATTTTACCTTTTGTAATATATGAATCAGTTTGCTCTATCTGAGTTTCTTTCAAAGCAACATCACAAGCATCTTCGAGGGCCTGGAAGGGTCAAAACCAAGTGCCAAGCCGGATACCTTGGGAACAAATAAGCATAACTGCATTGCATACTAACCTTTTGCCTTGTTTTGTAGGATTTTGTTTATTTGTTACTAACTCTGTTGTGATGTCAGGAACTATTGCTCGACGACGTGTGTTCCCACTCAACCGTCCACATAGATATCCAACCCGCAACAATCTTCCGGGCATACAAATGGACCAGGTACAGCAGGACCTTACAGAGGCCAGGAACCAAATGGCCAATGAGAGGCTAGAAATGAGGAATCAGATGACACAAATTATGGAGGTGATGAACAATATGGCTCAAAGCCAGGAGAGATTGAGAGCCATGGTAGAAAGGCAGAATCAGGAAGATCCCCATCTAGGGACTGCTGGCACAAGCAACAATGAGAGGGTCCAACCTCATGTTAACCCCCCTGTATTTGGACCCCACTTTCATCCAGAGATCAACATTCCTGCAAATGTTCAAGGGACTGCCACTGCAGGCAGAGTGCTGCAAGAAGACCCCTAGGAAGATCAGTTCACAGTGATGGGAGCTGGGGAGGAAGCCTATGACAGAAGGCTGGATGAGATAGCTAAGAAATTAAGATCCTTGGAGTCTCAAAACTCTTTGGGTTTTGATGTTATGGACATGGGCTTGGTAGACGGGGTCAGGATTCCCCATAAGTTTAAGCCTCCTTGTTTTGAAAAGTACAACGGGACTTCCTGCCCGCGGACCCACTTACAATCCTTTCTGGGGAGGTTGAAAGCATACACCATGGACGAGAAGCTATGGATGTTTTATTTTGAGGATAGCTTGACGGGAGCTTCAAGAGAATGGTACTCTCATCCGACAAGAGCAACCATCAGGTGTTGGAAGGATTTGGCAGAAGCCTTCATTAGACAATACCAGTATAATTTGGATATGGCACCCAACAGGACCCTCCTAATGGGAATGTCATAGTCGTCTAGAGAAAGTTTCCGAGAGTATGCCCAGAGATGGAGGCAATTGGCTGCTGCTGTCCAGCCACCTATGTCAGAGAGGGAGATGGCGGATATGTTTATGAACACCCTCCAAGGAACATACATTGACAGGCTAGCTGCCTTCTCTTCCACCAGCTTTGCAGATGTTGTTATAGCTGGAGAGAGAATTGAGAGCTTTTTAAAGATGGGCAAAATTTCTGACAACAGTGCTAGCTCATCCAGCAATACAAGGAAGCCTTTTGTAGGCCCAAGAAGAACTGGTGAAACCAATGCTATCCATGCCAGCAGGGGCAGACCCCAATATGTTCATAGGTCTGTGGCAGCAGTCACCATTCCCGCTCCAGTTCATCCTCAACTAGCCTACCAACCACCGCAACAAAATTATCAGCAACAAACTCAGTATCCTCCTCAGAGAAACTACAACAACACCAACAGCAACAATCAGCAAAGACCATTCCAACAGAGACCATCTCAGGCCAATAGGGTGATCAATCCGATCCCTATGCCCTATGCCACATTACTGCCACAACTCCTGAAACTCAACCTGGTTGAGCTAAGGACGTTGGCACCTCCAGATCCTGCCAGTTTACCTAGAAATTACGACTCCAACGCCAGATGTGCGTTCCATTCAAATGCACCTGGCCATAGTACAGAGAAGTGCAGAGCCTTGCACATGAAGGTACAAGACTTGGTAGACTCTAAGGCTCTGAATTTTGCACCACCACCAAATGTTAACAAAAACCCTATACCACACCACGGAGGTCCCAGAATCAATGCTATTGAAGAAGACAAGCCGTCTTATTTGATAACCAGTGTGGGTCAAATTCGGACACCCTTGGTGGAGATTAAAGCTCAACTCCTCGAATGTCAAATGTTCCCAGGATGTGAGTTAGGGTGTGCTTATTGCAACATTTCAGTGAATGGTTGTGATAACTTGAGAGATGGCATAGATGGACTCATCCAGAGTGGCCTGCTTCAAATTACAATATCAATTCCAACAAATCCAACAATCTCATCAGCAACAATTCCAGTATCTCCTACAACTGCAACAACCATTGTTCCCGACAACTCTTCAGTTTCATCAACAAATGTTTCATCTGTCATTTCAACTGACCAGATATCAACGAACATTCCTTCTACAACTTCAACACCACTTCATTTTGAATCTCCTACAACAACAACACCCATCCTTCCAACAATGTCTCCTACAACATCAGCAGCAAACCATGAAGATGTCTCAACAGTTACGATTTATTATGATCCTGAAAATGATTCTGCCTACAACTCACAAAGTGCTACTCCTATCAGAGCACCAGTCACAATATATTATGATCCACAGACTATCATGGTCCCTTCTGCAGCTGCAATCAGTCCAGTCACTATTACAGTGCCTGGGCCAGTACCTTATGAAAGCAGTAATGCCATCCCCTGGCATTACGGCTCTGATCTGTACTGCGGAGGACAGAAAATCACTCTTGAACCATCAACACCTGCACCACAAATAGATAATGTGGGAGGAGGCGGAGGCTTCACTCGAAGCGGACGTCTCTTTGCTCCACAAATTCAAAGACCCACTACCGAAGCCGAAGCTGCTGCCAAGGCAAAAGGGAAGAGCCTGGTGCAGGAAGATCAAGCTGTTAAGGAAGCTTTGAAAACACCCTTTGATCAAGAAGTTGATGAGTTCATGAGAATCATCAAGAAGAGTGATTACAAGATAGTGGACAAGCTTCACCAGACGCCTTCCAAGATCTCTATTCTATCATTGCTCATGTGCTCCGAAGCTCATCGGAACGCACTACTGAAAGTCTTGCACGCAGCTTACGTGCCTGAAGAGATCACCGTCAATCAGTTGGAAGCTGTGGTTGGAAATGTTACTGCTAGCAATGGACTAGGGTTCACCAACACTGATTTGACTACGGAAGGCCGCAATCATAACAAGGCTTTGCACATCACCATGGAATGTAAAGGTGCAGTCCTTTCCCATGTGCTGGTAGACACAGGGTCATCCCTCAATGTCTTACCTAAAAAAGCCCTTGTGAAGCTGGAGTACGAAGGATTGGCATTACGCCCCAGCAACCTGGTAGTGAGAGCCTTTGATGGTTCTAAGAGATCGGTTCTGGGAGAAATTGAGTTGCCTATAACGATTGGCCCACAAACTTTCAAAACTACCTTCTACGTGATGTATATACAGCCTGCCTACAGCTGTTTATTGGGTAGGCCATGGATTCACGCCGCTGGTGCCGTGACCTAAACCCTTCACCAAAAGTTAAAATTCGAGTGGGAGGGCCAAGTCGTTACTATCTGTGGAGAGGGGGATATTTTTGTCAGCCATCTGGCTACCTACAAATATATTGAGATGGATGGGGAGATCCATGAAACGATGAGTCAAGGGTTTGAGGCCTTGAACGTAAATGAAGCATCTGCTGTACCTGGAATCTCCATGGCATCTTATCAACAAGCCCGGAAGGTTGTTGAGGAAGGAACTGCCCAAGGCTGGGGCAAGGTTTTATCTGTGGAGGAAAAGAAGGACAAATTTGGGTTGGGTTACAGACCAACTCAACAAAATCAAGCAGAGGCTGCTGAGAAACCAGGTTTTGTCAGTGGGGGGATGCTCACCCCTGATGCTATCAACAATTTGGAAGACGAGTTGGAAGAAGAACGCAATCTGGAGAATTGGATACGTCCAAAGATCCCGGGGAGCAGTATCTCAAACTGGTCTTCCCAGGAAATTATAAGAGTTACTCATGCAGAGTAATTATTATTTCCTGTTATTTTTATAGCATGCATCAAAGTCTTGCATCTTGCTCAAGATGACAAGACTCATTTTGTAATCGGGCCATCTGTACTTTTTGTGCAACAAGATTAATCAATGAAATATCAGACATCTTTTTGCAAATGAGTCTTTTTCTTTTCCGCTCACTGTTTTTCCATTTTTCTTTTTGTACAAAAAAATAAATGGCGATGTTTTCAAAATGACAACTTTATTTCACTTTTCTAAACAAGATTAAAATCAATCACTAAAATGAACGAACTGAACCCTTGCAGAGAGTGCCTTCCAGACAGCACCGACAACAGCACGACTATGACTTCGTATGACTTTGACAATCCAATCAATCAAGCTGATGAAGGGGTTGAAGAAGAATATGAGCTTCCTGAAGAGCTAGCCAGGTTGTTGAGACAAGAGGAGAAGGTTATCACTCCTCATCAGGAGGAGGTCGAAACGATTAATCTTGGTACAGATGAAGACGTGAAAGAGGTTAAAATCGGGGCCTGCCTACAAGACTCAGTGAAGAGACAACTGATTGATCTGCTTCAAGAATATGTGGATGTGTTTGCTTGGTCTTATCAAGATATGCCAGGGTTGGACACCGATATTGTTGTGCACAAGCTGCCTTTAAGGGAAGAATGCCCGCCGGTTAAACAGAAACTGCGCCGTACTCGCCCAGACATGGCCATGAAGATCAAAGAAGAGGTACAAAAGCAGTGGGACGCCGGGTTCCTTGCTGTAACTAGCTATCCGCCGTGGGTTGCTAATATAGTACCTGTGCCTAAGAAAGACGGCAAAGTAAGAATGTGTGTTGACTACCGGGACCTGAACAGAGCTAGCCCAAAAGATGACTTCCCATTACCTCACATCGATGTATTGATGGATAACACGGCTCAGTTCTCGGTATTCTCCTTCATGGACGGATTTTCAGGATACAATCAGATTAAAATGTCACCTGAAGACATGGAGAAGACGACCTTCATTACACCCTGGGGCACGTTCTGTTACAAAGTGATGCCATTCGGACTGAAGAATGCTGGTGCAACATATCAACGGGCTATGGTGACATTATTCCACGATATGATCCATAAAGAAATAGAATGTTATGTGGATGACATGATCGCCAAGTCCCTTACTGAAGAAGATCACTTGGTGAATCTGCTAAAGCTATTCAAGCGTCTGAGGAAGTACCAATTGAAGCTGAACCCCAACAAGTGCACATTCGGGGTGCGATCTGGTAAGCTGCTAGGATTTATTGTAAGCGAGAAAGGGATTGAAGTTGACCCTGATAAAGTCAAAGCTATTCAAGAGATGCCTGCACCGAAGACAGAAAAAGAAGTTCGAGGGTTCTTAGGTCGATTGAACTACATTTCAAGGTTCATATCTCACCTTACAGCTACCTGTGAACCCTTGTTCAAGCTATTGAGAAAAGAACAAACGGTCAGGTGGAATGAAGACTGCCAGAAGGATTTTGACAAGATCAAAGAGTACTTGCAAGAACCTCCAATCCTTATGCCTCCAGTTAAAGGAAGACCTCTAATCATGTACTTGACAGTATTAGAAGAGTCGATGGGGTGTGTGCTGGGCCAGCATGACGAGTCTGGTCGAAAAGAGTATGCAATATACTACCTGAGCAAAAAGTTTACCGACTGTGAACAACGTTATTCACTGCTCGAGAAAACTTGTTGTGCTTTAGCGTGGGCTGCTCGCCGACTGAGACAGTATATGTTGACCCACACTACCTTATTGATTTCAAAGATGGACCCAGTTAAGTACATTTTTGAGAAGCCAGCTCTTATCGGACGGGTTGCAAGATGGCAAATGATCCTTACAGAATATGACATCCAATACACATCTCAGAAAGCCATCAAGGGCAGTGTATTGTCCGAATATCTTGCTGAGCAACCTATTGACGACTACCAGCCTATGAGATTTGACTTCCCTGATGAAGACATCATGTTCATAAAAGCAAAAGATTATGAAGAGCCTGTTCATACTGAAGGGCCCGACCCAGAAGAAGAATGGACTATGATGTTTGATGGGGCTGTTAACATGAATGGTCGTGGTGTTGGTGCAGTACTCATTACACCCAAAGGAGTTCACATGCCCTTCTCGGCAAAACTCACTTTCAACTGCACTAACAACGAAGCTGAATACGAAGCCTGCATTATGGGTCTTGAGGAAGCCATTGACCTCAGGATCAAGACATTGACTGTATTCGGAGATTCAGCTATGGTAGTTAATCAGACCAACGGCAAATGGTACACCCACCAGGATCATCTGATACCTTACAGGGATTATACAAGGAGGTTATTGACTTTCTTTACAACAGTCAAGCTTGAGTATATCCCTCGGGACGAGAATCAGTTCGCAGATGCTCTTGCCACCATTTCATCCATGATCAAAGTTCAAGCTGCCAACTTTGTACCTCAGATTTCCGTGTCCAGACTTGACAGGCCAGCGTATGTATTTGCAGCAGATGTTGTCAAGGATGATAAGCCTTGGTTCCATGACATTAAGTGCTTCTTGGAGGATCAAACATACCCATCTGGGGCATCTTCCAATGATAAGAAGACTTTGAGAAGGCTTGCTGGTAGTTTCTTTCTGAACACTGATGGTTCCCTATACAAGAGAAACTTTGATATGGTACTCCTCAGATGCGTTGACAGAACAGAAGCAGACTTGTTAATGCATGAAGTGCACGAAGGCTCCTTTGGTACCCATGCTGGAGGACATGCAATGGCTAAGAAATTGTTAAGATCAGGTTATTACTGGATCACAATGGATGCCGACTGTTGTGCCTATGCCAGAAAATGCCATAAATGCCAGATTTATGCGGATAAAGTGCATGTGCCTCCCAATCCTTTGAATATAATGTCTTCACCCTGGCCCTTTTCCACGTGGGGCATTGATATGATTGGCAAGATTGAACCGACTGCTTCAAACGGCCACAGGTTCATCCTGGTCGCCATTGACTATTTCACCAAGTGGGTCGAAGCAGCCTCATATGCGAACGTTACAAGACAAGTGGTAGCCCGATTTTTGAAGAGAGATATCATCTGTCGGTATGGAGTGCCCGAGCGAATCATTACTGATAATGGTTCCAATTTAAACAACAAAATGATGGCTGAGCTATGTCGGGACTTCAAGATCCAACACCACAATTCTTCTCCTTACAGGCCAAAGATGAATGGCGCTGTTGAGGCAGCAAATAAAAATATCAAGAAGATTGTGCAGAAGATGGTAGTCACTTACAAAGACTGGCACGAAATGCTACCATTCGCTTTGCATGGGTACCGCACGTCAATCAGAACATCCACTGGGGCAACGCCTTATCAGCTTGTGTATGGTATGGAGGCAGTCCTACCTGTTGAAGTTGAATTACCCTCCCTACGGGTACTGATGGATGTTAAGCTAAACGAAGCAGAGTGGGTCCGGTCCCGATATGAACAACTAAGTCTGATCGAAGAGAAAAGATTGGCTGCAATCTGTCACGGGCAGTTGTATCAAAAAAGAATGAAGAGAGCCTTCGATCAGAAAGTCAGGCACCGAGAGTACCAAGTAGGAGATCTTGTGTTGAAAAGGATCCTCCCTCCTCATACAGACCACAGGGGCAAATGGACTCCGAACTATGAAGGACCATTTGTAGTAAAGAAAGTTTTCTCTGGTGGAGCACTGATGCTTAGCACTATGGATGGTGAAGATTTCCCGTCCCCTGTGAATTCAGATGCAGTTAAAAAATACTTCGCATAAAATGACCCGTTGGACACAAAAACAGAATGTAAGTCCAGACAAAAATAGGGCATCCCGGCGAGTCAAAAACAGAATAAAAGACTCGGGCAAAAATAAGGGAAAAATAAACAAAAAATATGTACACCCGCTGAGTAGAAATGCCGCATTGGACAACTCAGGCAAAAATGGGTATCCCGGTGGATTGAAAACCCGAAAGGGCGATCCATGCAAAACGAGGGAATAAGCGAACAACTGCACTCTGAATTCGTCTGTAGCACTCACAACTTGGTAAACCCCGAAAAGATCAGGCTTTAATCAGAATCGGCCTTCTTCAGAAAGCAAGACGAGAAGAACGTCAAAAGTCATACGAGTCATAAGCAAAAGAGGAAGCTCCTTAAAGCGTCATCAACATTGCCAGCATTTTGTTTCTCAATTTGTAACAATCTCTTCATTTTAGGAGATATGCTTCTTTGACTGTATCTTGCCAATTCAGGGCATTTGAGTTAATAAAATCAGATTTTCAATCATGTCTCGTCTCGTACAGTTTATTGTTATTTGCAAAAATGTCTGATGTCTCTAAAGAATTTGATTGCATAAGTACAGATGTTTATCTTCAAAAATAAAAATACGTGCTTACAGGGAACATACTTACTCTCAGAAGTATCTAAACTCCTATGACGGAATCCAGTAAGGGATACCTCGGGAATATTTGCGCGTTTCTATCTTTGCAGGATTGCAGGTATTCGGAGCGCAACGTGGGGCATGAAAGTTTCACCCTAGCAAGCTGGCAAATCAACACTCAGTCTTAGCACCCGAAATGTTTTCTCCCCAACTGAGTTTGCCACTTGTTACTTCTCCCAACCGAAGTGCCATCCATTCTCAGCAGAATATAAAGTCAGGGAACCATCTCCCCACAGAGTTTCGACCTCTATCCAGAAGAGCAACGCATGAAGGAATCACAACAGAGCGAAGAAAGCTTCTACAAACCTCAGCTGGATCCCTCACCTCCGGAATAGGTCAATCATTGACCCTTTTCCCCAAGCAGATGCATTATCAGGTCTGCCAATGATCTCATCCCCAGCTGGGATGTCCATTTCAAACGGATCGACCAGAGATCTTCACAGCAACGGGATCCGAATCCCGGTTTGGTCTTCGCATAATCATAGCATTCGCATCATATTCACCCACGAAGCGTAGCATTCCGTCTAATACGGAGCATTACGGCAAAAATCAAACATATAGCATAATCATAAGCCATGTGTTGAATCAAACACTTGTGAATATTAACAAAGCCGTCAACAATACACAAACATTCCCCAGCGGAGTCCCCAGCAAAAGAACAGTTGCCTCCCCTGCACAAACACCAGTATATATACTCCCTTTGGCACCCGTTCGTGTCATCATTCCCCAGTAAAGTTGCCCGAACACCCTTCACAAGCAGGCCATTCGTATTGCAGATATTTCTTGACACCCGTCCGTGTCATATCCCCAGCAGAAAGCGAAAGACATCCTTTTAGCACTCACGTATACTTATATATATATACATTTCCTTGACATCCGTCCGTGTCATTCTCCCATCACAGCAACATAAACACTTTGTACATCAGGTACTTGTTTATACTATACTCCTCTTGACGCTCGTCCGTGTCACTCTCCCCAGCAGTAAACACTCAACTATACACTCATACTTAATTATACAGATACTCGTCTGTATCTTGTATACACCATTTATATCCCCACAGATTCGACATTGGTCCATGTTCTTTGTTAACCAGTTGGTATTCGTCCGTACCATCATCTCAGAATATGCGTCAAGTGTTTGTTTCTATCTGATACTCGTCCGTATCATAGTCTTAAGGATGCTCGTCCGCATCTTTAATCCATACACTGTGTCAAACACTCTCGTCTCCCTGAATATAGACACTCGTCTGTGTGTACTATTCCCAAAAGAGTCCTTTCAGATTCAACACTCGTCCGTGTTCTCTGTTAACCAGTTGATACTCGTTCGTATCATCATCTCTGAACACGTGTCAATATTTGTTTCTACCCGATACTCGTCCGTATCGCAGTGTTAAGGATGCTCGTCCGCATCTTTAATCTATACACAACATCTACATACTTATACCTTTTGTTTCTTGGATATAAACACTCGTCCGTGTTTACTATTCCCCAGTAGATCGCTAACAAAGCAAATTTTCCTTTTTATCTGACATTCGTCATGTGTCATGATAAACCCTGAGAGCAGCCGTACCCTGCTAGGTGGTCGTCCTCCACCTTTTGATGGTCGTCCTCCATCATGCTCATTCGATGGCCGTCCCCATCGTTGATTTTCTATCCGACATTCGTCCTATGTCGTGATATTTAGCAGCCGTCCCCTGCTGGGTGGTCGTCTTCCACCCCTTGATGATCGTCCTTCATCATTTTATCCAATGGTCGTCCCCATTGTTGATCTTTGGTTATCTGGCATTCATCCTATGTCATGATAAACCTCGAGAGCAGCCGTCCCCTGCTAGGTGGTCGTCCTCCACCTCTTGATGGTCGTCCTCCATCATGCTCGTCCGATGGCTGTCCCCATCGTTGACCTTTTATCCGGCATTCGTCCTATGTCGCGATATTTTCGGCAGCCGTACCCTGCCAGGTGGTCGTCCTCCACCTAAGATGACCGTCCCTCATCTTAACCCGATAGAGCTGCCGTCCCCGGCTAGGTGATCATCCTTCACCTTTGATGACCGTACCTCATCATCTGTTTATTTCATTTATTATTTAACCCGATGGCCGTCCTCGTCGTGGTCCCTTTTCTTTTTATCCCGATGGCCGTCCCCATCGTTGGTTATTTTACTTTATGAACTTGATGGCCGTCCCCGTCATGTTTCGTTAATCCCCAGAGAATCTTATTGTTTTACTTGATGGTCGTCCCCATCGTAGTACCTTTTTATCCCCAGCATGTCGGCCGTCCCCGTCATTGCTTCATTTCCCGCACTTTTTCAGCATGTCGGCCGTCCCCGTCATTGCTCTTTACCCAGCAGTCGTCCTCTGCTCGACGGTCGTCCTCCGTCGCCCACACTTTATAATATACTTTATTTTCTTTTACAATCTATATCCCTTTTCTTCTTCATTCTGTGAGTGCAAATTTTGGATTGTCTTTGGTATTCAACCATAAGTTATCTTGTTTGCCTGTTAAGCCGTTGCTTACATCCTGCACAGCTAACTCATGTTTGAATAGGGGCAGCTGTAAACACCCCAAATTTGCCCTCACCCATTCACACCATGGCTTGTGATCATTTCATAAACACAAACACAATCATACCATCTCATATCCCACTTTTGATTCACTGCATAGCTTCAAAGTCATCTGCATCTAGGGTTTGTGATCTGAGCAATCCAAGAGCTTCTTGAGCCACTCCAAAGGTCAACCATCACTTCAAAGGGGTCCATGTGTGTTCAAGCATCATATTATATCCTCTCAAAGTCAAGAATGTCAAAGAATCACAAGAATTGGGATTGGTATGGAAGTAGAGCCAGGTTTGACTGCACAGATGACCTAAAATTAGGGTTTTGGTTTCAGAGGCCATAACTCCAAATTTTTTGGTCATTCTTGTTTCTATTGGTCTCTATATGGTATAGGGAGTATGCATATCAATTTTCATGGAGAAATTCCATGGGGAAGTCATCTGATCAAGAGTTGACTTTCTGGACAAGTCAGTGTAAAATCAGGGCATCTGGGGCCCCCAATGACCCAACCAAGGGGTGATCTTCATCATTTTGATTGTATATGATCTTTATTTGATCATGGAAGAGGTTGGAAGTTCACAAAATTGAAGAATTTGAAGTTTTTGCAAAGTTGACTTTTTTGGGCAGGTTTGACTTTTCATGAAAATGTCATTTTATGCAACTTTTTCAACCCTTACTTTTTGATTCAAGAAAGCTTCAAATGGAAAAACTTTGGTCATGAAAGTTGTAGAATGGATCTTTCCCTTTTCAAAAAGTACAAGAACATGACCTAATTCATTTTGGATCAAAAGTTATGTTTCATCAAAGTTGGCTAAAATCACTAAATTTCAAGTTATGCACCAAATGGAAAACTTGCAAATTCTTGTACCAAGGCAATTTGTGGCTTCAAAATGGTCTCTAATCTTTACACAAACATCACACAAGTCCTAAAAATCAGAATGGGCCAAAGGGATCACATGTTTTATGGCTTGTGAGGCAAGATCTTTTCATAAGAACCAAAACAAGCCAAGTTGCAAAAGTCATGATAGTTTCTCATCCACTTGCTAGCTACATTGCTGAACCATCCTAGCCTTTCCCTCACACCATGTTGCGCCGCCCACACCCCTTGTACTTGGCTAGAACATGACCCATGCTTCTCTTACACAAAGTTGACAAATTTGCAAAAGTAGCCATACCTATCACAAAAGGGCATGTCACATCCTCTGACCAATAGCAATTGTTTATACAAACAAATGGCAAGCCAAACAACATAACAAGCAAGCCTGAAACCAGCAAGAAGAACACCTTCTCATTTTCACTCTCAAAAGCAAAAGCTTTCGAAACTCAGTATACAAGCTACAAACTCACAAACAAACTTCATAGAACTCATCACCACATCCTTCTGATCATTTCCCTGCCTTCATTCATCCTTGAAACCTCACAATAAGCCAGATACGATTCTCACCTGAGCTTGAACAGAACCTGTTCAAACTCTCAAACCAGCCAGCACAAACCTTCTCTAAGCATCAAGAGTTCACAAGGGAGGTCATAGGAGTGGATTGCACAAAGGAAAGAAGCCAGAAAGCTGCAAACTGAAAGCTTCAAAACTCAGGTAGCTCAAGAACTTTTTTTCCAGAAACGATTTTTAAAGTTCCTAAGTTGTTCTTGGTAGTCCACTGATCACTCTGATGTTGTTGGTTTTGAAAATGGTGAAGAAATGAGGGTTTAATCATGTTCTGAAAGTCTTGCCCTAAATTTTGTTTTGTTTCGATTCATGCGATTGATGAAATATAAATGATGTTTGTGTTAGGGTTTTGATTCAGTGAGGTGTGGGAAGGATTTCTGTTTGCTTAGATTTCATTTTAGTTACGTTTTGAAGGTTTTAGGAATTTTCAGGTGGGGTTCCCACCAGAGAAGACGACCGGAAGTCTTCTCCGGCCACCTGAAAATAATTAGGGCTTAATCATGTCATTAAGTGTAGTTTGAATCTGATGCGTTGGATCTGTTGACTTGGTTGACCTGGCGCGTGTTTGTGTGGCCCAGATGCACTCATTAAGCCCTAATCTCAATTAATTAATTCATAACTCAGTTTAGTCAAGTTTGAATATGGACCATTAATCTGCGCGCGTAGTCAACAGGCTTCTCCCCAGAACCCATCCTGGCCCTCCATTGCGTTTACTTTTCCTTTTTTTATTTTTATTCCATTTATTTTATATTTCTTTCCCCATTTATTTTAAAATAGAAAAACTAATTTAAAAATTCTGAAATTTTTTATACAAGTTATTATTTAATTTCAGAACACAAAAATATTTTTATTTTCATTTTTTGCATTTAAAAAGTATTTTTAAATATTTAAAAGTTTATTTTTAATTAATTAATGAGAATTAATTAATTAAAAATACTTTTAAGTATTTAAAAATCACCAAAAAATTCATGAAACATTTAAAAACATTTAGAAACATTGTCCAACCCTCAAACCAAATTTCTTTTTTGATCTTGATGCATTTTGAGAATTTTTCATGGAATTAAAATCATTTTAATGCATTATTTTGATCCAAACTTCCAAAAATCATTTCTGCCTAACCATAAAGAGTTGGACCTTGATTCTTTTTGCATTGCATTGTGTTTAGCATGTAGTATGTGAGATTAAATGGTCATGATTTGATCTTTCATTTTCCATTTGTTTGGAATTTTTCTTGTTAAAGAACCCTAAAACCCTAGAAAACTTAGGAAAATCATAACTTGAATTAGGTTAAGAGTTAGAACCTCTCCTTTGGGCAGTGAGTTAGTATAGGATTAGGGGTCCTTTGAGTGCATTTTCAATTTTTTATATTGATGTTTGCTTCTGATTTTGGTTTGTGTTTGATGCTTTGATCATAAACCCTAATTTGGGCTTCCATGTGCACTCATCTTGCATTTGCATTCATACCTTGACTTGCCATAGAATTTTGTGCATCCATTTGATTCATATGACATCTTAAGACATATTGAAAGCATGTTTGATCATTGCATCTTGCATTTGCCATGTTGTATGCCATTTGCATGTCATAACTTTTCATGTATGTTCATGTGTCTTAACTTGCTTCATTTGCATCCATGAGTTTGTATGATCATCCCCATGCCTTGTCACATGTTTGTAGCATCTTATAGCACCATTATCATCTCATATATGCTTCTGGTTTTGGTTTACATCATGCCATTTCATTTCATTTTGCATTGTATTGCATTTCTTTCACTAACATTTCAGGTGGTAAGTTGTTTGAGAAGTGAATTTGCCTTCACTTCTCATAATCTCTTTTCATCTCTTTTATGCATCATTGCTGCATTTTACTTTGTGTTTGAGATTGAGCTTGCTCATTATTTCTCTTCTCACTCTCTTTCCTCAAGTGACTTGACTTCTTAAATGAAGCAAGTTACTTTGCTCCTCATGATCCTTTCATCTGCTTCCTGGTGGTTCCATTGAAGATCTTTCTTGTTAAACCTCACAAACCTTAGGAACAACCAAGCATGACAATGATTAGGGTTTTGATTAGTCTCCCCACTTAGTTTTACCTTTGTGTCTCATTGAGTCTTCTCTTCTCACCTCATAATCAGGGACTAAACCCTAAAGGCTTTAAGGCTTTGTGATTAAGTTTATGCCTGCATCCTTCTATTAGGATGGAGTGTATAACTTTAATCCTAAGTGTTAAACCCTTAATGTGTTTAAATCCTTTAATCAATCCACTTAATAATCACCAAGACATCACACTTGTAACTTGGGCCTTGCATTAGGGTGCTAATTCTTCCTTAATTGGTAAGAAGGACTAACCCTAGTGTTAATGGACAAGTCCCCCTCAAGTTGTCTTACAAACCTTAAAAATCACTTCATCATCATACCATTAACTAAAACCCACTTAATAAAGGCTTTGTTTTGTCATGAGTTTAATCCCTAATCATGGATTAAGTTGAGGAGCTTTCCTCAGCTTAAACATTCTCATCTATTATCCTTCTATTAGGATGGTGTAATGAGCCTGTTTAACCCCTGATTATGGCTTAATCTCATTACTTAACACTAAACAAAAACACCAAAAACATTTAAATAATCACAAGTAGGTTAATGATCTTAATCCTGCATCAAAGGTGATTAAGTGTGAGAAGCTGACTTCACACTTAAGGTATTCTCATTACCCCTAATCAGAGGGAAGATGTGATGAGTTTACTAACCCATTGGTTTAGGCTTAAGCTCATTAACTTATGACAAACTTTCAAAAGCAATAAAAGACTGAAAACACAAAAACAAACAATAATCGTCTCCTTCGGGATTCTTTTCTCATCTCATTCACTCACAAATGAGAACTTGCTTCTTCCGTCTAATGCAAGACAGTTTGCACCTGAGCCAGACAGGTCATACACTTGAGCATAGACTAGCAAGCAGTTCACAAGTCAATTCACCTTTCAGTCCCTTTGGGTCGAACTACGGTGTTCTGACTTCCTCATTGCACGAGAGGATACGTAGGCATAACTTAACAGTTATCGAACAAAAGTCCCTGTATATTCCCCCTCCTTCCAGCAGTTATTCTTTTAGCCTCATGATCTTGAGCATCTCATCTTTGTTCTTACACTGACACTGTACATTTGCACACTTCACATTCTTTCACACTGACACCTGTACATCTCTTCCAGCTATTATACACAAATTGCACTGACACTACCCCTTTAAACACAAATCTTTTAAGCGTGGATCCCGTCGAGTATGACGGACAATCTGGGTGCTAATACCTTCCCAGGTTGTAACCATCCCCCTTTCTCAGTCTCTCTGGTTCGCAACCGTCTTATCCATCTTTTTCTAGGTCTATGCAGCATTGCCTTTCCTCCGGGATAAAAATGCCTAGCTGGCGACTCTTTTCATCTCCAGTGAGTTCACTGCTGTGTGTTCTCATTGTCCCTCTCGCCGACCGTTCGCGTCTGTACCATATTTGGGTTATTCCCATTTATCGGGAGCGACATGCACCAAAGAGGGATTTTTGCAAAACCACTTGCCAAGACCTCAAATGACCTCTAATGGACCACTAAGCCTCATAACATGTTTATACAACTTTCCAAGTCAGAATTGGGCCTTTGACCTAGGGTTTTTATGGCTTGTGAATCAAGAAGCAACAAAGAGGGAAAGGTTGCAAGAACCATGCTACCACTTGCCTCAGTCATTACAGCTGCACAAAAATAATCCAAAGGCATTCCTTGATCCAAGCTGAGCCCAGCCATGCCCCTAATCCAGCTCTGGCTCGTGTCATGCCTCAAGTACACCTAAGCTTGACTTTTTGCAAAATCACCCATACTAATCAAGCTAGGCCACCACCCACTCTCTGGCCAATCAAGAAATGATATACAAACATTATGGAACCAAAACACACAATGCCTGAAGCCTGAAAAACACCCAAGCTCAGATTTCACAAAATCCCCTCAAAACTTCATGTCTTCGAATCTCCCAACTCAACCAACAATACTTCAAAATTCTTTCACCAATCATCTCCACATAACCCCAGGATCATTTCCCACCCCTCACATTAGCCTGAAACCATATCAAACAAAAACACGATTTCAACTTCCTCTGAACTGAAACCTTCAAAACAGCCAACATAAACTTGTTTCAAGCTTACCAGAAGCATCAAGGGGTTCATTGGAGTGGAAAAGCACCAAGGAGGTGGTCAGAAAGCTCTAGATAGCAAAGCTTCATCTCAGGTATACCTCAAGAATTTTTTTTCCTTCAGAAATGAATTTTTAAGTTCTTAGATGAATCTTCATGATGTGATGATGATCCTGATGTGTTTATTTTGCAAAATGATTGAGTATTAAGCATGTATGAGTTCTCTGAAACTTTTTGACCTAAAACTGATTTTCTTTGATTCAACCTAAATATGTGAAATAAATGTGTTTTGGTTGATGATTCTTGTTGTATGATGTTTGGGGTTTGATTCTGGGCAGAGAGATTGAGTTTTAGAGACCCGGGGAGAGAGTTGAGGTTTTTGCTCGTCGGAGAAGATGACGGGAACCATGTTCCGGTCATCTGAAAGTTGTTAGGGTTAATGATGTGTAATTAGCAAGGTTTGAATTTCGACCCTAGGACCATGTGTTGGCGCGTGTTTTCAATGGTCCAAATCATTTCATTAACCCTAATCCAGTTTAATTAGTTTTATTTTAATTAATTAAGTCAGGATTATTCCCAGCCCTTGGATTACGCTCTGGTCAACCCCATTTCCCCCAGTTTGAATCTGGACCCTCAGATGTGATTACTTCCCCTTTATTTCAGTTTTATTATTTTTTCTTTGTATTTTTTTTCTTATATTTATTAAAAATAGCAAAAATGATTTAAAAATTCTGGAAATTTTTTTCAAGACTTTTATTAATTTTCAAAAACCAAAACTATTTTTATTTTTATTTTTTGCATATAAAAAATATTTTTAAATCATTTAAATGTTATTTTTAATTAATTATTCCTTTTTAATTAATAAAAAATACATTTAAGTATTTAAAAATCACCAAAAAATATTAGAGAGCATCCTTATACATTTAGAAGCATTTACAAACTCACCTTACAAATTTCTTTTTGGTTTTGATCACACTTTGGGATTTTTCAATGAATTAGGGTTCTTAAAATGTTCATTTTATAACCCTAACTTCAAAATTCATAACCCTAGAACCAAGTTGAGTTTGTGAATGGTTCTTTTTGCATTGTTCTAGGCATGGCCTCTAATTCCTAAAAACATTTTTTTTCATTTTTATCTTGCATTTTCAAATTATTTGGCATTTTGCATTGAAGATCACCCAAAAACCCTAAGTAACTTAGAAAATCCATAACTTCTCCTAGGTTTAGCTTCTGACCTCCCCCTTTTGATGGTAACCTAGTATAGGTTTAGGGTTCCTTTGAGTGCATTTTCAATTTTTTATCTTATGCATTGCTTCTGTTTTGTTCATGTGCAACTCATACATTCATAAAACCCTAATTTTACATGTTCATTTGCATTCATCTTGCATATGCATCCATAAATGAACTTGCCATGACATTTCATGCATTCATATGTCATCTTAGACATCTTAGAACATGTTAGAGTCATGCTTGATCATTCCTTCATTCATTTGCCATGATTTGCATTCATTTCCTTTCATTAACTTTCATGAACTTTCAAACTTCAAAGCATGCTTACATGACATCTCATCTTTGTATTATCATACATATCCATTTGGTATGCCTTTTCATCATCTCATATGACATTAACATTGCATAATCACTTCTGACTTTGGTCATTTCATTTCATTTCATTTCATTTCTTTATGCTTTACATCTTATGCATTCATGCTAACATTTTCAGGTGGTAAGTTACTTTGAGAAGTGGATTTGCCTTCACTTCTCATTTTCTCTTCATCTCTTTCATATGCATCTTGCTGGTTTCTTTGAAGTGAGCTTGTTCACTTGTTTTCATCTCTCACTTTCTTTCTTTAAGTTACTTATCTTCTTCAATGAAGTAAGTAACTTATTCTTCTGCTTCTTCCTCCTTTCTTCTGCTTCATCCATTGGTGGCTTTCTTGAAGACTTCTCTTGAGCCACATAAACCATAGGATAACCAAAGCATGATAATTTTAGGGTTGTATATAGTCCCCCTTTAGTCTTTCACATTTGAGTCTTCTTTAAGTCTCTCTCCTCATCTTCATAATCAGAGACTAAACTCTTAAAGCTTTAGGACTTTGGAATTAGGGTTATGCCTGCATCCTTCTCTTAGGATGGAGTGTATAACTTTAATCCTAAGTGTTAAACCTTTAATTTGTTTAAACCTCTTAATCAATTAATCTTAATAATCACTAAGACTTCATCTTGTAACTTGGGCCTTACATTAGGGTTCTAATTCTTCCTTTATGGTTAAGAAGGACTAACCCTATTGTTTAATGGACAAGTCCTCCTCAAGTTGTCTTACAAACCATAAAACTCATTTCTTAATCTCATCCCTTAATTAAAATCCACTTAATAAAGGCTTTGTGTTATATAATGAATTTAATCCCTAACCATGGATTAAGTTGAGGTATTGTCACACCCCCAAATTTTACCCCTAACTTTTCGCATCTTGCATTCATCTCGTCATTATCATACAATAGTACATATCAGGGTCTTGTGCGGTATGGTCGTTACCTCGAGTCATAGTCCTCTGATTTAAGGCACTTTCTTGCTCAATGGAGATTTTGACTTGTCAATTTAAGTGGTCAGATCTCAGTTGTCAAATTTGAGTGTTGTAGAGGCGCATTTTAAATAACCGTTCCAATCCATTTTTTTTTCTCTCTTTCTTTAATCACTTTTTTTAATCATATCCAAATTTAATCCATTTATTAATCATCCATGCTCATTATCCATTATTATCCATATTTTCTACCACATTCCATAAAGCCCATTTTCTAAATTATAAATTCCATCTATTCATTTTTTTTCTTTCTTTC
The DNA here is from genome assembly GCA_963966055.1 of Lathyrus aphaca. Classification (NCBI taxonomy): domain Eukaryota; kingdom Viridiplantae; phylum Streptophyta; class Magnoliopsida; order Fabales; family Fabaceae; genus Lathyrus; species Lathyrus aphaca. The sequence continues at coordinate 180,438,261 of OZ014523.1, forward strand.
CAACCATGTTCTTAAACCAATTCATAATCCAATGAAAATCCATAAAAGAAATCCATGTCATAAATTGCAATTACATTTTCAAACTCTATTTCTTTTTATTTCAAAACATCAATTCCAAATCCAAGTTTCCAAATTTTCAAATTCATATGTCAATTTCCACTTCAAATTTCAAAATTAAAATTCAATTTCAAGTCCATTTTAAAAAAAAAAAAAAAAAAGGTCTTTTCCAAGTCTCCATTTTATTTTATAGATTTAGTTATGATTTCTATTTCCAAGTTCAATCTCATTTTTTTCCATCCCAATTCTACTTCAAGTCCCCATTCCAACCTCATTCAAATTCAAGTCTTTTTCATATTTCCAAATTCATTCCATTTAAAATTCATGCCATTTCATGTCAATTCTATTTTCTCATTCATATTGTGTCCATTCTCAACTTGTTCATAATTTCTCAAGCTTTGTCTATTTGCTTTTCAAACAATTCATATTTAGTTATCATGCATTTCTATTTTTTTTAAATTACATGTTACTACATGAAAGTTTATTCATTAATTTACATTCATTCATTTTTTATTCCAATGCACATATCATTCATATGCATTCAAAGTTACATACATAATTAGGAATTTCAATAGTTCAATAATTTTCAAAAGATTCATGTTACATCCAAAGAGCTTTGAAATTACAAGCTTGTTTTAATTTCACAAGGCAAGGCTTCTTAAACCCATCAAGAACCAAGTTTCATACCAACTTTCACTATCCTTCACCAAACTAGCCGATAGTCTTCGTCGTGCCAAGGTTCTACCGCCGAGGCTCCACATGGACTTGCTTTGTTTTACCACTCATTCTCTCATACACATGAAAATAAGGAATAAGTTAGCATTCATGTCATATAAGCATTCAAATTCACATGACACTCATATTATAATTCTTATCAATTCACCAAAACTTAATTCAATTCAATCATATTCATATCATGAAACAATTCACCACATTCATTTATCAAGATATCACATATTCACACATTAGCATAATGTTATAAAGTTTCATCAGAAAATAGAATTTCAAAAAAAAAGGTTTAGTACAGCCAGCAGGACCACAAAACAAACTCAGATAAACCTGCTCCACTACTGCTGCAAACTCCAGCCTTGCTTTGCCCTCACCTGTCACTCTCAAAGGTTCAGAATTTCTCCCAAATGCTTAGTCAACTAGTTTTTATAGCAGACAAAGCTTTCAAAAGGAATACAACAGCAATACAATAGGAAAAGGACAACTTTTGTTTGACAAAAAAATGGAAAAACAACCTCAATAGCAGGTCTGCGATTTGCACAGACCCTGCTCCTCCACCTTCATCCCACCCACAGATTCAGTTTGGTCCCCTCATTTCAAACCCTTCATTAACTAGTCTCAGTACCAATTTTCAATTTCTAAAGAAACCCTAAGCTTAGTCCTATTTAAGTTACGGTTTTATCAGCTACAAGGGGGAGGAGAGAACATTCACAAGAAAAATCAATACCATTGTCACCAACAGACACAAAAAAACCTAGTTCTATCATACCAAGAGTTCACAGAAAAATAGTTCATAGAGAAACAATCAACAACGAACACAGAACACAGAGAGCCTTAACCACAAACACAACAACATGGCAAACATAACATTAGAGACGAATCAAAGAGAAGAAGGGGTGGACAAATGGGAAGGATAGACTTACTTGTTTGTTGATCCTCGTCAGAGCTCCGCCGTCCGCCACCGGGGGACCTTGTTCTTTCTGCGCCATCTTGAAGCATCCGCCTCCGCAGGTACCTTTCTCGCTTTTTCTTTCATTTCGTTGTCATCATTTTGAGTGTTGTTTTTCCTCGTAAATTTGGTTTCGTCGTTTGAGAAGTTAGGGCCGTGTTTTGCCTTCCTGGATCATCGTTGAAAAGGGTTAGTTTTTTTGTTGTTGTTGATGAGGAGTTTTGACCTGGGTATTGAAGAGGGTTTTAGAAGAAGCAACCATAGAAACAAAAACCATACCTGTTATCAAACCAGAAATAGTCCCAGCCGACAGCCCCATTTCAATCTTCTGTTTTTTTCCTCTCCTTAGCCACTTTGAAACACAGTAAAGAAAAAACTGAACCATCCGCCGTCAACCAAAACTCCTCCATTCAGCCGGTGAACCTTCAATCTTCCGCCGCCAAAGCACAAACCTCCAGCACGAGAACAGAACGGACAGATTCACAAAACCACAACCAGAACTGTGAGCCAGCCACCGTCGCCGTGAACCACTTACCACCACTAACCACCCACCACCTTCAAAAAAAAATCAGCCGCCACCGCGAATCCTCTTCTCTGCTAAACCAGTATCACTACCATTTCAAAATCACAGCAACTTCAATGAAACCTTCACAAATTTCACTGAGTCACCATTCACCACATCAATCCAAACCTGTAACAACACAAACACAAACCTGTAAAAAACCATGAAACAAACATTCATTTTCCTCACACTACATGTACAATAAACACACCGTAAACACTTTGAAACATTCTGATGGCCACCATTTTTATTCCGCCCACACCACAACCGAACTTTGAATCATCTCACCACCATGGCCAACCTTCAAACCCTTTAACCGAAACCTGTAGGAAACCAAAAAAACAGTTTCAATCATACTTGCATCAGTTCAAAAAACAAACTTTGTTCAAATCATTACTCAACCATCACCAGCAAACAAAATGCTTCAAAAAAAAATGGTTCACCTTTTTGTTCATCACTCACAAATCTTTCTGTTTCAATCCCAAAACAAAGCCTCCAAAAATCCTGAGCAAACCACTGTAAATCTCCGCCGCTCACCGAACAACATCCTTCACCATTGACTGACGCGGAAATCACAGCAGACTCGCTGTTTTCCGTTGTTCATCACCACCCAACCTTCACCGCCGATCCTGTGAGCCAAACAAACCAACCATCAAAACTCACCGGACATAAATGCCGCTCACTCATCAAAAACACAGAGAGACCGAGACCCTGTTCATCGCGACCAAACTTCACACCAAGCCGAATCCGCAGAACCATTGACCACCAACCTCTAAACCGAATCTATCTCCTTCACCACCCATCAACACGAATCACTCTCTTCCATTAAATCCTGACTATCCTTCGAACCAAAACCATCAATACTTTCCCCTCAAAACACAAATACCATTATCACTTTCATCACTTCATATCAACAACCTTGATGTTGCGACCTGACCTCACACTCACCCGAACCACCTTTCGTTTCATCATCACCCAAAGTACAAACCAGAAAATTGAAAAATAAAGCAAGAGAGATGAGGAGAAGCTGTGAAATACCGAAGCCATAAACCACCCTCGCCGCCGCCAACAACACTGATCGCCATGCACCGATCCGTCACCGGCGAACCAAAATCCAAGCCGCTACCCCCATTCGCGGACACAAACCCTTCATCGTTTCAACTATCCCGCCGCCATCATCGGCACAAACCCTTCAAAATCCGCCCTAACCCCTCTGCGAAACCCTTGGTCCGTCGCCGCCGTAGCTGAGAGGGAACGTGCGATTGAGAGAGAGACGGAGACGCTGAGAGATTTCGCGAGTGAGAGATTTCTGAGAGTGAGGATGAGAGTGTTGAACCAGGTCGTGAGAGGTTGAGACGGAGGAAAGAATCGCGAGAGAGAACTTTGAATCTGTGAGAGTAAAGTCCGTCGTGAGGGTTTGAGAGCGCCACCGTTGAGGATTGCTCATGGGAGGTTTCAATTTTGTTTTTCTGATGCGTTTTTGAGAAGAAGAGGGTAGTTTCGTTTTTTTGTTTTTACGCGTGTTTGAGGAAGGGGAGTATGTTCCTCTGTTGATATGGTTGTTTTGATAAAATGTTTTTTTTATTTTTGTTTTAAAACCCTTAGCCTTTTTTAATTTATTTTATTTAGTTTTTTCTGTTTTTATAAGAGAGCCAGGATTATTATTGTGGACGAGGTGGGCTTAGGCTCCTTTGTTTTTCTATACACATACTCATCCAGTGACGCACCCCTTTCTTCTTTCTAGTTTATCTTCATTTTTTATCAAATTTTGTTCTCTTAATTTCTAATTCGCTTCTATTTTATTAAAATTGTTTTCTTTAAAGCTTTATTTTAAGTTTCTCACTTTACTTTAGGTTTATTTATTTTTTCTAAGACCTTTATTTCTATTTTATTATTTTTTATCATATTTTGATTTCGTTTTGACTTAACTTCGATATTTAGGGCCGATGATATGACGAAAGTCACGATAAATCGTTTCCGATTAATCGTGACCCATATGAGGCCATTGCATTTTATTTCTATTACATTCATTTATTTTTTATTCCATTTAATTCATTTATTCATTCTATTTAATTTATTTAATTTATTTTTTCTATTTCAATTTATTTCAAGTTATTCATTATTTATTATTTATTTATCGCATTGCACACCATTTAATCTCATTTCAAAAATAATAATCCTTGGCCCAACGCCAAGTGAACTTCACTTCACATACACTCACACACGTAAGTCGGTCGTTTACGATCGCCATCTGCACAGTTCCTTACACTGCACAGCTTTCTAACTTAATCAAATTGTCGTACTGCGCTTGTTTTCCACCCCAGCATTCTCGATCCATATATCGAGCCATAGCCAGTTACCAAGCCCTTTATCTTCGCATTGTCCACTTACTTTATTTACTTCATTCAGTTATTTTTGCAAGTAGCAGCCTTTGCCTAGTCTTAGGAGCTTGCACCATTTATTTATTTTCCATTCTGTTGTTTATGCATTTCAATCCAAAAGGGAAAGACTCCTGCAGTTGACTCAATGTCATAGGAAGTTTAGCAATCCCTAGTTCCATTTTGACCTTAGCAATTAGGTCTCCCATCCTTAGGTCCTTAGCCATTAGGTCCTTAGCTTTTATTTTAGAACTTTTTGTGACTTTCCTAAAGTCACGTGAGTGTTTGCCATAACACTTACCTTCCCCCGCGAACCTTGAGCGTAACCAAGTGTTCGTTAATCCTTAGGAGAACTACGAGTGCTCTGATTCTACACCCGATACGTAGGCATCGATGCGATGTTGTGCGAGCACCATTAGAAATAAAAACTTTAGGTTCCCATAATTTTAACAAGCAATAAACAACAACAATACAAATATTAATAAGAGGTTCCTGTAGGATACTGCGGATGCTTAGGATGCTAACACCTTCCCTAGGTATAATCAACCCCCGAACCTAGTTTCTCCTTATTTAGGGTTTTTACGATCTTTTTCCCTTTTCCCTTTGGATTAAATTAAAGTCGGTGGTGAACATAAATGTTTTGCGATTCAAGCTTAATCAATAGCTTGGTATCCGATTCTCACCGCAACAGAAATGGCGACTTCACTGGGGATTCTATTTTTGAGGGTTAAGCCCACCTTGTATATTTGTATATTTGTTGTTGTATTGCTTGTTATTATTTGGGATTTTTGTTGGGTGTTCCATGTGTGGTGAGATAAGTCCTAACCCGGACTTGAGTGCAAATAAGATAGGACGGTGGTATATTCAAGAAGGCTTGTAGGGAGTTGAGTCCCGACCAAGTTGACTTGAGACACCACCACTCAGCGGAGGCCTCCTCGGATGTAGTTTTGTTGATCGAGTTCAGTCGTGAAAACATTACTATATTCGACCTAAGAGCCATTAATGCTGAGGACCTTAGAACATTTACCCCCACTTGGCCTTTTTAGGGATGTAGTGCGATGACTATGAGGGTGTAAATCCGAAATAGTTGATACGCGATACTGCACTCGGATGAGACTCTCTTGAGAATATTACTGATTACCAAGTCGAGTTGGGAAGTCGGTAATATCCGAAAGATGGGACAGTGATTCTGGGAACTTTTAGAACCCGTTGTACAGGTACAAATAAACTCATAGTACATACCTTTTTGGGAGGGTTGAACCTTTGACCTCATGCAAGCTTTGAACCTAAGCCTTGTTTGTGTTTGTTGCATTCACGCATCATGAAGCATCATTTTTACCATTTATTCAAGGAACTCAGAAACTCTATCTTTGCAAATATCATAGGTACCATCATGGATTTTGGAAGAAGAAAGACCGTCAAGTACACATTCAAAACTCCCAAACTTGAAGACCTAAGGAAATTAAGAGATTTGGTTTTGGATCAAGAAGCCTTCATGGAGAAGCATAGGAGACTTTTAGCTTTGCTTAAGACTGATTGGGATGGAAGGTTGCTCTCTGTGATGCTCCAGTTTTATGATCCTCTCTACCACTGTTTTACGTTCCCTGATTACCAATTGGCGCCTACTTTGGAAGAGTATTCAGTTCTGGTGGGATCACGTGTTAAGGATGAGTTTCCATTCCCTGTTCTAGAGAAGGACCCTGAAGAAGCGGAGATTGCAAAGGCGACATACTTGAGTGTTCCTGAGGTCAAGGCAAATATGACCTATAAAGGAAAGATTTTTGGATTCCCTACAAAGTTTCTGATAGAAAAGGCCAAGAATTTTGTTGATGTGAAGGATATGAAAGCTTTTGAGGCGACTTTCATTCTATTGATATATGGAGTGCTGCTTTTCCCAAACTTTGAAGACTTTGTCGACCTGAACGCCATCAAGATAGAAGAACCCGGTCCCTACTTTGCTCGGAGACACCTACCATTCCATCCATCTGAGGAATCACCATAAGGGAGGGATGATTACTTGTTGTGCATCATTGTTGTACGAGTGGTTTATTTCGCACTTGCCTAAGTCATCTTCATTTTGGAATCTTAAGGATGGTTTGTGGTGGTCACAAAGGATCATGTCTCTTACCCACTCTGACATTAGCTGGTACAATCGTGCTTATGATGGAATATTGATTATTGATAGCTGTGGTGATTTTGCTAATGTGCCTCTTCTTGGCACTAAGGGAGGAATCAGCTATAATCCGGTTTTGGCTCGCCGCCAACTCGGGTATCCGTTGAAGGACAAACCTAAGAATGTTGAAGTGGAAGGAATTTTCTTTAAGGATGACGAAGAACCAGAGCTCAAGAAACAGATTATGCAAGCTTGGAAGTACATCCATAGGAAGGGGAGGAGTAGCTTGGGAAAGCCGAATTGTGTTTCTATGGAACCCTATCTCCAATGGGTACGAGATAGGGCAATCAGTCTGAAGATGCCTTACCCTCGCCAGGATCCTATGACCTTCAAGAAACCCATTCTGATCTTTATGGATGATGCAGAGAAGCTGAAGATTGATTTGGAGAAAGAGATTCGAGAGAAGAATGCATGGAAGAATCGACATCAGATCATCAGCAGTGAGAATGAAGAGCTTAGAAGACAACTGAAGATGAAGGAAGAAGAAGAGCTCTCCAGCAAGAAAAGGAAAGCACAAGAGGATCTATTTCCCTCCAGCACTCAAGAGGACACTTCTTGGAAGTCGATCGTGGACCAGCTTATGCTTGAAAGGGCTCAGATGAAGGCACAAATCGAGAAGCTCAACTTGAGGCTTTTAGGAGAATATCCTTAGGACTTTGTTTTTGTCTTTATTAAGCTTTGTTTGGGATTTTTGAAAGTGTACTCAAGACTTTGTATCATTTTTTGAATTTAATGAAATCATGTCTTTTGATCATTATGTGTTCCTTGGTATTTGCAAATTGTTTCTTAAGTTCCTTGAATAAATTTCATTTTCGCATTGCACTCATACATTTTGCATTGCATTTGCATTTTTTTTCATGAAACTCATTCCCGTCATCTGCTCTCAATTCAGCTTTCACACTGAGGCTCTCACGCAAATACTACACTCGAGCTCAAGCCAGAAAGAGGATGGCTGAAAGAGACCTAGAGATGGACAGAGTCAACGAAGAGCTTTCTGATATTCGTGGAGATATGGGTCAGATGATGGAAATGTTGCAAGTCATTCGAGCGAAGATGGATACCCAACGTACTGTGGTGTCAGAAATTGTTACTGCAACGACTGAATTTGTCACTGCAACGACCCAGCCTACATCATCAGTCATTACCCCTGTGACCTGGCCTCCTTTTGGACTTCCTCATGGATTCGTCCCTCCTCCTCATGGTTTTGCTTCTCAAAGTTTTATTCCTCCTTCCCAAGGACTTACTGCTCAGAGTTTTATACCTCCTTCCCAAGGATTTGCTGCTCAGGGTTTCTTTCCTTCGTCCCAAGGTTTAGCTTCTCAAAGTTTCGCACCTCCCTCTCAGGGTATGGCATTTCCTTTCCAAGGTTTTGTGCCTCCTCCTCAAGGATTTGCTGCTCAACAAACTGTTCCTGTGACTAATGAAGAGAATCATGCCGTTGCTAATTTTACACAGGACATTGTGCACACCCGTGCCCAACCGTATTTTAATGACCATCAGGGGTATGAAGCGCCAGATATGTCTGAAAACGGAGATGAGAAACATGTGAAAATGCAAGAGAATTTTGATACACTTGAAAAAAGATTAAGAGCGATTAAAGGTGACCAGATCTTTGGTGCTGCTGCCAGAGAAATGTGCCTGGTGTCTGGATTGGTAATACCTCCGAAGTTCAAGATACCCACGTTTGATATGTACGAGGGCGCAACTTGTCCTAAGAACCATCTCCTGATGTACTATCGAAGAATGGCTGCTCAGGTGGACAATGATAAGTTAATGATCCACTGCTTTCAAGACAGTCTGAAGGGAATCTCTTCTAAATGGTATCTGACGCTTGACCAGTCGAAGATCCGCAGTTTCCAAGACTTGGCAGATGCTTTCATCCAGCAATACAAGTACAACATGGACCTTGCTCCCGATAGGAGGCAATTGCTAAGCATGTCCCAGAAAGAGTCTGAATCCTTTAAAGAGTATGCTCAGAGGTGGAGAGGGACCGCTTCTCAAGTAGAGCCCCCATTGACTGAAAAAGAATTAGCTGACTGGTTTGTTGACACTGTGAGACCAGAATTCTATGAGAGAATGGTGGGGAGCATAACTGCTAGTTTCTCTGATTTAGTGGCTGTGGGAATCAAGGTAGAACTCGGTTTGAAAAGTGGAAAGATGAGTAGTGCGTCTGGCAGTTCTAGCACTAGCAGTGGAAATATTGGTAAGAAATTTACCGGCAACTTTCACAAGAAGAAGGAAGGTGAGACAAATGCGATAATGGCAGGTCAAAGAAGGAGTCCGCTTTGGCAGAGACCTTCACCTATGGCTCAACAGCAGTATGCTCGTCAACAGCAGTATGCTCATCAACAACAGTATGCCCAACATCCTTATGTAGCGGCGGTTCAACCAGCATTTAATCCACAAGTCCCCATGTATCGGCCAGCTCAAGCAGTACCGATGTACCAACAAGCGGCTCCAATGATTCAACCTTATCAACCAATGATCAACAATCCGGGCTATCAACAAGCACCCAATGCTTCAGCCTACCAGCAGAGGACTCCAGCTCCTCATTCAAATCCCAATTTTCAGAACAGAAGACCAGGTGGAAGGCCTCCAAATCCTCGAATCCCTATAACTTATACTGAGTTATATCCTTCACTGCTGAAGAAGGGTTTGGTTACTCCAAGGCCTTTGGGTCCTCCACCAAGTCCGCTCCCACCAAATTACAACCCAAATGCTCACTGTTTATTCCATGAAGGCGCCCCGGGGCACGATTTGGAGGGTTGTTATGCTTTGAAGTATATAGTGAAAGATTTGATGGAGAAGAATATTCTGTCATTTGGGAATACTGGTCCGAATGTCAAAGATAATCCTTTACCCAAGCATGGGTCTATAAATGCTATTGTTGATGAGTCCGAAGAAGGTTTGATTTTCAATGCCACCGAAATCAAGACCCCGCTCAGAGACTTCCATGCGAAGTTAGTAGAGGCGGGTATACTGAAGAGTTGTCATCAGAATTGTGAAGGTTGTGTTGATAGTCCAAAGGGATGTGAATCGGTCTTAAAAGATGTTCAAGATTTGATTGATGAAGGTGTCTTACAAGTGAGCAGTCATATGAAGAAGAATGAAGTGGCAGTAATTGAACCCATCTTCAACTTGCCGGAATCTAATTCTACCTGGGTGCCAGTGTTCAATCTGCCTGAATCTTCGGGAGTTCAACCTGTCTTCAATACTCCAGAATCTGTGGTGCCAATTTTCAACGTACCTGAGCCAAGATTTGAACAAAGGAGTAACTCTTTCCATTATGAAGACACTAAAGCAGTTCCTTGGAAGTACGATACAGGGAAAGTTCATCAGAAGATTGATAAAGCTAATCAGAAGGAAGGTTCAAAAGTTGCAAGTACTGATATAGCGGGTGCAGGTCGTTTGACTCGCAGTGGTCGTGTATATACCCAGCAAGCCAATACGGCTCCGCCTAAAGAAGTCATACCAGCTGTTGTCAATAAAGATAAAGAGGTAGTCTTGGGGGAAGAAGATGCAGAGTTCCTCAGAATCATAAAGAAGAGTGATTATAAGGTTATTGATCAGCTGCATCAAACGCCTTCCAAAATATCTATCCTATCACTTCTTATGCATTCTCCGGCTCATCGAAGTGCGCTTCAGAAGCTGCTAGCTCAAGCACATGTTACGCATGATATAACAGTGAACCAGTTTGATGGTGTCATTGCCAATATCACTGCGTGTAACAACCTCAGTTTCAGTATGGAGGATCTTCCAAAGGAGGGTTTGGACCACAACCGTGCGCTCCACATATCAGTGAAATGTCAAGAGGATACTTTAGCAAGAGTTCTTGTAGATACAGGATCTTCACTGAATGTTTTGCCGAAAAGAACACTTGCAAAGTTATCTTATCAAGGGGCAGAGATGAGACCCAGCGCACTGATCGTGAAAGCATTTGATGGGTCGAGGAGAACCGTTATTGGAGAAGTAGACCTACCAATCCTGATCGGGCCACAGGTCTTCAAAATCACTTTCCAGGTTATGGACATCAATCCTAACTACAGTTGCTTGCTGGGAAGACCTTGGATCCATGCTGCTGGGGCGGTCACTTCTACCCTACATCAAAAGATGAAGTTTGTAGTCAATAACAAGCTGGTAACCGTATCTGGGGAAGAAGATCTCATGGTTAGCAACCTTTCATCCTTCAGTTATATTGAGGCTGATGAAGATGCTTTGGAAACTTCTTTCCAAGCTCTTGAGATAGCCAATGCTGTCCTTCTGGAAGTAGAGGAACCGAAAGGGAAGGGTATCCCATCTTTTGCATCGCTGAAGAGTACCATTTCCACCATTGAAGAAAGAAGCTATGAAGGTTGGGGTGATGTCATCGAAGTCAAGCAGAAGCTAGATCGTTGCGGGTTGGGTTACAAACCAACTCATGTGAAGGAAGGAGCGTCAACCTCCGCTAAAGGACGTCCGAAGACCATCCAAGAAGTGTTCTCCAGTGCTGGTTATCAGGTCAACGCAATTGATGGAGTTTCTGAAGATGAAGATGTGAATCATCTGGTGTATCAGTGTGAAGAAGCCTTGGACAATTGGGAGGCAGTCGAGATCCCAGAAATTTTTCCATTGTCAAAGTAATTTGTTGTTTTTTCAATGTTTTCAAAGTTCCCTAGCTCTGCCCAAGGCTATGGGAGTATTTTGTAGGGCCCCTTTCTCATTTTTAAAGTTATTATCAATGAAGGCATTTTGTTAAACTCTTATTTTGATCATTTACTATTTTTCTCTCTTTTCACTTTTAAAAGAAAATGGCAATCTTTCAAAACCAATAAAAAAGTTTTTTCTCTTGCATTTCTCTATTTTCCACTTTTAATAAAAGCAAATCATTATCATATGCAGAATAAACGAAAACCCTGTTGAATCCAATGACTCTACATTCTCTCCTAACTTTGATTCGCCCATCTACCAAGCGGAAGATGAAAGTGAGGAAGATTGTGACATTCCTGAAGAACTGGCAAGATTGGTTGAGAATGAGCACACAGATCTTCAGCCACATAAGGAGCAGGTAGAGACCATAAATCTTGGCACTGATGAAGACAAGAAGGAAGTCAAGATTGGTACAACACTTGGGGCAGACATCAGGGAAAGATTGGTCAAGCTTCTAAGAGAATATGTAGATGTGTTTGCATGGTCATATCAGGATATGCCCGGCTTAGACACAGACATAGTGGTCCACAAGCTACCTCTTCGACCAGATTGTCCTCCTGTAAAGCAAAAGCTTCGAAGAACAAGACCAGACATGGCTCTGAAGATTCGAGAAGAGGTCAAAAGACAGTTTGATGCTGGATTCCTCGTAGTTGCAAAGTACCCTGAGTGGGTAGCTAATATTGTGCCAGTCCCTAAAAAGGATGGCAAAGTCAGAATGTGTGTGGACTATAGGGATTTGAACAAAGCCAGTCCGAAAGACGATTTCCCTCTCCCGCATATTGATACTTTGGTCGACAACACTGCTAAATTTGTTGTTTTCTCCTTCATGGATGGGTTTTCAGGATACAACCAGATCAAGATGGATCCTGACGATATGGAAAAGACCACATTCATCACACCATGGGGCACTTATTGTTACAAGGTTATGCCATTTGGTCTCAGAAATGCAGGAGCCACTTATCAGAGGGCAATGGTCACCCTTTTCCATGATATGATGCATAAAGAGATAGAAGTCTATGTGGATGATATGATTGCCAAATCACAGAGTGAGGAGGATCATTTGAATCATCTTTTGAAGTTATTTGAGCGTCTCAGAAAGTTCCAATTGCGCCTGAATCCAGCTAAGTGTACTTTTGGTGTCCGATCAGGAAAGTTACTTGGTTTTATTGTTAGTCAGCAAGGTATTGAAGTAGACCCGGACAAGGTCAGAGCAATTCAAGATATGCCAGCTCCCAAAACAGAAAAGCAAGTCAGGGGTTTCCTTGGAAGATTGAACTACATCTCCAGATTCATCTCCAACATGACTGCTACATGTGAGCCTTTATTCAAGTTACTCCGGAAGAATCAAGCAATTGAGTGGAGTCCTGATTGTCAATTGGCTTTTGAGAAGATTAAGGTTTATCTGCAAGAACCTCCTATCTTGATCCCACCTACTCCAGGGAAGCCTCTTTTCATGTACCTGACTGTACTCGAGGGATCTATGGGTTGCGTATTAGGCCAACAGGACGAAACTGGTCGTAAGGAGCACGCCATTTATTACTTAAGCAAGAAGTTCACAGATTGTGAGAGCAGATACTCACTTTTAGAGAAGACTTGTTGTGCTTTGGCATGGGCGGCCAGACGCCTCAGGCAGTACATGATTTGTCATACTACTTTGTTGATCTCGAAAATGGATCCAATAAAGTACATCTTTGAGAAGCCTGCTTTGACCGGAAGGCTCGCCCATTGGCACATGTTGTTATCCGAGTACGACATCCAATATGTAACCCAGAAGTCTATCAAAGGCAGTGTTCTATCTGAATACCTTGCTGATCATCCTGTCAAAGATTATGAACCTTTGAAATTCGATTTCCCGGACGAAGATATTATGTTGATAAAGGACTGCAAAGTTCCAGATCCAGATGAAGGTCCCGAGCCAGGTTCTCGTTGGAAGATGATGTTTGATGGTTCCTCTAACTACATGGGGCATGGTGTAGGAGTGGTCTTGATGAACCCCGATGGTGGCTATACTCCTTTCACAGCCAGATTATGTTTTGAATGTACAAACAACATCGCAGAGTATGAAGCATGTGTTTTGGGTATCGAAGCTGCAATCGATACTAGAATCAAGATTCTGGATGTATATGGAGACTCAGCTTTGGTAATATACCAAGTCAAAGGTGAATGGGAGACTCGTGATGAGAAGTTGATCCCATACCGGGCCCACATTGTGGAATTGATTAAATACTTTGATGAAGTCACTTTTCATCATGTTCCAAGGGCAGAAAATCAAATTGCAGATGCTTTGGCTATGCTGGCCTCTATGTTTCAAGTCAGATTTCTTAATGAAGCTCCACTCATTACAATCGAGCGAAGAACTGCACCAGCCTACTGTCTACTGGTCGAAGAGGAAACTGATGAGAAACCGTGGTTCTACGACATCAAGAACTACTTGCAAAATCAGGAGTACCCAGCGGATGCAACAAACTTAGACAAGAAGACTTTAAGAAGATTGGCATCCAAGTTCTTCCTCAGCAACAATGTGCTTTACAAGAGAAATCATGATATGGTTCTGCTCAGATGTGTGGACAAGCGCGAAGCAGACTTATTGATCAGGGAAATCCATGAGGGATCATTTGGAACACATGCCAATGGACATGCCATGTCCAGGAAGATTTTGAGAGCTGGATACTTCTGGTTGACCATGGAGTCAGATTGTTTCAAGTATGCCAGGAGGTGTCATAAATGCCAGATTTATGCCGACAAGGTGCACGTACCTCCAACACTTTTGAATGTTCTGTCATCGCCTTGGCCTTTCTCAATGTGGGGCATTGACATGATAGGGGCAATTGAGCCTAAAGCTTCCAATGGTCACCGGTTTATCTTGGTCGCAATTGATTACTTCACCAAGTGGGTAGAAGCAGCTTCCTACGCCAATGTGACAAAGCAAGTGGTTGCCCGTTTCATCAAGAACCAAATTATCTGCCGTTATGGAATCCCAAGCCGAATCATCACAGATAATGGAACCAATTTGAACAATAAGACAATGGAAGAGTTGTGTGAGACATTCAAGATTGAACATCATAACTCTTCCCCGTATCGTCCGAAGATGAATGGAGCTGTCGAAGCTGCAAACAAGAACATCAAAAAGATTCTGCAAAAGATGGTAAAAACTTACAAAGATTGGCACGAGATGTTACCATATGCTTTACATGGATACAGAACATCAGTCCGCACTTCAACAGGGGCAACCCCTTTCTCTCTGGTGTATGGGATGGATGCAGTTCTCCCTATTGAAGTAGAGATACCATCTTTGAGAATCTTGATGGAAACCGAACTGGAGGAAGCTGAGTGGGTCCAGAGCAGATATGACCAGCTGAACCTCATTGATGAGAAGAGAATGACTGCCATGTGCCATGGCCAGATGTACCAGAAGCGCATCAAGAGAGCATTTGACAAGAAAGTCCGTATCCGAGAGTTCAAGGAAGGAGATCTTGTACTCAAGAAAATCTTGCCAGTCCACAAAGACATGCGTGGAAAATGGAGTCCTAACTATGAAGGTCCATATGTTGTGAAGGTGGCATTCTCCGGAGGTTCCTTAATCCTTACAACTATGGATGGTGAACAGCTGAAGCACCCGGTGAATTCTGATGCAGTCAAAAAATATTATGCCTAAATAAAACCCGATAGGTCGAAAACCAGAAATGGCGACCTATGCAAAAATGGGTATCCCGGTGGATCAAAACCTATGAAGGAGATCCAGGCAAAAGTTAGGGATAAAAATAAAAAAATAAGAGCTCGCTAAGTTGAAAACCTGAAAGGGCGGCTTAGGCAAAAAAGAGCGTCCCGGTGGATTGAAAACCCGAAAGGGCGATCCAGGCAAAAGTTAGGGACAAAGGCATTTGACTGTGTCAGATGGTGTTTACCATTACTGAAGAATCATACTGGAAGATCGATCCAATTGCTCTCGTCGGAAGCAAGGTGTCGGGCAGTCTTAGTTATTAGGGATTGTAGTGGTCGTTGGATTCAATATAGACCCTTCCCCATTGCCATTTTCAAACTGTAATTTCCCATGGAGTTTTTGCCATTGGCAAGCTACCATTCTTGAATAAATACGAACTTTGCCTATGAATTTTATTGTTCAATCTCTTATTTTCTTTTGTTATGCAAAATGCCATCACTTGATTACAATTTAACTCTGAAAATGACAAGTTTTTAGAAAATGTTTTTGAAAGCACACTGGAAAACTTTTAAGTTTCTTTGACTTTGGAAAATTGAAAAAAAGAAACTTCTGCTTCCCCAAGAAGTCCTGGTTTGCAACAACACCATTATACTATTGTTACAGAAATCTCCATAGCAGTTCAAAACTGATAACACTCTTGGATGGATCCTTGGACCAAGCATGATTTCCAAGTTCGAAGACATCTCCTCAGTGTTTTTCATGTTGCTCGTCTGAGTATTAGTGTTGAGAGCCTATTTCCTCTTTAAGTCCTGTCAGAACTCTCTGTCTCTTTAGAGTCAACATTTGCATATCATGATCATTCTCATCATACTCAATCATGCGCATTTGGCATTAGCATTTGTCTTTCCCCAGTTGTCGTCTATCTAACTCCAAGTCCAAGTATCGTTAGTGTTCAATTTGATAATTCATTATTGTTGGTACCCGAAGTTTGGTTTACCAATGTTTTTGTCCCCAGTAATTGCTGGTGCTCCCCGTGGAATTCTAATTGTGGTTGGTATTTGTCTTTATGACCACCAATATCTCCTTGAAGTCCAATTGTCATTGGCACCAATCTTTTGAGCAGGTCGTGAACCTTTTGCTTAAAATCCAAGTCAATTTGATTTTGTACATACTTGTACCCTTTCTCCTGATGGTTCCTGAAGGAATTTCTAGAGGTTGGATATCTTATCTTATTTGAAAACTCCAACATAGTTTGCTGTTATTTTTTCGTGTTAGCCGGTCGCTTAGAGCCGTTGATTCATTTTTGGGTGATCTCCATTCTATCCCCAATGTTGGCTGGTCGCATAGAGCCGCTACTAAATCACTGTGATTTCCTTCCTTATCCTCAGTGTTAGCAGTTACATTTGAACCTGCTAATTTACCATTTTTGAATACTTTGACTACTTTACCTTTATCACCCTTAGTGTCAACCGGTTCTTTAACTTGTTGCGCATTCACTTTGAGTGTATTTTGGCTTTCTTTCGTAGTGTCAATAGGTTTCGAACCTATTGCGTTTCCATTTCGATTATTTCTATTTTTATTCTTGGTGTCAGTTGGTCGCATTGAGCCGCTGCGCATTCACCTTGAATAAGCTTGTTGTCATTCTCAGTGACAGTTGGTCGCATCGAGCCGTTGTGCATTCACTTTGAATGTTTATTTTGTTGTGTTCTTAGTGTCAGTTGGTCGCATTGAGCCGCTGCGCATTCACTTTGAATATTATGGTTTTTATTTCCAGTGACAGTTGGTCGCATCGAGCCGCTGCGCATTCACTTTGAATTTTGTGTCATTTCTATTCATGGTGTCAGTTGGTCGCATCGAGCCGCTGCACATTCATTTGGAATTTTTTGTGGATTATTCGTAGTGTCAGTTGGTCGCATCGAGCCGCTGCGCATTCACTTCGAATATTTTTGTTGTTATTCATAGTGTCAGTCGGTCGCATCGAGCCGCTGCGCATTCACTTTGAATATTGTGTCGTTTCCATTTTCCAATGACAGTTGGTCGCATTGAGCCACTGCACTTTCTTTTTGAATATTTATTTTGTTATTCTTGGTGTCAGTTGGTCGCATCGAGCCGCTGCGCATTCACCTTGAATAAGCTGTTGGTCATTCCCAATGCTAGTCGGTCGCGTCGAGCCACTGCGTATTCATTTTGAATATTTTTGTTGATTATTCTCAGTGTCAGTTGGTCGTATCGAGCCGCTGCGCATTCACTTTGAATATTGTATCATTTTTTGTGACAGTTGGTCGCATTGAGCCGCTGCACATTCCCTTTGAATGTTTATTTTGTTTGTATTCTTGGTGTCAGTTGGTCGCATCGAGCCGCTGCGCATTCACTTTGAATATGTTGCCTTTTACTTCTCAAAGTCATTTGGTCGCATAGAGCCATTGATTTACCACTTCAATTTATTTCCTTGTCTTGTTTGTATTCTTGGTGTCAGTTGGTCGCATCGTGCCACTGTGCAGTCACTTTGAATTTTATTTTGTTTTATCTATGTTCGTTGATCCAACACCTTGGATTTCTTTTTGTTCCCGTCTTCTGTTATTCTTAGTGTCAACAGTTACACTTGAACCTGTTGATTTATCACTTTGAGTATTGTCCCGTTTTCGTTTATTTATCCCCAGTGTCTGTCGTCCCTAGTGTTTGTCATCCCCAGTGAGTCTTGGCTTGTGGTCGTCGTTTCATTCTCTTTCTAATCATTTCATACCATAATCATCGTTTCATTGCATAATAGTTGCAGAGTTAGATAGTTTGTAGTCCAGCATAACATTGCATTTAGGGGCAAAATTTTCGGTTATTTCTGTATTTAAATACCTTTCACCATGATTTCCTGAGTGTCCTTCGTCATTCACGCCATCTGGTAAAGTTATTTAAATAGGGGCAACTGTCACACCCCCAAATTTTACCCCTAACTTTTCGCATCTTGCATTCATCTCGTCATTATCATACAATAGTACATATCAGGGTCTTGTGCGGTATGGTCGTTACCTCGAGTCATAGTCCTCTGATTTAAGGCACTTTCTTGCTCAATGGAGATTTTGACTTGTCAATTTAAGTGGTCAGATCTCAGTTGTCAAATTTGAGTGTTGTAGAGGCGCATTTTAAATAACCGTTCCAATCCATTTTTTTTTTCTCTCTTTCTTTAATCACTTTTTTTAATCATATCCAAATTTAATCCATTTATTAATCATCCATGCTCATTATCCATTATTATCCATATTTTCTACCACATTCCATAAAGCCCATTTTCTAAATTATAAATTCCATCTATTCATTTTTTTTCTTTCTTTCCAACCATGTTCTTAAACCAATTCATAATCCAATGAAAATCCATAAAAGAAATCCATGTCATAAATTGCAATTACATTTTCAAACTCTATTTCTTTTTATTTCAAAACATCAATTCCAAATCCAAGTTTCCAAATTTTCAAATTCATATGTCAATTTCCACTTCAAATTTCAAAATTAAAATTCAATTTCAAGTCCATTTTAAAAAAAAAAAAAAAAAAAAGGTCTTTTCCAAGTCTCCATTTTATTTTATAGATTTAGTTATGATTTCTATTTCCAAGTTCAATCTCATTTTTTTCCATCCCAATTCTACTTCAAGTCCCCATTCCAACCTCATTCAAATTCAAGTCTTTTTCATATTTCCAAATTCATTCCATTTAAAATTCATGCCATTTCATGTCAATTCTATTTTCTCATTCATATTGTGTCCATTCTCAACTTGTTCATAATTTCTCAAGCTTTGTCTATTTGCTTTTCAAACAATTCATATTTAGTTATCATGCATTTCTATTTTTTTTAAATTACATGTTACTACATGAAAGTTTATTCATTAATTTACATTCATTCATTTTTTATTCCAATGCACATATCATTCATATGCATTCAAAGTTACATACATAATTAGGAATTTCAATAGTTCAATAATTTTCAAAAGATTCATGTTACATCCAAAGAGCTTTGAAATTACAAGCTTGTTTTAATTTCACAAGGCAAGGCTTCTTAAACCCATCAAGAACCAAGTTTCATACCAACTTTCACTATCCTTCACCAAACTAGCCGATAGTCTTCGTCGTGCCAAGGTTCTACCGCCGAGGCTCCACATGGACTTGCTTTGTTTTACCACTCATTCTCTCATACACATGAAAATAAGGAATAAGTTAGCATTCATGTCATATAAGCATTCAAATTCACATGACACTCATATTATAATTCTTATCAATTCACCAAAACTTAATTCAATTCAATCATATTCATATCATGAAACAATTCACCACATTCATTTATCAAGATATCACATATTCACACATTAGCATAATGTTATAAAGTTTCATCAGAAAATAGAATTTCAAAAAAAAAGGTTTAGTACAGCCAGCAGGACCACAAAACAAACTCAGATAAACCTGCTCCACTACTGCTGCAAACTCCAGCCTTGCTTTGCTCTCACCTGTCACTCTCAAAGGTTCAGAATTTCTCCCAAATGCTTAGTCAACTAGTTTTTATAGCAGACAAAGCTTTCAAAAGGAATACAACAGCAATACAATAGGAAAAGGACAACTTTTGTTTGACAAAAAAATGGAAAAACAACCTCAATAGCAGGTCTGCGATTTGCACAGACCCTGCTCCTCCACCTTCATCCCACCCACAGATTCAGTTTGGTCCCCTCATTTCAAACCCTTCATTAACTAGTCTCAGTACCAATTTTCAATTTCTAAAGAAACCCTAAGCTTAGTCCTATTTAAGTTACGGTTTTATCAGCTACAAGGGGGAGGAGAGAACATTCACAAGAAAAATCAATACCATTGTCACCAACAGACACAAAAAAACCTAGTTCTATCATACCAAGAGTTCACAGAAAAATAGTTCATAGAGAAACAATCAACAACGAACACAGAACACAGAGAGCCTTAACCACAAACACAACAACATGGCAAACATAACATTAGAGACGAATCAAAGAGAAGAAGGGGTGGACAAATGGGAAGGATAGACTTACTTGTTTGTTGATCCTCGTCAGAGCTCCGTCGTCCGCCACCGGGGGACCTTGTTCTTTCTGCGCCATCTTGAAGCATCCGCCTCCGCAGGTACCTTTCTCGCTTTTTCTTTCATTTCGTTGTCATCATTTTGAGTGTTGTTTTTCCTCGTAAATTTGGTTTCGTCGTTTGAGAAGTTAGGGCCGTGTTTTGCCTTCCTGGATCATCGTTGAAAAGGGTTAGTTTTTTTGTTGTTGTTGATGAGGAGTTTTGACCTGGGTATTGAAGAGGGTTTTAGAAGAAGCAACCATAGAAACAAAAACCATACCTGTTATCAAACCAGAAATAGTCCCAGCCGACAGCCCCATTTCAATCTTCTGTTTTTTTCCTCTCCTTAGCCACTTTGAAACACAGTAAAGAAAAAACTGAACCATCCGCCGTCAACCAAAACTCCTCCATTCAGCCGGTGAACCTTCAATCTTCCGCCGCCAAAGCACAAACCTCCAGCACGAGAACAGAACGGACAGATTCACAAAACCACAACCAGAACTGTGAGCCAGCCACCGTCGCCGTGAACCACTTACCACCACTAACCACCCACCACCTTCAAAAAAAAATCAGCCGCCACCGCGAATCCTCTTCTCTGCTAAACCAGTATCACTACCATTTCAAAATCACAGCAACTTCAATGAAACCTTCACAAATTTCACTGAGTCACCATTCACCACATCAATCCAAACCTGTAACAACACAAACACAAACCTGTAAAAAACCATGAAACAAACATTCATTTTCCTCACACTACATGTACAATAAACACACCGTAAACACTTTGAAACATTCTGATGGCCACCATTTTTATTCCGCCCACACCACAACCGAACTTTGAATCATCTCACCACCATGGCCAACCTTCAAACCCTTTAACTGAAACCTGTAGGAAACCAAAAAAACAGTTTCAATCATACTTGCATCAGTTCAAAAAACAAACTTTGTTCAAATCATTACTCAACCATCACCAGCAAACAAAATGCTTCAAAAAAAAATGGTTCACCTTTTTGTTCATCACTCACAAATCTTTCTGTTTCAATCCCAAAACAAAGCCTCCAAAAATCCTGAGCAAACCACTGTAAATCTCCGCCGCTCACCGAACAACATCCTTCACCATTGACTGACGCGGAAATCACAGCAGACTCGCTGTTTTCCGTTGTTCATCACCACCCAACCTTCACCGCCGATCCTGTGAGCCAAACAAACCAACCATCAAAACTCACCGGACATAAATGCCGCTCACTCATCAAAAACACAGAGAGACCGAGACCCTGTTCATCGCGACCAAACTTCACACCAAGCCGAATCCGCAGAACCATTGACCACCAACCTCTAAACCGAATCTATCTCCTTCACCACCCATCAACACGAATCACTCTCTTCCATTAAATCCTGACTATCCTTCGAACCAAAACCATCAATACTTTCCCCTCAAAACACAAATACCATTATCACTTTCATCACTTCATATCAACAACCTTGATGTTGCGACCTGACCTCACACTCACCCGAACCACCTTTCGTTTCATCATCACCCAAAGTACAAACCAGAAAATTGAAAAATAAAGCAAGAGAGATGAGGAGAAGCTGTGAAATACCGAAGCCATAAACCACCCTCGCCGCCGCCAACAACACTGATCGCCATGCACCGATCCGTCACCGGCGAACCAAAATCCAAGCCGCTACCCCCATTCGCGGACACAAACCCTTCATCGTTTCAACTATCCCGCCGCCATCATCGGCACAAACCCTTCAAAATCCGCCCTAACCCCTCTGCGAAACCCTTGGTCCGTCGCCGCCGTAGCTGAGAGGGAACGTGCGATTGAGAGAGAGACGGAGACGCTGAGAGATTTCGCGAGTGAGAGATTTCTGAGAGTGAGGATGAGAGTGTTGAACCAGGTCGTGAGAGGTTGAGACGGAGGAAAGAATCGCGAGAGAGAACTTTGAATCTGTGAGAGTAAAGTCCGTCGTGAGGGTTTGAGAGCGCCACCGTTGAGGATTGCTCATGGGAGGTTTCAATTTTGTTTTTCTGATGCGTTTTTGAGAAGAAGAGGGTAGTTTCGTTTTTTTGTTTTTACGCGTGTTTGAGGAAGGGGAGTATGTTCCTCTGTTGATATGGTTGTTTTGATAAAATGTTTTTTTTATTTTTGTTTTAAAACCCTTAGCCTTTTTTAATTTATTTTATTTAGTTTTTTCTGTTTTTATAAGAGAGCCAGGATTATTATTGTGGACGAGGTGGGCTTAGGCCCCTTTGTTTTTCTATACACATACTCATCCAGTGACGCACCCCTTTCTTCTTTCTAGTTTATCTTCATTTTTTATCAAATTTTGTTCTCTTAATTTCTAATTCGCTTCTATTTTATTAAAATTGTTTTCTTTAAAGCTTTATTTTAAGTTTCTCACTTTACTTTAGGTTTATTTATTTTTTCTAAGACCTTTATTTCTATTTTATTATTTTTTATCATATTTTGATTTCGTTTTGACTTAACTTCGATATTTAGGGCCGATGATATGACGAAAGTCACGATAAATCGTTTCCGATTAATCGTGACCCATATGAGGCCATTGCATTTTATTTCTATTACATTCATTTATTTTTTATTCCATTTAATTCATTTATTCATTCTATTTAATTTATTTAATTTATTTTTTCTATTTCAATTTATTTCAAGTTATTCATTATTTATTATTTATTTATCGCATTGCACACCATTTAATCTCATTTCAAAAATAATAATCCTTGGCCCAACGCCAAGTGAACTTCACTTCACATACACTCACACACGTAAGTCGGTCGTTTACGATCGCCATCTGCACAGTTCCTTACACTGCACAGCTTTCTAACTTAATCAAATTGTCGTACTGCGCTTGTTTTCCACCCCAGCATTCTCGATCCATATATCGAGCCATAGCCAGTTACCAAGCCCTTTATCTTCGCATTGTCCACTTACTTTATTTACTTCATTCAGTTATTTTTGCAAGTAGCAGCCTTTGCCTAGTCTTAGGAGCTTGCACCATTTATTTATTTTCCATTCTGTTGTTTATGCATTTCAATCCAAAAGGGAAAGACTCCTGCAGTTGACTCAATGTCATAGGAAGTTTAGCAATCCCTAGTTCCATTTTGACCTTAGCAATTAGGTCTCCCATCCTTAGGTCCTTAGCCATTAGGTCCTTAGCTTTTATTTTAGAACTTTTTGTGACTTTCCTAAAGTCACGTGAGTGTTTGCCATAACACTTACCTTCCCCCGCGAACCTTGAGCGTAACCAAGTGTTCGTTAATCCTTAGGAGAACTACGAGTGCTCTGATTCTACACCCGATACGTAGGCATCGATGCGATGTTGTGCGAGCACCATTAGAAATAAAAACTTTAGGTTCCCATAATTTTAACAAGCAATAAACAACAACAATACAAATATTAATAAGAGGTTCCCGTAGGATACTGCGGATGCTTAGGATGCTAACACCTTCCCTAGGTATAATCAACCCCCGAACCTAGTTTCTCCTTATTTAGGGTTTTTACGATCTTTTTCCCTTTTCCCTTTGGATTAAATTAAAGTCGGTGGTGAACATAAATGTTTTGCGATTCAAGCTTAATCAATAGCTTGGTATCCGATTCTCACCGCAACAGGTATCTTCCTCAACTTAAGTGTTCTCATCTATTATCCTTCTATTAGGATGGTGTAATGAGCCCACTAATCAGTGATTAGAGATTAAACTCATTACTTAACACTAAACAAAAACCCAAAAAACATCTAAATAATCACAAGTAGGTTAATGGTCTTAATCCTACATGATCATGGCAATTAAGTTGAGATGCTTATCTCATACTTAAGTATTCTCATTATCCCTAATCAGGGAGGATATAATGAGTTTACAAGCCTTTGATCTAGGCTTAAGCCCATTAGCTTATGCAAAACACAAAAAACAATAACAAAATTGAAAACACAAAAACAAATAATAATCGTCTCCTCCGGGATTCTTTTCTCATCACACTCATTCATAAACGATAACTTGCTTCTTCCGTCTAATGCAAGACAATTAGCACTCGAGCCAGACGAGTCATACACTTGAGTATAGGCAAGTAAGCAGTTCACAATCAATTTATCTTTTAGTCTCTTTGAGTCGAACTACGGTATTTTGTCTTCATCATTGCACGCGAGGATACGTAGGCATAACTTAATAGTTATCGAACAAAAGTCTTTATGACTTCCCCCTCTTTCAACATTCTCTTCTATGCCTCAGTTCCTGAGCATTCACCTTTTTGCACTGACACTTGTACATTCTTTTCCGACTTTTGCACACAGATAACACATACACCTACCCCTTTTAAACACAAACTTTTAAGCGTGGATCCCGTCGAGTACGAAGAACAATCTGGGTGCTAATACCTTCCCAGGTTGTAACCAACCCCCTTTCTCAGTCTCTCTGGTTCGCAACCGTCTTATCCATCTTTTTTCTAGGTTTATGCAGCATTACCTTTCCTTCGGGATAAAAATGCCTAGCTGGCGACTCTATTCATTTCACCTTCATCTTTTCCTTTCACTGACCGTTCGCGTCTATACCCTATCTGACCAGGTGTCTTTTCGGGGGAACGACAGTGGGGCATTGATATGATTGGAAAGATCGAACCAACTGCTTCAAATGGTCACAGATTCATCCTGGTAGCCATTGATTACTTCACCAAATGGGTTGAAGCAGCTTTGTATGCAAATGTCACCAAGCAAGTGGTAGCTCGATTTCTGAAAAGGGATAGCATCTATCGATATGGAGTTCCCGAGCGAATCATTACTAATAATGATTGCAATTTGAACAACAAGATGATGGCAGAACTTTTCCTGGACTTAAAAATTCAACATCACAACTCTTCTCCTTACAGGCCAAAGATGAATGGTGTTGTTGAGGCCGCTAACAAGAATATTAAGAAGATTATGTAAAAGATGGTAGTCACCTACAAAGACTGGCACGAAATGCTACCATTTTCCTTGCATGGGTACCAAACCTCTATCATAACATCTACTGGGGCAACATCTTATCAGCTTGTGTATGGTATGGAAGTTGTCCTACCTGTTGAAGTTGAACTACCCTCTTTACTGGTAATGATGGATGTGAAACTAGATGAAGCAGAATGGGTCCGATCTCGATATAATCAACTGAGTCTAATTGAAGAAAAGAGATTAACAACCATCTGTCATGGGCAGTTATATCAAAAGTGAATGAATAAAGGCTTCGATCAGAAAGTCAGACCTCGGGAATACCAAGTGGGAGAGCTTGTTCTAAAAAGACTTCTTCCTCCTCATACAGACCACAGGGGAAAATGGACGTTAAACTACGAAGGCCCGTTCATAGTAAAGAAAGTTTTCTCTGGAGGGGCACTGATGCTCACTACTATGGATGGCGGGGATTTCTTATCTCCTGTGAATTTAGATGCAGTTAAAAAATACTTCGCAAAAAAGACCCGCTGGACATAAAAACAGAATGTAAGTCCAGGCAAAAATAGGGCATCCCGGCGAGTCAAAAACAGAATAAAAGACTCGGGCAAAAATAAGGGGAAAATTGAAAAAATGTACACCCGCTGAGTTGAAAAGCCACATCAGACAACTCAGGCAAAAATGGGTATCACGGTGGATTGAAAACCCGAAAGGGAGATCCACACAAAATCATGGAATAAGTGAACAACTACGTTCTGAATTCATCTGTATCACTCACAACATGGCAAGCTTCGAAAGAATAAAGCGTCGGTCAGAAGCAACCTTCTTCAGAAAGCAAGATAATAAGAACGTCAAAGTCTTACATATCATAGCAAAGGAATCTCACTGGAACGTCAAGCTCAACATTGCAAACACTTTTATTTTCTCAATTTTACAGCAATCTCCTCATTCTAGGGATTCGCTTCTTCATTGTACTTGCCCATTCAGGGCACACATACCAATAAAATTATACTTTTTAGTCACACTTTGTTTTGTACAATTTTGTTTTGGTTTTCAAAATGTCCAAAGTTCATAATAAAACACTTGCATGAAAACATATAAGCCATTTTTAAAATATGCTTGTAGGAAATATGCACTCTTGAGCAAAACTAACTCCTATGACGGAATCCGGTTGAGGATACCTCGGGACACTTGTGTGTTTCATTTTATTAACAGGTTGCAGGTACTCAAGACAGATGGCCTCTCACAGTACGAGGTATATCAAGCCTCGTATCCCCAGCCAAGTCAGCAATAACCTCATCAGTAGAGTTACTTGACAGGAGTTTTCCCCCCACGAAGTTGTCATCCCCTCGGAGGATCCTTCTAGAAACTTATTAAAACCCCAGCGTGTCGCTTTAACGAAGAAGTTACAATAGATTACTTCCCAAAGGTTCCCTCCTCCCCAAGCAGGATCTCTCGAGCAATGCCTGAACAACTCTTCCCCAGCAAAGTTTCCTGGAACTCTTTCTCCCTAGCAAAGTCACAAGGAACTTCTTTTCCCCCAAAGAGTTGCCAGAGTCTTCTTTTTCCTAGTGAGGTCTCCAGAGTTCTCCTCAGCTAAGTTTCTAAGATCCACTCATCTCCAGCAAGTTGCCAAAGTTTTCCCCAGTAGATTTGCCAGGATCTTCTTTTTCTCAACGGAGTCGCCAGGATTTCCTCATCCCTTAGATGAGTGGGAAGAGTCACCTTCCTCAGCCAGTCACCAGGACTTTCTGTTCCCCATCAGGGTTGCCATGATTTTCCAATCTCAGCAGAGTCGGCATAATCACTTCCCCGCGGAGTTGCTAGTTTCTCCCCAATAAAGTTGCCCGGTTTTTCTGATCCCCGACGGTTTGCCGAAGTCTTCTCATCCCCGACATGAGTCTCTTCAACAAGAGCTTTCCCAGCCGAGATCCTCGCAGAGCTCCCTAGGAAGATCGTCCAATGATCCTCTATCCCCACAGATCGACCAATGATCTCTTTCCCCAGCAGAGTTCTCCCTCCAGACAGATCGCCCGTAAATCTTCCTCCTCGCATGATCCGGATCTCGGATCGGTTCTCTCATTTTGCATAATCATAGCATTTGCATCATTTTTCCACACGCAGAGCGTAGCATTTCATCTAATACGAAGCATTACGGAAAAAATAAAACATTTGCATGATCATAAGCCAGGTTCGAGCCATTCACCTGCAAACATCAGAATCACTTCACCAGCAATATACAAAACTTGTTCCCCGCATACAAAGTTAGAATACTTTTTGCACTCTCAATACAGATATCTGTTCATACTTGTACGTATTCTTTTTGACACTCGCCCGTGTCATACTTCCCCATTAAGTCAAACACTCGTCCGTGTACCTTGCTCAATCTTTTTGACACTCGTCCGTGTCTTGCACATATTTCCTCAGCAGGTCAAACACTTGTACATACCTATACATAATCCTCTGATACTCGTCTGTATCTTGTATATATCACCTCCCCGGCAGATCAAACACTCGTTCGTGTTCCTTGCTTAACCGATTGATACTCGTCTGTATCATCATCCTTAAACACGTGTCGGCGTTTGCTTTTATCGATACTCGTCCGTATCGTGGTCCTAAGGATGCTCGTCTGCATCTTTAGTCTATACACACTGTCAAACACTTATAGCGTTTATATCAAAAGCATAAGCACTCGTCCGTGTTTACCATTCCCCAGTAAGTCACCAACAAAACAACTTTTCTATCCGACATTTGTCCTATATCGTGATATTTTCGGCAGTCGTCCCCTACCAGGTGATCGTCCTTCACCTTTTGATGACCGTCCCTTATCATTTTATCCGATGGTCATCCCCATTGTTGATCCTCTTATCCGGCATTAGTCATATGTCGTGATATTTTTGGCAGCCTTACCCTGCCAGTTGATCGTCCTTCACCTTTGGATGACCGTCCCTCATCCTTTCCCTAGTGGAATCCCCATTGTTGGAACTTTCTATCCGACATTCGTCCTATGTCATGATATTTTCAGCAGCCGTCCCCTGCTAGGTGATCGTCCTTCACCTCTTGATGACCGTCCTTTCATCATTTATCCGATGGTCGTCCCCATCGTTGATCTTTTTATCCGACATTCATCCTATGTCGCAATAATCCCTAATAGTAGCCGTCCCCTGCTAGGTGATCGTCCTTCACCTCTTGATGACCGTCCTTCATCATGCTTATCCGATGTCCATCCCCATCGTTGACCTTTTTTATCCGGCATTCGTCATATGTCGTGATATTTTCAGCAGTCGTCCCCAGTTAGGTGAACGTCCTTCACCTTTTGATGACCGCCCCTCATCAATATTTCATTTATTCTTTTACCCGATGGCTTTTCCCGTCGCGGTTTATTTACCCTCTAACCTGATGGCCGTCCCCATCAGTGCTTTCCTCATTTCCTTAATCCCCAGAGAGTTTTATTTCTTTACCCGATGGCCGTCCCCGTCGTAGTCTCTTTATTTTCCAGCCTGATGGTCGTCCCCGTCATAGCTTTACTTACCGTTGTTCATCCCCAACAGTCTTCCTCTGCTCGATGGTCGTCCTCCATCGCTTTCATTTTATACTCATACTATATTGATGGTTACAATTTATATCCCTTTTCTTGTTCTCCTCAGCGAGTGCAAATTTCGGACTGTCTTGGTATTCAACCACAAGTTATCTTGTTTGTCTGTTAAGCCAGGCGCTAACACCCTGCACAACTAACTCATGCTTGAATAGGGGCAGCTTTAAACACCCCAAATTTTCCTCACTTTTTCTCAGACCATGGCTTGTTATCTTTTCATATTGCATTGCATAAACATCTCATTTCATCTCACATTGCATATTTGTTTCATCTGCATAACTGCATCTAGGGTTTGTGATTAGGAGAGTCAAAGAAGTGATATGAGCTATCTAAATGGTCTTAAAGCATTCCAAGATTATCCATGAGTAGTCTATGATCATCTTATGCTCTCCAAGGTTCATTAAAGTCAAAATATCACAAAGCATTTCAAAGGCATAGAGGCAGACTGAAGATTTCCTGCACAGATGACCTGAAATTAGGGTTTTGGGTTTGAGGCCCTTAACCTCAAATTTTTTGGTCATTCTTGATTCCATTGGTCTTAATATGTTATGAGGCACATGTGTACAGAATTTGATGAAGAAATTCATTGTGGAAGTCATCTGATCAACTGGTAACTTATTATGCAAGAAAAGTCAGAATCAGGGCATCTGAGGCCCCCACCAATGGTACCAAAGGGTTACCTTCATCATTTTGAGGTTCTATGATCTTTATTTGATCTTAGAAGTGGTTAGAAGTTCGCAATATTGAAGTATTTCAAGCCATTTGCAAACTTTCAATTTTTGGACATGACTTGTAATGAAAACTTTCCATTTTGGGAAAGATTTTCAACCTCCTCTTTCTTGATCAAAAAGGCTTCAAATGAAAAATATTCAAACATGAAAGTTATAGATTGGATCTTCCCATTTTCAAAAAGTACAAGAACTCCTCTTGATTCATCCTAGAACTCAAGATATGATGTTTCAAAGTTGGAAAAAATCTTATAATTTTCAAGTTCATGCCAAAGAGGGATTTTTGCAAAACCAAGTTTTAAGCACTCTTGTGACCTCTAAGAATCATAACAACATCACATAACTTTCCTTGATCACAATTATGCCAAGAATCACAAGATTTCATGCTATCACATGAATCAAGGCATCCAGCTCACAAAATCTGATCCAAGGGCCATCCTAGAATGAAGGTGAGGCAGGACAAGCCTTGTGATCTCCTTTGACCCGTGCCATACTCATAGTTGCCAAACATTGACTTTTTTGTAAAATAGCCCATACCAATCACACTATGCCACCACCAACTTTTTGACCAATCACATTTGTTTATGTGAACCTCATGGACCTCAAACATCACAACATTGAAGCCTGAAAACATCCATACAGTCGGATTGCCAAAACTTACAAAAACCTTCCTCTCTTCGAAACTCAACACACAGTTGTAATATCTGAAAATTTTCCCTCTCATATCCTAAACATTTTGCATAGCATCTTGCATACATAAATTCATAAAATAATCAAAAACATTGCATCATGTATAGCATAGCTGAGGCATAGGTATGTGATCAATGAATGGAGCAACTGAAAGCAATACAAAGGCAACCAAAAGGTCACAAAGCTCCTCAATCATGTGCAAGGAGTCTACAACATCCCACAAGTCTCCAATTGAATCCTCAAGTCTTGGAAAGAAGCGAATGGCTCCAAGAAATGCAAGCAGTGCAACATCTCCTAAGGAAATGATCCAAATTAGGGTTTCAATTGTGAAGGTCTTCTCCATGAATTTTTGAGAAAAAGTGGATTCCATTGTGTTCTATATGACAACAAGTGTATAGGGTTCAAATTTCATCCACAGGTTCATTTTGGAAGAGGTTCAATTGGTCAGATGATTGAAAATCAGGAAATTGGAGAAAAGTCAACCAGGATGAGTAAAAAGTCAACTCTGGACTCTTAGAGGTCAAGGTCATGAAATTTTGGTTATAAAGGACTTATGGACCAAATTTGATCAAGAAAGAATGGAGAAATCAAAGAAAAAGCAGTTTTTGGGGATTATGTATTGATACATACAAGTTTTGTATCGATACATGTTTGCTGTGTAGTTTTGGAAATGAACTATATATTGATACATAAGCAGGATGTATTGATGCATGATCAGGAAAACCTGCAGGATGCATCAATGCATCCGTGTTATGTATCGATACATATCAATTAAAAAACTGACATGTATCGATGTATCCGTGTTATGTATCGATACACATCAGTTAAAAAACCGACATGTATTGATGCATCCGTGTTATGTATCGATACATAGTTGTTGTTTTTTTGCTGAAAATTGCCAATGCTTCAGTATGTATCGATGCATACCCACATGTATCGATACATGATGTTGTTTTTCTGCTAAAAAACTATTGTATGATGCATAGAAAGGGGCAATGACAGTGTTGTCTTGGGGATAAGTTCAGGGGTGACTTATGCACATACTAGTGCTCATTTAGCTTCACATTTGCTTCAATTCTAACCTTAACCATTGCTGCTACATTAGATTGGTCTTCACTACAAGGATCATAAGTTGGTGTACACTAGATCCATTGGTCTCAAGCTGCATTTAGCCTCTGATTTTGTTGCATCAGCAGGTTATCATTATGTGTATGCATGACCACTTTAATTGTTGTGCATATCACAACCAAGTGAGCAAACTCAAGCTGCAATCCTTGGGTAATTAAGCTGGTGTTTCACTTCACTTATATTCAGCATAAGCTTCATGTTCTCTGCAGCATTAGATTGATTTCAACTAAAGAAGGTTCTAGAAATCCAGCTGTCATAACTAACTTCACTCATTTAACTCACTTCACTCAGTTAACCAAGGTTAATTAACCCTGGTTCTAACTGTTAACCAAAGGTCTAATGCTCTATAAAAGGATGAGTAGTGACTGAGTTTCGGGTTCAACTTCATTTTCACTCAAATCACACCAAAATCCTCCAAATTTGGCTCTGCATTTTCTCTGCAAATTCTCTGCATTTTGAAGGATTAAGCTTCCAAATCCATAGCATTGATCTTCTTCTTCCTTGTGCTTCTTCAAGCACCATTCATAGTGCATTTTCATGGAGATTTAAACCTGGAAATTTGAAGTTGCATCATCACGACATTTCCACCTTTGGGATTGAACAAGCTAAATCATCATCCAACAAGCCTCATTGAGCATCAATTCATCACCAGCATCACGATTTGCAGCATATCCATGGATTTTATAGCTTGAATCATCAAGAATTCACTTTTGAATTTTTTACATTGTCGCTCCCAAAGATTTGCATCCCGGTACAAGCGCGAACGGTCGGCGAAGAGAGAAAATGAAATGATCTGAATAGAGTCGCCAGCTAGGCATTTTTATCCTGAAGGAAAGGTAATGCTGCATAAACCTAGAAAGAGATGGATAAGACGGTTGCAAACCAGAGAAACTGAGAAAGGGGGTTGGTTACAACCTGGGAAGGTATTAGCACCCAGATTGTCCGTCGTACTCGACGGGATCCACGCTTAAAAGATTGTGTTTGAAGGGGGTAGGGTATGTGATATCTGTGTGCAAAAGATGGAAAAGGAATGTACAAGTGTCAGTGCAAATGGGTGAATGCTCAGGAAATGAGGCTTAGAAAAGAATCCTGAAAGAGGGGGATGACAAAGGGCTTTTGTTCGATAACAGTTAAGTTATGCCTACGTATGCTCACGTTTAATGAGGAAGTCAGAACATCGTAGTTCGACTCAAAGAGACTGAAAGATAAATTGAATGTTGAACTGCTTACTTGCCTATGCTCAAGTGTATGACTCTTCTGACTCGAGTGCTAACTATCTTGCATTAGACGGAAGAAGCAAGTTCCCGTTTATGAGTGAGTGTGGTGAGAAAATAATCCTGAAGGAGACGATTATTGTTTGTTTTTGTGTTTTCAGTTTTGTATTGATTTTGGTGTTTTGCATAAGTTAATGAGCTTAAGCCTAAATCAAGGGCTTGTAAACTCATTATATCCTCCCTGATTAGGGATAATGAGAATACCTAAGTATGAGATAAGAATCTCAACTTAATTACCATGATGATGTAGGATTAAGATCATTAACCTACTTGTGATTATTTAAATGTTTTTTTGTTTTTTGTTTAGTGTTAAGAAATGAGTTTAATCTCTAATCACAGATTAGTGGGCTCATTACACCATCCTAATAGAAGGATAATAGATGAGGACACTTAAGCTAAGGAAGATACCCCAACTTAATCCATGGTTAGGGATTAAATTCTTTATATAACAAGTTACAAGGGTTAGTCCATCTTAACCATAGAGGAAGAATTAGAACCCTAATGTAAGGCCCAAGTTACAAGATGAAGTCTTAGTGATTATTAAGATGATTTGATTAAGAGGTTTAAATAAATGAAAGGTTTAACACTTAGGATTAAAGTTGTACACTCCATCCTAAGAGAAGGATGCATGCATAACCCTAATTCCAAACTCAAAGAGACTCAAAGGTAAAGAGCTAGGGGGGACTAATCACAACCCTAATTATTATCATGCTTGGATGTTCCTATGGTTTGTAAGGCTTAAGAAAGATCTTCAAGGAAGCCACCAATGGAAGAAGCATATGAAAGGAAGATGAGAAAGAAGAACAAGTTACTTACTTCAATGAAGAAGATAAGTAACTTAAAGAAAGAAAGTGAGAGAGATGGAACACAAGTGAACCAAATTCACTTAAAAGACAAGTAAGGATGCAAATGAAAGAGATAAGAGAAATGAGAAGTGAAGGCAAATCCACTTCTCATAGTGACTTACCACCTGAAAATGTTAGTATGAATGCATAAAGTATAAAGGATAAAGAAATGAAGTGAAATTAGTTGCAATGAGATGAAATGACTAAAGTCAGAAGTGTTTATGCAATGTTAATGTCATGTGAGATGAGGCAAAGGCATACAAAGTGCATATGTATGATCATACAAGAATGAGATGTCATGTAAGCATGCTTTGAAGTTTAAAAACACATGAAAGTTAATGAAATGAAATGAATGCAAAACATGGAAAATGAATGAAGAAATGATCAAGAATGATTCTAACATGTCCTAAGATGTCTAAGACGACATATGGATGCAAGAAATGTCATGGAAAGTTCATTTATGGATGCATATGGAAGATGAATGCAAATGAACATAAGAAATTAGGGTTATATGGAAGTATGAGATGCAAATGAAAAAACAGAAGCATATGACATTATAAAAAATTGAAACCAAGCTCAAACAAACCCTAATCCCATATTAGGTCACACCCCAAAGGAGAATGTCAGAAGCCTAACCAATCACAAGTTATGAATTTCCTAAGTTTCTAGGGTTTTTTGGGTGGTTCAAAGGGAAAAATGCAAATCAATTCAAAAATTCAAGATAAATTCATGAGATAAATATCCTATAAACTACATGCCATGCACAAAACAATGCAAAAAGAATCATCTTCAAACTCTTCTTAGTTAGGCAGAAATGAATTTTTTAAGTTAGGACTCAAAAATATAATTTAAATGACCCTTAATTCAAAGAAAATTCTCAAGTTATTATCAAACCTAAAAAGAAATTTGTGTGAAGAGTTTGAAAATGTTTCTAAATGAATTGGAATGATTCATGATTTTTTTGGTGATTTTTAGAAACCTAAATGTATTTTTAATTAATTAAAAAATTTTAATTAATTAAAAATATCATTTAATTATTTTAAAAATACTTTTTTAATTCAAAAAATAAAATAAAAATCATTTTTAGGTTGAGAAAAATATTTAAAACAAAAATGAGAAAGGGAATATTTTTTGGATGACTTTTGCTATTTTAAATTAAATGTGCAAAAGAAATGGAATAAAAATGAAATAAAATGAATAAAAATGCAAAGTTAGCTGATCCTAAGGCCAGGATTTAAACTGGGGAAGACTGCCGCGTGAATGGGAGGTCTGGATTGAATCTGGCTAATTAATCTGATTAACCTAATTAATTAATAATTAACCTTAAGTGAAATGATTTGAACCGTACACACGCGCGAAATCAAATCTAAGGGTTGACATTCAAACTGAGCCACTTAACCCTAATTAGGGTTCTAAACATTTTTAGGTGACCGGAGCTAGCTCCGGTCATCTTCTCCGGCAGTCCAAAACAACTAACTCCCTCCCTAGGCTAAATCAAAGGCTCTGAAGCTCCAGAGTCACTCTCCTAACATCCCTAAGCAAGAATCCATCATCAAAACACATTTATCATACATCAAAAACAAGATTCGAAGCAAATCATAAAACTAAATAGAACTTTCAGAAGTTCAATACATGCTTAATACTCAACCATTTTCAAAAAAAATTACATCAGGGTGATCAGTGAAGCATGAAGATTCAATTAGAAACGTAAAACGCAAGTTCTGCAAAAAATGTTCTTGAGATTACCTGAGGTTGAGCTTTCAGTTCTTGAGCTTTCTGGACCTTTTCTTTGGTGCAAATCAACTCCAATGAGCTTCCTGCGAATGCTTTGATGTTTGGAGTGAGTTTATTTGGCCTCTTTCTGAAGTTCAGTTTTGAGAGGTGAAAAATCGTATTTTGATTTGGGTGGGTGTTTTGTAGAAATGAAGGGTGGGAAATGATCCTTAGGTGGTGGTGAGGTGAATGGTGGAAAAATATTTGAGTTTGAGTGGCTGGTTTTGCAGATTCAAAGAGAGGAAGGATTTTGGTGATTTTTTCAATCCTGGCTTGTGGGAGGTTCTCAACTTGTGTGTGGTGTGTTTTGGATTGCTTTTGGTTAGTATAAACAATTGCAATTGGTTCAGAGAGTTGTTGTGGCTCAGCTTGATTGGTATGGTTTTTTTTGCAAAACGTCAACATTGGTTGTACTATGAGCATGGGTCATGGCAGGAGTGGTTCTATGGCATGTCTGGCCTCAACTGACTTTGTGGAGGGCCCTTAGATCATTTTTATGCAGTTGGATCACTTGGATGGAGAGATACCATAGGTTTTGCAAAATTCCCTCTTTGAAGTTTCTTGGATCATAAGTCATTGAAATGCATGGTTCAAAGCATAATTCTGATGTTTAGAGGTTTGTTTTACATGTTGTGAAGTGTTTGTGTCCATTTGAAGT
This sequence comes from Lathyrus aphaca, assembly GCA_963966055.1. NCBI lineage: Eukaryota > Viridiplantae > Streptophyta > Magnoliopsida > Fabales > Fabaceae > Lathyrus > Lathyrus aphaca. The sequence continues at coordinate 180,474,142 of OZ014523.1, forward strand.
CATTAGAATGCCTTAACAAGCCAATTTGCAAAATCCCTCTTTGGCATAAAATTTGAAATTTTATGATTTTTGCAAACTTTGAAAGGCCATATCTTGAGTTCTAGGATGAATCAAGACATGTTCTTGTACTTTTTGAAAAGGGAAAGACCTAATATACAACTTTCATCACCAAGAATTTTTCATTTGAAGCATTTTTGGTTGAGAAAGAGGAGGTTGAAAAACTTTCCCAAAATGGAAAGTTTCCATTACAAGTCATTTCCATTTTTGGCAAGTTTGCAAATGGCTCAAAATTCTTCAATATTGTGAACTTCTAACCTCTTATAAGATAAAATAAAGATCATATAACTTCAATTTGATGAAAATACCCCTTTGGTTCCATTGTTGGGGGCCTCAGATGCCCTAATTTTGACTTATCTTGCTCAAGAAGTAACCCAGTGAACATATGACTTCCATAATGAATTTCCTCATCAAACTTGGTACATATGATCCTTATAACATATTAAGAACATTAGAAACAAGAATGGCCCAAAAATTTGGAGTTGAGGCCTCTGAAACCAAAACCCTAATTTTGGTCATCTGTGCAGTGAAAACCCTAGCTCTACTTTCATGCCTTGTCAGTTCTTGTGATCTCTTGACTTCCATGAACTTTGAGGAACATAATATGATGACAGAACACACATGGACCCTCTTGGAACACTTTGAGGCCTTTGGGATGGCTCAGATGGAATCTTGGATTGCTCAGATCACAAACCCTAGATGTAGAGGAACTTGAACTTATGCAGTGAAACAAATATTCTATATGAGGTGGTTTGCTTATGTTGATGAAAACATGAAAGATCACAAACCATGGTGTGATATGAGTGAGGGCAAATTTGGGGTGTTTACAGCTGCCCCTATTCAAACATGAGTTAACTGTGTAGGATGTAAGCGTCTTGCTTAACAGACAAACAAGATAACTTGTGGTTGAATACCAAAGACAGTCCAAAATTTGCACTCACTGGATAGAAGAAGAAATGGGATATAAATTGTAAAGTGTAGTAAAGTATGATTATCAAATGAAGGTGATGGAGGACGACCATCGAGCAGAGGACGACTACTGGGGATAAATTCGTAAGTAAAGCAATGATGGGGACGGCCGACAAGCTGGGGAAATAAAGAGACCATGACGGGGACGACCATCAGGTAAGGAAACAAGATTCTCTGGGGATTGAAGTAAAGCAATGATGGGGACAACCATCATGCTTGAAAAGTAAAGTAAACAACGATGGGGATGGCCATCGGGTTAAAGAATAAATGAAATAATTATGAGGGACGGTCATCAAAGGTGAACGACGATCACCTACCAGGGGATGGATGCTCTTTATCACGACATATGACGAATGCCAGATAGAAAAGGTCGATAATGGGGACGGCCATCGAATAAACACGATGAAGGACGATCATCAAGAGGTGAAGGACGATCACCTAGCAGGGTACGGCTGCTCTCGGGGTTTATAACGACATAGGACGAATGTCGGATCGAAAAGGTCGACGATAGGGACGACCATCGGATAAATGATGAGGGACGGTCATCAACAGGTGAAGGACGATCACCTAGCAGGAGACGGCTGCTCTTTATCACAACATAGGATGAATGCCAGATAGAAAATTTACAATAATGGAGATTCCACTGGGGAAAGGGATAAGAGACGGTCATCCAAAGGTGAAGGAAGATTACCTGGCAGGGGACGGCTGCCGAAAGTATCACGGCATAGGACGAATGTCTGATAGTAGAAAGTTTTTTTCTTGGTGACTTGCTGAGGAATGGTAAACAAGGAAGAGTGCTCACGCTCAAGAATAAAAGATATAATTGTTGGACGCTGTATATAGATTAAAGATGCGGACGAGCATCCTTAGGACCATGATACAGACGAGTATCGGTAGAAACAAACGCTGACGTGTGTTCAGAGATGATGGTACAGACGAGTACCAACTGCTTAACAAAGAACATGGTCAAGTGTCGGATCTGTTGAGGAGTGATATATATATATATATATATATATATATATATATATATATATATATATACAAGATACAGACGAGTATCAAAGACTTTTGTATAAGTATGAGTGATTATTGGTTTATTGGTGAAGTATGAAATAGATACGGACGGGTGTTCAACTTGCTGGGGAAAGTATGACACGGACGAGCGTCAAAAGAGAAATGTATAAGTTATGAATAAATATTTGCAAAAAAAGTGTTATGGAGACCTGTGGGGATAGGATGACACAGGTGTCGCTCCCGAAGATTTGCATCCCGGTACAAGCGCGAACGGTCGGCGAAGGGAACAGTGAGAACACACAGCCGTGAACTCACTGGAGATGAATAGAGTCGCCAGCTAGGCATTTTTATCCCGGAGGAAAGGCAATGCTGCATAGACCTAGAAAAAGATGGATAAGACGGTTTGCGAACCAGAGAGACTGAGGAAGGGGGTTGGTTACAACCTGGGAAGGTATTAGCACCCAGATTGTCCGTCGTACTCGACGGGATCCACGCTTAAAAGATTTGTGTTTTAAAGGGGTAGTGTCAGTGCAATCTGTGTGTAAAATAGCTGGAAACGAATGTACAGGTGTCAGTGTAAAGTGAAGTGATGTGAAGTATGAAAGTGTCAGTGTAAGGACAAGAGTGAAATGCTCATGATAATGAGGCTTAAAGAGTAAAGCTGGAAGGAGGGGGAATGTACAGAGACTTTTGTTCGATAACTGTTAAGTTATGCCTACGTATCCTCTCGTGCAATGAGGAAGTCAGAACACCGTAGTTCGACCCAAAGAGACTGAAAGGTGAATTGACTTGATGAACTGCTTGCTTGTCTATGCTCAAGTGTATGACCTGTCTGGCTCAGGTGCTTACTGTCTTGCATTAGACGGAAGAAGCAAGTTCTCGATTGTGAGTGAAAATGATGAGAAAAGAATCCCGGAGGAGACGATTATTGTTTGTTTTTGAGTTTTCAGTCTTTTATTACTTTTTTGAACTTTGTCATAAGAAAATGAGCTTAAGCCTAAACCAATGGGTTAGTAAACTCATCACATCTTCCCTCTGATCAGGGGTAATGAGAATTACCTTAAGTGTGAAGTCAGATTCTCACACTTAATCACCTTTGGTGTAGGATTAAGATCATTAACCTACTTGTGATTATTTAGATGTTTTTTGTGATTTTGTTTAGTGTTGAGTAATGAGGTTAAGCCATAATCAGGGATTAAACAGACTCATTACACCATCCTAAAAGAAGGATAATAGATGAGAATGTTTAAGCTGAGGAAAACTCTTCAACTTAATCCATGATTAGGGATTAAACTCATGACAAAACAAACCTTTGATTAAGTGGATTTTATTTAATGATATGATGATGAAATGATTTTTATGATTTGTAAGACAACTTGAGGGGGACTTGTCCATTAACACTAGGGTTAGTCCTTCTTAACCACTTAAGGAAGAATTAGAACCCTAATGCAAGGCCCAAGTTACAAGTGTGATGTCTTGATGATTATTAGATGAATTGATTAAGAGATTTAAACACATTAAGGGTTTGACACTTAGGATTGAAGTTATACACTCCATCCTAAAAGAAGGATGCAGGCATAAGCTTAATCACAAAGTCTCAAAGCCTTTAGGGTTTAGTCCCTGGTTATGAGGTGAGAAGAGAGGACTCAAAGAGAGACACAAAGGTAAAATCTAAGGGGGGACTAATCAAAACCCTAATTCATTATCATGCTTGGTTGGTCCTAAGGCTTGTGAGGTTTTCAAGAACAATCTTCAGAGGAACCACCAGGAAGCAGATGAACAGGATCAAGAGAAGCAAAGTGACTTGCTTCATTCAAGAAGTCAAGTCACTTGAAGAAAGAAAGTGGGAGGAAGAAGAATGAGCAAGCTCAAACTCAAACACAAATAGAAATGCAGCAATGGATGCAAGAGAGATGAAAAGAAAAGTTATGAGAAGTGAAGGCAAATCCACTTCCCAAATTTACTTACCACCTGAAATGTTAGAAAGAAATGCAATGCAATGCTAAATGAAATGAAATGGTATGATGCTAGGCAAAACCAGAAGCATGTTGATGATGATTATGATGTTATGAGATGCTGCAAACATGAGGCAAGACATGGAAATGATCATACAAGCTTATGAATGCATATGATGCAAGTTAAGGAGCATGAACAAACATGGAATGTTATGAAGCATACAAGACAAATGACATAGCAAATATGTAATGCAATGATCCAACATGCCTTCTACATGTCTTGAAATGTCAAATGAATCACAAGAATGCACAAAATGCAAAGACAAGTCATGTTATGCAAGAGAATGTAAGAAGGATGCAAATGGAAGCCCAAATTAGGGTTCATGGATCAAACATCAAACAAAAACCAAAAACAGAAGCAAACCCTAAGATAAAAAATGGAAAATGGCACCCAAAGAAACCCTAAACCTATAATGAACCACTGCCCAAAGGGGGACTCTCAACTCTCAACCAAACTCAAGATATGAATTTTCTAAGTTATTAGGGTTTTTAGGGTTCTTAACAAAAGAAATGCCAATCAATTAGAAAATGCAAGATCAAATCATGGCCATTTTATCCTTGAAAATACAGTCCAAACACAAAACAATGCAAGAAGAATCAATGTCTCAACCTTCTCCAATAGGCAGAAATGAATTTTCAAACATGTGATCAAAATAATGCATAAAAAATGATTTAATTCAATGAAAAATTCTTAAAATGCATCAAGATCAAAAAAGAAATTTGGTTTGAAGGTTGGACAATGTTTCTAAATGTCTTAGAACATTTCATGAATTTTTTTATAATTTTTAAATACCTAAAAGTATTTTTAATTAATTAATTCCCATTAATCAATTAAAAATAATCTTTTAAATATTTAAAAATACTTTTTTAATGATAAAAAATAAAATAAAAATATTTTTGGGTCTTAAAAATTATTAAAACTTTAAAGAAAAAGTTTCATAATTTTTAAGAATTTTTTGCTATTTTAAATTAATTATGCAATTTAAATGAAAGAAAATGAATTAAAAATTAAGTAAAATAAAAGTCAGAGGAATGGAGGGCCAGGATGAGCCTAGGATTTGAATTGGTTGACTGGCGCGTGATCTTGTGGCCAGGATTGGTTCTGAGTTAATTACATTTAATTAAAACTAATAATAAAATTAGGGCTAATCAAAGAGATCCTGGCCTTTCCCTTGCGCGCGCAGTCAACAAGTCAATGGCAATCAATGGTCCAAATTCAAACTAGCATTAATGACTGTAATTAGGGCAAATCACTCTCAGGTGGCCGGAGAAGACCTCCGGTCGTCTTCTCCGGCCAGCACCTCACCTGAAAAATCTCCAAACCTCTCAAAACGTACCAAAAATGAAAACCAAGAACATGGAAATGATCCTCATCCTCTCACGAACCAAACCCCTCTCTCAAAACAAATTTATATTTCCTAAATCAACTGAATCGAAGAGAAAAAGTTCTAGGTCACGCAAGCTTCAGACACAAATTAAATGCTCATTTCGAAACCATTTTCAAAACCAATGGTACCAGAATGATCAGCAAGACATGAAGAACAAGTTTGTAACAAGAAAAATCATTTCTGGAAAAATAAATTTCAGGCTACCTGAGATTTGAAGCTCTCCACTTGAGGACTTTCTGGCTTTTTCTTTAAGTGCAAACCACTCCTTAGGACCCCTTGATGATGTTTGAATGCCTTAGAACAATTTATGTAGGCTGGTTGATGAGTTTCGAAAGCTCCTGCTTCAAGCTCAGTCAACAATGGCTATGGTGATTCTGGCTGATTCAGGCCATTGTGAATGATGGTTTGTGGTCTAGATGATGTATGGAAAAGCTTTGCAAGGTTTGTTTGGCTGTTTGTGGGCTAGGGAGGGAGATTAGAATGAATCTGCAGAATGAGGGTGAAGAATGGCAGTGGGGTGCTTTGGCTGTTTTAGGCTTGTGTTCCTGGTGATTTCAACTCAATGATACATGGTGAGTTGAATGGAGGAAAAGGTTTGAGTGTTTGCTTGCTGTGGAGAGGAATTCGAAGCAAGATGCAAATGGGAGTGTTTTTGTGTAAGTTATGAATGGGATGGTTTCAGCCTTGCTTGCCCTTATGCTTTGCTTGCAAATTGTCCACATAACTCTCTCTCATTGGTCAGTTGATTTGACATGTGCTTTATGGATAGGTGAGGCAACTTTTGCAAAAAGTCAAATAATGTGTAAGAGAAGCATGGCTCATGATCTAGGCAAGTACATGGGCATGGGCTGGCGCAGCAAGGTGAGGTGAGAGGCTAGCAAAGCTCAGCATCCAAGGCTGCAAGTTGGTGAAGCATGATCATGAGTTTTGCAACTTGGTTACTTTATGGATTTTCATGAAAAATGCCTTGTTACATGAACTAAGCACATGTGATCTTTGGTTCAAATCTGATTTTTGGGACTTAGAGAATGTTTATGTGTTGGTTTGAAATGAATTAGAAGTCACATAATGCATTGGTCCAAGGTTTTTGCAAAATTTCCATTTGAAGCATGCCTTAGAAATTAATGATTTTTGCCAACTTTGCATGGCCATAACTTTTGATCCAAGAAGAGTTTGATCATGTTCTTGTACTTTTTGAAAAGGGAAAGATGAGATCTACAACTTTCATGACCAAAGTTTTTTCATTTGGAGCCTTTTTGGACCAAGAATCAAAGCTTGAAAATTGACCTAAAATGAGGCATTCTTGAAAAGTCAACTATGCCCAAAAAGTCAACATTTGCAAAAACCCTAAATTCTTGATTTCTATGAACTTCAAACTTCTTCCATGATCAAATAAAGATCATATACACTCAAAATGATGAAGATCACCCATTGGTTGGGTCATTGGGGGCCTCAGATGCCCTGATTTTGCACTGACTTGTCTGAAAAGTCAACTCTTGATCAGATGACTTCCCCATGGAATTTCTTCATGAAAATTGATATGCATACTCCCTATACCATATAGAGATCAATAGAAACAAGAATGACCAAAAAATTTGGGGTTATGGCCTCTGAAACCAAAACCCTAATTTTCAGTCAACTGTGCAGTTCAACCTGGCTCTGCATCCACTCAAACCCTAGCTCTTGTAATTCCTCTGCATTTTTGACTTTGAGGAGATGGAATATGATGTAAGAACACACATGGACCCCTTTGAGTTGATTGGTTGCCTTTGGAATGGCTCAAGATGCTTTGGGATTGCTCAGATCACAAACCCTAGGTGCAGATGCCTTGAAAACTATGCAGTGAATGAAATGTGAGATGATATGATTGTGTTTATGCATATGAGAATGATCACAAGCCATGGTGTGAATGGGTGAGGGCAAATTTGGGGTGTTTACAGCTGCCCCTATTCAAACATGAGTTAGCTGTGCAGGATGTAAGCGACGGCTTAACAAACAAACAAGATAACTTGTGGTTGAATACCAAAGACAGTCCAAAATTTGCACTCACAGAATGAAGAAGAAAAGGGATATAGATTGTAAAAGGAAAACAAAGTATTGTAAAATGGGCGACGGAGGACGACCGTCGAGCAGAGGACGACTGCTGGGTAACTAGCAATGACGGGGACGGCCGACACGCTGGGGAAGGTGAGGAAAATAAAGCAATGACGGGGACGGCCGACATGCTGGGGATAAAAGGTAAAGCTAAGACGGGGACGGCCGACTAGCTGGGAAAAAAAAATAAAATATCATGATGGGGACGGCCATCAAGATAAAGCTGTAAAAATTTCTGGGGATCGAATGAAACATGACGGGGACGGCCATCAAGTTCATAAAGGTAACCAACGATGGGGACGGCCATCGGGCTAAAAAGAAACGGATCACGACAGGGACGGCCATCGGGTTAAAAGGAAAAGGGACCACAACGGGGACGGCCATCGGGTTAAAGAATGAATGAAATAAACAGATGATGAGGTACGGCCATCAAAGGTGAAGGACGATCACCTAGCAGGGGACGGCTGCTCTGTTGGGAATAAAAGAAATATGATGGGGACGGCCATCAAAGGTGGAGGACGACCACCTGGCAGGGTACGGCTGCCGAAGATATCAACGATGGGGACGGCCATCGGATAGAAAAGGTCAACGATGGGGACGGCCATCGGACGAGCATGATGGAGGACGACCATCAAGAAGTGGAGGACGACCACTCAGCAGGGTACGGCTGCTCTCAAGGTTTTTCGCAACACAGGACGAGTGTCGGATAACCAAAATCAACAATGGGGATGGCCATTGGATAAAGTGATGAAGGACGATCATCAAAGGGTGGAGGACAACCACCTAGCAGGGGACGGCTGCTAAAATCAACGATGGGGACGGCCATCGGATGAGCATGATGGAGGACGACCATCAAGAAGTGGAGGACGACCACTCAGCAGGGTACGGCTGCTCTCAAAGGTATCATAACACAGGACGAGTGTTAGATAAAAAGAAAATTTGTTGGTGATCTACTGGGGATAAAGTAAACACGGACGAGCGTTTACATCCAAGAAACAAAAGGTATAAGTGTTTGGTATTGTGTATAGATTAAAGACGCGGACGAGCATCCTTAAGACTATGATACGGACGAGTATCATGTAGAAGCAAACTGACACATGTTCAGAGATGATGATACGGACGAGTATCAACTGGTTAACAAGGAACACGGACGAGTGTTGCATCTGAAAGGATTCTTCTGGGGAATAGTAGACACAGACGAGTATCTATATTCAAGAAGACATGAGTGTTTGACACGGTGTATGGATTAAGGATGCGGACGAGCATCCCTAAGACTATGATACGGACGAGTATCATGTAGATACAAACACTAGACGCAATGTTCTGAGATGACGGTGCGGACGAGTACCAACTGGTTAACAAAGAACAAGGACTACTGTCGAATCTGTGGGGATATGAGTGATGATGTATACAAGATACGGACGAGTATCTGTATAAGTGTACCATGAGTAGTGAGCATTGTATTGATGAGTGTTTATCTGCTGGGGAGAGTGACACGGACGAGTGTCAAGAGAGAAAAGTATAATATGAACAAGTATCTGATATGCCAAATCTAGGCGACTGCGCTGGGGATATGACACGGACGGGTGTCAAGAAAAGTGTATGTACAAGTATATGTGAGTGCAAAGAGGACCTCTTTGGCTTTCTGCTGGGATATGACACGGACGGGTGTCAGGACACATCTGCAATAAGGGTGATTTGTTTGTAAAGAGTGTTCAGGCGACTTTACTGGGGAAAGATGACACGGACGGGTGCCAAAAGGTGTATATACTGGTGTTTGTGATTTGAGAGGCAGCTGCTTTTGCTGGGACTCTGGTGGGAAGTAATCTGTATTCTGATGAATGGTTACTAATCACAAGCGTTCAATTCACAACATGACTTATGATTATGCTATGTATTCGATTTTTTTTGCCGTAATGCTTCGTATTAGACGGAATGCTACGCTCTGAGGGTATAATATGATGCGAATGCTATGATTATGCAAAGAGGCACCGATCCGGAATTCGGATCCCATTGCGGCGAAGATCTCTGGATGATCTGCTTGAAGTGAACATCCCAGCTGGGGATGAGATCATTGGTAGATCTAGTGACGTATCTGCTTGGGGATATAGGTCACTGATTGACATATCCTTATAAATGAGAAACCCAGCTGGGGTTTGTAGAAGCTTTCTTCACTCTTTTGTGATCTCTTCATGCGTTGCTCTTCTGGATAGAGGCTGGAACTCTGTGGGGAGATGGTTCCCTGACTTCTGTATTCAACCGAGGATGACATGGCAACTCGGCTGGGGAATTGTGAGAGGCAACTCAGCTGGGGAGAGCAACAAGAGGCAACTCAGCTGGGGATAGAGCATTTCCGATGCTGAGATTGAGTGCATGCCGATTTGGCAACTTTGCTGGGGAAGTGGGCATCTTCCAGTGCCACGTGGAAGATAGACCGAGTTGATAGTGATTCGCCAACTTGCTGAGACGTAACTTGCATGCCCCAGGTTGCGCTCTGGATACCTGCAATCCTGCAAAGGTAAGGAAACGTACAAAAGGTCCCGAGGTATCCCTTACTGGATTCCGTCATAGGAGTTAAGTACTTCCGAGAATAATCACACTCCCTGTAAGCATGTGTTTTATTTTTTAGAGAAAGGCATCTGTACTTATGCAATTGTATTTGCAGAGATATCAGACAACTCTTTGCAAAACGTAAATGTAAAAACGAGACATGACTGAGAATCTGATTTTATTAATTCGTGTGCCCTGAATTGGCAAGGTACAGTCAAAGAAACATATCTCCTAAAATGAGGAGATTGTTACAAATTGAGAAATAAAGTGCTGGCGGTGTTGGTGACGCTTTGAGGAGCTTCCTCTCCTGCTATGACTCGTATGACAATGACGTTCTTCTCGTCTTGCTTTCTGGAGAGAGTTGATTCCGATTGGAGCTTGATCCTTTGAAGCTCACCAAGTTGTAGGTGATACAGACGAATTCAGAATGCAGTTGTTCGCTTATTCCCTTATTTTGCATGGATCGCCCTTTCGGGTTTTCAATCCATCGGGATACCCATTTTTGCCTGAGTTGTCCAATGTGGCTTTTCAACTCAGCGGGTGTACATTTTTTTATTCATTTTCCCTTACTTTTGCCCGAGTCTTTTATTCTGTTTTTGACTCGCCGGGATGCCCTATTTTGCCTGGACTTACATTCTGTTTTTATGTCCAGCGGGTCATTTTATGCGAAGTATTTTTTAACTGCATCTGAATTCACAGGGGATGGGAAATCTTCACCATCCATTGTGCTGAGCATCAGTGCTCCACCAGAGAAAACTTTCTTTACAACAAATGGTCCTTCATAATTTGGAGTCCATTTGCCCCTGTGGTCTGTATGAGGAGGGAGGATTCTTTTCAGCACAAGATCTCCCACTTGGTACTCTCGGTGCCTGACTTTCTGATCGAAGGCTTTCTTCATTCTCCTCTGATATAGCTGCCCATGACAGATTGCAGCCAATCTTTTCTCTTCGATCAGACTCAGTTGCTCGAATCGGGACCGTACCCATTCTGCTTCACTCAGTTTAACATCCATTAACACCCGTAACGAGGGTAGTTCAACTTCAACAGGTAGGACTGCTTCCATACCATACACAAGCTGATACGGTGTTGCCCCAGTGGACGTTCTGATTGATGTGCGGTACCCATGCAAGGCAAACGGTAGCATTTCATGCCAGTCTTTGTATGTGATTACCATCTTCTGCACAATCTTCTTGATATTCTTATTCGCTGCCTCGACAGCGCCATTCATCTTTGGCCTGTAAGGAGAAGAATTGTGATGTTGGATCTTGAAGTCCCGGCACAGCTCTGCCATCATCTTGTTGTTTAAGTTGGAACCATTATCAGTAATGATTCGCTCGGGCACTCCATACCGACAGATGATATCTCTCTTCAGAAATCGGGCTACCACTTGCCTAGTAACATTTGCATATGAGGCTGCTTCAACCCACTTGGTGAAATAGTCGATGGCGACCAGGATGAATCTGTGACCATTTGAAGCAGTCGGCTCAATCTTGCCAATCATATCGATACCCCACATAGCAAAGGGCCAGGGTGAAGACATGATGTTCAAAGGATTGGGAGGTACATGCACCTTATCTGCGTAGATCTGGCATTTGTGGCATTTTCTGGCGTAAGCACAACAGTCTGCATCCATTGTGATCCAGTAATATCCTGATCTTAACAACTTCTTAGCCATGGCATGCCCTCCGGCATGGGTACCAAAGGATCCTTCGTGCACTTCATGCATCAACAAATTCGCTTCTGTCTTGTCAACACATCTGAGGAGTACCATGTCAAAATTCCTTTTGTATAAAGATCCATCAGTGTTCAGGAAGAAACTACCAGCAAGCCTTCTCAAAGTCTTCTTATCATTGGAAGATGCCCCAGGTGGGTATGTCTGATCCTCCAAGAAGCATTTAATGTCATGGAACCAAGGCTTATCATCTTTGACAACATCTGCTGCAAATACATATGCCGGTCTATCAAGTCTAGACACTGAAATCTGGGGTACAAAGTTAGCCGTTTGAACTTTGATCATGGATGAAATGGTAGCAAGAGCATCTGCAAACTGATTCTCGTCCCGAGGGATATACTCAAGCTTGACTGTTGTGAAGAAAGTCAATAACCTTCTTGTATAATCCCTGTAAGGTATCAGATGATCTTGGTGTGTGTACCATTTTCCGTTGGTTTGATTGACTACCAAGGCTGAATCCCCGAATACGGTCAATGTTTTGATCCTGAGGTCGATGGCTTCCTCAAGACCCATAATGCAAGCTTCGTATTCAGCTTCGTTGTTAGTGCAGTTGAAAGTGAGTTTTGCCGAGAAAGGCATGTGAACTCCTTTAGGTGTAATGAGTACTGCACCAACACCATGACCATTCATGTTGACAGCCCCATCAAACATCATAGTCCATTCTTCCTCCGGGTCAGGCCCTTCGGTGTGAATAGGCTCCTCGTGATCTTTTGCTTTAATGAACATGATATCTTCATCAGGGAAGTCAAACCTCATAGGCTGGTAGTCATCAATGGGTTGCTCAGCAAGATATTCAGATAGTACACTGCCTTTGATGGCTTTCTGAGATGTGTACTGTATGTCGTATTCTGTGAGAATCATCTGCCATCTTGCAACCCGACCGGTAAGAGCTGGCTTCTCGAAAATGTACTTAACCGGATCCATTTTTGAGATTAACAAGGTAGTGTGGGTCAACATATACTGCCTCAGTCGGCGAGCAGCCCACGCTAAAGCACAGCAAGTTTTCTCGAGCAGTGAATAACGCTGTTCACAGTCGGTAAACTTTTTGCTTAGGTAGTATATTGCATACTCTTTTCGACCAGACTCGTCATGCTGGCCCAGCACACACCCCATTGACTCTTCTAATACTGTCAAGTACATGATCAGAGGTCTTCCTTCGACTGGAGGCATGAGGATTGGAGGTTCTTGTAAATATTCCTTGATCTTGTCAAAAGCCTTCTGGCAGTCTTCGTTCCACCTGACCGTTTGTTCTTTTCTTAACAGCTTGAACAAGGGTTCACAGGTCGCTGTGAGGTGAGATATGAACCGTGAGATGTAGTTCAATCGACCTAAGAACCCTCGAACTTCTTTCTCAGTCCTTGGTGCAGGCATCTCTTGAATAGCTTTGACTTTATCAGGATCAACCTCAATCCCTTTCTCGCTTACAATAAAGCCCAGCAGCTTACCAGATCTCACCCCGAATGTGCATTTGTTGGGGTTCAACTTTAGTTGGTACTTCCTCAGACGCTTGAACAATTTCAGCAGATTCACCAGGTGATCTTCCTCTGTAAGGGACTTGGCGATCATATCATCCACATAACATTCTATTTCCTTGTGGATCATATCATGGAATAATGTTACCATAGCCCGTTGATATGTGGCGCCAGCGTTCTTCAGTCCAAATGGCATCACTTTGTAACAGAACGTGCCCCAAGGTGTGATGAATGTTGTCTTCTCCATGTCTTTAGGTGACATCTTGATCTGATTATATCCTGAAAATCCATCCATGAATGAGAATACCGAGAACTGAGCCGTGTTATCCACCAATACATCAATGTGAGGTAATGGGAAGTCATCTTTCGGGCTGGCTCTGTTCAGATCCCGGTAATCAACACACATTCTTACTTTGCCGTCCTTCTTAGGCACAGGTACTATGTTAGCAACCCACGGCGGGTAACTAGTCACAGCAAGGAACCCGGCGTCCCATTGCTTTTGTACCTCTTCCTTGATTTTCATAGCCATGTCTGGGCGAGTTCGGCGCAGCTTCTGTTTCACTGGTGGGCATTCTTCCCTCAAAGGCAGCTTGTGCACAACAATGTCGGTATCCAACCCTGGCATATCTTGATACGACCAAGCAAACACATCAACATACTCTTGAAGCAGATCTATCAGTTGTCTCTTCACTGAGTCTTGCAGGCAGGCCCCGATTTTAACCTCTTTCACGTCTTCGTCTGTACCAAGATTAATCACTTCGATCTCCTCCTGGTGAGGAGTAATAACCTTTTCCTCCTATCTTAACAACCTGGCTAGCTCTTCAGGAAGCTCATATTCTTCATCAACCCCTTCATCAGCTTGATTGATTGGATTGTCAAAGTCATACGATGTCATAGCCGTGCTGTTGTCGGTGCAGTCTGGAAGGCACTCTCTGCAAGGGTTAAGTTCGTTCATTTTAGTGATTGATTTTAATCTTGCTTTAGAAAAAAGTGAAATGAAGTTATCATTTTGAAAAACACCGCCATTTATTTTTGTACAAAAAGAAAAATGGAAAAACAGTGAGCATAAAAGAAAAAGACTTGTTTGCAAAAAGATGTCTGATATTTCATTAATTTGATCTTGTTTGCACAAAAGTACAGATGGCCCTGATTACAAAATGAGTCTTGTCATCTTGGGCAAGATGCAAGACTTTGATGCATGCTTATAAAAATACAGGAAATAATAATTACTCTGCTTGAGTAACTCTTATAATTTCCTGGGAAGACCAGTTCGAGATACTGCTCCCCGGGATCTTTGGACGAATCCAATTCTCCAGATTGCGCTCCTCTTCCAGCTCGTCTTCCAGACAGTTGATAGCATCGGGGGTAAGCATCCCCCCACTGACAAAACCAGGCTCTGCAGCAGCCTTTGCTTGATGTTGAGTTGGTTTGTAACCCAACCCAAATTTGTCCTTCTTTTCCTCCACAGCTAAAACCTTTCCCCAGCCTAGGGCAGTTCCTTCTTCAACAACCTTCCGGGCTTGTTGGTAAGATGACATGGAGATACCTGACACAACAGATGCTTCATTGACGTTCAAGGCTTCAAAACCTTGGCTCATTGTCTCATGGATCTCCCCATCCATCTCAATGTATTTGTAAGTAGCCAGATGGCTAACAAATATATCCTCTTCCCCACAGATTGTGACAACTTGACCTTCCCACTCAAATTTTAACTTTTGGTGAAGGGTAGACGTTATTGCGCCGGCGGCGTGAATCCAGGGTCTACCCAACAAACAGCTGTAGGCGGGCTGAATGTCCATCACATAAAAGATAGTTTTAAAGGTCTGTGGGCCAATTGTCACAGGCAACTCAATCTCTCCCAGAACCGATCTCTTAGAACCATCAAAGGCTCTTACTACCAGGTTGCTGGGTCTCAATGCCAATCCATCATATTCAAGCTTCACCAGAGCCTTCTTCGGTAAGACATTCAGGGAAGAACTTGTGTCCACCAGCACATGAGAAAGGACAGCTCCTTTGCATTCCATGGTTATGTGCAAGGCTTTGTTGTGATTGCGGCCATCCGCTGTCAAGTCAGAATTGGTAAACCCTAGCCCATTGCTAGCAGTAACATTTCCAACCACGGTTTCCAATTGGTTGACAGTAATCTCCTCAGGCACGTAAGCTGCGTGCAGGACTTTAAGTAGTGCATTCCGATGGGCTTCGGAGCACATAAGCAGTGAGAGGATGGAGATTTTGGATGGCGTCTGGTGAAGTTGATCCACAATTTTGTAGTCACTCTTTTTGATGATTCGCATAAACTCATCAACTTCCTGATCGAATGGAGTCTTCAGGGTTTCTTTAACAGCTTGATCTTCCTGCACCGGGCCTTTTCCTTTTGCCTTGGCAGCAGCTTCTGCTTCGGCAGTAGGTTTTTGAACTTGTGAAGCAAAGAGACGTCCGCTTCGAGTGAAGCCTCCGCCTCCCCCCACATTATCTACTTGTGGTGCAGGTGTTGATGTTTCAAGAGTGATTCTTTTTCCTTCACAGTATACGTCAGAGCCATAGTGCCAAGGAATGGCCCTATTGCTTTCATATGGTACTGGTCCAGGCACTGTGACAGTGACTGGACTGATTGCTGCTGCTGAAGGGACTGTTATTGTTTGTGGATCATAAAAGATTGTAACTGGTGCTCTGGCGGGAGCAGCACCTTCTGAATGGTAGGCGGAATTATTCTCAGGATCGTAGAATATGGTAACAGTAGAGACATCTTCATGATTGATTGCTGGTGTTGTAGGAGGTACTGTTGGAAGGACTGTTGTTGTTGTTGATGGGGATTCGAAATGGAATGAAGTTGAGGTTGTAGCAGGAGAAACTGTTGAAAACTGATCATTTGGGAGGACAGATGAAGTACTTGTTGATGGTGCTGAATTGTTGGGAACATTAGTTGCTGCAGTTGTAGTAGGGTCTGAAACCGTTGTTGATGAAGTTGTTGGATTTGCCGGAAATGATGTGGTGATCTGTAGCAAGCCACTCTGAATAAGGCTGTCAATGCCATTCCTCAGGTCTTCACACCCATTCCATGAAATATTGCAGTAGGGACACCCTAGTTCACACCCCGGAAATATTTGGTTTTCACGGAGTTGAGCTTTGATTTCCAACAATGGTGTCCGGATCTGATCCACACTAGTTATTAAATAAGACGGTTGGTCTTCTTCAATAGCATTAATTCGGGGACCACCATGGTTTGGCATTGGGTTTTTATTGACATTGGGCGGAGGTGCAAAATTCAGAGCCTTGGAGTCTACCAAGTCTTGTACCTTCATATGCAGAGCCCTGCATTTTTCTGTGCTGTGACCAGGTGCGTTTGAATGAAAAGCACACCTAGCATTAGAGTCATAGTTCCTTGGTAGACTGTTGGGATCCGGAGGTGCCAACGTTCTTAGCTCAACCAGGTTGAGTTTCAGAAGTTGTGGCAGCAAGGCAGCATACGGCATTAGGATCGGGTCGATCACTCTGTTAGCTTGGGATGGCCTCTGTTGGAATGGCCTCTGTTGATTGTTGTTGTTGGAGTTGTTGTTGTTGTAGTTTCTTGGAGGATATTGATTCTGCTGATACTGGGGTTGTTGTTGGAAGTTTTGTTGCGGAGGTTGATAGACTGGCTGAGGATGTGCTGGAGCAGGGATGGTGATTGCTGCTATTGTCCTTTGAACATATTGGGGCCTACCCCTGTTGGTGTGAATGGCATTAGTCTCGCCAGTTCTTCTCGGGCCTGCAAAAGGCTTTCTTGTACTACTGGACGAGCTTGCACCGTTGTCTGAGATCTTACCCATTTTTAACAGGCTTTCAATTCTCTCCCCAGCTATAACAACATCTCCGAAGCTAGTGGAAGAGAAAGCAGCCAACCTGTCAATATACGTTCCCTGGAGAGTGTTCATAAACATGTCTGCCATTTCCCTCTCAGACATAGGTGGTTGAACAGCAGCAGCCAGTTGCCTCCACCTTTGAGCATATTCTCGGAAACTCTCCCTCGAAGACTGTGACATTCCCATCAGGAGAGTCCTGTTGGGTGCCATGTCTAGATTATACTGATACTGTCTGATGAAGGCCTCTGCCAGGTCCTTCCAGCATCTTACAGTTGCCCTTGTCAAGTGGGAATACCATTCCCTTGATGCTCCAGTCAAGCTGTCTTCGAAGTAGAACATCCAAAGTTTCTCATCCATTGTATAGGCCTTCAGCCTTCCCAGAAATGATTGCAAATGAGTCCGGGGGCATGAAGTCCCATTATACTTTTCGAAACAAGGAGGCTTGAACTTATGGGGGATCCTGACCCCTTCTACCAAACCCATGTCCATGACGTCGAACCCCAAAGAATTTTGAGATTCTAAGGACCTCAACTTCTCAGCTATTTCCTCCAATCTCCTGTCATAAGTTTCCTCTCCAGCACCCATTACTGTGTACTGGTCCTCCTGTGGATCTTCTTGAAGTACTCTGGCTGCTGTGGCAGTCCCTTGAATGTTTGCAGGAATATTAACTTCAGGATGGAGATGTGGGCCAAACACAGGGGGGTTAACATGTGGTTGCACCCTTTCATTGTTACTTGTGCCAGCAGTTCCCACATGGGGCTCCTCTTGATTCCTCCCTTCTACCAAAACTCTGAGCCTCTCCTGGCTTTGAGCTAAATTGTTCATCACTTCCATGAACTGTGTTATCTGGGTTCTCATCTCCAACCTTTCGTTGGCCATCTGGTTTCTGACCTCCGTAAGGTCTTGTTGCATCTGATCCATCTGAATTCCCGGAAGGTTGTTTCTAGTTGGGTACCTGTGAGGCCTGTTGAGAGGAAATACCCGGCGGCGAGCAATAATTCCTGAATATCACAACAGAGGTTAGCAACAACAAGACAAAAACCTACAAAACAAACAAAAGGGTTAGCATGCAATGCAGTTATGCTTATTTGTTCTCAAGGTATCCGGTTTGGCATTCAGTTTTGACCCTTCCAGACCCTTGAAGATGATGCTGTTGAAGTTGCTTTTGAAGTAACCCAGATGGAAACTAACACAAATATATTACAAAACGTGAAATAATACAATTTGTTCATCTTACAACACAAGCCCTCAAAGGGGTCAAAATACATCATAAAAAACAAAAGTACATGGAAAAGGAACAGCAACAAGCAAATGATCAAACTCCAAGCCCAAACTCATCCTCACGAACTTCCTTGAGAAGTGCTTCGGTCACAGGATCAGCCGGATGCTCCGTGAGACCTCTGATGAGAAGGTTTCTCGTTGCAACAGCTGCAGTCAACTTCTTGTTCTGACTTTGGTCCTTAGACCTCTTCACTCCAGCTCTGATTTCTAGCTCTGATATTTCCTTCTGGGCTGCTGCCAGGGCTTTTTCCATCTGTCCCATCTTGTCTTGAATTCTCTTGTCTTCTAGAGTACGGGCCTCAGTGATCCGGACCCACCTGGCCTGACTCTCTTTCAAATACAAGTCTGTCCTCGCTCTTTGGAACTGGGCTTCTTTACAAGCATTCTTCAGAATCTGTTCACCAGCTTTAGACTTGTTGATATAATCTCCAGACCTCTCAATCTTGGTCAAGTGTTCCACCCTCAACTTCTCCAATCTCTCAATCTCTCTCATACCTTCACTCCTCTCTCTGAGGGTCTTCTGCAAGGCTTGGGTTAACTTCTCATTTCTTTCCTTCAAGCTCTCAAACTCCTCCAAACTGATAGTGGCAGGGGGTGGTGCTGAAGATGACTCAGGCATGTCTTCTATGGTAAAGGGCATTCCAGAGAATTGGGCCCTAGCATGGGACCACTCATAATATTGGACTGATGCCACATTATTGCACTTCCCCAGAATGGTGATTCCCTTGGTTTGAACATGATCCCAGGCCCAAACAGCCTGCCTAACAGTTGCCAGACTAACCTTGTTCTCACAGTAGAGGGTCTCAACCAAATCCTGTACCCTAGGAGTGTGGACCAGTGCATAGCCTAATTGCCTTCTAAACAGCAGAGGGTTGTAGTTGATACTTCCCTTAACTCCTATCAAAGGCACATTGGGAAAGTGCCCACAGCTGGTGATCATATCTCTGCCCTTGGTGCTCTGAGTACACCATCTGATATCTGCTGAAGTGAGAGTAGTGAGCCTCTTAGCCCAGTTGCTTTGCTGATGAGGATTTAGAAATGCATCTGTCCTGGGTAGATGCCTGAGAAGCCAAGCATGGAATAATGGAGCACAAATCCTCACTAATCTTCCCCTCTGCTTCTCATTTCTCTGATGGACTGAGTAATAGAGATCACCCAGTAAAGTTGGCACTGGGTTCTTCAGGATGAACAGATGGATGGCACTCTTGCTAATGAATCGAGGCTCATCTGCAAACAACACAATTCCATATACACTCAAGGCCAATAGAGCACAAACAGCTTTCCACTCCCCCGAGGAGGCCTTCTGACTAGCTTGAGAAATCAGGAAGTCCAGATGAAATCCAGGGATCCCAGCTTTAGAGGTCATATGCTGTTCAATCAAAACAGGCTCCAGATACAAAGCTTTTGCTACCTCTCCATTTCTAGGAAAGACCATTTCAGGGTTGAATGGGATTTCTCTTTTGATGGGCAGACCAGTCAATGATGAGTATTCTTCCAAAAGAGGACCCAACTGAAAGTCTTGAAAGGTGAAACATCTCAATGGGGGGTCATAGAACTGAATACAGGTATGGATCAGGCTTCTCTGAGATGGGTCCAGATCCATGACCAAGTAAAGTATATCCCCATAATGCTCCCTGAATAAAGGTGTGAGATCTGGAGTGATCAGGGTTTGGATCCTCCTGATGTCTGATAAGTCTGGATGGAAGAAATGGTAAGTGATGTTGCTTTTCTTTGGAGCCATGATGCTGAAGACTGAGTAGAGTGCTGATGAAGATGCTGAGGAGTGGGCCACTGGCTGGCTAGTGCAAGTAACTGAGGTATATGGCTGACAGGCTGAAGCAAGTGCTGGTGGAGATAGGTCAATGATGCAGATGGGGTCAAAACCAAAACCAGATAAAGGTGGATACCCTGAAACACAAATAAGCAAATGTTAATATGATGCAATGAGTATGTATGCAAATGAAATGCAAGGGTTTGTGACTGAGCTGGATCTGATTAACTGCCTTGGTATAGATCCAATGTGTGTTCAAGAAATCCAGGTGGAGGTCTATAAATCCAGTAACCAGGGTGGGGGGCTCAAATAAAGAGCCACATGTCCAGGGTTTTAGAATCACAAGAACTGTCCAACATGGAGCATTCTTAACAAAGTCAAAGTAACAGGGTATTCTGAGGTCAAGGTACCTGCAAACCTGTAAACAACCCAACCCCCTCACAGGTGGTGATCTAGAACAAGGATCCTCAGACTTGGATCAGTTATGAGAAGTGTAAACACTTCTAACCCGGAGGTACAGTGTTTACAATAACCATAACAGTTCCTCCTCTAATTCACCTCAGTTTCTGAAGGTCAGTACTAAAAGGTCATCCAGACTTAGCAGGCTTCCCAGATAGCCCTAGCATTGCAGGAAATCTGCAACACAGAGTTCTCAAGAAGAAACCCATATCTGAACCGTGTTTCATATTCCCGCACCAGACCGAAATGGAATGGGAAAGAATATGATTCACTCTAGCCTAGGTGTCACTCAGGTCCCAGGTATAGGACCTTAACTCTCAATGAATCACCCACCCACCAAAGCAAACAGATCCAGCCAGCAACAATGACAGTATGATATATACAAATGCAATAAAGAAAGCAGTAAAGCAACTGTACATAAAGCAATAAACAAAAATAAATGCAAGCACAAACAAGCACATAACACCCCAGTAAACACAAATCAAACAAGCGCTAGGAGGAACCCACAAAAAGAACCAGAAGCCCTGGTTGCTGCATAAGGGTCCCCAGCAGAGTCGCCAAGCTGTCGCTCCCGAAGATTTGCATCCCGGTACAAGCGCGAACGGTCGGCGAAGGGAACAGTGAGAACACACAGCCGTGAACTCACTGGAGATGAATAGAGTCGCCAGCTAGGCATTTTTATCCCGGAGGAAAGGCAATGCTGCATAGACCTAGAAAAAGATGGATAAGACGGTTTGCGAACCAGAGAGACTGAGGAAGGGGGTTGGTTACAACCTGGGAAGGTATTAGCACCCAGATTGTCCGTCGTACTCGACGGGATCCACGCTTAAAAGATTTGTGTTTTAAAGGGGTAGTGTCAGTGCAATCTGTGTGTAAAATAGCTGGAAACGAATGTACAGGTGTCAGTGTAAAGTGAAGTGATGTGAAGTATGAAAGTGTCAGTGTAAGGACAAGAGTGAAATGCTCATGATAATGAGGCTTAAAGAGTAAAGCTGGAAGGAGGGGGAATGTACAGAGACTTTTGTTCGATAACTGTTAAGTTATGCCTACGTATCCTCTCGTGCAATGAGGAAGTCAGAACACCGTAGTTCGACCCAAAGAGACTGAAAGGTGAATTGACTTGATGAACTGCTTGCTTGTCTATGCTCAAGTGTATGACCTGTCTGGCTCAGGTGCTTACTGTCTTGCATTAGACGGAAGAAGCAAGTTCTCGATTGTGAGTGAAAATGATGAGAAAAGAATCCCGGAGGAGACGATTATTGTTTGTTTTTGAGTTTTCAGTCTTTTATTACTTTTTTGAACTTTGTCATAAGAAAATGAGCTTAAGCCTAAACCAATGGGTTAGTAAACTCATCACATCTTCCCTCTGATCAGGGGTAATGAGAATTACCTTAAGTGTGAAGTCAGATTCTCACACTTAATCACCTTTGGTGTAGGATTAAGATCATTAACCTACTTGTGATTATTTAGATGTTTTTTGTGATTTTGTTTAGTGTTGAGTAATGAGGTTAAGCCATAATCAGGGATTAAACAGACTCATTACACCATCCTAAAAGAAGGATAATAGATGAGAATGTTTAAGCTGAGGAAAACTCTTCAACTTAATCCATGATTAGGGATTAAACTCATGACAAAACAAACCTTTGATTAAGTGGATTTTATTTAATGATATGATGATGAAATGATTTTTATGATTTGTAAGACAACTTGAGGGGGACTTGTCCATTAACACTAGGGTTAGTCCTTCTTAACCACTTAAGGAAGAATTAGAACCCTAATGCAAGGCCCAAGTTACAAGTGTGATGTCTTGATGATTATTAGATGAATTGATTAAGAGATTTAAACACATTAAGGGTTTGACACTTAGGATTGAAGTTATACACTCCATCCTAAAAGAAGGATGCAGGCATAAGCTTAATCACAAAGTCTCAAAGCCTTTAGGGTTTAGTCCCTGGTTATGAGGTGAGAAGAGAGGACTCAAAGAGAGACACAAAGGTAAAATCTAAGGGGGGACTAATCAAAACCCTAATTCATTATCATGCTTGGTTGGTCCTAAGGCTTGTGAGGTTTTCAAGAACAATCTTCAGAGGAACCACCAGGAAGCAGATGAACAGGATCAAGAGAAGCAAAGTGACTTGCTTCATTCAAGAAGTCAAGTCACTTGAAGAAAGAAAGTGGGAGGAAGAAGAATGAGCAAGCTCAAACTCAAACACAAATAGAAATGCAGCAATGGATGCAAGAGAGATGAAAAGAAAAGTTATGAGAAGTGAAGGCAAATCCACTTCCCAAATTTACTTACCACCTGAAATGTTAGAAAGAAATGCAATGCAATGCTAAATGAAATGAAATGGTATGATGCTAGGCAAAACCAGAAGCATGTTGATGATGATTATGATGTTATGAGATGCTGCAAACATGAGGCAAGACATGGAAATGATCATACAAGCTTATGAATGCATATGATGCAAGTTAAGGAGCATGAACAAACATGGAATGTTATGAAGCATACATGACAAATGACATAGCAAATATGTAATGCAATGATCCAACATGCCTTCTACATGTCTTGAAATGTCAAATGAATCACAAGAATGCACAAAATGCAAAGACAAGTCATGTTATGCAAGAGAATGTAAGAAGGATGCAAATGGAAGCCCAAATTAGGGTTCATGGATCAAACATCAAACAAAAACCAAAAACAGAAGCAAACCCTAAGATAAAAAATGGAAAATGGCACCCAAAGAAACCCTAAACCTATAATGAACCACTGCCCAAAGGGGGACTCTCAACTCTCAACCAAACTCAAGATATGAATTTTCTAAGTTATTAGGGTTTTTAGGGTTCTTAACAAAAGAAATGCCAATCAATTAGAAAATGCAAGATCAAATCATGGCCATTTTATCCTTGAAAATACAGTCCAAACACAAAACAATGCAAGAAGAATCAATGTCTCAACCTTCTCCAATAGGCAGAAATGAATTTTCAAACATGTGATCAAAATAATGCATAAAAAATGATTTAATTCAATGAAAAATTCTTAAAATGCATCAAGATCAAAAAAGAAATTTGGTTTGAAGGTTGGACAATGTTTCTAAATGTCTTAGAACATTTCATGAATTTTTTTGTAATTTTTAAATACCTAAAAGTATTTTTAATTAATTAATTCCCATTAATCAATTAAAAATAATCTTTTAAATATTTAAAAATACTTTTTTAATGATAAAAAATAAAATAAAAATATTTTTGGGTCTTAAAAATTATTAAAACTTTAAAGAAAAAGTTTCATAATTTTTAAGAATTTTTTGCTATTTTAAATTAATTATGCAATTTAAATGAAAGAAAATGAATTAAAAATTAAGTAAAATAAAAGTCAGAGGAATGGAGGGCCAGGATGAGCCTAGGATTTGAATTGGTTGACTGGCGCGTGATCTTGTGGCCAGGATTGGTTCTGAGTTAATTACATTTAATTAAAACTAATAATAAAATTAGGGCTAATCAAAGAGATCCTGGCCTTTCCCTTGCGCGCGCAGTCAACAAGTCAATGGCAATCAATGGTCCAAATTCAAACTAGCATTAATGACTGTAATTAGGGCAAATCACTCTCAGGTGGCCGGAGAAGACCTCCGGTCGTCTTCTCCGGCCAGCACCTCACCTGAAAAATCTCCAAACCTCTCAAAACGTACCAAAAATGAAAACCAAGAACATGGAAATGATCCTCATCCTCTCACGAACCAAACTCCTCTCTCAAAACAAATTTATATTTCCTAAATCAACTGAATCGAAGAGAAAAAGTTCTAGGTCACGCAAGCTTCAGACACAAATTAAATGCTCATTTCGAAACCATTTTCAAAACCAATGGTACCAGAATGATCAGCAAGACATGAAGAACAAGTTTGTAACAAGAAAAATCATTTCTGGAAAAATAAATTTCAGGCTACCTGAGATTTGAAGCTCTCCACTTGAGGACTTTCTGGCTTTTTCTTTAAGTGCAAACCACTCCTTAGGACCCCTTGATGATGTTTGAATGCCTTAGAACAATTTATGTAGGCTGGTTGATGAGTTTTGAAAGCTCCTGCTTCAAGCTCAGTCAACAATGGCTATGGTGATTCTGGCTGATTCAGGCCATTGTGAATGATGGTTTGTGGTCTAGATGATGTATGGAAAAGCTTTGCAATGTTTGTTTGGCTGTTTGTGGGCTAGGGAGGGAGATTCGAATGAATCTGCAGAATGAGGGTGAAGAATGGCAGTGGGGTGCTTTGGCTGTTTTAGGCTTGTGTTCCTGGTGATTTCAACTCAATGATACATGGTGAGTTGAATGGAGGAAAAGGTTTGAGTGTTTGCTTGCTGTGGAGAGGAATTCGAAGCAAGATGCAAATGGGAGTGTTTTTGTGTAAGTTATGAATGGGATGGTTTCAGCCTTGCTTGCCCTTATGCTTTGCTTGCAAATTGTCCACATAACTCTCTCTCATTGGTCAGTTGATTTGACATGTGCTTTATGGATAGGTGAGGCAACTTTTGCAAAAAGTCAAATAATGTGTAAGAGAAGCATGGCTCATGATCTAGGCAAGTACATGGGCATGGGCTGGCGGAGCAAGGTGAGGTGAGAGGCTAGCAAAGCTCAGCATCCAAGGCTGCAAGTTGGTGAAGCATGATCATGAGTTTTGCAACTTGGTTACTTTATGGATTTTCATGAAAAATGCCTTGTTACATGAACTAAGCACATGTGATCTTTGGTTCAAATCTGATTTTTGGGACTTAGAGAATGTTTATGTGTTGGTTTGAAATGAATTAGAAGTCACATAATGCATTGGTCCAAGGTTTTTGCAAAATTTCCATTTGAAGCATGCCTTAGAAATTAATGATTTTTGCCAACTTTGCATGGCCATAACTTTTGATCCAAGAAGAGTTTGATCATGTTCTTGTACTTTTTGAAAAGGGAAAGATGAGATCTACAACTTTCATGACCAAAGTTTTTTCATTTGGAGCCTTTTTGGACCAAGAATCAAAGCTTGAAAATTGACCTAAAATGAGGCATTCTTGAAAAGTCAACTATGCCCAAAAAGTCAACATTTGCAAAAACCCTAAATTCTTGATTTCTATGAACTTCAAACTTCTTCCATGATCAAATAAAGATCATATACACTCAAAATGATGAAGATCACCCATTGGTTGGGTCATTGGGGGCCTCAGATGCCCTGATTTTGCACTGACTTGTCTGAAAAGTCAACTCTTGATCAGATGACTTCCCCATGGAATTTCTTCATGAAAATTGATATGCATACTCCCTATACCATATAGAGATCAATAGAAACAAGAATGACCAAAAAATTTGGGGTTATGGCCTCTGAAACCAAAACCCTAATTTTCAGTCAACTGTGCAGTTCAACCTGGCTCTGCATCCACTCAAACCCTAGCTCTTGTGATTCCTCTGCATTTTTGACTTTGAGGAGATGGAATATGATGTAAGAACACACATGGACCCCTTTGAGTTGATTGGTTGCCTTTGGAATGGCTCAAGATGCTTTGGGATTGCTCAGATCACAAACCCTAGGTGCAGATGCCTTGAAAACTATGCAGTGAATGAAATGTGAGATGATATGATTGTGTTTATGCATATGAGAATGATCACAAGCCATGGTGTGAATGGGTGAGGGCAAATTTGGGGTGTTTACAACAGGCGGGTGTCAAAACAGTGTGTTAAACAAGTATCTGTTTGCAGAAGGTGTTTTGGCAATCATGTTGGGGGAATATGGCACGAACGAGTGTCAAAAGGAGCCTGTAGGTATTTGTATTTGAGAATGCAAAGGGGACGCTTTGGCTTATATTTGCAGGGGATGCGAGTTTTTTTTACTGATGAAACAATAATGGTAATTGTAGGTGACTGGCTCGAACCTGGCTTGTGATCATGCAAATGTTTAATTTTTGCCATAATGCTCCGTATTAGACGGAATGCTACGCCTATTTGGTGAATATGATGCAAATGCTATGATTATGCAAAAGAGAAACCGATTCCGGATACGGATCCCTCCGGGATAAAGATCTATGGCTGATTTTCTTGGAAGAATGTCCCGGCTGGGGAAGAGATCTTTGGATCTGTCAAGAGAGATAGCTCTGCTTGGGGAAAGAGATCATTGGTCGATCTACCCATAAGGAGAACTCAGCTGGGGAGGAGGAAACTTTCGTCACTTTGTTGTGTAGGAGTTTCAAGCATTGCACTTCAGGGGAGAGGCTGGAAACTCTGTGGGGTGATAGTTCTTTTAACCTGCTGAGGATGAGAGATCTGGCACTCTGGTGGGGGATCTCGGTTGGGGAAGCTCTTGTTGAATAGACTTATGCTGGGAATGAGGAAGTTTTGACAACTTCGTTGGGGAAAAGTATTCCAAATACTGCTTGGGGAGGAGGTATGATGGGGAAGTGTGCTTGGCATGCCCCATGATGGGTATTGAATACCTGCAATCTGTTAATACAAGAGAAACGCACAAGTATCCCAAGGTATCCTTTACCGGATTCCGTCATAGGAGTTAGATATTCCTGATAGTAAATACATTTCCTGCAAGCATTTATTAAAAATGGCTCATTTGTTTTATGCAAGCATTTTATCATGAATATTGGATATTTTGCAAACAAAACAAAATGTACAAGAACGAGGTATGACTGAAAAATCTGATTTTATTAATCTGGGTGCCCTGAATTGGAAAATACAGTCAAAGAAACAAATCCCCTGGAATGAGGAGATTGGTACAAACTGAAAAAATAAAAGTGTTGGCAATGTTGACGACGCTCTGGTGAACTTCCTTTGCTATGACCTGTATGACCTTGACGTTCTTCTCATCTTGCTTTCTGAAAAAGGCTGATTCCGACCAATGCTTTGTCCTTTTGAAGCTTGCCACGTTGTGAGTGATACAAATGAATTCAGAATGCAGTTGTTCTCTTATTCCCTGATTTTTCGTGGATCGCCCTTTCGGGTTTTCAATCCACCGGGATACCCATTTTTGCCTGAGTTGTCCAATGCGGCTTTTCAACTCAGCGGGTGTACATTTTTTTTCCAATTTTTTCCCTTATTTTTGCCCGAGTCTTTTATTCTGTTTTTGACTCACCGGGATGCCCTATTTTTTCCTGGACTTACATTCTGTTTTTATGTCCAGTGGGTCGTTTTATGCGAAGTATTTTTTAACTGCATCTAAATTCACAGGGGATGAGAAATCTTCACCATCCATAGTAGTGAGCATCAGTGCTCCACCAGAGAAAACCTTTTTTACTATGAATGTACCATCATAATTTGGAGTCCACTTGCCCCTGTGGTCTGTATGAGGTGGAAGAAGTCTTTTCAGCACAAGATCTCCTACTTGGTATTCCCGAAGCCTGACTTTCTGATTGAAGGCTTTCTTCATCCTTTTCTGATATAACTGCCCATAATAGATGGCAGCTAATCGCTTCTCTTCGATCAGATTCAGTTGATTGTACCGAGACCTGTCCAACTCTACTTCGTCCAGCTTTACATCCATCAGTACCTGTAAGGAGGGTGGCTCAACTTCAACAGGTAGGACAACTTCCATACCATACACAAGCTGATAAGGTGTTGCCCCAGTGGACGTTCTGATTGATGTTCGGTACCCATGCAAAGCAAATGGTAGCATTTCATGCCAGTCTTTGTAAGTAACCACCATCTTTTGCACAATCTTCTTGATGTTTTTGTTAGCTGCCTCAACAACGCCATTCATCTTTGGCCTATAAGGAGAAGAGTTGTGATGTTGGATTTTGAAGTCCCGGCACAGTTCTGCCATCATTTTGTTGTTCAAATTGAAACCATTATCAGTAATGATTCGCTCGGGAACTCCATATCGACAAATGATGTCTCTTTTCAGAAATCTGGCTACCACTTGTCTAGTGACGTTTGCATATGAAGCTGCTTCAACCCATTTGGTGAAGTAATCAATGGCTACCAAGATGAATCTGTGGCCATTTGAAGCAGTCAGTTCGATCTTTCCAATCATGTCAATGCCCCACGTGGAAAAGGGCCAAGGTGAATACATCACGTTCAAAGGATTTGGAGGCACATGCACTTTGTCTGTGTAGATCTGGCACTTATGGCATTTCTTGGCATAAGCACAACAATCTGCATCCATTGTAATCCAGTAGTAACCTGATTTTAATAATTTCTTAGCCATTGCATGTCCTCCAGCATGGGTACCAAAAGATCCTTCATGCACCTCCTGCATCAGCAAGTCTGCTTCTTTCTTATAAACACATCTGAGCAGAACCTTGTCAAAGTTTTGCTTGTATAATGAACCATCAGCATTAAGGAAGAAACTACCGGCCAACCTTCTTAATGTCTTCTTATCATTGGATGATGCCCCAGGTGGGTATGTCTGATCCTCTAAGAAGCTTTTGATGTCATGGAACCAAGGCTTGTCATCTTTAGCAATGTCCACGGAGAATACATATGTTGGTCGGTCTAGTCTGGATACCGAAATCTGAGGCACATAATTGGCAGTTTGAACCTTGATCATGTTGTGAAGAAAGTCAATAATCTCCTCGTATAGTCACGGTATGGAATCAGATGCTCTTGGTGAGTGTACCATTTTCCGTTGGTTTGATTGATTACCAAAGCTAAAGACCCATGATACAAGCTTCGTATTCAGCTTCGTTGTTAGTGCAGGCAAAGGTGAGTTTTGCCGAGAAAGGCATATGAACTCCTTTAGGTGTAATGAGCATTGCACCAACTCCACAACCATTCATATTGACAGCCCCATCAAACATCATTGTCCACTCTTCCTCCGGGTCAGGCCCTTCAGTGTGAACAGGCTCTTCATCAATGGGTTGCTCAGCTAGATAGTCAGACAGTACACTGCCCTTGATGGCCTTTTGGGATGTGTACTGAATGTCATACTCTGTCAGAATTATTTGCCATCTTACAACCCTTCCGGTAAGTGCTGGCTTCTTAAATATGTACTTGACGGGGGTCCATTTTTGAGATCAATAAGGTAGTGTAAGTCAACATATATTGTCTTAGTCGGCGAGCAGCCCACGCTAAATCACAACAAGTTTTCTCGAGCAGTGAATAACGTTGTTCACAGTCGGTAAACTTTTTGCTTAGGTAGTATATTGCATACTCTTTTTGAAATTCTGTGATCAGGTATGAGATGTCCTAAGAGATGTCCCAACACTTGATAGGACACTTGACAAATTTAACCAAAACTTAAATAGCAAGAAAAGTAAATAACACAGAAGTTTGTTAACCCAGTTCAGTGTATAACCACACCTACATCTGGAGGATACCAAGCCAGGAGGAAATCCACTATAAGTAATATTAATTCTAGACTTAAACCACCCTGTTTAATCTATCACTTAATAACTACCCAATGCAATTTCTACCTAAGACACACCTTAGATAAGAGTACCCTACTCACTCCCCCTCAATCACACAGTGATCAAGTTTACAAGTTTACTGAAATTGAAGACATCCTTCAAACAAAACAACTTGATCTTACTTCACAGTTTCAATCAAGTCACAAATGCACTTTTGCTTAAAAGCTCATAAAGTGGTACAATAAAAACACCTGCTATTAAAAACACTAGACACCCTATTTGGTCTTCTGAAATTCGTACTCAATTCTATGAGTTTCTGTTGCTTAAATAGGTATCTGAATTTTGGGCTTTCTGTAGAATGATCCAGCCCTAATGCGCAACAGCTTCCACCTTGAATTAGGGTTTGTTACCTCCTAGATTCTAGGTGCTTTTAGGTCTTCTGTTAAAAACTGAATCTTCAATATAAAACTCCCTACAGATGCGCCTTGTTCTGTTTTTATCCATAATTAATTAATTCCAGATAATTCTCCTTAAATATCTCTGATCTGTTAATCAATAATTAATTCTGGAAGCAGGTTTGAGATGTCTCAACATCTGTTGGGACATCCTGAAAAACTGAACTTAAGTCATTTACACAATGTCCCAACATCTGGTAGGACATCCTGAAATAAGTTCATATACTCTGTTTGATAATGTCCCAACATCTGATAGGACATTCTGAACTGAATTCAACATTTCTTGTTGGTCAAAAATTTTGCCAATTCTTAAACATCTACAAACTCCCCCTTTGGCTAATTTTTGGCTAACATCTTTTCTGGTTTTCAGAGTGCAGCAGAAGTTCTTTTTATCAGAGTATAACATTACTTTTCTGTTGATTCTTATTTGAGATTACTCCCCCTAAAATATATATGTATCCAATCTTGTTGCAACAGAAAAAGACTTATTCAGTTCAGAAGCAAACTTTCATTCATTAATTAAACAGCAATACAATTTGTTGTTGTTCTCCCCCTTGGTAGACACAAAATTAGGGGCCAAAGACACTATTCCAGAAATACATTGCTGTCATTACATTTGCCTCACATACATTGATCACTCAGATTCATCACTCTCAGTTTCTTCCTCAACTTCTGTTTCTTTATCAGCTTCACTTTCTTCATCAGCTTCACTGTCTTCATCAGAGGCAGCATTCTGATCTTCTTCACTCTCCAGTCTTTTAATGATTTCCTCAAGCTTCTGCTTTCTAGCTTCAAGCTCTTTGCAGGTGCTTTTGAGTTCAGCAATTAAATCCTTCTTGGAGATTGGATTCTTAGCAGTTGAAGGACCTGCAGATGTCCCAGAAGGTGCTTCAACATCTGCTGCATGATGACTGAGGAATAACTTGTAGTGAAAAGCCAAGGGGCTTTCTCTTTTGCAGGCTGTATCCTTGTCAGTGAGAATTCCAGGGTATTGATTGAGCACAATACCACACAGCAATGATGGAAAAGCTATTGGCAGCTTTGTTGCAGAAGAGCTGGCATGCTTCATGGTTTGATCAAAAATGAAAGCTCCATAGTCCATCTTGGTTTGAGTTCCCACACCATATATAAACCTGGCCAGACCAGTGGAGATTGAAGAGGTGTGGTTGGTAGGCACCCAGTTAGCTGTACCAATCCTGTTTAGCATGGCATACTTTCTGGTAAGCATGCTCACTGAGAGCTTTCCCTTCACAGGCCATGCCTTGACCTGGTTTGCAGTGATCACTTTACAGACTTGATTATCTGTCTTACCTAGCTCATTTGGTCCATCTGTTTCTCTTCCTAGGTACTGATTTATGATTTGAGGAGAGAACTCAACACACTTACCTCTCACAAACACTTTTCTGAACTCAGATGACTTACCATTTGAGCAATCCTCCTGAAGATTCACAATGAACTCTTTGACAAGAAGTTCATAGCAGGGAGAGAGGTCTGAGACTGTTTTGAATAGTCCTGCAGCAGAGATGAGATCAATCAATTCAGTGCACTCAAGTGCATTGCTGCTCAGTTCTCTTTCTAGGGCAACTCTTCTTTGGTACACAAACTTCCACTTGTTCACACTAGAGACATGGTGGAAAGATATGTTGTCTAATGGAGCTTCTGGAACAGCTGTTGAAGCCCTAGATGGGGCTGGTCTCTTCTTGGGAGGAGATGTTGTGACATCTGATTCAACATCTGAGTCAGATGGGGTGACAGCTTTCCTTTTCTGAGTTTGGACTTTACTCCATTGTTTTGATGGCCCAAAAGTGGCTTTAGCTTTGCCTTTCTTTGGAGAGGCTTTCTTCTTCTCAGGAATTGCTGCTTCAGCTTGCATCTTGCCTTTCCTGGACCTGAGCCTTTTGGCTATGCTAGGTTTAACAGAGGCTATGATCTCTGTATCAGAGTCCTGCTCCAGGTTGACCACTGGAGGAGATTGAGCAGTCTCCTCTTCAGCTGGTTGATCAACAGGGATTTGATCTTCATTTGAGGCCTTGGTCTGATCCTCAGAGACTTCTTCATCATTTTCATTTGAGGCCTTATGCTGGTCCTCAGTTTGTTCCAGATTAGCATCAGATGAGTCCTTTTTCTCATCTTCAGATGTTCCAACATCTATTGGGACATCTTGTTCTGCAGGAGTGTCCTCTACATCTTGAGCTTGTTCTTCTTGAGGTGCAGGCATTGTGTTCAGAGGAACAGAGATCCCACTCACCACTCTCTGTTCAAAGAGGATTTGGTTGACAATCTCCTTGATGGAATCATCTACATATTTTAAGGATTTTGGAGGCATGTTAGCAGGAGAAGGAATGCCTCCTTTGGCTTTGCTGCAGACTTGATCTTTAGCTCTCTTTGGAGTTCTTGGCTTTTTAGTGTGAGAAGCACTTCCTCTGAGCTCGTCCAATGGAGTTGATTTCATTGGTACCACAGAAATGAGAGTGGCATGAACTACGTCTTCTTGGTTGAGAACTTCTTCAGTTGTGTTAGGGTTTTGAGACATTGTTGAGGAAGATGGATGAACAGCTTTAGGGTTTATGATTTCTGAAGGATAGCTAGTTAATGTGATTCGCTTGTGATAGTATGATGAGAATCTTGATAGCTGCTTATAAACAGTTACTAAATAAGTAGTCGTTACAGTGCAAATGATTAGGAATGGAATTCCCAAGGATTTTGTCCAGATTAGTTTTGCCATCTGGAACTTATGCCATACAATGTCATATGACATGTTGGCACATCTCATTAACTGCTAGATATCACATAAACAGATTCCAAGTTTGCCCCTTAAGTTCTCAAATTGTGCAGCATCCAATGCTTTGGTAAAGATATCAGCTAACTGCAGATTTGTAGCTACATGCTCCAATGAAATCACCTTTTCTTCTACAAGATCTCTGATGAAATGATGTCTGATATCAATATGCTTGGTCCTGCTATGTTGGATAGGATTCTTTGATATGTTTATTTCACTTAAGTTGTCACAGTACAATGTCATGACATCCTGTGGGACATTGTACTCAGTGAGCATTTGCTTCATCCAAAACAACTGAGAACAACTGCTTCCAGCTGCTATATATTCAGCTTCAGCTGTAGATAAGGAGACACAATTTTGTTTCTTACTGAACCAAGAAATCAAATTGTTTCCTAGAAAGAAGCATCCTCCTGAAGTGCTTTTTCTGTCATCAGCACTTCCAGACCAATCAGCATCACAGAAGCCAGTGAGAATTGGTTTGCAACCATGAAAGTACATTATGCCATAGTCACAAGTACCATTAACATATTTAAGAATTCTCTTGACTTGATTGAGATGACTGACTTTTGGATCAGCTTGATATCTTGCACAAACTCCTACTGCAAATGCAATGTCTGGTCTGCTAGCAGTCAAGTATAACAAGCTTCCAATCATGCTTCTGTATAAGCTTTGATCTACATTCTCACCCTTTTCATCTTTAGTCAGCTTTAAATGTGTGGGGGCAGGAGTTCTTTTATGAGAAGCATTTTCCATTCCAAATTTCTTGACTATGTTCTTGGAGTACTTACTTTGGGAAATGAACATTGAGTCTTCCATTTGCTTTATTTGCAGACCAAGAAAGTAGGTTAACTCTCCTACTAGGCTCATTTCAAATTCAGATTCCATCTGCTTGACAAAATGTTTGACCATCCTGTCAGACATCCCACCAAAGACAATGTCATCAACATATATTTGAGCAATCATGACATTTCCTTCTTCATCTTTAACAAACAGGGTTTTATCAATCCCACCTTTTCTGTATCCTTGCTTGATAAGAAATGTGGTCAGTCTTTCATACCATGCCCTTGGAGCTTGCTTCAACCCATAAAGTGCCTTCTTTAGTTTGTATACATGATTTGGACAGCTTGGATCAACAAATCCTTTAGGCTGTTCTACATATACTTCTTCATTAAGGTAGCCATTTAAAAAGGCACTTTTCACATCCATTTGAAATAGCTTGAACTTCAATATACAAGCAATTCCCAACAGCAGTCTGATTGATTCAAGCCTTGCTACTGGTGCAAAGGTTTCATCAAAGTCTACCCCTTCAATTTGAGTGTATCCTTGAGCTACAAGTCTAGCTTTGTTCTTTGTAACAACTCCTTGTTCATTTGACTTGTTCTTATACACCCATTTTGTTCCAATCACATTTATGTCATCAGGTCTAGGAACAAGATTCCACACTTCATTCCTTGTGAATTGACCTAATTCCTCTTGCATAGCACAAATCCAGTATTCATCAGTGAGAGCTTCCTTGATATTTTTAGGTTCTATTTTGGAAACAAAACAAGAACCTGAAATCACTTCTCTTGATCTAGTGCTCACACCTCTGTTGGGATCACCAATTATCAAATCTTTGGGATGATCCTTCTGTATTCTGATGGAGGGAGGTTTGCTTGATTCTTCTGTCCTTGTATCAGTTTGAGTGAAGTTATATTGATCATTCTTTTCTTCAGCTTCAATCTTGATATCAGCAGATGTTCCAACATCTTCTGGGACATCTGTAGGAGCATCATCAATTATCACATTTATGGACTCCATGATAACCTTGGTTCTAGAATTAAATACTCTATATGCTCTGTTGTTTATGGAGTATCCAAGGAAAATCCCTTCATCACTTTTAGGATCCATTTTTCTTCTTTGCTCCCTATCTGCCAGAATATAACAGTTACTTCCAAATACATGGAAATACTTAACTGTGGGTTTTCTGCCCTTCCAGACTTCATATATTGTGGACAAAGTTCCTTTCCTTAAGGTAACTCTGTTAAGAATGTAACA
The DNA here is from genome assembly GCA_963966055.1 of Lathyrus aphaca. NCBI lineage: Eukaryota > Viridiplantae > Streptophyta > Magnoliopsida > Fabales > Fabaceae > Lathyrus > Lathyrus aphaca. The sequence continues at coordinate 180,509,366 of OZ014523.1, forward strand.
GGTAGTGTTCATAGCTTCAGCCCAGAAGTACAGAGGTAACTTTTTGGCATGGATCATAGCTCTTGCAGATTCTTGAATAGTTCTATTCTTCCTCTCAACAATCCCATTCTGTTGAGGAGTGATTGGTGAAGAGTATTCATGATTGATTCCTTCTGAAGAGCAGAAATCTAAGAACTTTTGATTCTCAAATTCCTTTCCATGATCACTTCTTATTCTGATTACACAGCTAGATTTTTCTCTTTGTAATCTTTGGCATAATTCTTTGAATACATCAAATACATCAGACTTTTCTTTGTTGAAATTTATCCATGTATATCTTGAAAAGTCATCAACCACCACATAAGCATACCTCTTACCACCAAGACTTTCAACCTGCATAGGTCCCATAAGATCCATATGCAAAAGTTCCAAAACTTTGGAAGTTGTCAGATGTTGGAGCTTTGGATGGGACATCTTGGTTTGCTTGCCTATTTGACATTCACCACATATTTTGCCATCATCAATCTTCAGTTTAGGAATACCTCTTACAGCATCCATGGATATTATCTTCTTTATGCCTCTGAAATGAAGATGACCTAGTCTTTGGTGCCATAGTTTCACTTCTTCTTCTTTAGCTAAAGAGCAAGTTGAAGTGAGACTGAGATTTTGGGATTCCCACATGTAACAGTTGTCTTTAGATCTGGCTCCTTTCATGACAACCTCTTGTTCTTTGTTAGTCACTATGCATTCAAATTTGGTAAAGTTTACACTGTATCCTTGATCACATAATTGACTTATGCTGATCAGGTTAGCAGTTAAACCTTTAACTAGCAGCACATCATCTAGTCTTGGAACATCTTGACAATCCAAGGTTCCAACTCCCTTGATTTCTCCTTTAGCTCCATCTCCAAAGGTCACATACCTGGATGAATGTGATTTTAAGTTTACTAGCAAATTCTTCAATCCAGTCATGTGTCTTGAACATCCACTGTCAAAGTACCAGTCTTCTTTAGCTGATACTTTCAGTGATGTATGTGCTATGTATGCAGTACTTTTCTTTGACCAGATGAGTTGAGATTTCTTTTGATGCCTCTGCCCTGTGTGTTGTTTATCAGCTGAACTCCAAGCTTGATTATTGATCTTGTTCTTGTAGCTTTGATCAGCTTCAGTGCTAGCTTTTGGTTTTCATACCTTCTTGATGTTTTCTGTCTTCTGCTTAGGAGGTTGCTGATTTCTTTGATGTTTATGCAGCACTTTCTTGGTAACTTCTATTTTCTTCTTGGAAAGTTGCTGATACATCTGATTTGGATATCCATGCAACTTATAACAATGAGGTTTGATATGTCCAAATCTTCCACAGTGATGGCATCTCCATCTTTGATACTTCTTCTTCATTTTGTTCTTTTCAGAATGTTGAGACATCTGTTGGAACATTATGTTTGACTTTGTGTTTCTTTCATGATGTTGAAGCATCTGTTGGGACATCTTGTTAGACTGTATGGATTTTGAAGCTGTTTTACTAGAGCTAGATTCATCTTTATTTGCTCTGTTAAATCCCAGTCCACTTTTATCCCCTGAGTGCTTATTGTTGTTGAGAATCACATCCAGTGTATTTGAGCTGCTGTTCAACATTCTAACAGATTTGGACATATGTTCCAACTTGGAGTTGAGAAGACTTACTTCACTTTTTAAGGTGTCAATGATCTCCTGATCATTTGCTTTGTCATCTTCTAATGCCTCATTCTACTTCTTTAGCTTTATAACCTCACTGCATATTTCAGAGCTTCTTTTGTATAGATCTTTGAATGCTTGCTCAAGTTCTTCATAAGTAAATTCTCCATCACTGGATTGACTTTCAGAATCACATAAACCAGCTAAAGCAGTGATATGTTTAGCTGATTCCTCTTCTGAATCAACTCCTGAGTCTTCATCAGACCAGGTCACAGAGAGTCCTTTCTTTTGCCTCTTTAAGTAGGTAGGACATTCAATCTTGATGTGTCCATATCCTTCACATTCATGGCATTTGACTCCTTTATCTTGACTGGTCTTTTCAGCATACTTTGACCTTCTGTTAGCATCATAAGGTCTCCTGTTCTCAGAGTTTATGTTTCTTCCACTGGGTTTGGATTTGCCTTCCATTCCTCTGAGAATCTGTTTGAATTGTCTTCCAAGCATGGCAAGGTTTTCTGATAAGCTTTTATCATTTGCTGATTCATCATCTTCTTCTTCATCTGTATTTGAAACCAAGGCTATGCTTTTGTTCTTTTTGACATTTGTGTCATTCATTCCCATCTCAAAAGTTTGAAGGGAACCAATGAGTTCTTCAATTTTCATGGAGCATATGTCTTGAGCTTCTTCTATTGCTGTGACTTTCATGTCAAATCTTTTTGGCAAAGATCAGAGAATCTTTCTTACAAGCTTTTCATCAGTCATCTTTTCTCCCAAAGCTCCAGAAGTATTGGCTATATCCAAGATGTTCATATAGAACTCATGAATTGATTCATCTTCCTTCATTCTCAAGTTTTCAAACTTGGTGGTGAGAAGTTGAAGTCTTGACATTTTTACTTTTGATGTTCCTTCATGAGTTGTTTTGAGAGTGTCCCAAACATCTTTGGCCAGCTCACAATGATGCACAAGTCTGAAAATGTTCCTATCAATGCCATTGAATAAAGCATTTAAGGCTTTTGAGTTGCCTAGTGCTGAATCTTCTTCCTCCTTACTCCATTCTTCTTCAGGTTTCAGCACTTTTGATCCATCTTTGGTGTCTTGGACAGGATGATCCCATCCAACATTGACTGCTCTCCATGCCCTGTTGTCAAGTGATCTTAAGAATGCAATCATTCTTGGCTTCCAGTAGTCATAATTAGATCCATCCAGTATAGGTGGTCTATTTACTGACCCTATATCTCTGTCCATGTTACATAATTTGTTTTCCCTAGATCTCACCCAGTATAAACAGGCAGGGTGCCTGCTCTGATGCCAATTGAAATTCTGTGATCAGGTATGAGATGTCCTAAGAGATGTCCCAACACTTGATAGGACACTTGACAAATTTAACCAAAACTTAAATAGCAAGAAAAGTAAACAACACAGAAGTTTGTTAACCCAGTTCAGTGTATAACCACACCTACATCTGGAGGCTACCAAGCCAGGAGGAAATCCACTATAAGTAATATTAATTCTAGACTTAAACCACCCTGTTTAATCTATCACTTAATAACTACCCATGCAATTTCTACCTAAGACACACCTTAGATAAGAGTACCCTACTCACTCCCCCTCAATCACACAGTGATCAAGTTTACACGTTTACTGAAATTGAAGACATCCTTCAAACAAAACAGCTTGATCTTACTTCACAGTTTCAATCAAGTCACAAATGCACTTTTGCTTAAAAGCTCATAAAGTGGTACAATAAAAACACCTGCTATTAAAAACACTAGACACCCTATTTGGTCTTCTGAAATTCGTACTCAATTCTATGAGTTTCTGTTGCTTAAATAGGTATCTGAATTTTGGGCTTTCTGTAGAATGATCCAGCCCTAATGCGCAACAGCTTCCACCTTGAATTAGGGTTTGTTACCTCCTAGATTCTAGGTGCTTTTAGGTCTTCTGTTAAAAACTGAATCTTCAATATAAAACTCCCTACAGATGCGCCTTGTTCTGTTTTTATCCACAATTAATTAATTCCAGATAATTCTCCTTAAATATCTCTGATCTGTTAATCAATAATTAATTCTGGAAGCAGGTTTGAGATGTCTCAACATCTGTTGGGACATCCTGAAAAACTGAACTTAAGTCATTTACACAATGTCCCAACATCTGGTAGGACATCCTGAAATAAGTTCATATACTCTGTTTGATAATGTCCCAACATCTGATAGGACATTCTGAACTGAATTCAACATTTCTTGTTGGTCAAAAATTCTGCCAATTCTTAAACATCTACACTTTTCGACCAGACTCGTCATGCTGGCCCAACACACACACCATTGATCCTTCTAAAACTGTCATGTACATTATTTGAGTTCTTCCTTCAATTGGAGGCATAAGAATCAGAGGTTCTTGCAGGTAATCCTTGATCTTGACCGTTTGTTCCTTTCTTAACAACTTGAACAGGGGCTCACAGGTTGCGGTGAGATGAGATATGAACCTAGATATGTAGTTCAATCTACCTAAGAACCCCCGAACTTCTTTTTCGGTCCTTGGTGCAGGCATCTCCTGAATGGCTTTGACTTTGTCAGGATCAACTTCAATTCCCTTTTCACTTACGATAAATCCCAGCAACTTACCGAAACGTACCCCGAATGTGCATTTGTTGGGGTTTAGCTTCAGCTGATACTTTCTTAGACCCTTGAACAACTTCAGCAGATTTACCAGATGGTTTTCTTCAGTGAGGGACTTGGCAATCATGTCATCCACGTAGCATTCAATTTCTTTATGGATCATATTGTGGAATAACGTTACCATAGCCCGTTGATAAGTCGCACCGGCATTCTTCATTCCAAATGGAATTACCTTATAACAAAATGTGCCCCAAGGTGTGATGAAGGTTGTTTTCTCCATGTCTTCAGGTGACATCTGGATCTGATTATACCCAGAAAAACCATCCATGAAAGAAAACACCGAGAACTGAGTTGTGTTGTCGACAAATACATCAATATGAGGTAATGGGAAGTCATCCTTCGGGCTAGCTCTGTTCAGGTCCCGGTAATCCACACACATTCGTACTTTGCCATCCTTCTTAGGCACTGGTACAATGTTAGCGACCCACGGTGGGTAACTAGTTACAGCAAGGAAACCGGCATCCCACTATTTTTGTACTTCCTTTATCTTCATGGCCATATCCGGGCGAGTACGGCGTAGCTTTTGCTTCACTGGAGGGAAATCTTCTTTTAATGGCTGCTTGTGCATAACAATATATGTATCTAGACCTGGAATGTCTTTATAGGACCAAGCAATGACGTTGACGTATTCTCAAAGCATGTCAATCAGTTGTTCTTTTACTGAATCTTGCAGGCTGGCCCCAATCTTTACTTCTTTCAAATCCTTTTTGGTACCAAGATTAACTGTTTCAACCTCCTCCTGATGAGGAGTGATCACTTTCTCTTCTTGCCTCAACAATCTGGATAATTCTTCAGGTAACTCATAGTCTTCTTCAAACCCTTCATCAGCTTGATTAATTGGATTGTGTCGCTCCCGACAAATGAAAAATGGATCATATGAGGGTACAGACGCGAACGGTCGGCGAAAGGGACAATGAGAACACACAGCCGTGAACTCACTGGAGATGAAAAGAGTCGCCAGCTAGGCATTTTTATCCCGGAGGAAAGGCAATGCTGCATAAGCCTAGAAAGATACGGATAAGACGGTTTGCGAACCAGGGAGACTGAGAAAGGGGGTTGGTTACAACCTGGGAAGGTATTAGCACCCAGATTGTCCGCCGTACTCGACGGGATCCACGCTTAAAAGATTTGTGTTTTAAAGGGGTAGTGTCAGTGCAATCTGTGTATAAAATAGCTGGAAAAAGATGTACAGGTGTCAGTGTAAAAAGAAGTGAAGTGTATAAATGATGTGTCAATGTAAGAACAAGAGTGAAATGCTCAGGAGTATGAGGCTAAGAGAAAGATGCTGGAAGAGGGGGAATGTACAGAGACTTTTGTTCGATAACCGTTAAGTTATGCCTACGTATCCTCTCGTGGAATGAGGAAGTCAGAACACCGTAGTTCGACCCAAAGAGACTGAAAATGAATTGACTTGTGAACTGCTTGCTTGTCTATGCTCAAGTGTATGACCTGTCTGGCTCAGGTGCAAACTGTCTTGCATTAGACGGAAGAAGCGAGTTCTCGTTTGTGAGTGAATGAGATGAGAAAAGAATCCCAGAGGAGACGATTATTGTTTGTTTTTGAATTTTCAGTCTTTTAATGCTTTTGAAAATTTGTCATAGATTAATGAGCTTAAGCCTAAACCAATGGGTTAGTAAACTCATCACATCTTCCCTCTGATTAGGGGTAATGAGAGTACCTTAAGTGTGAAGTCAGCTTCTCACACTTAATCACCATAATGTAGGATTAAGATCATTAACCTACTTGTGATTAATTAGATGTTTTTGTTGTTTTTGTTTAGTGTTAAGTAATGAGATTAAGCCATAATCAGGGATTAAACAGACTCATTACACCATCCTAATAGAAGGATAATAGATGAGAATGTTTAAGCTGAGGAAAACTCCTCAACTTAATCCATGATTAGGGATTAAACTCATGACAAAACAAGCCTTTATTAGATGGATTTTAGTTAATGGTATGATGATGAAGTGAATTTTAGGGTTTGTAAGACAACTTGAGGGGGACTTGTCCATTAATACTAGGGTTAGTCCTTCTTAACCAATTAAGGAAGAATTAGAACCCTAATGCAAGGCCCAAGTTACAAGCTTGATGTCTTGATGATTATTAAGTGGATTGATTAAGAGATTTAAACACATTAAGGGTTTAACACTTAGGATTAAAGTTATACACTCCATCCTAATAGAAGGATGCAGGCATAAACTTAATCACAAAGCCTTAAAGCTCTTAGGGTTTAGTCCCTGATTATGAGGTGAGAAGAGAAGACTCAAAGAGAGACACAAAGGTAAAAACTATGAGGGGAGACTAATCAAAACCCTAATTCATTGTCATGCTTGGTTGTTCCTAAGGTTTGTGAGGTTAAACAAGAAAGATCTCCAATGGAACCACCAGGAAGCAGATGAAAGGATCAAGAGGAGCAAAGTGACTTGCTTCATTCAAGAAGTCAAGTCACTTGAAGAAAGAAAGTGGGGGGAAGAAGAATGAGAAAGCTCAAACTCAAACACATATAAAAATGCAGCAATGTATGCAAGAGAGATGAGAAGAAAAGTTATGAGAAGTGAAGGCAAATTCACTTCTCAAGTTTACTTACCACCTGAAATGTTAGAAAGAAATGCAATGCAATGCAAAATGGGATGAAATGGTATGATGCTAAACAAAACCAGAAGCATGTTGATGATGATAATGATGCTATGGAGTGCTACAAACATGAGGCAAGGCATGGAGATGTTCATACAAGTTCATGGATGCAAATGAGGCAAGCTTAGAAGCATGGATGCACATGAAAAGTTAGGAAGCATACAAAGCATACAACATGGCAAATGCAAGATGCAATGATCAAAGATGCTTTCTATATGTCTTATGATGTCAAATGAATCAAATGGATGCTTGAAATGTCATGGCAAGTCATGTTATGCAAGAGAATGCAAAAGGTATGCAAAAGGAAGCCCAAATTAGGGTTTATGAATCAAAAATCAAACAAAAACCAAAAACAGAAGCAAACCCTAAGATAAAAAATGGAAAATGCCACACAAAGAAACCCTAATCTTATACTAAACCACTGTCCAAAGGGGAAGTCTCAACTCTCAACCAAACTTAAGTTATGATTTTTACAAGTTATTAGGGTTTTTAGGGTTCCTAAACAAAAGAAATGCCAAACAAATTGAAAATGCAAGATCAAATCATGGCCATTTTATCCTAGAAACTACATGCCAAGCACAAAACAATGCAAGAAGAACCAATGTCCAACTCTTCTTAGATAGGCAGAAATGAATTTTTGAACTTATGATCAAAATAATGCACAAAAAATGATTTAATTCAATGAAAAATTCTCAAAATGCATCAAGATCAAAAAAGAAATTTGGTTTGAAGGTTGGACAATGTTTCTAAATGTCTTAGCACATTTCATGAATTTTTTGGTGATTTTTAAATACCTAAAAGTATTTTTAATTAATTAATTTCCATTAATTAATTAAAAATAAACTTTTAAATATTTAAAAATATTTTTTAAATGCAAAAAATAAAAATAAAAATATTTTTGTGTCATGAAAAATAATAAAACTTAAGAGAAAAAGTTTCATAATTTTTTAAGACTTTTTACTATTTTAAATTAATTATGCAAGTTAAATGAAAATAAAATGAAATAAAAATTAGATTAAAATGAAGTAATCAGAATGGAGGGTGGAGATGAGTCCTGGATTTGAATTGGTTGACCACGCGCGTCATCCAATGGTCCACGTTGCTTCTGAGTTAATTAATTAAATTATGATTAATTAAATGAGTTAATGGTGATTAGGGTTAATTGGGTGAATCCTGGCCACACACGCACGCGGGAGGTCAACATTTTCAACGCATCCGACGTCCAAGATTCAAACTGGCTTAATGACTAGGATTAGGGAAAATTAAACTCAGGTGACCGGAGGGGAGCTCCGGTCATCTTCCCCGGCGACCCCAAAACCCTAAAACAAGATTCAGACCACCCCAAGCCAAATTGAAAGCCCAGAAACAAACCTCACACTTCTAGCAACTCAAATCCACAATCAAACATCATTTTACTAGCAAGAACAAGCTGAATCGAAACAAAACAAAAATGGGGCCAAACTTTCAGATACTCATAAAATGCTTATCTTTCCACCATTTTCAATTCTAAACATATCACAATGATCCTTAGAACATGCATTTTCAATTTATAACAAAAAATCAAAGTTTTAAGAAAATGTGTTCTTGGCCATACCTGAGCTGGAAAGCTTCAATACTGAGCTTCCAGAGTTTCTTTTGCATGCAAATGGATTCCTTTGACTCCCCTGATGCTAGTGGAAGACTTGAAAGCTCTTGTGAATGGCTGATTTGAGAGAAACAGCTCTGGTGTAGCAGAAAACACAGTCAAGAATGAGGAGGTTTCAGGCCATTCCAATGGTGGATTCCTGCTCCTTTAGGTGTGCTTGACTTGTTGGTGAAGAAAAATGATGTGTTTGATGGCTGGATAAAAGGATTCGAAGAGTTCTGGTTTTGAAGGTGAGGAATGGTGAAGCTCAGTTCATGCTGCTTTCAGGCTTGAATCTTGTTGCTTTCTACTCAATGAAACATGGCCAGATGATTGGTGAAGATGGTTTTTGTGTTTGTATGCTGTGTAGGCAGATTCGAAGGAATATGCAAAATGAAGTGTTTTTGTGAATGTGTTTGTTGAGAGAGTTTCAGCCTTGCTAGATGTATGGAATGGCTTGCAAATGAAAAGTATAAACTAATCCCATTGGCTGGATGATGTGACATGGCCTGCAGTGATAGGTAAGTTTGCTTTTGCAAAAAGTCAAATTTTGTGTAAGGAAAGTATGGCTCATGATCTAGGCTAGTACAAGATGTGGTTCTGGTGCAGCATGGTGTGGTGAGAGGCTAGCAAAGTGCAGTAACCAATGCAGCAAGTTGTAGGAAGTGATCATGAAGATTTTGCAAGTTGTGACTTTTTGGTTCACATGTGATTTCCTTGTCCAACAAACCATAAACCATGGGCATTCTTGGTTCATTCTGAATTTTATGACTTATAGAATGTTTATGTGATGGTTTGATGCCAATTAGAAGTTGCAATTTGCCTTGGTACATGATTTTGCAAAATTCTCATTTGAAGCATGCCTTGAAAATCAATGATCTTTGCTAACTTTGTCACACCATAACTTTTGATCCAAGAAAAGTTTGATCATGTTCTTGTACTTTTTGAAAAGGGAAAGATGAGATCTACAACTTTCATGACCAAAGTTTTTCCATTTAAAGCATTTTTGGATCAAGAATCAAGGCTTGAAAAATGACCTAAAATGAAGCATTCTTGAAAAGTCAACTATGCCCAAAAAGTCAACATTTGCAAAAACCCTAAATTCTTGATTTTTGTGAACTTCAATCTTCTTACATGATCAAATAAAGATCATATACACTCAAAATGATGAAGATCACCCATTGGTTGGGTCATTGGGGGCCTCATATGCCTTGATTTTGCACTGACTTGTCCAGAAAGTCAACTCTTGATCAGATGACTTCCCCATGGAATTTCTTCATGAAAATTGATATGCATACTCCCTATACCATATAGAGACCAATGGAAACAAGAATGACCAAAAAATTTGGGGTTATGGCCTCTGAAACCAAAACCCTAATTTTCAGTCAACTGTGCAGTCTATCCTGGCTCTGCATCCACCCAAACCCTAGCTCTTGTGATTCTTTTGAATTCTTGGCTTTGAGAGAATGTAATATGATGCTTGAACACATGTAGACCCCTTTGGATTGATTGGTGACCTTTGGAGTGGCTCAAGAGGCTTTGGGATTGCTCAGATCACAAACCCTAGGTGCAGATGCCTTAGAAACTATGCAGTGGAACAAAAATGTGGTATGAGATGATATGATTGTGTTTATGCATATGAGAATGATCACAAGCCATGGTGTGAATGAGTGAGGGCAAATTTGGGGTGTTTACAGCTGCCCCTATTCAAACATGAGTTAGCTGTGCAGGTTGTAAGCAACGGCTTAACAGGCAAACAAGATAACTTGTGGTTGAATACCAAAGACAGTCCAAAATTTGCACTCACAGAAATGAAGAAGAAAAGGGATATAGATTGTAAAGGAAAATAAAGTATATTGTAAGGCGTGGGCGACGGAGGACGACCGTCGAGCAGAGGATGACTGCTGGGTAAATAGCAATGACGGGGACGACCGACACGCTGGGAAAAGTGTAGGAAATGAAGCAATGACGGGGACGGCCGACATGCTGGGGATAAAAAGTAAAGCCAAGACGGGGACAGCCAACTAGCTGGGGAAAATAAAATTATGATGGGGACGGCCATCAAGGTAAAGTTGTAAGATTCTCTGGGTATAGATGAAACATGACGGGGACGGCCATCAAGTTCATAAAGGTAAAGTAACCAACGATGGGGACGGCCATCAGGTTAAATAAAAATGAAATAAACAGATGATGGGGTACGGCCATCAAAGGTGAGGGATGATCACATAGCAGGGGACGGCTGCTCTGTTGGGGATAAAGTAAATATGATGGGGACGGCCATCAAAGGTGGAGGACGACCACCTGGCAGGGTACGGCTGCCGAAAATATCACGACATAGGACGAATGCCGGATAAAAGGGTCAACGATGGGGACGGCCATCGGACGAGCATGATGGAGGACGACCATCAAGAAGTGGAGGACGACCACTCAGCAGGGTACGGCTGCTCTCGAGGTTTCTCATGACATAGGACGAATGCCAGATAACCGAAATCAACAATGGGGACGGCCATTGGATAAAATGATGAAGGACGATCATCAAAAGGTGGAGGACGACCACCTAGCAGGGGACGGCTGCTAAAATCAACGATGGGGACGGCCATCGGATGAGCATGATGGAGGACGACCATCAAGAAGTGGAGGACGACCACCTAGCAGGGTACGGCTGCTCTCAGGGTTATCATGACACAGGACGAGTGTCAGATAAAAGAAAATGCTTTGTTGGTGATCTACTGGGGATATAGTGAACACGGACGAGTGTTCACAACCAAGAAAGGAAAGTGTAAGTGTTTAGATGTTGTGTATAGATTAAAGATGCGGACGAGCATCCTTAAGGCTATGATACGGACGAGTATCGGGTAGAAACAAATACTGACACGTGTTCAGAGATGATGATACGGACGAGTATCAACTGGTTAACAAGGAACACGGACGAGTGTTGAATCTGACGGTTCTTCTGGGGGGAATAGTAGACACGGACGAGCATCTATATTCAAGAAGACACAAGCGTTTGACACGGCGTATGGATTAAAGATGCGGACGAGCATCCTTAAGACTACGATACAGACGAGTATCGTGTAGAAACAAACACTAGACGCAATTTTCTGAGATGATGGTACGGACGAGTACCAACTGGTTAACAAAGAACAAAGACCACTGTTGAATCTGGGGGGTATATAACTGGTATATACAAGATACGGACGAGTATCTGGGTAGTATGAGTGGTGTATAGATGAGTGTTTAACTGCTGGGGAGGGTGACACGGACGAGTGTCAAAAGGAGAAGAGTGTGATATCAACAAGTACATGGGTTGCAAAAGTGTAAGCGACTGCGCTGGGGATATGACACGGACGGGTGTCAAGAAAGTGTATATACAAGTAGATGTGAGTGCAAAAAGGACGTCTTTGGCTTTCTGCTGGGGTATAACACGGACGGGTGTCAGGAAGCATCTGTAATACGGGTAATCTTGTTTGTAAATAGTGTTCAGGCGACTTTACTGGGGAGAGATGGCACGGACGGGTGCCAGAAGGTGTATAGACTGGTGTTTGATGATTTGTGAGGCAACTGCTCTTGCCGGGGACTCTGGTGGGGATTTCTGTACAATGATGACGAACGGTTATTTATTCACAAGTGTTCGATTCACAACATGGCTTATGATTATGCTATGCGTTTGATTTTTGCCGTAATGCTCCGTATTGGACGGAATGCTACGCTCTGAGGGGATAATATGATGCAAATGCCATGACTATGCAAAGATATCAAACCGGGATTCGGATCCCGTTGCTGCGAAGATCTCTGGCCGATCTGCTTGAAATGGACATCCCAGCTGGGGATGAGATCATTGGTAGATCCAATAAGATGATATTTGCTTGGGGATACGGGTCACTGATAGACCTATCCTAATAAATGAGAGACCCAGCTGGGGTTTGTAGAAGCTTTCTTCACTCTGTTGTGATTCCTTCGTGCGTTGCTCTTCTGAATAGAGGCTGATGATTCTGTGGGGAGATGATTCCCTGATTCTTGCATTCTGCTGAGGAGGAATGATTGGTACTACGGCTGGGGAATTATGAGAGGCAAATCAACTGGGGAGAGCAACAAGAGGCAACTCTGCTGGGGGAAGTCATGAGAGGCAGCTCAGCTGGGGATAGAGCATTTCAGATGCTGAGATTGAGTGTATGTTGATTTGGCAACTTCGCTGGGGAAATGGGCACCTTCCAATGCCACATGGAAGATAGACCGAGTTGATAATGATCTGCCAGCTTGCTGAGGGTGAAGCTTTCATGCCCCAAGTTGCGTTCCAGATACCTGCAATCCTGAAAAAGATAGAAAAACGCACAAGATAACCCCGAGGTATCCCTTACTGGATTCCGTCATAGGAGTTAGGATACTTCTGAGAGTAAGTATATTCCCTGCAAGCATGTTTCTTTATTTCCTTAGAGAAGAACATCTGTACTTATGCAATCAGTTTTTCTTTTAAGACATCAGACATTTTTTGCAAATAAAATGTACAAAACGAGACATGACTGAAAATCTGATTTTTATTAATTCATATGCCCTGAATTGGCGAGATACAGTCAAAGGAACATATCCCCTGAAATGAGGAGATTGTTACAAATTGAGAAACAAAATGTTGGCAGTGTTGATGACGCTTTAGGGAGCTTCCCCTTCTGCTATGACTCGTATGACAATTGACGTTCTTCTCATCTTGCTTTCTGAAGAAGGCTGATTCTGATTGAGGCTTGATCCTTTTGAAACTTTCCAAGTTGCAAGTGATACAGACGAATTCAGAATGCAGTTGTTCGCTTATTCCCTTATTTTGCATGGATCGCCCTTTCGGGTTTTCAATCCATCGGGATACCCATTTTTGCCTGAGCTGTCCAATGCGGCTTTTCAACTCAGCGGGTGTACAATTTTTTTTATTTTCCCTTATTTTTGCCCGAGTCTTTTATTCTGTTTTTGACTCGCCGGGATGCCCTGTTTTTGCCTGGACTTACATTCTGTTTTTATGTCCAGCGGGTCGTTTTATGCGAAGTATTTTTTAACTGCATCTGAATTCACAGGGGACGGGAAATCTTCACCATCCATGGTGCTGAGCATCAGTGCTCCACCAGAGAAAACTCTCTTTACCACAAATGGTCCTTCGTAATTTGGAGTCCACTTGCCCCTGTGGTCTGTATGAGGAGGGAGGATTCTCTTCAGCACAAGATCTCCTACTTGGTACTCTCGGTGCCTGACTTTCTGATCGAAGGCTTTCTTCATTCTTTTCTGGTACAACTGCCCATGACAAATTGCAGCCAATCTTTTCTCTTCAATCAGACTCAGCTGTTCATATCGGGACCGGACCCATTCTGCTTCGTTCAGCTTAACATCCATCAGTACCCGTAAAGAGGGTAACTCAACTTCAACAGGTAGGACTGCTTCCATACCATACACAAGTTGATACGGTGTTGCCCCGGTGGATGTTCTGATTGATGTGCGGTACCCATGCAAGGCAAACGGTAGCATTTCGTGCCAGTCTTTGTATGTGATTACCATCTTCTGCACAATCTTCTTGATATTCTTATTTGCTGCCTCAACCGCGCCATTCATCTTTGGCCTGTAAGGAGAAGAATTGTGGTGGTGGATCTTGAAGTCCCGGCATAACTCTGCCATCATTTTGTTGTTCAAGTTGGAACCATTATCAGTGATGATTCGCTCGGGCACTCCGTACCGACAGATGATATCTCTCTTCAGAAATCGGGCTACCACTTGTCTTGTGACGTTTGCATATGAGGCTGCTTCGACCCACTTGGTGAAATAGTCAATGGCGACCAGGATGAATCTGTGGCCATTTGAAGCAGTTGGCTCAATCTTGCCAATCATATCAATGCCCCACATAGCAAAGGGCCATGGTGAAGACATGATGTTCAAAGGGTTGGGAGGCACATGCACCTTATCCGCGTAGATCTGGCATTTATGACATTTTCTGGCATAAGCACAACAGTCTGCATCCATTGTGATCCAGTAATAGCCCGATCTTAACAACTTTTTAGCCATGGCATGCCCTCCGGCATGGGTACCAAAGGATCCTTCATGCACTTCATGCATCAATAAATCTGCTTCCGTCTTGTCAACACATCTGAGGAGTACCATATCAAAGTTCCTTTTGTATAAAGACCCATCAGTGTTCAGAAAGAAACTACCAGCAAGCCTTCTCAAAGTCTTCTTATCATTGGAAGATGCCCCAGGTGGGTATGTTTGATCCTCCAAGAAGCATTTAACGTCATGGAACCAAGGCTTATCATCTTTGACAACATCGGCTGCAAATACATATGCTGGTCTGTCAAGTCTGGACACTGATATCTGGGGTACAAAGTTAGCAGCTTGAACTTTGATCATGGATGAAATGGTAGCAAGAGCATCTGCGAACTGATTCTCGTCCCGAGGGATATACTCAAGCTTGACTGTTGTGAAGAAAGTCAATAACCTCCTTGTATAATCCCTGTAAGGTATCAGATGATCCTGGTGGGTGTACCATTTTCCGTTGGTTTGATTGACTACCAAAGCTGAATCCCCGAATACAGTCAACGTCTTGATCCTGAGGTCAATGGCTTCCTCAAGACCCATAATGCAAGCTTCGTATTCAGCTTCGTTGTTAGTGCAGTTGAAAGTGAGTTTTGCCGAGAAAGGCATGTGAACTCCTTTGGGTGTAATGAGTACTGCACCAACACCACGACCATTCATGTTAACAGCCCCATCAAACATCATAGTCCATTCTTCTTCCGGGTCAGGCCCTTCAGTGTGAACAGGCTCTTCATGGTCTTTTGCTTTAATGAACATGATGTCTTCATCAGGGAAGTCAAACCTCATAGGCTGGTAGTCATCAATGGTTTGCTCAGCAAGATATTCAGATAGTACACTGCCCTTGATGGCTTTTTGAGAGGTGTACTGGATGTCGTATTCTGTGAGAATCATCTGCCATCTTGCAACCCGCCCGGTAAGCGCTGGCTTCTCGAAAATGTACTTAACTGGGTCCATCTTTGAGATCAACAAAGTAGTGTGGGTCAACATATACTGTCTTAGTCGGCGAGCAGCCCACGCTAAAGCACAGCAAGTTTTCTCGAGCAGTGAATAACGCTGTTCACAGTCGGTAAACTTTTTGCTTAGGTAGTATATTGCATACTCTTTTCGACCAGACTTGTCATGCTGGCCCAGCACACACCCCATTGACTCTTCTAATACTGTCAAGTACATTATCAGAGGTCTTCCTTCAACTGGCTGCATAAGGATTGGAGGTTCTTGTAAGTACTCCTTGATCTTGTCAAAAGCCCTTTGGCAGTCTTCGTTCCACCTGACCGTTTGTTCCTTTCTTAACAGCTTGAACAAGGGTTCACAGGTTGTTGTAAGGTGAGATATGAACCTTGAAATGTAGTTCAATCGACCTAAGAACCCTCGAACTTCTTTCTCAGTTTTCGGTGCAGGCATTTCTTGAATAGCTTTGACTTTATCTGGGTCCACCTCAATCCCTTTCTCACTTACAATAAAGCCCAGCAGTTTACCGGATCGCACCCCGAATGTGCATTTGTTGGGGTTCAACTTTAGTTGGTACTTCCTCAGTCGCTTGAACAACTTCAGCAGATTCACCAGGTGATCTTCCTCTGTAAGGGACTTGGCGATCATGTCATCCACGTAACATTCTATTTCCTTATGGATCATATCGTGGAATAATGTCACCATAGCCCGTTGATATGTTGCACCAGCATTCTTCAGTCCGAATGGCATCACTTTGTAACAGAACGTGCCCCAAGGTGTGATGAATGTTGTCTTCTCCATGTCTTCAGGTGACATCTTGATCTGATTATATCCTGAAAATCCATCCATGAAGGAAAATACCGAGAACTGGGCCGTGTTATCCACCAATACATCAATGTGAGGTAATGGGAAATCATCTTTCGGGCTGGCTCTGTTCAGATCCCGGTAGTCAACACACATTCTTACTTTTCCGTCCTTCTTGGGCACAGGTACTATGTTAGCAACCCACGGCGGATAGCTAGTTACAGCAAGGAATCCGGCGTCCCATTGCTTTTGTACCTCTTCCTTAATTTTCATAGCCATGTCCGGGCGAGTTCGGCGCAGTTTCTGTTTAACTGGTGGGCATTCTTCCCTCAAAGGTAGCTTGTGCACAACAATGTCGGTATCCAACCCTGGCATATCTTGATACGACCAAGCAAACACATCAACATACTCTTGAAGCAGATCTATCAGTTGTCTCTTCACTGAGTCTTGCAGGCAGGCCCCGATTCTAACTTCTTTCACGTCTTCATCTGTACCAAGATTGATCACTTCAACCTCCTCCTGGTGAGGAGTAATAATCTTTTCCTCCTGCCTTAACAACCTGGCTAGCTCTTCAGGAAGCTCATACTCTTCTTCAACCCCTTCATCAGCTTGATTGATCGGATTGTCAAAGTCATACGAAGTCATAGCCGTGCTGTTGTCGGTGCTGTCTGGAAGGCACTCTCTGCAAGGGTTAAGTTTGTTCATTTTAGTGATCTGATTTTAGTCTTATTTAAAAAGGTGAAATGAAGTTGTCATTTTGAAAACATCGCCATTTATTTTTTGTACAAAAAGAAAAATGGAAAAACAGTGAACGAAAAGAAAAAGACTCATTTGCAAAAAGATGTCTGATATTTCATTAATTGATCTTGTTTGCACAAAAAGTACAGATGGCCCGATTACAAAATGAGTCTTGTCATCTTGGGCAAGATGCAAGACTTTGATGCATGCTTATAAAAATACAGGAAATAATAATTACTCTGCATGAGTAACTCTTATAATTTCCTGGGAAGACCAGTTCGAGACACTGCTCCCCGGGATCTTTGGACGAATCCAGCTTTCCAGGTTGCGTTCCTCTTCCAGCTCGTCTTCCAGACAGTTGATAGCATCGGGGGTAAGCATCCCCCCACTGACAAAACCGGGCTCTCCAGCAGCCTTTGCTTGATGTTGAGTTGGTTTGTAACCCAACCCAAATTTGTCTTTCTTCTCCTCCACAGCTAAAACCTTGCCCCAGCCTAGGGCAGTTCCTTCCTCAACAACCTTCCGGGCTTGTTGGTAAGATGACATGGAGATCCCAGATACAGCAGATGCTTCATTGACATTCAAGGCTTCAAATCCTTGGCTCATTGTTTCATGGATCTCTCCATCCATCTCAATGTATTTATAAGTAGCCAGATGGCTAACGAATATATCCTCCTCCCCACAGATTGTAACAACTTGGCCTTCCCACTCAAATTTTAACTTTTGGTGAAGGGTAGACGTTACTGCGCCGGCGGCGTGAATCCAAGGTCTACCCAACAAACAGCTGTAGGCGGGCTGAATGTCCATCACATAAAAGATAGTTTTAAAGGTCTGTGGGCCAATTGTCACAGGCAGCTCAATCTCTCCCAGAACCGATCTCTTCGAACCATCAAAGGCTCTTACTACCAGGTTGCTGGGTCTCAATGCCAATCCATCATATTCTAACTTCACCAGAGCCTTCTTTGGTAAGACATTCAGGGATGAACCTGTGTCTACCAGCACATGAGAAAGGACAGCTCCTTTGCATTCCATGGTTATGTGCAAGGCTTTGTTGTGGTTGCGGCCATCCGCTGTCAGGTCAGTGTTGGTGAACCCTAGCCCATTGCTAGCAGTAACATTTCCAACCACGGTTTCCAACTGGTTGACAGTGATCTCTTCAGGCACGTAAGCTGCGTGCAAGACTTTAAGTAGTGCATTCCGATGGGCTTCGGAGCACATAAGCAGTGAGAGGATAGAGATCTTGGATGGCGTCTGGTGAAGCTGATCCACAATTTTATAGTCACTCTTTTTGATGATCCTCATAAACTCATCAACTTCCTGATCGAATGGTGTCTTCAAGGCTTCTTTAACAGCTTGATCTTCCTGCACCGGGCTCTTTCCTTTTGCCTTAGCAGCAGCTTCTGCTTCGGCAGTAGGTCTTTGAATTGGTGGAGCAAAGAGACGTCCGCTTCGAGTGAAGCCTCCGCCTCCCCCCACATTATCTACTTGTGGTGCAGGTGTTGATGTTTCAAGAGTGATTCTTTTTCCTTCGCAGTACACGTCAGAGCCATAGTGCCAAGGGATGGCCCTATTGCTTTCATATGGTACTGGTCCAGGCACCGTAATAGTGACTGGACTGATTGCTGCTGCTGAAGGGACTGTAATTGTTTGTGGATCATAATAGATTGTAACTGGTGCTCTGATAGGAGCAGCACCTTCTGAATGGTAGGCGGAGTTATTTTCAGGGTCATAGAATATGGTGACAGTAGAGACTGTTTGCTGGAGTTGTAGGAGACATTGTCGGAAGAATGGATGTTGTTGTTGTAGGAGATTCAAAATGGAATGAAGCTGAAGTTGTAGCAGGAGAATTTGTTGAAAACTGATCAGTTGAGATGACAGATGAAGTACTTGTTGATGAAGCCGAAGAATTGTCAGGAACAATAGTTGCTGCAGTTGTAGGAGGTTCTGAAACCGTTGCTGACGATATTGCTGGATTTGTTGGAAATGATGTGGTGATCTGGAGTTGGCCACTCTGAATAAGGCCATCTATGCCATTCCTTAGATTATCGCACCCATTTACTGAGATATTGCAGTAAGCACACCCCAACTCGCATCCTGGGAACATGTTGCATTCCAAGAGCTGAGCCTTGATTTCTACCAATGGTGTCCTGATCTGTCCCACACTGGTTATTAAATAAGACGGTTTGTCTTCTTCAATAGCGTTAATTCGAGGACCACCATGATTTGGCATAGGATTTTTGTTGACGTTGGGTGGTGGTGCAAAATTCAGAGCTTTCGAGTCCACCAGGTCTTGTACCTTCATATGCAGGGCTCTGCACTTTTCCGTACTATGACCAGGTGCGTTCGAATGAAAGGCACACCTAGCGTTGGAGTCGTAGTTCCTGGGTAAACTGTTGGGATCCGGTGGTGCCAACGTTCTTAGCTCAACTAGGTTGAGTTTCAGAAGTTGTGGCAGCAAGGCAGCATATGGCATAGGGATCGGATCGATTACCCTGTTGGCTTGAGATGGCCTTTGCTGGAATGGCCTTTGCTGGTTATTGTTGTTGGTGTTGCTGTTGTTGTAGTTTCTTGGAGGATACTGATTTGGCTGATGATACTGAGGTTGTGGCTGATAGTTTTGCTGAGGAGGTTGATAGACTGGCTGTGGGTGAGCTGGAGCAGGGATGGTGACTGCTGCTACTGATCTATGCACATACTGGGGTCTGCCCCTGTTGGTGTGAATGGCATTGGTCTCGCCAGTTCTTCTCGGGCCTGCGAAAGGCTTTCTTGCATTACTGGACGAGCTGGCGCCATTGTCAGAGATCTTACCCATCTTTAACAGGCTTTCAATTCTCTCCCCAGCTATGACAACATCTGCGAAGCTAGTGGAAGAGAAAGCAGCCAATCTGTCAATATACGTTCCCTGAAGAGTGTTCATAAACATGTCTGTCATTTCTCTCTCAGACATAGGTGGTTGAACGGCAGCAGCCAATTGCCTCCATCTCTGGGCATATTCTCGGAAACTCTCCCTTAAAGACTGTGACATTCCCATTAGGAGGGTCCTGTTGGGTGCTATGTCTAAGTTATACTGATACTGTCTGATGAAGGCCTCTGCCAGGTCCTTCCAGCATCTTATAGTTGCCCTTGTCAAGTGAGAGTACCATTCTCTTGACGCTCCGGTTAAGCTGTCTTCGAAATAGAACATCCAGAGCTTCTCATCCATTGTATAGGCCTTTAGCCTTCCCAGAAATGACTGTAAATGAGTCCGGGGGCATGAAGTCCCGTTGTATTTTTCAAAGCAAGGAGGCTTGAACTTATGGGGGATCCTGACCCCGTCTACCAAGCCCATGTCCATGACATCGAAGCCCAAAGAGTTTTGAGATTCTAAGGATCTCAACTTCTCAGCTATCTCATCCAATCTCCTATCATAAGCTTCTTCCCCAGCACCCATTACTGTGAATTGGTCCTCCTGAGGATCCTCTTGAAGTACCCTAGCTGCGGTGGCAGTCCCTTGAACATTTGCAGGAATATTGACCTCAGGATGGAGGTGTGGTCCAAATACCGGGGGGTTGACGTGAGGTTGGACTCTTTCATTGTTACTTGTACCGGCAGTCCCTATATGTGGATCTTCTTGGTTCTGCCTTTCCACCATGGCCCTCAATCTTTCCTGGCTCTGAGCCATGTTGTTCATAACTTCCATAAACTGAGTCATTTGATTCCTCATTTCTAGCCTTTCATTTGCCATTTGATTTCTGACCTCAGTAAGGTCCTGCTGCATCTGATCCATCTGAATTCCCGGAAGGTTGTTTCGGGTTGGATAACGGTGCGGACGGTTGAGGGGAAATACCCGGCGCCTAGCAATAGTTCCTGAGGCACCACAACAGAGGTTAGCAACAATAAAACAAAACCTACAAAACAAACAAAGGGTTAGCATGCAATGCAGTTATGCTTATTTGTTCTCAAAGTATCCGGTTTGGTCTTCAGTTTTGACCCTTCCAGACCCTTGAAGATGCTGTTGTTGTTGCTTGAGGAAAACTCAGATGAAGCAAATTAACACAAATATATTACAGAAGGTGAAATAATACAACCTGTTCATTTTACAACACAAGCCCTCTAAGGGGTCAAAATACAGTACAAGAAAATAAAGGTACACGGAAAGAAAGCAACAACAAACAAATGGTCAAACACCAAGACCAAACTCATCCTCACGAACTTCCTTGAGAAGTGGTTCGGTCACAGGATCAGCCGGACGCTCCGTGAGATTCCTGATGAGGAGATTCCGGGTCATAACAGCTGCTGCTAGCTTCTTGTGCTGAGTTTGGTCCTTTGACCTCTTCACCCCTGCTCTGACCTTCAATTCTGACATCTCCCTCTGGGCTGCTTCCAGGGCTTCTTGCTGTTCTTTTGCACTAGCTTCCAGTTGCTCCATCTTGTCTTGAACTCTCTTGTCCTCCAGAGTACGGGCCTCGGTGATCCTGACCCACCGGGCTTGATTCTCTTTCAGATACAAGTCTGTTCTTGCTCTTTGGAACTGGGCTTCTTTGCAGGCATTCTTCAGAATTTGTTCTCCAGCCTTAGACTTTTTGATATAATCCCCAGACTTCTCAATCTTAGTCAAATGCTCCACTCTCATCTTCTCCAACCTCTCAATCTCCCTCATACCTTCACTCCTCTCCCGGAGGGTCTTCTGCAAGGCCTGGGTTAGCTTCTCATTCCTTTCCTTCAAGCCCTCAAACTTTTCCAAACTGATAGTGGCAGGGGGTGGTGCTGAAGATGACTCAGGCATGTCTTCTATGGTAAAGGGCATCCCAGAGAATTGGGCCCTGGCACGGGACCACTCATTGTATTGTGCTGATGCCACATTATTACACTTCCCCAAAATGGTTACTCCCTTGGTTTGAACATTATCCCAGGCCCAGGCAGCCTGCCTAACAACAGTCAAGCTAATCTTGTTCTCACAATAGAGAGTCTCCACCAAGTCTTGTGCCTTAGGAGTATGGACCAGTGCGTAGCCCAGTTGCCTTCTGAACAGCAGAGGATTGTAATTAATACTGCCCTTAACTCCTACCAAAGGCACATTAGGAAAATGCCCACAGCTGGTGATGATATCCCTGCCCTTGGTGCTCTGAGTGCACCATCTGATGTCTGCTGAAGTTAGAACAGTGAGTCTCTTAGCCCAGTTGCTTTGCTGATGAGGGTTTAAAAATGCATCTGTCCTGGGTAGGTGCCTGAGAAGCCAAGTGTGAAACAATGGAGCACAACACCTCACTAACCTTCCCCTCTGTTTTTCATTCCTCTGATGCACTGAATAGTAAAGGTCCCCCAATAAAGTTGGCACTGGGTTCTTCAGGATGAACAGATGGACGGCATTCTTGCTAATGAATCGAGGCTCATCTGCAAACAATACAATTCCATATACACTCAAAGCCAACAAGGCACAGACAGCCTTCCACTCTCCTAAAGAAGCTTTCAGGGTAGCTTGAGAGATCAAGAAATCCAGATGAAAACCAGGGATTCCAGCTTTAGAAGTCATGTGTTGCTCAATCAGGACAGGTTCCAGATGCAAAGCCTTTGCTACTTCTCCGTTAGCAGGAAAGACCATCTCAGGGTTGAAAGGGATTCCACCCCTGATAGGCATACCAACTAATGAAGAGTACTCTTCCAATAAGGGGCCCAACTGAAAGTCTTGAAAGGTGAAACATCTCAGTGGGGGATCATAAAACTGAATGCAGGTGTGGATCAGGCTTCTCTGTGAAGGGTCCAGATCCATAACCATATCAAGTATATCTCCATAATGTTCCCTGAACAATGGTATGTGATCTGGAGTGATCAGGGTTTGAATCCTCCTGATGTCTGATAGCTCTGGCTGGAAGAAGTGATAGGTGATGTTGCTCTTTTTAGGAGCCATGATGCTGAAGATTGAGTAGAGACAGGTGATGATGATAATACTGAAGAAGTGGGCCACTGATTGGCTGGTGCAGGAGATAGCTGAAACAGATGCTGGTGAAGATAGGTCAATACAGGAGATGGGGTCAAAACTAAAACCAAATGAATGATGGATACCCTGAAACACAAATAAGCAAATGTCAATATGATGCAATGATTATGTATGCAGATGATATGCAAAGGGTCTGTGACTGAGCTGGATCTGATCAAACTGTTCTGATATAGGTCCAAGTGTGTTCAAGAATTCCAGATGGAGGTCTATAAATCCAGCAACCAAGGTGGGGGGCTCAAATAAAGAGCCACATGTCCAGGGTTTAGAATCACAAGAACTGTCCAACATGGAGTACTCTTAACAAATCAAAGTAACAGGTATTCTGAGGTCAAGGTACCTGCAAACCTGTAAACAGTCCAACCCCCTCACAGGTGGTGTTCTAAAACAAGGATCCTCAGACTTGGATCAGTTACGAGAAGTGTAAACACTTCTAACCCGGAGGTACAGTGTTTACAATAACCATAAAAGTTCCTCCTCTAATTCACCTCAGTTTCTGAAGGTCAATACTAAAAGGTCATCCAGACTTAGCAGGCTTCCCAGATAGCCCTAGCATTGCAGGAAATCTGCAACACAGAGTTCTCAAGAAGAAACCCACATCTGAACCGTGTTTCATATTCCCGCACCAGACCGAAATGGAATGGGAAAGAATATGATTCACTCTAGCCTAGGTGTCACTCAGGTCCCAGGTATAGGACCTTAACTCTCAATGGAACACCCACCCACCAAAGCAAAACCAGATCCAGCCAGCAACAATGACAGTATGATATATACAAATGCAATAAAGAAAGCAGTAAAGCAACTGTACATAAAGCAATAAACAAAAAATAAATACAAGCACAAACAAGCACATAACACCCCAGTAAACACAAATCAATCAAGCACTAGGAGGAACCCACAAAAAGAACCAGAAGCCCTGGTTTCAATATAAAATTCCCCAGCAGAGTCGCCAAGCTGTCGCTCCCGACAAATGAAAAATGGATCATATGAGGGTACAGACGCGAACGGTCGGCGAAAGGGACAATGAGAACACACAGCCGTGAACTCACTGGAGATGAAAAGAGTCGCCAGCTAGGCATTTTTATCCCGGAGGAAAGGCAATGCTGCATAAGCCTAGAAAGATACGGATAAGACGGTTTGCGAACCAGGGAGACTGAGAAAGGGGGTTGGTTACAACCTGGGAAGGTATTAGCACCCAGATTGTCCGCCGTACTCGACGGGATCCACGCTTAAAAGATTTGTGTTTTAAAGGGGTAGTGTCAGTGCAATCTGTGTATAAAATAGCTGGAAAAAGATGTACAGGTGTCAGTGTAAAAAGAAGTGAAGTGTATAAATGATGTGTCAATGTAAGAACAAGAGTGAAATGCTCAGGAGTATGAGGCTAAGAGAAAGATGCTGGAAGAGGGGGAATGTACAGAGACTTTTGTTCGATAACCGTTAAGTTATGCCTACGTATCCTCTCGTGCAATGAGGAAGTCAGAACACCGTAGTTCGACCCAAAGAGACTGAAAATGAATTGACTTGTGAACTGCTTGCTTGTCTATGCTCAAGTGTATGACCTGTCTGGCTCAGGTGCAAACTGTCTTGCATTAGACGGAAGAAGCGAGTTCTCGTTTGTGAGTGAATGAGATGAGAAAAGAATCCCGGAGGAGACGATTATTGTTTGTTTTTGAATTTTAAGTCTTTTAATGCTTTTGAAAATTTGTCATAGATTAATGAGCTTAAGCCTAAACCAATGGGTTAGTAAACTCATCACATCTTCCCTCTGATTAGGGGTAATGAGAGTACCTTAAGTGTGAAGTCAGCTTCTCACACTTAATCACCCTAATGTAGGATTAAGATCATTAACCTACTTGTGATTAATTAGATGTTTTTGTTGTTTTTGTTTAGTGTTAAGTAATGAGATTAAGCCATAATCAGGGATTAAACAGACTCATTACACCATCCTAATAGAAGGATAATAGATGAGAATGTTTAAGCTGAGGAAAACTCCTCAACTTAATCCATGATTAGGGATTAAACTCATGACAAAACAAGCCTTTATTAGATGGATTTTAGTTAATGGTATGATGATGAAGTGAATTTTAGGGTTTGTAAGACAACTTGAGGGGGACTTGTCCATTAATACTAGGGTTAGTCCTTCTTAACCAATTAAGGAAGAATTAGAACCCTAATGCAAGGCCCAAGTTACAAGCTTGATGTCTTGATGATTATTAAGTGTATTGATTAAGAGATTTAAACACATTAAGGGTTTAACACTTAGGATTAAAGTTATACACTCCATCCTAATAGAAGGATGCAGGCATAAACTTAATCACAAAGCCTTAAAGCTCTTAGGGTTTAGTCCCTGATTATGAGGTGAGAAGAGAAGACTCAAAGAGAGACACAAAGGTAAAAACTATGAGGGGAGACTAATCAAAACCCTAATTCATTATCATGCTTGGTTGTTCCTAAGGTTTGTGAGGTTAAACAAGAAAGATCTCCAATGGAACCACCAGGAAGCAGATGAAAGGATCAAGAGGAGCAAAGTGACTTGCTTCATTCAAGAAGTCAAGTCACTTGAAGAAAGAAAGTGGGGGGAAGAAGAATGAGCAAGCTCAAACTCAAACACATATAAAAATGCAGCAATGTATGCAAGAGAGATGAGAAGAAAAGTTATGAGAAGTGAAGGCAAATTCACTTCTCAAGTTTACTTACCACCTGAAATGTTAGAAAGAAATGCAATGCAATGCAAAATGGGATGAAATGGTATGATGCTAAACAAAACCAGAAGCATGTTGATGATGATAATGATGCTATGGAGTGCTACAAACATGAGGCAAGGCATGGAGATGTTCATACAAGTTCATGGATGCAAATGAGGCAAGCTTAGAAGCATGGATGCACATGAAAAGTTAGGAAGCATACAAAGCATACAACATGGAAAATGCAAGATGCAATGATCAAAGATGCTTTCTATATGTCTTATGATGTCAAATGAATCAAATGGATGCTTGAAATGTCATGGCAAGTCATGTTATGCAAGAGAATACAAAAGGTATGCAAAAGGAAGCCCAAATTAGGGTTTATGAATCAAACATCAAACAAAAACCAAAAACAGAAGCAAACCCTAAGATAAAAAAATGGAAAATTCCACACAAAGAAACCCTAATCTTATACTAAACCACTGTCCAAAGGGGAAGTCTCAACTCTCAACCAAACTTAAGTTATGATTTTTACAAGTTATTAGGGTTTTTAGGGTTCCTAAACAAAAGAAATGCCAAACAAATTGAAAATGCAAGATCAAATCATGGCCATTTTATCCTAGAAACTACATGCCAAGCACAAAACAATGCAAGAAGAACCAATGTCCAACTCTTCTTAGATAGGCAGAAATGAATTTTTGAACTTATGATCAAAATAATGCACAAAAAATGATTTAATTCAATGAAAAATTCTCAAAATGCATCAAGATCAAAAACGAAATTTGGTTTGAAGGTTGGACAATGTTTCTAAATGTCTTAGAACATTTCATGAATTTTTTGGTGATTTTTAAATACCTAAAAGTATTTTTAATTAATTAATTTCCATTAATTAATTAAAAATAAACTTTTAAATATTTAAAAATATTTTTTAAATGCAAAAAATAAAAATAAAAATATTTTTGTGTCATGAAAAATAATAAAACTTAAGAGAAAAAGTTTCATAATTTTTTAAGACTTTTTACTATTTTAAATTAATTATGCAAGTTAAATGAAAATAAAATGAAATAAAAATTAGATTAAAATGAAGTAATCAGAATGGAGGGTGGAGATGAGTCCTGGATTTGAATTGGTTGACCACGCGCGTCATCCAATGGTCCACGTTGCTTCTGAGTTAATTAATTAAATTATGATTAATTAAATGAGTTAATGGTGATTAGGGTTAATTGGGTGAATCCTGGCCACACACGCACGCGGGAGGTCAACATTTTCAACGCATCCGACGTCCAAGATTCAAACTGGCTTAATGACTAGGATTAGGGCAAATTAAACTCAGGTGACCGGAGGGGAGCTCCGGTCATCTTCCCCGGCGACCCCAAAACCCTAAAACAAGATTCAGACCACCCCAAGCCAAATTGAAAGCCCAGAAACAAACCTCACACTTCTAGCAACTCAAATCCACAATCAAACATCATTTTACTAGCAAGAACAAGCTGAATCGAAACAAAACAAAAATGGGGCCAAACTTTCAGATACTCATAAAATTCTTATCTTTCCACCATTTTCAATTCTAAACATATCACAATGATCCTTAGAACATGCATTTTCAATTTATAACAAAAAATCAAAGTTTTAAGAAAATGTGTTCTTGGCCATACCTGAGCTGGAAAGCTTCAATACTGAGCTTCCAGAGTTTCTTTTGCATGCAAATGGATTCCTTTGACTCCCCTGATGCTAGTGGAAGACTTGAAAGCTCTTGTGAATGGCTGATTTGAGAGAAACAGCTCTGGTGTAGCAGAAAACACAGTCAAGAATGAGGAGGTTTCAGGCCATTCCAATGGTGGATTCCTGCTCCTTTAGGTGTGCTTGACTTGTTGGTGAAGAAAAATGATGTGTTTGATGGCTGGATAAAAGGATTCGAAGAGTTCTGGTTTTGAAGGTGAGGAATGGTGAAGCTCAGTTCATGCTGCTTTCAGGCTTGAATCTTGTTGCTTTCTACTCAATGAAACATGGCCAGATGATTGGTGAAGATGGTTTTTGTGTTTGTATGCTGTGTAGGCAGATTCGAAGGAATATGCAAAATGAAGTGTTTTTGTGAATGTGTTTGTTGAGAGAGTTTCAGCCTTGCTAGATGTATGGAATGGCTTGCAAATGAAAAGTATAAACTAATCCCATTGGCTGGATGATGTGACATGGCCTGCAGTGATAGGTAAGTTTGCTTTTGCAAAAAGTCAAATTTTGTGTAAGGAAAGTATGGCTCATGATCTAGGCTAGTACAAGATGTGGTTCTGGTGCAGCATGGTGTGGTGAGAGGCTAGCAAAGTGCAGTAACCAATGCAGCAAGTTGTAGGAAGTGATCATGAAGATTTTGCAAGTTGTGACTTTTTGGTTCACATGTGATTTCCTTGTCCAACAAACCATAAACCATGGGCATTCTTGGTTCATTCTGAATTTTATGACTTATAGAATGTTTATGTGATGGTTTGATGCCAATTAGAAGTTGCAATTTGCCTTGGTACATGATTTTGCAAAATTCTCATTTGAAGCATGCCTTGAAAATCAATGATCTTTGCTAACTTTGTCACACCATAACTTTTGATCCAAGAAAAGTTTGATCATGTTCTTGTACTTTTTGAAAAGGGAAAGATGAGATCTACAACTTTCATGACCAAAGTTTTTCCATTTAAAGCATTTTTGGATCAAGAATCAAGGCTTGAAAAATGACCTAAAATGAAGCATTCTTGAAAAGTCAACTATGCCCAAAAAGTCAACATTTGCAAAAACCCTAAATTCTTGATTTTTGTGAACTTCAATCTTCTTCCATGATCAAATAAAGATCATATACACTCAAAATGATGAAGATCACCCATTGGTTGGGTCATTGGGGGCCTCAGATGCCTTGATTTTGCACTGACTTGTCCAGAAAGTCAACTCTTGATCAGATGACTTCCCCATGGAATTTCTTCATGAAAATTGATATGCATACTCCCTATACCATATAGAGACCAATGGAAACAAGAATGACCAAAAAATTTGGGGTTATGGCCTCTGAAACCAAAACCCTAATTTTCAGTCAACTGTGCAGTCTATCCTGGCTCTGCATCCACCCAAACCCTAGCTCTTGTGATTCTTTTGAATTCTTGGCTTTGAGAGAATGTAATATGATTCTTGAACACATGTAGACCCCTTTGGATTGATTGGTGACCTTTGTAGTGGCTCAAGAGGCTTTGGGATTGCTCAGATCACAAACCCTAGGTGCAGATGCCTTAGAAACTATGCAGTGGAACAAAAATGTGGTATGAGATGATATGATTGTGTTTATGCATATGAGAATGATCACAAGCCATGGTGTGAATGAGTGAGGGCAAATTTGGGGTGTTTACAGCTGCCCCTATTCAAACATGAGTTAGCTGTGCAGGTTGTAAGCAACGGCTTAACAGGCAAACAAGATAACTTTTGGTTGAATACCAAAGACAGTCCAAAATTTGCACTCACAGAAATGAAGAAGAAAAGGGATATAGATTGTAAAGGAAAATAAAGTATATTGTAAGGCGTGGGCGACGGAGGACGACCGTCGAGCAGAGGATGACTGCTGGGTAAATAGCAATGACGGGGACGACCGACACGCTGGGAAAAGTGTAGGAAATGAAGCAATGACGGGGACGGCCGACATGCTGGGGATAAAAAGTAAAGCCAAGACGGGGACAGCCGACTAGCTGGGGAAAATAAAATTATGATGGGGACGGCCATCAAGGTAAAGTTGTAAGATTATCTGGGTATAGATGAAACATGACGGGGACGGCCATCAAGTTCATAAAGGTAAAGTAACCAACGATGGGGACGGCCATCGGGTTAAATAAAAAATGAAATAAACAGATGATGGGGTACGGCCATCAAAGGTGAGGGATGATCACCTAGCAGGGCACGGCTGCTCTGTTGGGGATAAAGGAAATATGATGGGGACGGCCATCAAAGGTGGAGGACGACCACCTGGCAGGGTACGGCTGCCGAAAATATCACGACATAGGACGAATGCCGGATAAAAGGGTCAACTATGGGGACGGCCATCGGACGAGCATGATGGAGGACGACCATCAAGAAGTGGAGGACGACCACTCAGCAGGGTACGGCTGCTCTCGAGGTTTCTCATGACATAGGACGAATGCCAGATAACCGAAATCAACAATGGGGACGGCCATTGGATAAAATGATGAAGGACGATCATCAAAAGGTGGAGGACGACCACCTAGCAGGGGACGGCTGCTAAAATCAACGATGGGGACGGCCATCGGATGAGCATGATGGAGGACGACCATCAAGAAGTGGAGGACGACCACCTAGCAGGGTACGGCTGCTCTCAGGGTTATCATGACACAGGACGAGTGTCAGATAAAAGAAAATGCTTTGTTGGTGATCTACTGGGGATATAGTGAACACGGACGAGTGTTCACAACCAAGAAAGGAAAGTGTAAGTGTTTAGATGTTGTGTATAGATTAAAGATGCGGACGAGCATCCTTAAGGCTATGATACGGACGAGTATCGGGTAGAAACAAATACTGACACGTGTTCAGAGATGATGATACGGACGAGTATCAACTGGTTAACAAGGAACACGGACGAGTGTTGAATCTGACGGTTCTTCTGGGGGGAATAGTAGACACGGACGAGCATCTATATTCAAGAAGACACAAGCGTTTGACACGGCGTATGGATTAAAGATGCGGACGAGCATCCTTAAGACTACGATACAGACGAGTATCGTGTAGAAACAAACACTAGACGCAATGTTCTGAGATGATGGTACGGACGAGTACCAACTGGTTAACAAAGAACAAAGACCACTGTTGAATCTGGGGGGTATATAACTGGTATATACAAGATACGGACGAGTATCTGGGTAGTATGAGTGGTGTATAGATGAGTGTTTAACTGCTGGGGAGGGTGACACGGACGAGTGTCAAAAGGAGAAGAGTGTGATATCAACAAGTACATGGGTTGCAAAAGTGTAAGCGACTGCGCTGGGGATATGACACGGACGGGTGTCAAGAAAGTGTATATACAAGTAGATGTGAGTGCAAAAAGGACGTCTTTGGCTTTCTGCTGGGGTATAACACAGACGGGTGTCAGGAAGCATCTGTAATACGGGTAATCTTGTTTGTAAATAGTGTTCAGGCGACTTTACTGGGGAGAGATGGCACGGACGGGTGCCAGAAGGTGTATAGACTGGTGTTTGATGATTTGTGAGGCAACTGCTCTTGCCGGGGACTCTGGTGGGGATTTCTGTACAATGATGACGAACGGTTATTTATTCACAAGTGTTCGATTCACAACATGGCTTATGATTATGCTATGCGTTTGATTTTTGCCGTAATGCTCCGTATTGGACGGAATGCTACGCTCTGAGGGGATAATATGATGCAAATGCCATGACTATGCAAAGATATCAAACCGGGATTCGGATCCCGTTGCTGCGAAGATCTCTGGCCGATCTGCTTGAAATGGACATCCCAGCTGGGGATGAGATCATTGGTAGATCCAATAAGATGATATTTGCTTGGGGATACGGGTCACTGATAGACCTATCCTAATAAATGAGAGACCCAGCTGGGGTTTGTAGAAGCTTTCTTCACTCTGTTGTGATTCCTTCGTGCGTTGCTCTTCTGAATAGAGGCTGATGATTCTGTGGGGAGATGATTCCCTGATTCTTGCATTCTGCTGAGGAGGAATGATTGGTACTACGGCTGGGGAATTATGAGAGGCAAATCAACTGGGGAGAGCAACAAGAGGCAACTCTGCTGGGGGAAGTCATGAGAGGCAGCTCAGCTGGGGATAGAGCATTTCAGATGCTGAGATTGAGTGTATGTTGATTTGGCAACTTCGCTGGGGAAATGGGCACCTTCCAGTGCCACATGGAAGATAGACCGAGTTGATAATGATCTGCCAGCTTGCTGAGGGTGAAGCTTTCATGCCCCAAGTTGCGTTCCAGATACCTGCAATCCTGAAAAAGATAGAAAAACGCACAAGATAACCCCGAGGTATCCCTTACTGGATTCCGTCATAGGAGTTAGGATACTTCTGAGAGTAAGTATATTCCCTGCAAGCATGTTTCTTTATTTCCTTAGAGAAGAACATCTGTACTTATGCAATCAGTTTTTCTTTTAAGACATCAGACATTTTTTGCAAATAAAATGTACAAAACGAGACATGACTGGAAATCTGATTTTTATTAATTCATATGCCCTGAATTGGCGAGATACAGTCAAAGGAACATATCCCCTGAAATGAGGAGATTGTTACAAATTGAGAAACAAAATGTTGGCAGTGTTGATGACGCTTTAGGGAGCTTCCCCTTCTGCTATGACTCGTATGACAATTGACGTTCTTCTCATCTTGCTTTCTGAAGAAGGCTGATTCTGATTGAGGCTTGATCCTTTTGAAACTTTCCAAGTTGCAAGTGATACAGACGAATTCAGAATGCAGTTGTTCGCTTATTCCCTTATTTTGCATGGATCGCCCTTTCGGGTTTTCAATCCATCGGGATACCCATTTTTGCCTGAGCTGTCCAATGCGGCTTTTCAACTCAGCGGGTGTACAATTTTTTTTATTTTCCCTTATTTTTGCCCGAGTCTTTTATTCTGTTTTTGACTCGCCGGGATGCCCTGTTTTTGCCTGGACTTACATTCTGTTTTTATGTCCAGCGGGTCGTTTTATGCGAAGTATTTTTTAACTGCATCTGAATTCACAGGGGACGGGAAATCTTCACCATCCATGGTGCTGAGCATCAGTGCTCCACCAGAGAAAACTCTCTTTACCACAAATGGTCCTTCGTAATTTGGAGTCCACTTGCCCCTGTGGTCTGTATGAGGAGGGAGGATTCTCTTCAGCACAAGATCTCCTACTTGGTACTCTCGGTGCCTGACTTTCTGATCGAAGGCTTTCTTCATTCTTTTCTGGTACAACTGCCCATGACAAATTGCAGCCAATCTTTTCTCTTCAATCAGACTCAGCTGTTCATATCGGGACCGGACCCATTCTGCTTCGTTCAGCTTAACATCCATCAGTACCCGTAAAGAGGGTAACTCAACTTCAACAGGTAGGACTGCTTCCATACCATACACAAGTTGATACGGTGTTGCCCCGGTGGATGTTCTGATTGATGTGCGGTACCCATGCAAGGCAAACGGTAGCATTCCGTGCCAGTCTTTGTATGTGATTACCATCTTCTGCACAATCTTCTTGATATTCTTATTTGCTGCCTCAACCGCGCCATTCATCTTTGGCCTGTAAGGAGAAGAATTGTGGTGGTGGATCTTGAAGTCCCGGCATAACTCTGCCATCATTTTGTTGTTCAAGTTGGAACCATTATCAGTGATGATTCGCTCGGGCACTCCGTACCGACATATGATATCTCTCTTCAGAAATCGGGCTACCACTTGTCTTGTGACGTTTGCATATGAGGCTGCTTCGACCCACTTGGTGAAATAGTCAATGGCGACCAGGATGAATCTGTGGCCATTTGAAGCAGTTGGCTCAATCTTGCCAATCATATCAATGCCCCACATAGCAAAGGGCCATGGTGAAGACATGATGTTCAAAGGGTTGGGAGGCACATGCACCTTATCCGCGTAGATCTGGCATTTATGACATTTTCTGGCATAAGCACAACAGTCTGCATCCATTGTGATCCAGTAATAGCCCGATCTTAACAACTTTTTAGCCATGGCATGCCCTCCGGCATGGGTACCAAAGGATCCTTCATGCACTTCATGCATCAATAAATCTACTTCCGTCTTGTCAACACATCTGAGGAGTACCATATCAAAGTTCCTTTTGTATAAAGACCCATCAGTGTTCAGAAAGAAACTACCAGCAAGCCTTCTCAAAGTCTTCTTATCATTGGAAGATGCCCCAGGTGGGTATGTTTGATCCTCCAAGAAGCATTTAACGTCATGGAACCAAGGCTTATCATCTTTGACAACATCGGCTGCAAATACATATGCTGGTCTGTCAAGTCTGGACACTGATATCTGGGGTACAAAGTTAGCAGCTTGAACTTTGATCATGGATGAAATGGTAGCAAGAGCATCTGCGAACTGATTCTCGTCCCGAGGGATATACTCAAGCTTGACTGTTGTGAAGAAAGTCAATAACCTCCTTGTATAATCCCTGTAAGGTATCAGATGATCCTGGTGGGTGTACCATTTTCCGTTGGTTTGATTGACTACCAAAGCTGAATCCCCGAATACAGTCAACGTCTTGATCCTGAGGTCAATGGCTTCCTCAAGACCCATAATGCAAGCTTCGTATTCAGCTTCGTTGTTAGTGCAGTTGAAAGTGAGTTTTGCCGAGAAAGGCATGTGAACTCCTTTGGGTGTAATGAGTACTGCACCAACACCACGACCATTCATGTTAACAGCCCCATCAAACATCATAGTCCATTCTTCTTCCGGGTCAGGCCCTTCAGTGTGAACAGGCTCTTCATGGTCTTTTGCTTTAATGAACATGATGTCTTCATCAGGGAAGTCAAACCTCATAGGCTGGTAGTCATCAATGGGTTGCTCAGCAAGATATTCAGATAGTACACTGCCCTTGATGGCTTTTTGAGAGGTGTACTGGATGTCGTATTCTGTGAGAATCATCTGCCATCTTGCAACCCGCCCGGTAAGCGCTGGCTTCTCGAAAATGTACTTAACTGGGTCCATCTTTGAGATCAACAAAGTAGTGTGGGTCAACATATACTGTCTTAGTCGGCGAGCAGCCCACGCTAAAGCACAGCAAGTTTTCTCGAGCAGTGAATAACGCTGTTCACAGTCGGTAAACTTTTTGCTTAGGTAGTATATTGCATACTCTTTTCGACCAGACTTGTCATGCTGGCCCAGCACACACCCCATTGACTCTTCTAATACTGTCAAGTACATTATCAGAGGTCTTCCTTCAACTGGCGGCATAAGGATTGGAGGTTCTTGTAAGTACTCCTTGATCTTGTCAAAAGCCCTTTGGCAGTCTTCGTTCCACCTGACCGTTTGTTCCTTTCTTAACAGCTTGAACAAGGGTTCACAGGTTGTTGTAAGGTGAGATATGAACCTTGAAATGTAGTTCAATCGACCTAAGAACCCTCGAACTTCTTTCTCAGTTTTCGGTGCAGGCATTTCTTGAATAGCTTTGACTTTATCTGGGTCCACCTCAATCCCTTTCTCACTTACAATAAAGCCCAGCAGTTTACCGGATCGCACCCCGAATGTGCATTTGTTGGGGTTCAACTTTAGTTGGTACTTCCTCAGTCGCTTGAACAACTTCAGCAGATTCACCAGGTGATCTTCCTCTGTAAGGGACTTGGCGATCATGTCATCCACGTAACATTCTATTTCCTTATGGATCATATCGTGGAATAATGTCACCATAGCCCGTTGATATGTTGCACCAGCATTCTTCAGTCCGAATGGCATCACTTTGTAACAGAACGTGCCCCAAGGTGTGATGAATGTTGTCTTCTCCATGTCTTCAGGTGACATCTTGATCTGATTATATCCTGAAAATCCATCCATGAAGGAAAATACCGAGAACTGGGCCGTGTTATCCACCAATACATCAATGTGAGGTAATGGGAAATCATCTTTCGGGCTGGCTCTGTTCAGATCCCGGTAGTCAACACACATTCTTACTTTTCCGTCCTTCTTGGGCACAGGTACTATGTTAGCAACCCACGGCGGATAGCTAGTTACAGCAAGGAATCCGGCGTCCCATTGCTTTTGTACCTCTTCCTTAATTTTCATACCCATGTCCGGGCGAGTTCGGCGCAGTTTCTGTTTAACTGGTGGGCATTCTTCCCTCAAAGGTAGCTTGTGCACAACAATGTCGGTATCCAACCCTGGCATATCTTGATACGACCAAGCAAACACATCAACATACTCTTGAAGCAGATCTATCAGTTGTCTCTTCACTGAGTCTTGCAGGCAGGCCCCGATTCTAACTTCTTTCACGTCTTCATCTGTACCAAGATTGATCACTTCAACCTCCTCCTGGTGAGGAGTAATAATCTTTTCCTCCTGCCTTAACAACCTGGCTAGCTCTTCAGGAAGCTCATACTCTTCTTCAACCCCTTCATCAGCTTGATTGATCGGATTGTCAAAGTCATACGAAGTCATAGCCGTGCTGTTGTCGGTGCTGTCTGGAAGGCACTCTCTGCAAGGGTTAAGTTTGTTCATTTTAGTGATCTGATTTTAGTCTTATTTAAAAAGGTGAAATGAAGTTGTCATTTTGAAAACATCGCCATTTATTTTTTGTACAAAAAGAAAAATGGAAAAACAGTGAACGAAAAGAAAAAGACTCATTTGCAAAAAGATGTCTGATATTTCATTAATTGATCTTGTTTGCACAAAAAGTACAGATGGCCCGATTACAAAATGAGTCTTGTCATCTTGGGCAAGATGCAAGACTTTGATGCATGCTTATAAAAATACAGGAAATAATAATTACTCTGCATGAGTAACTCTTATAATTTCCTGGGAAGACCAGTTCGAGACACTGCTCCCCGGGATCTTTGGACGAATCCAGCTTTCCAGGTTGCGTTCCTCTTCCAGCTCGTCTTCCAGACAGTTGATAGCATCGGGGGTAAGCATCCCCCCACTGACAAAACCGGGCTCTCCAGCAGCCTTTGCTTGATGTTGAGTTGGTTTGTAACCCAACCCAAATTTGTCTTTCTTCTCCTCCACAGCTAAAACCTTGCCCCAGCCTAGGGCAGTTCCTTCCTTAACAACCTTCCGGGCTTGTTGGTAAGATGACATGGAGATCCCAGATACAGCAGATGCTTCATTGACATTCAAGGCTTCAAATCCTTGGCTCATTGTTTCATGGATCTCTCCATCCATCTCAATGTATTTATAAGTAGCCAGATGGCTAACGAATATATCCTCCTCCCCACAGATTGTAACAACTTGGCCTTCCCACTCAAATTTTAACTTTTGGTGAAGGGTAGACGTTACTGCGCCGGCGGCGTGAATCCAAGGTCTACCCAACAAACAGCTGTAGGCGGGCTGAATGTCCATCACATAAAAGATAGTTTTAAAGGTCTGTGGGCCAATTGTCACAGGCAGCTCAATCTCTCCCAGAACCGATCTCTTCGAACCATCAAAGGCTCTTACTACCAGGTTGCTGGGTCTCAATGCCAATCCATCATATTCTAACTTCACCAGAGCCTTCTTTGGTAAGACATTCAGGGATGAACCTGTGTCTACCAGCACATGAGAAAGGACAGCTCCTTTGCATTCCATGGTTATGTGCAAGGCTTTGTTGTGGTTGCGGCCATCCGCTGTCAGGTCAGTGTTGGTGAACCCTAGCCCATTGCTAGCAGTAACATTTCCAACCACGGTTTCCAACTGGTTGACAGTGATCTCTTCAGGAACGTAAGCTGCGTGCAAGACTTTAAGTAGTGCATTCCGATGGGCTTCGGAGCACATAAGCAGTGAGAGGATAGAGATCTTGGATGGCGTCTGGTGAAGCTGATCCACAATTTTATAGTCACTCTTTTTGATGATCCTCATAAACTCATCAACTTCCTGATCGAATGGTGTCTTCAAGGCTTCTTTAACAGCTTGATCTTCCTGCACCGGGCTCTTTCCTTTTGCCTTAGCAGCAGCTTCTGCTTCGGCAGTAGGTCTTTGAATTGGTGGAGCAAAGAGACGTCCGCTTCGAGTGAAGCCTCCGCCTCCCCCCACATTATCTACTTGTGGTGCAGGTGTTGATGTTTCAAGAGTGATTCTTTTTCCTTCGCAGTACACGTCAGAGCCATAGTGCCAAGGGATGGCCCTATTGCTTTCATATGGTACTGGTCCAGGCACCGTAACAGTGACTGGACTGATTGCTGCTGCTGAAGGGACTGTAATTGTTTGTGGATCATAATAGATTGTAACTGGTGCTCTGATAGGAGCAGCACCTTCTGAATGGTAGGCGGAGTTATTTTCAGGGTCATAGAATATGGTGACAGTAGAGACATCTTCATGACTGTTTGCTGGAGTTGTAGGAGACATTGTCGGAAGAATGGATGTTGTTGTTGTAGGAGATTCAAAATGGAATGAAGCTGAAGTTGTAGCAGGAGAATTTGTTGAAAACTGATCAGTTGAGATGACAGATGAAGTACTTGTTGATGAAGCCGAAGAATTGTCAAGAACAATAGTTGCTGCAGTTGTAGGAGGTTCTGAAACCGTTGCTGACGATATTGCTGGATTTGTTGGAAATGATGTGGTGATCTGGAGTTGGCCACTCTGAATAAGGCCATCTATGCCATTCCTTAGATTATCGCACCCATTTACTGAGATATTGCAGTAAGCACACCCCAACTCGCATCCTAGGAACATGTTGCATTCCAAGAGCTGAGCCTTGATTTCTACCAATGGTGTCCTAATCTGTCCCACACTGGTTATTAAATAAGACGGTTTGTCTTCTTCAATAGCGTTAATTCGAGGACCACCATGATTTGGCATAGGATTTTTGTTGACGTTGGGTGGTGGTGCAAAATTCAGAGCTTTCGAGTCCACCAGGTCTTGTACCTTCATATGCAGGGCTCTGCACTTTTCCGTACTATGACCAGGTGCGTTCGAATGAAAGGCACACCTAGCGTTGGAGTCGTAGTTCCAGGGTAAACTGTTGGGATCCGGTGGTGCCAACGTTCTTAGCTCAACTAGGTTGAGTTTCAGAAGTTGTGGCAGCAAGGCAGCATATGGCATAGGGATCGGATCGATTACCCTGTTGGCTTGAGATGGCCTTTGCTGGAATGGCCTTTGCTGGTTATTGTTGTTGGTGTTGCTGTTGTTGTAGTTTCTTGGAGGATACTGATTTGGCTGATGATACTGAGGTTGTGGCTGATAGTTTTGCTGAGGAGGTTGATAGACTGGCTGTGGGTGAGCTGGAGCAGGGATGGTGACTGCTGCTACTGATCTATGCACATACTGGGGTCTGCCCCTGTTGGTGTGAATGGCATTGGTCTCGCCAGTTCTTCTCGGGCCTGCGAAAGGCTTTCTTGCATTACTGGACGAGCTGGCGCCATTGTCAGAGATCTTACCCATCTTTAACAGGCTTTCAATTCTCTCCCCAGCTATGACAACATCTGCGAAGCTAGTGGAAGAGAAAGCAGCCAATCTGTCAATATACGTTCCCTGAAGAGTGTTCATAAACATGTCTGCCATTTCTCTCTCAGACATAGGTGGTTGAACGGTAGCAGCCAATTGCCTCCATCTCTGGGCATATTCTCGGAAACTCTCCCTTGAAGACTGTGACATTCCCATTAGGAGGGTCCTGTTGGGTGCCATGTCTAAGTTATACTGATACTGTCTGATGAAGGCCTCTGCCAGGTCCTTCCAGCATCTTATAGTTGCCCTTGTCAAGTGAGAGTACCATTCTCTTGACGCTCCGGTTAAGCTGTCTTCGAAATAGAACATCCAGAGCTTCTCATCCATTGTATAGGCCTTTAGCCTTCCCAGAAATGACTGTAAATGAGTCCGGGGGCATGAAGTCCCGTTGTATTTTTCAAAGCAAGGAGGCTTGAACTTATGGGGGATCCTGACCCCGTCTACCAAGCCCATGTCCATGACATCGAAGCCCAAAGAGTTTTGAGATTCTAAGGATCTCAACTTCTCAGCTATCTCATCCAATCTCCTATCATAAGCTTCTTCCCCAGCACCCATTACTGTGAATTGGTCCTCCTGAGGATCCTCTTGAAGTACCCTAGCTGCGGTGGCAGTCCCTTGAACATTTGCAGGAATATTGACCTCAGGATGGAGGTGTGGTCCAAATACCGGGGGGTTGACGTGAGGTTGGACTCTTTCATTGTTACTTGTACCGGCAGTCCCTATATGTGGATCTTCTTGGTTCTGCCTTTCCACCATGGCCCTCAATCTTTCCTGGCTCTGAGCCATGTTGTTCATAACTTCCATAAACTGAGTCATTTGATTCCTCATTTCTAGCCTTTCATTTGCCATTTGATTTCTGACCTCAGTAAGGTCCTGCTGCATCTGATCCATCTGAATTCCCGGAAGGTTGTTTCGGGTTGGATAACGGTGCGGACGGTTGAGGGGAAATACCCGGCGCCTAGCAATAGTTCCTGAGGCACCACAACAGAGGTTAGCAACAATAAAACAAAACCTACAAAACAAACAAAGGGTTAGCATGCAATGCAGTTATGCTTATTTGTTCTCAAAGTATCCGGTTTGGTCTTCAGTTTTGACCCTTCCAGACCCTTGAAGATGCTGTTGTTGTTGCTTGAGGAAAACTCAGATGAAGCAAATTAACACAAATATATTACAGAAGGTGAAATAATACAACTTGTTCATTTTACAACACAAGCCCTCTAAGGGGTCAAAATACAGTACAAGAAAATAAAGGTACACGGAAAGAAAGCAACAACAAACAAATGGTCAAACACCAAGACCAAACTCATCCTCACGAACTTCCTTGAGAAGTGCTTCGGTCACAGGATCAGCCGGACGCTCCGTGAGATTCCTGATGAGGAGATTCCGGGTCGTAACAGCTGCTGCTAGCTTCTTGTGCTGAGTTTGGTCCTTTGACCTCTTCACCCCTGCTCTGACCTTCAATTCTGACATCTCCCTCTGGGCTGCTTCCAGGGCTTCTTGCTGTTCTTTTGCACTAGCTTCCAGTTGCTCCATCTTGTCTTGAACTCTCTTGTCCTCCAGAGTACGGGCCTCGGTGATCCTGACCCACCGGGCTTGATTCTCTTTCAGATACAAGTCTGTTCTTGCTCTTTGGAACTGGGCTTCTTTGCAGGCATTCTTCAGAATTTGTTCTCCAGCCTTAGACTTTTTGATATAATCCCCAGACTTCTCAATCTTAGTCAAATGCTCCACTCTCATCTTCTCCAACCTCTCAATCTCCCTCATACCTTCACTCCTCTCCCGGAGGGTCTTCTGCAAGGCCTGGGTTAGCTTCTCATTCCTTTCCTTCAAGCCCTCAAACTCTTCCAAACTGATAGTGGCAGGGGGTGGTGCTGAAGATGACTCAGGCATGTCTTCTATGGTAAAGGGCATCCCAGAGAATTGGGCCCTGGCACGGGACCACTCATTGTATTGTGCTGATGCCACATTATTACACTTCCCCAAAATGGTTACTCCCTTGGTTTGAACATTATCCCAGGCCCAGGCAGCCTGCCTAACAACAATCAAGCTAATCTTGTTCTCACAATAGAGAGTCTCCACCAAGTCTTGTGCCTTAGGAGTATGGACCAGTGCGTAGCCCAGTTGCCTTCTGAACAGCAGAGGATTGTAATTAATACTGCCCTTAACTCCTACCAAAGGCACATTAGGAAAATGCCCACAGCTGGTGATGATATCCCTGCCCTTGGTGCTCTGAGTGCACCATCTGATGTCTGCTGAAGTTAGAACAGTGAGTCTCTTAGCCCAGTTGCTTTGCTGATGAGGGTTTAAAAATGCATCTGTCCTGGGTAGGTGCCTGAGAAGCCAAGTGTGAAACAATGGAGCACAACACCTCACTAACCTTCCCCTCTGTTTTTCATTCCTCTGATGCACTGAATAGTAAAGGTCCCCCAATAAAGTTGGCACTGGGTTCTTCAGGATGAACAGATGGACGGCATTCTTGCTAATGAATCGAGGCTCATCTGCAAACAATACAATTCCATATACACTCAAAGCCAACAAGGCACAGACAGCC
The DNA here is from genome assembly GCA_963966055.1 of Lathyrus aphaca. Classification (NCBI taxonomy): domain Eukaryota; kingdom Viridiplantae; phylum Streptophyta; class Magnoliopsida; order Fabales; family Fabaceae; genus Lathyrus; species Lathyrus aphaca. Next base: position 180,550,830 of record OZ014523.1, read on the forward strand.
TTCCACTCTCCTAAAGAAGCTTTCAGGGTAGCTTGAGAGATCAAGAAATCCTGATGAAAACCAGGGATTCCAGCTTTAGAAGTCATGTGTTGCTCAATCAGGACAGGTTCCAGATGCAAAGCCTTTGCTACTTCTCCGTTAGCAGGAAAGACCATCTCAGGGTTGAAAGGGATTCCACCCCTGATAGGCATACCAACTAATGAAGAGTACTCTTCCAATAAGGGGCCCAACTGAAAGTCTTGAAAGGTGAAACATCTCAGTGGGGGATCATAAAACTGAATGCAGGTGTGGATCAGGCTTCTCTGTGAAGGGTCCAGATCCATAACCATATCAAGTATATCTCCATAATGTTCCCTGAACAATGGTATGTGATCTGGAGTGATCAGGGTTTGAATCCTCCTGATGTCTGATAGCTCTGGCTGGAAGAAGTGATAGGTGATGTTGCTCTTTTTAGGAGCCATGATGCTGAAGATTGAGTAGAGACAGGTGATGATGATAATACTGAAGAAGTGGGCCACTGATTGGCTGGTGCAGGAGATAGCTGAAACAGATGCTGGTGAAGATAGGTCAATACAGGAGATGGGGTCAAAACCAAAACCAAATGAATGATGGATACCCTGAAACACAAATAAGCAAATGTCAATATGATGCAATGATTATGTATGCAGATGATATGCAAAGGGTCTGTGACTGAGCTGGATCTGATCAAACTGTTCTGATATAGGTCCAAGTGTGTTCAAGAATTCCAGATGGAGGTCTATAAATCCAGCAACCAAGGTGGGGGGCTCAAATAAAGAGCCACATGTCCAGGGTTTAGAATCACAAGAACTGTCCAACATGGAGTACTCTTAACAAATCAAAGTAACAGGTATTCTGAGGTCAAGGTACCTGCAAACCTGTAAACAGCCCAACCCCCTCACAGGTGGTGTTCTAAAACAAGGATCCTCAGACTTGGATCAGTTACGAGAAGTGTAAACACTTCTAACCCGGAGGTATAGTGTTTACAATAACCATAAAAGTTCCTCCTCTAATTCACCTCAGTTTCTGAAGGTCAATACTAAAAGGTCATCCAGACTTAGCAGGCTTCCCAGATAGCCCTAGCATTGCAGGAAATCTGCAACACAGAGTTCTCAAGAAGAAACCCACATCTGAACCGTGTTTCATATTCCCGCACCAGACCGAAATGGAATGGGAAAGAATATGATTCACTCTAGCCTAGGTGTCACTCAGGTCCCAGGTATAGGACCTTAACTCTCAATGGAACACCCACCCACCAAAGCAAAACCAGATCCAGCCAGCAACAATGACAGTATGATATATACAAATGCAATAAAGAAAGCAGTAAAGCAACTGTACATAAAGCAATAAACAAAAAATAAATACAAGCACAAACAAGCACATAACACCCCAGTAAACACAAATCAATCAAGCGCTAGGAGGAACCCACAAAAAGAACCAGAAGCCCTGGTTGCAATATAAGATTCCCCAGCAGAGTCGCCAAGCTGTCGCTCCCGACAAATGAAAAATGGATCATATGAGGGTACAGACGCGAACGGTCGGCGAAAGGGACAATGAGAACACACAGCCGTGAACTCACTGGAGATGAAAAGAGTCGCCAGCTAGGCATTTTTATCCCGGAGGAAAGGCAATGCTGCATAAGCCTAGAAAGATACGGATAAGACGGTTTGCGAACCAGGGAGACTGAGAAAGGGGGTTGGTTACAACCTGGGAAGGTATTAGCACCCAGATTGTCCGCCGTACTCGACGGGATCCACGCTTAAAAGATTTGTGTTTTAAAGGGGTAGTGTCAGTGCAATCTGTGTATAAAATAGCTGGAAAAAGATGTACAGGTGTCAGTGTAAAAAGAAGTGAAGTGTATAAATGATGTGTCAATGTAAGAACAAGAGTGAAATGCTCAGGAGTATGAGGCTAAGAGAAAGATGCTGGAAGAGGGGGAATGTACAGAGACTTTTGTTCGATAACCGTTAAGTTATGCCTACGTATCCTCTCGTGCAATGAGGAAGTCAGAACACCGTAGTTCGACCCAATGAGACTGAAAATGAATTGACTTGTGAACTGCTTGCTTGTCTATGCTCAAGTGTATGACCTGTCTGGCTCAGGTGCAAACTGTCTTGCATTAGACGGAAGAAGCGAGTTCTCGTTTGTGAGTGAATGAGATGAGAAAAGAATCCCGGAGGAGACGATTATTGTTTGTTTTTGAATTTTCAGTCTTTTAATGCTTTTGAAAATTTGTCATAGATTAATGAGCTTAAGCCTAAACCAATGGGTTAGTAAACTCATCACATCTTCCCTCTGATTAGGGGTAATGAGAGTACCTTAAGTGTGAAGTCAGCTTCTCACACTTAATCACCATAATGTAGGATTAAGATCATTAACCTACTTGTGATTAATTAGATGTTTTTGTTGTTTTTGTTTAGTGTTAAGTAATGAGATTAAGCCATAATCAGGGATTAAACAGACTCATTACACCATCCTAATAGAAGGATAATAGATGAGAATGTTTAAGCTGAGGAAAACTCCTCAACTTAATCCATGATTAGGGATTAAACTCATGACAAAACAAGCCTTTATTAGATGGATTTTAGTTAATGGTATGATGATGAAGTGAATTTTAGGGTTTGTAAGACAACTTGAGGGGGACTTGTCCATTAATACTAGGGTTAGTCCTTCTTAACCAATTAAGGAAGAATTAGAACCCTAATGCAAGGCCCAAGTTACAAGCTTGATGTCTTGATGATTATTAAGTGGATTGATTAAGAGATTTAAACACATTAAGGGTTTAACACTTAGGATTAAAGTTATACACTCCATCCTAATAGAAGGATGCAGGCATAAACTTAATCACAAAGCCTTAAAGCTCTTAGGGTTTAGTCCCTGATTATGAGGTGAGAAGAGAAGACTCAAAGAGAGACACAAAGGTAAAAACTATGAGGGGAGACTAATCAAAACCCTAATTCATTGTCATGCTTGGTTGTTCCTAAGGTTTGTGAGGTTAAACAAGAAAGATCTCCAATGGAACCACCAGGAAGCAGATGAAAGGATCAAGAGGAGCAAAGTGACTTGCTTCATTCAAGAAGTCAAGTCACTTGAAGAAAGAAAGTGGGGGGAAGAAGAATGAGCAAGCTCAAACTCAAACACATATAAAAATGCAGCAATGTATGCAAGAGAGATGAGAAGAAAAGTTATGAGAAGTGAAGGCAAATTCACTTCTCAAGTTTACTTACCACCTGAAATGTTAGAAAGAAATGCAATGCAATGCAAAATGGGATGAAATGGTATGATGCTAAACAAAACCAGAAGCATGTTGATGATGATAATGATGCTATGGAGTGCTACAAACATGAGGCAAGGCATGGAGATGTTCATACAAGTTCATGGATGCAAATGAGGCAAGCTTAGAAGCATGGATGCACATGAAAAGTTAGGAAGCATACAAAGCATACAACATGGCAAATGCAAGATGCAATGATCAAAGATGCTTTCTATATGTCTTATGATGTCAAATGAATCAAATGGATGCTTGAAATGTCATGGCAAGTCATGTTATGCAAGAGAATGCAAAAGGTATGCAAAAGGAAGCCCAAATTAGGGTTTATGAATCAAACATCAAACAAAAACCAAAAACAGAAGCAAAACCTAAGATAAAAAAATGGAAAATGCCACACAAAGAAACCCTAATCTTATACTAAACCACTGTCCAAAGGGGAAGTCTCAACTCTCAACCAAACTTAAGTTATGATTTTTACAAGTTATTAGGGTTTTTAGGGTTCCTAAACAAAAGAAATGCCAAACAAATTGAAAATGCAAGATCAAATCATGGCCATTTTATCCTAGAAACTACATGCCAAGCACAAAATAATGCAAGAAGAACCAATGTCCAACTCTTCTTAGATAGGCAGAAATGAATTTTTGAACTTATGATCAAAATAATGCACAAAAAATGATTTAATTCAATGAAAAATTCTCAAAATGCATCAAGATCAAAAACGAAATTTGGTTTGAAGGTTGGACAATGTTTCTAAATGTCTTAGAACATTTCATGAATTTTTTGGTGATTTTTAAATACCTAAAAGTATTTTTAATTAATTAATTTCCATTAATTAATTAAAAATAAACTTTTAAATATTTAAAAATATTTTTTAAATGCAAAAAATAAAAATAAAAATATTTTTGTGTCATGAAAAATAATAAAACTTAAGAGAAAAAGTTTCATAATTTTTTAAGACTTTTTACTATTTTAAATTAATTATGCAAGTTAAATGAAAATAAAATGAAATAAAAATTAGATTAAAATGAAGTAATCAGAATGGAGGGTGGAGATGAGTCCTGGATTTGAATTGGTTGACCACGCGCGTCATCCAATGGTCCACGTTGCTTCTGAGTTAATTAATTAAATTATGATTAATTAAATGAGTTAATGGTGATTAGGGTTAATTGGGTGAATCCTGGCCACACACGCACGCGGGAGGTCAACATTTTCAACGCATCCGACGTCCAAGATTCAAACTGGCTTAATGACTAGGATTAGGGCAAATTAAAATCAGGTGACCGGAGGGGAGCTCCGGTCATCTTCCCCGGCGACCCCAAAACCCTAAAACAAGATTCAGACCACCCCAAGCCAAATTGAAAGCCCAGAAACAAACCTCACACTTCTAGCAACTCAAATCCACAATCAAACATCATTTTACTAGCAAGAACAAGCTGAATCGAAACAAAACAAAAATGGGGCCAAACTTTCAGATACTCATAAAATGCTTATCTTTCCACCATTTTCAATTCTAAACATATCACAATGATCCTTAGAACATGCATTTTCAATTTATAACAAAAAATCAAAGTTTTAAGAAAATGTGTTCTTGGCCATACCTGAGCTGGAAAGCTTCAATACTGAGCTTCCAGAGTTTCTTTTGCATGCAAATGGATTCCTTTGACTCCCCTGATGCTAGTGGGAGACTTGAAAGCTCTTGTGAATGGCTGATTTGAGAGAAACAGCTCTGGTGTAGCAGAAAACACAGTCAAGAATGAGGAGGTTTCAGGCCATTCCAATGGTGGATTCCTGCTCCTTTAGGTGTGCTTGACTTGTTGGTGAAGAAAAATGATGTGTTTGATGGCTGGATAAAAGGATTCGAAGAGTTCTGGTTTTGAAGGTGAGGAATGGTGAAGCTCAGTTCATGCTGCTTTCAGGCTTGAATCTTGTTGCTTTCTACTCAATGAAACATGGCCAGATGATTGGTGAAGATGGTTTTTGTGTTTGTATGCTGTGTAGGCAGATTCGAAGGAATATGCAAAATGAAGTGTTTTTGTGAATGTGTTTGTTGAGAGAGTTTCAGCCTTGCTAGATGTATGGAATGGCTTGCAAATGAAAAGTATAAACTAATCCCATTGGCTGGATGATGTGACATGGCCTGCAGTGATAGGTAAGTTTGCTTTTGCAAAAAGTCAAATTTTGTGTAAGGAAAGTATGGCTCATGATCTAGGCTAGTACAAGATGTGGTTCTGGTGCAGCATGGTGTGGTGAGAGGCTAGCAAAGTGCAGTAACCAATGCAGCAAGTTGTAGGAAGTGATCATGAAGATTTTGCAAGTTGTGACTTTTTGGTTCACATGTGATTTCCTTGTCCAACAAACCATAAACCATGGGCATTCTTGGTTCATTCTGAATTTTATGACTTATAGAATGTTTATGTGATGGTTTGATGCCAATTAGAAGTTGCAATTTGCCTTGGTACATGATTTTGCAAAATTCTCATTTGAAGCATGCCTTGAAAATCAATGATTTTTGCTAACTTTGTCACACCATAACTTTTGATCCAAGAAAAGTTTGATCATGTTCTTGTACTTTTTGAAAAGGGAAAGATGAGATCTACAACTTTCATGACCAAAGTTTTTCCATTTAAAGCATTTTTGGATCAAGAATCAAGGCTTGAAAAATGACCTAAAATGAAGCATTCTTGAAAAGTCAACTATGCCCAAAAAGTCAACATTTGCAAAAACCCTAAATTCTTGATTTTTGTGAACTTCAATCTTCTTCCATGATCAAATAAAGATCATATACACTCAAAATGATGAAGATCACCCATTGGTTGGGTCATTGGGGGCCTCAGATGCCTTGATTTTGCACTGACTTGTCCAGAAAGTCAACTCTTGATCAGATGACTTCCCCATGGAATTTCTTCATGAAAATTGATATGCATACTCCCTATACCATATAGAGACCAATGGAAACAAGAATGACCAAAAAATTTGGGGTTATGGCCTCTGAAACCAAAACCCTAATTTTCAGTCAACTGTGCAGTCTATCCTGGCTCTGCATCCACCCAAACCCTAGCTCTTGTGATTCTTTTGAATTCTTGGCTTTGAGAGAATGTAATATGATGCTTGAACACATGTAGACCCCTTTGGATTGATTGGTGACCTTTGGAGTGGCTCAAGAGGCTTTGGGATTGCTCAGATCACAAACCCTAGGTGCAGATGCCTTAGAAACTATGCAGTGGAACAAAAATGTGGTATGAGATGATATGATTGTGTTTATGCATATGAGAATGATCACAAGCCATGGTGTGAATGAGTGAGGGCAAATTTGGGGTGTTTACAGCTGCCCCTATTCAAACATGAGTTAGCTGTGCAGGTTGTAAGCAACGGCTTAACAGGCAAACAAGATAACTTGTGGTTGAATACCAAAGACAGTCCAAAATTTGCACTCACAGAAATGAAGAAGAAAAGGGATATAGATTGTAAAGGAAAATAAAGTATATTGTAAGGCGTGGGCGACGGAGGACGACCGTCGAGCAGAGGATGACTGCTGGGTAAATAGCAATGACGGGGACGACCGACACGCTGGGAAAAGTGTAGGAAATGAAGCAATGACGGGGACGGACGACATGCTGGGGATAAAAAGTAAAGCCAAGACGGGGACAGCCGACTAGCTGGGGAAAATAAAATTATGATAGGGATGGCCATCAAGGTAAAGTTGTAAGATTATCTGGGTATAGATGAAACATGACGGGGACGGCCATCAAGTTCATAAAGGTAAAGTAACCAACGATGGGGACGGCCATCGGGTTAAATAAAAAATGAAATAAACAGATGATGGGGTACGGCCATCAAAGGTGAGGGATGATCACCTAGCAGGGCACGGCTGCTCTGTTGGGGATAAAGGAAATATGATGGGGACGGCCATCAAAGGTGGAGGACGACCACCTGGCAGGGTACGGCTGCCGAAAATATCACGACATAGGACGAATGCCGGATAAAAGGGTCAACTATGGGGACGGCCATCGGACGAGCATGATGGAGGACGACCATCAAGAAGTGGAGGACGACCACTCAGCAGGGTACGGCTGCTCTCGAGGTTTCTCATGACATAGGACGAATGCCAGATAACCGAAATCAACAATGGGGACGGCCATTGGATAAAATGATGAAGGACGATCATCAAAAGGTGGAGGACGACCACCTAGCAGGGGACGGCTGCTAAAATCAACGATGGGGACGGCCATCAGATGAGCATGATGGAGGACGACCATCAAGAAGTGGAGGACGACCACCTAGCAGGGTACGGCTGCTCTCAGGGTTATCATGACACAGGACGAGTGTCAGATAAAAGAAAATGCTTTGTTGGTGATCTACTGGGGATATAGTGAACACGGACGAGTGTTCACAACCAAGAAAGGAAAGTGTAAGTGTTTAGATGTTGTGTATAGATTAAAGATGCGGACGAGCATCCTTAAGGCTATGATACGGACGAGTATCGGGTAGAAACAAATACTGACACGTGTTCAGAGATGATGATACGGACGAGTATCAACTGGTTAACAAGGAACACGGACGAGTGTTGAATCTGACGGTTCTTCTGGGGGGAATAGTAGACACGGACGAGCATCTATATTCAAGAAGACACAAGCGTTTGACACGGCGTATGGATTAAAGATGCGGACGAGCATCCTTAAGACTACGATACAGACGAGTATCGTGTAGAAACAAACACTAGACGCAATGTTCTGAGATGATGGTACGGACGAGTACCAACTGGTTAACAAAGAACAAAGACCACTGTTGAATCTGGGGGGTATATAACTGGTATATACAAGATACGGACGAGTATCTGGGTAGTATGAGTGGTGTATAGATGAGTGTTTAACTGCTGGGGAGGGTGACACGGACGAGTGTCAAAAGGAGAAGAGTGTGATATCAACAAGTACATGGGTTGCAAAAGTGTAAGCGACTGCGCTGGGGATATGACACGGACGGGTGTCAAGAAAGTGTATATACAAGTAGATGTGAGTGCAAAAAGGACGTCTTTGGCTTTCTGCTGGGGTATAACACAGACGGGTGTCAGGAAGCATCTGTAATACGGGTAATCTTGTTTGTAAATAGTGTTCAGGCGACTTTACTGGGGAGAGATGGCACGGACGGGTGCCAGAAGGTGTATAGACTGGTGTTTGATGATTTGTGAGGCAACTGCTCTTGCCGGGGACTCTGGTGGGGATTTCTGTACAATGATGACGAACGGTTATTTATTCACAAGTGTTCGATTCACAACATGGCTTATGATTATGCTATGCGTTTGATTTTTGCCGTAATGCTCCGTATTGGACGGAATGCTACGCTCTGAGGGGATAATATGATGCAAATGCCATGACTATGCAAAGATATCAAACCGGGATTCGGATCCCGTTGCTGCGAAGATCTCTGGCCGATCTGCTTGAAATGGACATCCCAGCTGGGGATGAGATCATTGGTAGATCCAATAAGATGATATTTGCTTGGGGATACGGGTCACTGATAGACCTATCCTAATAAATGAGAGACCCAACTGGGGTTTGTAGAAGCTTTCTTCACTCTGTTGTGATTCCTTCGTGCGTTGCTCTTCTGAATAGAGGCTGATGATTCTGTGGGGAGATGATTCCCTGATTCTTGCATTCTGCTGAGGAGGAATGATTGGTACTACGGCTGGGGAATTATGAGAGGCAAATCAACTGGGGAGAGCAACAAGAGGCAACTCTGCTGGGGGAAGTCATGAGAGGCAGCTCAGCTGGGGATAGAGCATTTCAGATGCTGAGATTGAGTGTATGTTGATTTGGCAACTTCGCTGGGGAAATGGGCACCTTCCAATGCCACATGGAAGATAGACCGAGTTGATAATGATCTGCCAGCTTGCTGAGGGTGAAGCTTTCATGCCCCAAGTTGCGTTCCAGATACCTGCAATCCTGAAAAAGATAGAAAAACGCACAAGATAACCCCGAGGTATCCCTTACTGGATTCCGTCATAGGAGTTAGGATACTTCTGAGAGTAAGTATATTCCCTGCAAGCATGTTTCTTTATTTCCTTAGAGAAGAACATCTGTACTTATGCAATCAGTTTTTCTTTTAAGACATCAGACATTTTTTGCAAATAAAATGTACAAAACGAGACATGACTGAAAATCTGATTTTTATTAATTCATATGCCCTGAATTGGCGAGATACAGTCAAAGGAACATATCCCCTGAAATGAGGAGATTGTTACAAATTGAGAAACAAAATGTTGGCAGTGTTGATGACGCTTTAGGGAGCTTCCCCTTCTGCTATGACTCGTATGACAATTGACGTTCTTCTCATCTTGCTTTCTGAAGAAGGCTGATTCTGATTGAGGCTTGATCCTTTTGAAACTTTCCAAGTTGCAAGTGATACAGACGAATTCAGAATGCAGTTGTTCGCTTATTCCCTTATTTTGCATGGATCGCCCTTTCGGGTTTTCAATCCATCGGGATACCCATTTTTGCCTGAGCTGTCCAATGCGGCTTTTCAACTCAGCGGGTGTACAATTTTTTTTATTTTCCCTTATTTTTGCCCGAGTCTTTTATTCTGTTTTTGACTCGCCGGGATGCCCTGTTTTTGCCTGGACTTACATTCTGTTTTTATGTCCAGCGGGTCGTTTTATGCGAAGTATTTTTTAACTGCATCTGAATTCACAGGGGACGGGAAATCTTCACCATCCATGGTGCTGAGCATCAGTGCTCCACCAGAGAAAACTCTCTTTACCACAAATGGTCCTTCGTAATTTGGAGTCCACTTGCCCCTGTGGTCTGTATGAGGAGGGAGGATTCTCTTCAGCACAAGATCTCCTACTTGGTACTCTCGGTGCCTGACTTTCTGATCGAAGGCTTTCTTCATTCTTTTCTGGTACAACTGCCCATGACAAATTGCAGCCAATCTTTTCTCTTCAATCAGACTCAGCTGTTCATATCGGGACCGGACCCATTCTGCTTCGTTCAGCTTAACATCCATCAGTACCCGTAAAGAGGGTAACTCAACTTCAACAGGTAGGACTGCTTCCATACCATACACAAGTTGATACGGTGTTGCCCCGGTGGATGTTCTGATTGATGTGCGGTACCCATGCAAGGCAAACGGTAGCATTCCGTGCCAGTCTTTGTATGTGATTACCATCTTCTGCACAATCTTCTTGATATTCTTATTTGCTGCCTCAACCGCGCCATTCATCTTTGGCCTGTAAGGAGAAGAATTGTGGTGGTGGATCTTGAAGTCCCGGCATAACTCTGCCATCATTTTGTTGTTCAAGTTGGAACCATTATCAGTGATGATTCGCTCGGGCACTCCGTACCGACAGATGATATCTCTCTTCAGAAATCGGGCTACCACTTGTCTTGTGACGTTTGCATATGAGGCTGCTTCGACCCACTTGGTGAAATAGTCAATGGCGACCAGGATGAATCTGTGGCCATTTGAAGCAGTTGGCTCAATCTTGCCAATCATATCAATGCCCCACATAGCAAAGGGCCATGGTGAAGACATGATGTTCAAAGGGTTGGGAGGCACATGCACCTTATCCGCGTAGATCTGGCATTTATGACATTTTCTGGCATAAGCACAACAGTCTGCATCCATTGTGATCCAGTAATAGCCCGATCTTAACAACTTTTTAGCCATGGCATGCCCTCCGGCATGGGTACCAAAGGATCCTTCATGCACTTCATGCATCAATAAATCTGATTCCGTCTTGTCAACACATCTGAGGAGTACCATATCAAAGTTCCTTTTGTATAAAGACCCATCAGTGTTTAGAAAGAAACTACCAGCAAGCCTTCTCAAAGTCTTCTTATCATTGGAAGATGCCCCAGGTGGGTATGTTTGATCCTCCAAGAAGCATTTAACGTCATGGAACCAAGGCTTATCATCTTTGACAACATCGGCTGCAAATACATATGCTGGTCTGTCAAGTCTGGACACTGATATCTGGGGTACAAAGTTAGCAGCTTGAACTTTGATCATGGATGAAATGGTAGCAAGAGCATCTGCGAACTGATTCTCGTCCCGAGGGATATACTCAAGCTTGACTGTTGTGAAGAAAGTCAATAACCTCCTTGTATAATCCCTGTAAGGTATCAGATGATCCTGGTGGGTGTACCATTTTCCGTTGGTTTGATTGACTACCAAAGCTGAATCCCCGAATACAGTCAACGTCTTGATCCTGAGGTCAATGGCTTCCTCAAGACCCATAATGCAAGCTTCGTATTCAGCTTCGTTGTTAGTGCAGTTGAAAGTGAGTTTTGCCGAGAAAGGCATGTGAACTCCTTTGGGTGTAATGAGTACTGCACCAACACCACGACCATTCATGTTAACAGCCCCATCAAACATCATAGTCCATTCTTCTTCCGGGTCAGGCCCTTCAGTGTGAACAGGCTCTTCATGGTCTTTTGCTTTAATGAACATGATGTCTTCATCAGGGAAGTCAAACCTCATAGGCTGGTAGTCATCAATGGGTTGCTCAGCAAGATATTCAGATAGTACACTGCCCTTGATGGCTTTTTGAGAGGTGTACTGGATGTCGTATTCTGTGAGAATCATCTGCCATCTTGCAACCCGCCCGGTAAGCGCTGGCTTCTCGAAAATGTACTTAACTGGGTCCATCTTTGAGATCAACAAAGTAGTGTGGGTCAACATATACTGTCTTAGTCGGCGAGCAGCCCACGCTAAAGCACAACAAGTTTTCTCGAGCAGTGAATAACGCTGTTCACAGTCGGTAAACTTTTTGCTTAGGTAGTATATTGCATACTCTTTTCGACCAGACTTGTCATGCTGGCCCAGCACACACCCCATTGACTCTTCTAATACTGTCAAGTACATTATCAGAGGTCTTCCTTCAACTGGCGGCATAAGGATTGGAGGTTCTTGTAAGTACTCCTTGATCTTGTCAAAAGCCCTTTGGCAGTCTTCGTTCCACCTGACCGTTTGTTCCTTTCTTAACAGCTTGAACAAGGGTTCACAGGTTGTTGTAAGGTGAGATATGAACCTTGAAATGTAGTTCAATCGACCTAAGAACCCTCGAACTTCTTTCTCAGTTTTCGGTGCAGGCATTTCTTGAATAGCTTTGACTTTATCTGGGTCCACCTCAATCCCTTTCTCACTTACAATAAAGCCCAGCAGTTTACCGGATCGCACCCCGAATGTGCATTTGTTGGGGTTCAACTTTAGTTGGTACTTCCTCAGTCGCTTGAACAACTTCAGCAGATTCACCAGGTGATCTTCCTCTGTAAGGGAGTTGGCGATCATGTCATCCACGTAACATTCTATTTCCTTATGGATCATATCGTGGAATAATGTCACCATAGCCCGTTGATATGTTGCACCAGCATTCTTCAGTCCGAATGGAATCACTTTGTAACAGAATGTGCCCCAAGGTGTGATGAATGTTGTCTTCTCCATGTCTTCAGGTGACATCTTGATCTGATTATATCCTGAAAATCCATCCATGAAGGAAAATACCGAGAACTGGGCCGTGTTATCCACCAATACATCAATGTGAGGTAATGGGAAATCATCTTTCGGGCTGGCTCTGTTCAGATCCCGGTAGTCAACACACATTCTTACTTTTCCGTCCTTCTTGGGCACAGGTACTATGTTAGCAACCCACGGCGGATAGCTAGTTACAGCAAGGAATCCGGCGTCCCATTGCTTTTGTACCTCTTCCTTAATTTTCATAGCCATGTCCGGGCGAGTTCGGCGCAGTTTCTGTTTAACTGGTGGGCATTCTTCCCTCAAAGGTAGCTTGTGCACAACAATGTCGGTATCCAACCCTGGCATATCTTGATACGACCAAGAAAACACATCAACATACTCTTGAAGCAGATCTATCAGTTGTCTCTTCACTGAGTCTTGCAGGCAGGCTCCGATTCTAACTTCTTTCACGTCTTCATCTGTACCAAGATTGATCACTTCAACCTCCTCCTGGTGAGGAGTAATAATCTTTTCCTCCTGCCTTAACAACCTGGCTAGCTCTTCAGGAAGCTCATACTCTTCTTCAACCCCTTCATCAGCTTGATTGATCGGATTGTCAAAGTCATACGAAGTCATAGTCGTGCTGTTGTCGGTGCTGTCTGGAAGGCACTCTCTGCAAGGGTTAAGTTTGTTCATTTTAGTGATCTGATTTTAGTCTTATTTAAAAAGGTGAAATGAAGTTGTCATTTTGAAAACATCGCCATTTATTTTTTGTACAAAAAGAAAAATGGAAAAACAGTGAACGAAAAGAAAAAGACTCATTTGCAAAAAGATGTCTGATATTTCATTAATTGATCTTGTTTGCACAAAAAGTACAGATGGCCCGATTACAAAATGAGTCTTGTCATCTTGGGCAAGATGCAAGACTTTGATGCATGCTTATAAAAATACAGGAAATAATAATTACTCTGCATGAGTAACTCTTATAATTTCCTGGGAAGACCAGTTCGAGACACTGCTCCCCGGGATCTTTGGACGAATCCAGCTTTCCAGGTTGCGTTCCTCTTCCAGCTCGTCTTCCAGACAGTTGATAGCATCGGGGGTAAGCATCCCCCCACTGACAAAACCGGGCTCTCCAGCAGCCTTTGCTTGATGTTGAGTTGGTTTGTAACCCAACCCAAATTTGCCTTTCTTCTCCTCCACAGCTAAAACCTTGCCCCAGCCTAGGGCAGTTCCTTTCTCAACAACCTTTCGGGCTTGTTGGTAAGATGACATGGAGATCCCAGATACAGCAGATGCTTCATTGACATTCAAGGCTTCAAATCCTTGGCTCATTGTTTCATGGATCTCTCCATCCATCTCAATGTATTTATAAGTAGCCAGATGGCTAACGAATATATCCTCCTCCCCACAGATTGTAACAACTTGGCCTTCCCACTCAAATTTTAACTTTTGGTGAAGGGTAGACGTTACTGCGCCGACGGCGTGAATCCAAGGTCTACCCAACAAACAGCTGTAGGCGGGCTGAATGTCCATCACATAAAAGATAGTTTTAAAGGTCTGTGGGCCAATTGTCACAGGCAGCTCAATCTCTCCCAGAACCGATCTCTTCGAACCATCAAAGGCTCTTACTACCAGGTTGCTGGGTCTCAATGCCAATCCATCATATTCTAACTTCACCAGAGCCTTATTTGGTAAGACATTCAGGGATGAACCTGTGTCTACCAGCACATGAGAAAGGACAGCTCCTTTGCATTCCATGGTTATGTGCAAGGCTTTGTTGTGGTTGCGGCCATCCGCTGTCAGGTCAGTGTTGGTGAACCCTAGCCCATTGCTAGCAGTAACATTTCCAACCACGGTTTCCAACTGGTTGACAGTGATCTCTTCAGGCACGTAAGCTGCGTGCAAGACTTTAAGTAGTGCATTCCGATGGGCTTCGGAGCACATAAGCAGTGAGAGGATAGAGATCTTGGATGGCGTCTGGTGAAGCTGATCCACAATTTTATAGTCACTCTTTTTGATGATCCTCATAAACTCATCAACTTCCTGATCGAATGGTGTCTTCAAGGCTTCTTTAACAGCTTGATCTTCCTGCACCGGGCTCTTTCCTTTTGCCTTAGCAGCAGCTTCTGCTTCGGCAGTAGGTCTTTGAATTGGTGGAGCAAAGAGACGTCCGCTTCGAGTGAAGCCTCCGCCTCCCCCCACATTATCTACTTGTGGTGCAGGTGTTGATGTTTCAAGAGTGATTCTTTTTCCTTCGCAGTACACGTCAGAGCCATAGTGCCAAGGGATGGCCCTATTGCTTTCATATGGTACTGGTCCAGGCACCGTAACAGTGACTGGACTGATTACTGCTGCTGAAGGGACTGTAATTGTTTGTGGATCATAATAGATTGTAACTGGTGCTCTGATAGGAGCAACACCTTCTGAATGGTAGGCGGAGTTATTTTCAGGGTCATAGAATATGGTGACAGTAGAGACATCTTCATGACTGTTTGCTGGAGTTGTAGGAGACATTGTCGGAAGAATGGATGTTGTTGTTGTAGGAGATTCAAAATGGAATGAAGCTGAAGTTGTAGCAGGAGAATTTGTTGAAAACTGATCAGTTGAGATGACAGATGAAGTACTTGTTGATGAAGCCGAAGAATTGTCAGGAACAATAGTTGTTGCAGTTGTAGGAGGTTCTGAAACCGTTGCTGACGATATTGCTGGATTTGTTGGAAATGATGTGGTGATCTGGAGTTGGCCACTCTGAATAAGGCCATCTATGCCATTCCTTAGATTATCGCACCCATTTACTGAGATATTGCAGTAAGCACACCCCAACTCGCATCCTGGGAACATGTTGCATTCCAAGAGCTGAGCCTTGATTTCTACCAATGGTGTCCTGATCTGTCCCACACTGGTTATTAAATAAGACGGTTTGTCTTCTTCAATAGCGTTAATTCGAGGACCACCATGATTTGGCATAGGATTTTTGTTGACGTTGGGTGGTGGTGCAAAATTCAGAGCTTTCGAGTCCACCAGGTCTTGTACCTTCATATGCAGGGCTCTGCACTTTTCCGTACTATGACCAGGTGCGTTCGAATGAAAGGCACACCTAGCGTTGGAGTCGTAGTTCCTGGGTAAACTGTTGGGATCCGGTGGTGCCAACGTTCTTAGCTCAACTAGGTTGAGTTTCAGAAGTTGTGGCAGCAAGGCAGCATATGGCATAGGGATCGGATCGATTACCCTGTTGGCTTGAGATGGCCTTTGCTGGAATGGCCTTTGCTGGTTATTGTTGTTGGTGTTGCTGTTGTTGTAGTTTCTTGGAGGATACTGATTTGGCTGATGATACTGAGGTTGTGGCTGATATTTTTGCTGAGGAGGTTGATAGACTGGCTGTGGGTGAGCTGGAGCAGGGATGGTGACTGCTGCTACTGATCTATGCACATACTGGGGTCTGCCCCTGTTGGTGTGAATGGCATTGGTCTCGCCAGTTCTTCTCGGGCCTGCGAAAGGCTTTCTTGCATTACTGGACGAGCTGGCGCCATTGTCAGAGATCTTACCCATCTTTAACAGGCTTTCAATTCTCTCCCCAGCTATGACAACATCTGCGAAGCTAGTGGAAGAGAAAGCAGCCAATCTGTCAATATACGTTCCCTGAAGAGTGTTCATAAACATGTCTGCCATTTCTCTCTCAGACATAGGTGGTTGAACGGCAGCAGCCAATTGCCTCCATCTCTGGGCATATTCTCGGAAACTCTCCCTTGAAGACTGTGACATTCCCATTAGGAGGGTCCTGTTGGGTGCCATGTCTAAGTTATACTGATACTGTCTGATGAAGGCCTCTGCCAGGTCCTTCCAGCATCTTATAGTTGCCCTTGTCAAGTGAGAGTACCATTCTCTTGACGCTCCGGTTAAGCTGTCTTCGAAATAGAACATCCAGAGCTTCTCATCCATTGTATAGGCCTTTAGCCTTCCCAGAAATGACTGTAAATGAGTCCGGGGGCATGAAGTCCCGTTGTATTTTTCAAAGCAAGGAGGCTTGAACTTATGGGGGATCCTGACCCCGTCTACCAAGCCCATGTCCATGACATCGAAGCCCAAAGAGTTTTGAGATTCTAAGGATCTCAACTTCTCAGCTATCTCATCCAATCTCCTATCATAAGCTTCTTCCCCAGCACCCATTACTGTGAATTGGTCCTCCTGAGGATCCTCTTGAAGTACCCTAGCTGCGGTGGCAGTCCCTTGAACATTTGCAGGAATATTGACCTCAGGATGGAGGTGTGGTCCAAATACCGGGGGGTTGACGTGAGGTTGGACTCTTTCATTGTTACTTGTACCGGCAGTCCCTATATGTGGATCTTCTTGGTTCTGCCTTTCCACCATGGCCCTCAATCTTTCCTGGCTCTGAGCCATGTTGTTCATAACTTCCATAAACTGAGTCATTTGATTCCTCATTTCTAGCCTTTCATTTGCCATTTGATTTCTGACCTCAGTAAGGTCCTGCTGCATCTGATCCATCTGAATTCCCGGAAGGTTGTTTCGGGTTGGATAACGGTGCGGACGGTTGAGGGGAAATACCCGATGCCTAGCAATAGTTCCTGAGGCACCACAACAGAGGTTAGCAACAATAAAACAAAACCTACAAAACAAACAAAGGGTTAGCATGCAATGCAGTTATGCTTATTTGTTCTCAAAGTATCCGGTTTGGTCTTTAGTTTTGACCCTTCCAGACCCTTGAAGATGCTGTTGTTGTTGCTTGAGGAAAACTCAGATGAAGCAAATTAACACAAATATATTACAGAAGGTGAAATAATACAACTTGTTCATTTTACAACACAAGCCCTCTAAGGGGTCAAAATACAGTACAAGAAAATAAAGGTACGCGGAAAGAAAGCAACAACAAACAAATGGTCAAACACCAAGACCAAACTCATCCTCACGAACTTCCTTGAGAAGTGCTTCGGTCACAGGATCAGCCGGACGCTCCGTGAGATTCCTGATGAGGAGATTCCGGGTCGTAACAGCTGCTGCTAGCTTCTTGTGCTGAGTTTGGTCCTTTGACCTCTTCACCCCTGCTCTGACCTTCAATTCTGACATCTCCCTCTGGGCTGCTTCCAGGGCTTCTTGCTGTTCTTTTGCACTAGCTTCCAGTTGCTCCATCTTGTCTTGAACTCTCTTGTCCTCCAGAGTACGGGCCTCGGTGATCCTGACCCACCGGGCTTGATTCTCTTTCAGATACAAGTCTGTTCTTGCTCTTTGGAAATGGGCTTCTTTGCAGGCATTCTTCAGAATTTGTTCTCCAGCCTTAGACTTTTTGATATAATCCCCAGACTTCTCAATCTTAGTCAAATGCTCCACTCTCATCTTCTCCAACCTCTCAATCTCCCTCATACCTTCACTCCTCTCCCGGAGGGTCTTCTGCAAGGCCTGGGTTAGCTTCTCATTCCTTTCCTTCAAGCCCTCAAACTCTTCCAAACTGATAGTGGCAGGGGGTGGTGCTGAAGATGACTCAGGCATGTCTTCTATGGTAAAGGGCATCCCAGAGAATTGGGCCCTGGCACGGGACCACTCATTGTATTGTGCTGATGCCACATTATTACACTTCCCCAAAATGGTTACTCCCTTGGTTTGAACATTATCCCAGGCCCAGGCAGCCTGCCTAACAACAGTCAAGCTAATATTGTTCTCACAATAGAGAGTCTCCACCAAGTCTTGTGCCTTAGGAGTATGGACCAGTGCGTAGCCCAGTTGCCTTCTGAACAGCAGAGGATTGTAATTAATACTGCCCTTAACTCCTACCAAAGGCACATTAGGAAAATGCCCACAGCTGGTGATGATATCCCTGCCCTTGGTGCTCTGAGTGCACCATCTGATGTCTGCTGAAGTTAGAACAGTGAGTCTCTTAGCCCAGTTGCTTTGCTGATGAGGGTTTAAAAATGCATCTGTCCTGGGTAGGTGCCTGAGAAGCCAAGTGTGAAACAATGGAGCACAACACCTCACTAACCTTCCCCTCTGTTTTTCATTCCTCTGATGCACTGAATAGTAAAGGTCCCCCAATAAAGTTGGCACTGGGTTCTTCAGGATGAACAGATGGACGACATTCTTGCTAATGAATCGAGGCTCATCTGCAAACAATACAATTCCATATACACTCAAAGCCAACAAGGCACAGACAGCCTTCCACTCTCCTAAAGAAGCTTTCAGGGTAGCTTGAGAGATCAAGAAATCCAGATGAAAACCAGGGATTCCAGCTTTAGAAGTCATGTGTTGCTCAATCAGGACAGGTTCCAGATGCAAAGCCTTTGCTACTTCTCCATTAGCAGGAAAGACCATCTCAGGGTTGAAAGGGATTCCACCCCTGATAGGCATACCAACTAATGAAGAGTACTCTTCCAATAAGGGGCCCAACTGAAAGTCTTGAAAGGTGAAACATCTCAGTGGGGGATCATAAAACTGAATGCAGGTGTGGATCAGGCTTCTCTGTGAAGGGTCCAGATCCATAACCATATCAAGTATATCTCCATAATGTTCCCTGAACAATGGTATGTGATCTGGAGTGATCAGGGTTTGAATCCTCCTGATGTCTGATAGCTCTGGCTGGAAGAAGTGATAGGTGATGTTGCTCTTTTTAGGAGCCATGATGCTGAAGATTGAGTAGAGACAGGTGATGATGATAATACTGAAGAAGTGGGCCACTGATTGGCTGGTGCAGGAGATAGCTGAAACAGATGCTGGTGAAGATAGGTCAATACAGGAGATGGGGTCAAAACCAAAACCAAATGAATGATGGATACCCTGAAACACAAATAAGCAAATGTCAATATGATGCAATGATTATGTATGCAGATGATATGCAAAGGGTCTGTGACTGAGCTGGATCTGATCAAACTGTTCTGATATAGGTCCAAGTGTGTTCAAGAATTCCAGATGGAGGTCTATAAATCCAGCAACCAAGGTGGGGGGCTCAAATAAAGAGCCACATGTCCAGGGTTTAGAATCACAAGAACTGTCCAACATGGAGTACTCTTAACAAATCAAAGTAACAGGTATTCTGAGGTCAAGGTACCTGCAAACCTGTAAACAGCCCAACCCCCTCACAGGTGGTGTTCTAAAACAAGGATCCTCAGACTTGGATCAGTTACGAGAAGTGTAAACACTTCTAACCCGGAGGTACAGTGTTTACAATAACCATAAAAGTTCCTCCTCTAATTCACCTCAGTTTCTGAAGGTCAATACTAAAAGGTCATCCAGACTTAGCAGGCTTCCCAGATAGCCCTAGCATTGCAGGAAATCTGCAACACAGTGTTCTCAAGAAGAAACCCACATCTGAACCGTGTTTCATATTCCCGCACCAGACCGAAATGGAATGGGAAAGAATATGATTCACTCTAGCCTAGGTGTCACTCAGGTCCCAGGTATAGGACCTTAACTCTCAATGGAACACCCACCCACCAAAGCAAAACCAGATCCAGCCAGCAACAATGACAGTATGATATATACAAATGCAATAAAGAAAGCAGTAAAGCAACTGTACATAAAGCAATAAACAAAAAATAAATACAAGCACAAACAAGCACATAACACCCCAGTAAACACAAATCAATCAAGCGCTAGGAGGAACCCACAAAAAGAACCAGAAGCCCTGGTTGCAATATAAGATTCCCCAGCAGAGTCGCCAAGCTATCGCTCCCGACAAATGAAAAATGGATCATATGAGGGTACAGACGCGAACGGTCGGCGAAAGGGACAATGAGAACACACAGCCGTGAAATCACTGGAGATGAAAAGAGTCGCCAGCTAGGCATTTTTATCCCGGAGGAAAGGCAATGCTGCATAAGCCTAGAAAGATACGGATAAGAAGGTTTGCGAACCAGGGAGACTGAGAAAGGGGGTTGGTTACAACCTGGGAAGGTATTAGCACCCAGATTGTCCGCCGTACTCGACGGGATCCACGCTTAAAAGATTTGTGTTTTAAAGGGGTAGTGTCAGTGCAATCTGTGTATAAAATAGCTGGAAAAAGATGTACAAGTGTCAGTGTAAAAAGAAGTGAAGTGTATAAATGATGTGTCAATGTAAGAACAAGAGTGAAATGCTCAGGAGTATGAGGCTAAGAGAAAGATGCTGGAAGAGGGGGAATGTACAGAGACTTTTCTTCGATAACCGTTAAGTTATGCCTACGTATCCTCTCGTGCAATGAGGAAGTCAGAACACCGTAGTTCGACCCAAAGAGACTGAAAATGAATTGACTTGTGAACTGCTTGCTTGTCTATGCTCAAGTGTATGACCTGTCTGGCTCAGGTGCAAACTGTCTTGCATTAGACGGAAGAAGCGAGTTCTCGTTTGTGAGTGAATGAGATGAGAAAAGAATCCCGGAGGAGACGATTATTGTTTGTTTTTGAATTTTCAGTCTTTTAATGCTTTTGAAAATTTGTCATAGATTAATGAGCTTAAGCCTAAACCAATGGGTTAGTAAACTCATCACATCTTCCCTCTGATTAGGGGTAATGAGAGTACCTTAAGTGTGAAGTCAGCTTCTCACACTTAATCACCATAATGTAGGATTAAGATCATTAACCTACTTGTGATTAATTAGATGTTTTTGTTGTTTTTGTTTAGTGTTAAGTAATGAGATTAAGCCATAATCAGGGATTAAACAGACTCATTACACCATCCTAATAGAAGGATAATAGATGAGAATGTTTAAGCTGAGGAAAACTCCTCAACTTAATCCATGATTAGGGATTAAACTCATGACAAAACAAGCCTTTATTAGATGGATTTTAGTTAATGGTATGATGATGAAGTGAATTTTAGGGTTTGTAAGACAACTTGAGGGGGACTTGTCCATTAATACTAGGGTTAGTCCTTCTTAACCAATTAAGGAAGAATTAGAACCCTAATGCAAGGCCCAAGTTACAAGCTTGATGTCTTGATGATTATTAAGTGGATTGATTAAGAGATTTAAACACATTAAGGGTTTAACACTTAGGATTAAAGTTATACACTCCATCCTAATAGAAGGATGCAGGCATAAACTTAATCACAAAGCCTTAAAGCTCTTAGGGTTTAGTCCCTGATTATGAGGTGAGAAGAGAAGACTCAAAGAGAGACACAAAGGTAAAAACTATGAGGGGAGACTAATCAAAACCCTAATTCATTGTCATGCTTGGTTGTTCCTAAGGTTTGTGAGGTTAAACAAGAAAGATCTCCAATGGAACCACCAGGAAGCAGATGAAAGGATCAAGAGGAGCAAAGTGACTTGCTTCATTCAAGAAGTCAAGTCACTTGAAGAAAGAAAGTGGGGGGAAGAAGAATGAGCAAGCTCAAACTCAAACACATATAAAAATGCAGCAATGTATGCAAGAGAGATGAGAAGAAAAGTTATGAGAAGTGAAGGCAAATTCACTTCTCAAGTTTACTTACCACCTGAAATGTTAGAAAGAAATGCAATGCAATGCAAAATGGGATGAAATGGTATGATGCTAAACAAAACCAGAAGCATGTTGATGATGATAATGATGCTATGGAGTGCTACAAACATGAGGCAAGGCATGGAGATGTTCATACAAGTTCATGGATGCAAATGAGGCAAGCTTAGAAGCATGGATGCACATGAAAAGTTAGGAAGCATACAAAGCATACAACATGGCAAATGCAAGATGCAATGATCAAAGATGCTTTCTATATGTATTATGATGTCAAATGAATCAAATGGATGCTTGAAATGTCATGGCAAGTCATGTTATGCAAGAGAATGCAAAAGGTATGCAAAAGGAAGCCCAAATTAGGGTTTATGAATCAAACATCAAACAAAAACCAAAAACAGAAGCAAACCCTAAGATAAAAAAATGGAAAATGCCACACAAAGAAACCCTAATCTTATACTAAACCACTGTCCAAAGGGGAAGTCTCAACTCTCAACCAAACTTAAGTTATGATTTTTACAAGTTATTAGGGTTTTTAGGGTTCCTAAACAAAATAAATGCCAAACAAATTGAAAATGCAAGATCAAATCATGGCCATTTTATCCTAGAAACTACATGCCAAGCACAAAACAATGCAAGAAGAACCAATGTCCAACTCTTCTTAGATAGGCAGAAATGAATTTTTGAACTTATGATCAAAATAATGCACAAAAAATGATTTAATTCAATGAAAAATTCTCAAAATGCATCAAGATCAAAAACGAAATTTGGTTTGAAGGTTGGAAAATGTTTCTAAATGTCTTAGAACATTTCATGAATTTTTTGGTGATTTTTAAATACATAAAAGTATTTTTAATTAATTAATTTCCATTAATTAATTAAAAATAAACTTTTAAATATTTAAAAATATTTTTTAAATGCAAAAAATAAAAATAAAAATATTTTTGTGTCATGAAAAATAATAAAACTTAAGAGAAAAAGTTTCATAATTTTTTAAGACTTTTTACTATTTTAAATTAATTATGCAAGTTAAATGAAAATAAAATGAAATAAAAATTAGATTAAAATGAAGTAATCAGAATGGAGGGTGGAGATGAGTCCTGGATTTGAATTGGTTGACCACGCGCGTCATCCAATGGTCCACGTTGCTTCTGAGTTAATTAATTAAATTATGATTAATTAAATGAGTTAATGGTGATTAGGGTTAATTGGGTGAATCCTGGCCACACACGCACGCGGGAGGTCAACATTTTCAACGCATCCGACGTCCAAGATTCAAACTGGCTTAATGACTAGGATTAGGGCAAATTAAACTCAGGTGACCGGAGGGGAGCTCCGGTCATCTTCCCCGGCGACCCCAAAACCCTAAAACAAGATTCAGACCACCCCAAGCCAAATTGAAAGCCCAGAAACAAACCTCACACTTCTAGCAACTCAAATCCACAATCAAACATCATTTTACTAGCAAGAACAAGCTGAATCGAAACAAAACAAAAATGGGGCCAAACTTTCAGATACTCATAAAATGCTTATCTTTCCACCATTTTCAATTCTAAACATATCACAATGATCCTTAGAACATGCATTTTCAATTTATAACAAAAAATCAAAGTTTTAAGAAAATGTGTTCTTGGCCATACCTGAGCTGGAAAGCTTCAATACTGAGCTTCCAGAGTTTCTTTTGCATGCAAATGGATTCCTTTGACTCCCCTGATGCTAGTGGAAGACTTGAAAGCTCTTGTGAATGGCTGATTTGAGAGAAACAGCTCTGGTGTAGCAGAAAACACAGTCAAGAATGAGGAGGTTTCAGGCCATTCCAATGGTGGCTTCCTGCTCCTTTAGGTGTGCTTGACTTGTTGGTGAAGAAAAATGATGTGTTTGATGGCTGGATAAAAGGATTCGAAGAGTTCTGGTTTTGAAGGTGAGGAATGGTGAAGCTCAGTTCATGCTGCTTTCAGGCTTGAATCTTGTTGCTTTCTACTCAATGAAACATGGCCAGATGATTGGTGAAGATGGTTTTTGTGTTTGTATGCTGTGTAGGCAGATTCGAAGGAATATGCAAAATGAAGTGTTTTTGTGAATGTGTTTGTTGAGAGAGTTTCAGCCTTGCTAGATGTATGGAATGGCTTGCAAATGAAAAGTATAAACTAATCCCATTGGCTGGATGATGTGACATGGCCTGCAGTGATAGGTAAGTTTGCTTTTGCAAAAAGTCAAATTTTGTGTAAGGAAAGTATGGCTCATGATCTAGGCTAGTACAAGATGTGGTTCTGGTGCAGCATGGTGTGGTGAGAGGCTAGCAAAGTGCAGTAACCAATGCAGCAAGTTGTAGGAAGTGATCATGAAGATTTTGCAAGTTGTGACTTTTTGGTTCACATGTGATTTCCTTGTCCAACAAACCATAAACCATGGGCATTCTTGGTTCATTCTGAATTTTATGACTTATAGAATGTTTATGTGATGGTTTGATGCCAATTAGAAGTTGCAATTTGCCTTGGTACATGATTTTGCAAAATTCTCATTTGAAGCATGCCTTGAAAATCAATGATTTTTGCTAACTTTGTCACACCATAACTTTTGATCCAAGAAAAGTTTGATCATGTTCTTTTACTTTTTGAAAAGGGAAAGATGAGATCTACAACTTTCATGACCAAAGTTTTTCCATTTAAAGCATTTTTGGATCAAGAATCAAGGCTTGAAAAATGACCTAAAATGAAGCATTCTTGAAAAGTCAACTATGCCCAAAAAGTCAACATTTGCAAAAACCCTAAATTCTTGATTTTTGTGAACTTCAATCTTCTTCCATGATCAAATAAAGATCATATACACTCAAAATGATGAAGATCACCCATTGGTTGGGTCATTGGGGGCCTCAGATGCCTTGATTTTGCACTGACTTGTCCAGAAAGTCAACTCTTGATCAGATGACTTCCCCATGGAATTTCTTCATGAAAATTGATATGCATACTCCCTATACCATATAGAGACCAATGGAAACAAGAATGACCAAAAAAATTGGGGTTATGGCCTCTGAAACCAAAACCCTAATTTTCAGTCAACTGTGCAGTCTATCCTGGCTCTGCATCCACCCAAACCCTAGCTCTTGTGATTCTTTTGAATTCTTGGCTTTTAGAGAATGTAATATGATGCTTGAACACATGTAGACCCCTTTGGATTGATTGGTGACCTTTGGAGTGGCTCAAGAGGCTTTGGGATTGCTCAGATCACAAACCCTAGGTGCAGATGCCTTAGAAACTATGCAGTGGAACAAAAATGTGGTATGAGATGATATGATTGTGTTTATGCATATGAGAATTATCACAAGCCATGGTGTGAATGAGTGAGGGCAAATTTGGGGTGTTTACAGATTGTCGAAGTCATACAAGGTCATAACAGTGTTGTTGTCGGTGCAATCTGGAGGATAATCTCTGCAAGGGTTGAGATTTGTTTGTTTTAGTGATCGATTTTAATCTTGTTTAGAAAAGTGTAAAAATGAAATTATTTATTTTGAAAACACTGACATTTTATTATTTTGTACAAGAGTGAAAAATGAAAAGACAGTGAGCGAAAATGAGTCCTGAAACCTTGCGCAAGATGTAGGACTTGATGCATGCCAAAAAAGCAGGAAATAATAATTACTCTGCAGGAGTAACCGTTATAATTTCCTGGGAAGACCAGTTAAGGACTTGGTGACCCGGGATCCTTGGACGAATCCATCTCTCCAGGTTGAGGTCGCTTTCCGCCTCGTCTTCCAGGTTGTTAACAGCATCTAGGGTGATCATCCCCCCACTGATGAACTTGGGCTCCTTAGCAGCCTCTGATTGATCTTGTCGGAATGGTTTGTAACCCAAACCGAATTTGTCCTCCTTCTTTTCCATCTGTAGCAGCTTGCCCCAGCCTTGGGAATTTCCATATTCAACAACCTTTCGGGCTTGCTGATAGAAAACAATTGAAGTACCCATCCTATACTCTTGGGATGTAGCAAATACTTCAGTCGTCGCCTCATTGACGTCCAGAGCCTCGAACCCCTGGCTCAT
The DNA here is from genome assembly GCA_963966055.1 of Lathyrus aphaca. Classification (NCBI taxonomy): domain Eukaryota; kingdom Viridiplantae; phylum Streptophyta; class Magnoliopsida; order Fabales; family Fabaceae; genus Lathyrus; species Lathyrus aphaca. The sequence goes on from OZ014523.1 coordinate 180,577,019, forward strand.
AGTTTCATGGATTTCACCATCCATCTCAATGTATTTTTAGGTAGCCAGATGGCTAACAAAGATGTCCTCTTCACCACAGATGGTGATAATTTATCCTTCCCACTCATATTTCAATTTCTGGTGAAGGGTCGACGTAACTGCGCCAGTGGCGTGAATCCATGGTCGACCCAACAAAAAGCTATATGTCGGCTGTATGTCCATCTCATAGAAAGTAGTCTGAAAGACCTGCGGACCGATTATCACAGGAAGCTCCACCTCTCCAAGAACAGACCTCTTTGAGCCATCAAAAGCCCTGACTACCATATTGCTTGGTCGGAGAGCTATACCATCATATTCGAGTTTGACAAGAGCTTTCTTCGGAAAGACATTGAGTGAGGACCCAGTGTCAACAAGAACATGAGAGAGCACAGCTCCTTTACACTCTAAGGTGATGTTTAAAGCTTTTTTATGGTGACGTCCTTCCGTTGTCAAGACAGCATTGGTGAAACCTAGCGCATGGCTAGTATTAACATTAGACACTGCTAGTTCAAGCTGATTCACTATGATCTCCTCCGGCACGTAGGCAGCGTGCAAGACTTTGAGTAGTGCATCCCGATGAGCTTGGGAACACAACAACAGGGATAAGATGGAGATTTTGGAAGGAGTCTGGTGGAGCTGATCCACAACCTTGTAGTCACTTCTTTTAATTATCCTCATAAATTCATCCACATCCTGGTCAAAGGATGATTTATGAGTCTTTTTTGATGCAGATTCTTCAGGTATCACACTTTTTCCTTTGGCTTTGGCAGCAGCCTCTACCTCGGTGTTAGTTCTTGGAGCTTGTGACGCGAAGAGGCGTCCGCTTCGGGTGAAGCCTCCGCCTCCCCCGACATTATCCACTTGTGAGGTAGGAACTGAAGAATCAAGAAGGACGTTTTCTCCGTTGCAGTAAAGGTATGCACCATAATGCCATGGTACAGCGTTGTCTTTATCATATGGAATAGGCCTTAGCATCGTGATGGTGACTGGGCTAACTGCGGTAGAGGTTGGAACCGTTATTGTATGTGGATCATAAAAGATGGTGACAGGAATTCTGGTGGATGTTGGTGGTGATGAATTGAAGCTTGATTGTTGCTGAAACTGTTGCTGAGATAGTTGTTGAAAGTTGCTGGAGTTCGGGACCGTTGTAGGGTCATAATAAATAATAACAGTGGAGACGTTGTTGCTAGTGGTTGCTAAAGTTGTAGAAGGAGATGAAATGGAACTTTTGTTTGTTAAAGTGATGGAAGAGTTGATTGCTGATTTTGTAGACGAGTTGGTGGGAACAATTGTTGTTGCAGTTGTAGAAGAATCATTTGTTGTTGTAAAAGGAGTTGCTGGTGTTGTAGAAGCTGTTGTGGTTATATGTAGAATGCCTTCTTTAATCAAGCCATTGATGCCATTCCTCAAGCTTGCACACCCGTTTTCGTAAACCTTGCAAGATTCACAATAGACCTCACAACCTGGAAACACTTGGCATTTCAAAAGCTGAGTTTTAACCACTGCCAGAGGTGTCTGAATACTTTCAATATCTTCAATCAAAATCATGGGTGAGCCTTCCTCTATAGCATTAATCCTTGGCCCACTGTGGCTTGGCATAGGATTTTTCATGACATTGGGAGGTGGTGCAAAGTTCAGGGCCTTTGAATCTACCAGATCCTGTACCTTCATATGCAGAGCCCTACATTTTTCTGTGGAGTGACCAGGTGCATTAGAATGAAAAGCACACCTAGCGTTGACATCATAATTTCTCGGAAGGTTCGGAGGATCAGGTGGAGCCAATGTCCTCAAATCAACAAGATTGACCTTTAGGAGTTGTGGCAGCAATGTGGTATATGGCATTGGAATAAGGTCAATCACCCTGTTGATCTGAGATGGTCGTTGTTGGAAAGGGTGTTGTTTTTTATTGTTGTTATTGTTGTTGTAGGATCTCTGTTGAGGAAACTGTGGCTATTGAGGAAAATGTTGTGGTTGTTGAGTGTATTGAGGAGGTGGGGTAGGAATAGTGACGGTAGCAACTGATCTTGGAAAATATTGGGGTCTTCCTCTTCCCATGTGTACAAAATTTGTCTCACCAGATCTGCGGGGCCCAGCAAATGGTTTTCTTGCACTGCTGGAACTGACACCATTGTAAGAAATCTTTCCCATCTTCAGTAAGCTCTCAATTCTTTCCCCAGCTATAACTACGTCTGCAAAGTTGGTGGAAGAAAATGCAGCCAATCTGTCAATATAAGTACCCTGGAGAGTATTCATGAACATGTCTGCCATCTCCCTTTCAGACATCGGGGGTTGAACGGCAGCAGCTAGTTGCCTCCACCTTTGGGCGTACTCTCTAAATCTTTCTCGGGACGACTGTGACATTCCCATCAGAAGGGTTCTATTTGGAACCATGTCCAAATTATATTGATATTGACGAATGAAAGCTTCTGCCAAGTCTTTCCAATTTCTTACTATGGCCCTAGTCAAGTGGGCATGATGTGCCGTTGTATCTTTCGAAACAAGGAGGTTTGAACTTATGAGGAATCCTAACCTCCTCCACTAATCCCATGTCCATGACATCAAAACCTAGAGAGTTTTGGGATTCAAGAGACCTTAGCTTCTCTGCAATTTCATCCAACCGACGATCGTAAACTTCGTCTCCTGCCCCAACCACAGTAAACTGTTCTTCCTGTGGGTCTTCCTGCAAGGCCCTCCCTTTATTGTTACCTTGGGTGTTTCTTATAGCATTGATGTTTGGGTTCAGATTAGTTCCAAACTCTAGTGGATCAGTACGAGGCTGTGCGTGATCGTTGTTACTGGTACCCCCTGTACCTGGATGGTTTTCCTCGGGAGTTTTCCGCTCGACTAACTCTCTAAGTCTTTCTTGGCTCTGAGCTAAACCAGTCATCACTGCCATAAATTGATTCATTTGGGCCCTCATCTTTGTCCTCTCATTGGCCATTTGGGTCCTCACATCAGTCAAGTCTTGTTGAACTTGATCCATCTGTAATCCCGGAAGGTTGTTTCTTGTCGGATACCGGTGCACTCTATTGACGGGGAACACTCTTCTACGAGCAATGTTTCCTGAAACCACAACAAAGTGAGAAACAACAACAAAACAAAAACCTATAAAACAAAGAGAAAAAGTTAGTATGCAATGCAGGATGCCTATTTGTCTTCCAAGGGTATCCAGTTTGGTTCTTTGGTTTTAACCTTTCCAAACCTTGGGGAATGATGATGTTGCAGAGAGATAAAAGCCCACGGAATAATACAAACCATATATTAAAAAAATGTGAAAATACATAGTTTGATTACAATAAAGTTCCCATGGTGGGTCAAAATACAACAACAAAATCAAAGGTACAAACAAAAGGAGATACAAATACAAGGAAATCAAACATCCAGCCCAAAGTCATCCTCCCTCACTTCCTTAAGGAGGGCCTCAGTCACTGGACCTACTGGGTGCTCTGTAATGGTCCCGATGAGGAGGTTTCTGGTGGCAATGGCACTAGTCAACTTCTTGTGCTTATCCTGATCCTTTGACCTCTTCTCACTAGCCTCCAGCTGCTCTATCCTAGCTTGGGTTCTTTGATCTTCTTGTGCACGAGCCTCAGTGATCCTGATCCACCTAGCCTAACTCTCCTCTAAGTAATGCTTAGCTTCTTTGCAAGCATTCTTCAACACTAACTCTCCTGATCTAGCCTTTCTGATGTAGTCATCTGTTTTCTTAATCTTGGTCAAGTGCTCAATTTGGAGCTTCTCTAACCTTTCATTATCCAGACGGCTGTCATTCCTCTCCTAGAGGGTCTTCTTCAAAGCTTCAGAGAGTTGAGTATTCCTTTCCTTCAATTTCTCAAACTCCTCTAAACTAACAGTAGCTGCAGGCTCCACTGCTGAAGGTCGAGGTACATCCTCTAAGGTTAATGGCATACGGGTGATTTGTCCCCTGACACGAGACCAATCAAGATACTGAGCCGAGGCTATGTTTTTACACTTGCCAAGAATATTTGTCCCTTTAGTCTGAATATTGTCCCAAGCCCAGGCTTCCTGTCTGACAATGGCAAGGTTGTGCTGGATGTCACAATAGAAGGTTTCTGTCAAATCTTGCCCTTTTGGGGGATGTACCAAAGCATACCCTAATTACCTTTTGAAAAGAAAAGGTTTGTAGTTGATGCAACCTTTTACTCCAATCAATGGTACATTGGGATATTGTCCACAACTGGTAATGATTTCTTTGCCCTTGGTGCTCTGAGTGCACCATCTGATGTCTTTTGATGTAAGAACAATCATCCTCTTAGCCCAGTTCCTTGACTGATGAGGATTCAAGAAAGTGTATGACTTCGGTAAGTGCCTTAACAACCAACAGTAGAAGAGGGGTGCACAACATCTGACCAATCTCCCCCTTTGCTTCTCATTCCTTTGAAGCACTGAGTAGTAGAAGTCTCCAAGAAAGGTAGGAATTGGGTTCCTCAATAAGAACAGGTGAATATCACTCTTTCTTACAAACTTTAGCTCGTCTGCAAACAAGATAACTCCATATATACTGAGGGCTAGGAGAGCACAAACAGTTTCCCACATCCCTGCTACAACATGTAGGGTGGCCTGGGAGATCAAGAAATCTAAGCGAAGGCCTGGAATTCCAGCCTTGGTGGTCATGCTCTGGTAAATGAGGGTAGGCTCCAAGTGCAAGGCCTTAGCTATATCTTCATTCTTGGGAGAAACCATCTCAGGGTTGAAGGGAATCCCTCTCCTACTAGGAATACCTAACAGCATAGAAAATTCTTCTATCAATGGTCCTAGCTGAAAATCTGGGAAAGTGAAGCATATGAGAGGAGGGTCATAAAACCGCAAGCAAGTGTGGATCATGCTCCTCTGGGATGCATCCAGGTCCATGATCATGTCCATAATACCTCCATAATATTCCCTGAATAAAGGGACATGATTAGGAGTGATGAGAGACTGGATATGTCTGATGCCTGTCAGAGTAGGCTCAAAGAAATGGTATGTGATGTTGCTCTTCCTGGAGGTGTCCATGCTAACAATGGATGCTGGTGAAGAAAACTGTGGAGAAGCACTGATGAAGGTAACTGCTGAAAACTGATGAAGATAACTGGAGAAGGTGCTGAGGAGGAGTCTCTGATGAAGACAACTGGTGAAGAGGGCTGAAGAAAAGTCTCTGAGGAAGACAACTGATGAAGATGCTGGTGCAGATAGCTGAAGAAGTCTGAGCAGCAGAACCGGTCAAAACCAAACCATAGATAAGATATCGATACCCTATAAAACAAATAGACAAATGTTAAATGATGCAAAATGATGTATGCAGAATGATATGCAAGGGCTTGTGATCAAGTGTTGGATCTGTTATCTGCCTTGGTAGGGTCCATGTGTGTTCATAAGTCCGAATGGAGGCTTAGAAAACCAATAACCAGGTGGGGGACTCAAATAAAGAGTCACAAGTCCAGGGTTTCACAAGAACTATCCAAAATGATACAACCTTAAAGCACAACTAGTAATAAGGTATGATGAGGCCAAGAGTTCCTGCAAACCTGTAAACATCCCAACCCCCTCACATGTATTATTCTAGAACAAGGATCCTCAGAGTTGGATCAGTTATGAGAAGTGTAAACACTTCTAACCCGGAGGTACATTGTTTACAATAACCATAAAGGATCCTCCTCTAATTCACCTCAGATGCTGAAGGTCATAAAAGGTCATCCAGACTTAGCAAGCTTCCCAGATAGCCCTAGTACTACAGGAAATTCGTAGCACAGAGTTCTCAAGAAGAAACCCATGTCTGAACCGTGTTTCATATTCCCACACCAGACCAAAATGGAATGGGAAAGAGTATGAAGCCACTCTATCCTATGTGTCACTCAGGTCCCCGGAATGGAACCTTAATCACTCAACAAACCCACCCACCAAAGCAGACAGGAGACCCAGCACCAATGATATGATAATAACAGTATGAAGTATATAAAAATGTAAATGAAAGCAATAAATAAAGCTGAACAGAAAGCAATAAATAAAGTTGTACAGAAAGCAATAAATAAAGCAAAAAACAATAAGCACAAGTAGCACATAACACCCCCATAAACACAAATCAAACAAGTGCTAGGAGAAACCCACAAAAAGAACCAGAAGCCATGGTTGCAATATAAGGATCCCCAACAGAGTCGCCAAGTTGTCGCTCCCAAAGATTTGCAACCCGATACAAGCGCGAACGATCGGCGAAGAGAGAAAATGAAATGATCTGAATAGAGTCGCCAGCTAGGAAATTTTATCCCAAAGGAAAGGTAATGTTGCATAAACCTAGAAAGAGATGGATAAGACGGTTGCGAACCAGAAAAATTGAGAAAGGGGGTTGGTTACAACCTGGGAAGGTATTAGCACCCAAATTGTCCGTCGTACTCGACGGGATCCACGCTTAAACGATTGTGTTTGAAAGGGGTAGGGTATGTGCTATCTTTGTGCAAAATCTGGAAAAGGAATGTAAAAGTGTCAGTGCAAAAGGGTGAATGCTCAGGAAATGAGGCATAGAAAAGAATGATGAAAGAGGGGGATGACAAAGAGACTTTTGTTCGATAATAGTTAAGTTATGCCTACGTATCCTCGCGTGCAAAGAGGAAGTCAGAACACCGTAGTTCGACTCAAAGAGACTGAAAGATAAATTGACTGAAAGATAAATTGATAGTTAAGTTATGCCTACGTATCCTTGAGTGCTAACTGTCTTGCATTAGATGGAAGAAGCAAGTTCCCGTTTATGAGTGAGTGTGATGAGAAAAGAATCCCGAAGGAGACGATTATTGTTTTTTTTTTGTGTTTTCAATTTTTAATTGCTTTTGGTGTTTTGCATAAGTTAATGAGCTTAAGCCTAAATCAAGGGCTTGTAAACTCATTATATCCTCCCTGATTAGGGATAATGAGAATACCTAAGTATGAGATAGTCATCTCAACTTAATTACCATAATGATGTAGGATTAAGATCATTAACCTACTTGTGATTATTTAGATGTTTTTTTGTTTTTTGTTTAGTGTTAAGTAATGAGTTTAATCTCTCAACACAGATTAGTGGGCTCATTACACCATCCTAATAGAAGGATAATAGATGAGGACACTTAATTTGAGGAAGATACCCCAACTTAATCCATGGTTAGGGATTAAATTCATTATATAACAAGCCTTTATTAAGTGGATTTTAATTAAGGGTGAGATTAAGAAATGAATTTTATGGTTTGTAAGACAACTTGAGGGGGACTTGTCCATTAAACACTAGAGTTAGTCCTTCTTAACCATAGAGGAAGAATTAGAACCCTAATATAAGGCCAAAGTTATAAGATGAGGTATTAGTGATTATTAAGATGATTTGATTAAGAGGTTTAAACAAATTAAAGGTTTAACACTTAGGATTAAAGTTATACACTCCATCCTAAGAGAAGGATGCAGAAATAACCCTAATTCCAAAGTCCTAAAACTTTAAGAGTTTAGTCTCTGATTATGAAGATGAGGAGAGAGAATCAAAGAGACTCAAAGGTAAAAATCTAGTGGGAACTAATTACAACCCTAATTATTATCATGCTTGGGTGTTCCTATGGTTTGTAAGGCTTAAGAAAGATCTTCAAGGAAGCCACCAATGGAAGAAGCAGATGAAAGGAAGATGAGAAAGAAGGACAAGTTACTTTCTTCATTTAAGAAGATAAGTAACTTAAAGAAAGAAAGTGAGAGAGATGGAACATAAGTGAATCAAATTAACTTAAAAGACAAGTAAGGATGCAAATGAAAGAGATAAGAGAAATGATAAGTGAAGGCAAATCCACTTCTCATAGTGACTTACCACCTGAAAATGTTAGTATGAATGCATAAAGTATAAAGGATAAAGAAATGAAGTGAAATGAGATGCAATGAGATGAAATGACCAAAGTCAGAAGTGTTTATGCAATGTTAATGTCATGCGAGATGAGGAAAAGGCATACAAAGTGCATGTGTATGATCATACAAGAATGAGATGTCCTGTAGGCATGCTTTGAAGTTTAAAAACGCATGAAAGTTAATGAAATGAAATGAATGAAAAACATGGCAAATGAATGAATACATGATCAAGCATGATTCTAACATGTCCTAAGATGTCTAATATGAAGAAATGTCATGGAAAGTTCATGTATGGATGCATATGCAAGATGAATGCAAATGAACATGAGAAATTAGGGTTATATGGAAGTATGAGATGCAAATGAACAAACAGAAGCATATGACATGATAAAAAATTGAAATCAAGCTCAAACAAACCCTAATCCCATACTAGGTCACACCCCAAAGGAGAAGGTCAGAAGCCTAACCAATCACAAGTTATGAATTTCCTAAGTTTCTAGGGTTTTTTGGGTGGTTCAAAGGGAAAAATGAAAATCAATTAAAAAATGCAAGATAAATTCTTGAGATAAATATCCTATAAACTAAATGCCATGCACAAAATAATGAAAAAAGAATCATCTTCAAACTCTTCTTAGTTAGGCATTAATGATTTTTTAATTTAGGGCTAAAAAATATAATTTAAATGACCCTTAATTCAAAGAAAATTCTCAAGTTATGATCAAACCTAAAAATAAATTTGTATGAAGAGTTTGAAAATGTTTCTAAATGCAATGGGATGATTCATGATTTTTTTTGTGATTTTTAGAAACCTAAATGTATTTTTAATTAATTAAAAGACTTTAATTAATTAAAAATAACATTTAAATATTTTAAAAATACTTTTTTAATGCAAAAAATAAAATAAAAATAATTTTTAGGTTGAGAAAAATATTCAAAACAAAAATTCAAAAGGGAATATTTTTTGGATGAATTTTGCTATTTTAAATTAAATGTGCAAAAGAAATGGAATAAACATGAAATAAAATGAATAAAAATACAAAGTCAGCTGATCCTAAGGCCAGGATTTAAACTGGGGAAGACTACGTGCGTGAATGGGAGGCCTGGATTGAATCTGGCTAATTAATCTGATTAACCTAATTAATTAATAATTAACCTTAAGTGAAATGATCTGAACCGTACACACGCGCGCGAAATCAAATCTAAGGGCTGACATTCAAACTGAGCCACTAAACCCTAATTAGGGTTCTAAACATTTCAGGTGACCGGAGCTAGCTCCGGTCATCTTCTCCGGCAGTCCAAAACAACTAACTCCCCCCTAGGCTAAATCAAAGGCTCTGAAGCTCCAAAATCACTCTCCTAACATCCCTAAGCAAGAATCCATCATCAAAACACATTTATCATACATCAAAAACAAGATTCGAAGCAAATTGTAAAACTGAACAAAACTTTCAGAAGTTCAATACATGCTTAATACTCAACCATTTTCAAAACAAATTACATCAGGGTGATCGGTGAAGCATGAAGATTCATTTAGAAACTTAAAACGCAAGTTCTGCAAAAAATGTTCTTGAGATTACCTGAGGTTGAGCTTTCATTTCTTGAGCTTTCTGGACCTTTCTTTGGTGCAAATCAACTCCAATGAACTTCCTGAGTATGCTTTGATGTTTGGAGTGAGTTTATTTGGCCTCTTTCTGAAGTTCCGTTTTGAGAGGTGAAAAATCATATTTTGATTTGGGTGGGTGTTTTGCTGAAATGAAGGGTGGAAAATGATCCATAGGTGGTGGTGAGGTGAATGGTGGAAAAATATTTGAGTTTGAGTGGCTGGTTTTGCAGATTTGAAGAGAGGAAGGTTTTTGGTGATTTTTTCAATCCTGGCTTGTGGGAGGTTCTCAACTTGTGTGAGGTGTGTTTTGGATTGCTTTAGGTTAGTATAAACAATTGCAATTGGTTCAGAGAGTTGTTGTGGCTCAGCTTGATTGGTATGGTTGTTTTTGCAAAAAGTCAACATTGGTTGTACTATGAGCATGAGTCATGGCAAAAGTGGTTCTATGGCATGTCTGGCCTTAGCTGACTTTGTGGAGGGCCCTTAGATAATTTTTATGCAGCTGGATCACTTGGATGGATAGATACCATAGGTTTTGCAAAATTCCCTCTTTGAAGTTTCTTTGATCATAAGTCATGGAAATGCATGGTTCAAAGCATAATTCTGATGTTTAGAGGTTTGTTTTACATGTTGTGAAGTGTTTGTGTCCATGAATCAAGACATGTTCTTGTACTTTTTGAAAAGTTAAATACCTAAGCTACAACTTTCATGACCAAGAATTTTTCATTTGAAGCATTTTTGGTTGAGAAAGAGGAGGTTGAAAAACTTTCCCAAAATGGAAAGTTTCCATTACAAGTCATTTCCATTTTTGGCAAGTTTTCAAATGGCTCAAAATTATTCAATCTTGTGAACTTCCAACCTCTTATAAGATCAAATAAAGATCATAGAACTTCAATTTGATGAAAATACCCCTTTGGTTCCATTGTTGGGGGCCTCAGATGCCCTGATTTTGACTTATCTTACTCAAGAAGTTACCTAGTGATCAGATGACTTCCACAATGAATTTCTTCATCAAAATTGGTAGACATGATCCTTATAACATCTTAAGAACATTAGAAACAATAATGGCCCCAAATTTTGGAGTTGAGGCCTCTGAAACCAAAACCCTAATATTGGTCATTTGTGTAGTGAAAACCCTAGCTCTGCTTCCATGCCTTGCCAGTTCTTGTGATCTCTTGACTTCCATGAACTTTGAGGGACATAATATGATGATAGAACACAGAAGGACCCTCTTGGAACACTTTGAGGCCTTTGGGATGGCTCAGATGGAATCTTGGATTGCTCAGATCACAAACCCTAGATGCAGATGAACTTGAACTTATGCAGTGAAACAAATATGCTATATGAGGTGGTATGCTTATGTTAATGCAAACATGAACGATCACAAGCCATGGTGTGATATGAGTGAGGGAAAATTTGGGGTGTTTACATGCATCTTCATCAATTTCTCAAGATTCTTCGTCATAAAAGTGTTTATTTCACTTCACAAAGGATCATGATCAAGCATAGAAGACATTGAAACCTCATTAATGATCATGTGACAATCATGTGCCATATTTTTTGAAGAGTTTTTCACATCACTATTAGCACCCCAACATGTTTGGGTCCAGCCCAATTCAGTTCAACTTTCCACTTTCTGCACCCCTCTCCATTTGCCTTGTTTTCTTTATTTTTCTATTTTACATAACTTTCAATTTTAATCCAACAAAAATACCACAAACTAATGATAAAATTCCCAAAAAATCACAGAGACTTCCTAACTCATTTAAGAAATTTTCCACACTTTCACTTTCTAGTTTTAGGCATTTTTCCATTTTTTGGTCGATTTTCCATTTAATTAGTTTTCTATGGAATTCTTTCCGCTACACTTCATTTTGTTCATTTTATTTCTTCCACTTCCAGTAATCTTGTTGTCCCATTCTTTTTGCTGTGATTAGAGGACTCATAATAGAACTTGGAATTGATTTTGTCATATTTGTAGGTCCATTTTATCCACTGTTTTGGCAACATAGTTTGGGATAGTTTGTGAACAAATCTTATGTAGATTTAAGTGACCATTTCACATAGTTAGGTTATGAATTTTTAGGATATTTTTTTAACAAAAAATTAGATTTAGGTTAGGGACCTTAAGGATTTAATCTCATATTTTTCCAGGACCTTTACCATTTTTTTGTGCTTTGACTTTATTCGAGTTTTCCATGCAAATCCACCTAGTTTCCACTTAGGGGTTTTAGTGCCATTTAGGGCATAGTTTGAGTGTGTTTCTCTTTATCCCTTAAGTTACTTTTGAAGTGACTTAGCTAATGACCTTATAAGCTAGATAGCATATAAGATCCCTTAGGACTTGACTTTAGGCCTAGGAGTTCATTAACATCCTCCTTAGATAGTGTGAGTTGTTTGAAAGATTTGCCATGCTAATTGTTCTTATTTCTCTATCATGATAACATTTTTTTTGTAGGGGGGAAGACATGGTAATGACTTCATTCCTCATGTATTATGCATTTAATTGTTTTTTCTTTAGAACCTTGGTGCTTTTTACATAGGTCCCTTTTTGTTCCTTAGATTCAACTTAACTTCCTTAGGAAGTAAGTTGAATTCTAACTTGCTTCTCTTTTCCTCAGGTTTAGAATACCTCATTAACCATAGGACCACACTTGTGTACATAATAAATAACTTAGGGTTATGTCTTAGTCCCCCTTGGATTTTGCCTTTTTGCAACTTGAGTCTTTCTTTCTCACCTCATAAAGAAAATAATAAAAATACTTAATAAAAATTGAACGTTCTTATACGCCATGAGACTTTGTTGCGGAGTACTTATACGCGTCCTGTTTCGGGGAGAGTTGTAAGTATTTACCATGATGGATATGTCTTAGTATGAGAATATTCACAAAGAAATTCAAAACATTTCTCATAAAAGAGAAAAAAACAAACAATAAGCGACTTTCATGCGGGAACTTCTCTTCTCATCTCATTCATTCTGAACACAAACTTGCGATGACTTGTCTCGCATTCAAGACGGTAAACGCACTCGTACCAGACGAGCCTGCAACACCTGAGCATAGACATACGCAGTTCCAGCTATAAAAAAAACACAAACAAAGTTCCCGCCTGGTTAGGCGAACTACGTCGACTCTGATCCTCATTTTCCAGATGAGGTACGTAGGTAGCGGGGTAGGGCCCGTTCGAGCACATTCTTTATTTTCCCTACATTTTCTCCATCCTTTCTTTCCATTCCAATTCCCTTTCTCCTTTTCCATTTCATTTTCTAGTTCTAGTTAGCAGTTCTTATTCAGCAACATCCTTTTTCTTACCCTTTGAAACAAGAAAGCAAGCGTGGATCCCGTCGGGTACGACGAACGATCTGGGGTGCTAATACCTTCCCAGGTCGTAACCGACTCTCGAACCTAGATCTTTGGTTCGCAGGACCTTGTCCTTTCCTTCTTCCTTACGTTTGTGCAACATTACCATTACCATTCTTTCGGGATAAAAATGCCAGCCTGGCAACTCTACCTTTTCCGCGCCACTTTCGCGTTTGTACTAGGATGAAAATCCCGGGAGCGACAACAACCAGCAAAACTCAAAACATTCTTCACCAATCATCTCCACTTGACCTAAGGATCACAAACCAACCATTACAATGGCCTGAAACCCTCCACAATAAAACACGATTTTCCACTTCTCAAAACCGAATCTTCAAAAAAAGGCCATTTAAACTCTTACAAAGCTTCTCAATAGCACCAGGGGACTCAAAGGAGGTGTCTTGCACAAGAGGCAGGCTTTGGAGGTCCATATTTTCTCAACTCCATCTCAGGTATAACTCAAGAACAAATTTCTCAGAACCTTGATGTTAAGTTACTATTTGATAAAGTTTGTTTCCCTGATCATTATGCGCTTTGAATCATTGAAAATGGTTGAGTATGTAGGATGTATTTAGCTTCTGAAATTTTCGTATGTTTTCCGTTTTGATTCGTTTCTCGTGATTCATGTAAAATAAAGGTTGTTTGTTGGTGGATTCGTGTTCAGTGATGTTTAGGGATTGATTCTGGGCAGGTTTTAGGGCTTGGGGTGGCCTAGGGAGGAAGTTGAGGTTTTGGGTTACCGGAGAAGATGACCGGAGCTTCCTCTGGTCACCTGAGAGTGATTAGGGTTTTAATTAGGGTTTAAGTGTCAGTTTAAATGTGGAGCGTTGGATGCATGTTTTGATTAGGCTCTGGACGGTTCAGATTAAATCATTAACCCTAATCCTCATTTAATTATTTTAATTAGGTTAATTAGTCGAATTCAATCCCAGCCATCCAAAAACACGTGCAGTCACCCCAAGTTTGAATTTGAGACTTAGATCTTGCATACTTCTCATTTTATTTAATTTTATTTCTCATTTTATTTCATTTCTTTCATATATTTATTTAAAATAGCAAAATTACTTTTAAAAATCTCATTTTCTGCATTTTCACTTCAAATATTTTTCTAAACTCAAAAACATTTTTAATTTTAATTTTTGCATTAAAAAGTATTTTTAAATCATTTAAATGTTTTATTTAATTAATTAATTGATTTTAATTAATTAAAAATACATTTAAGTATCTAAAAATTACAAAAAAAAATCACGAAACATTCTCATACATTTACAAACATTTACAAACTCATTACACAAATTTCTTTTTAGGTTTGATCACATTTTCACAATTTTCTTTGAATTAGGGTTCATAAAATTCACATTTTCTTAACCCTAACTTGAAAAAATCATTTCTGATCAACCATGATGATTTTGAACTTTGTTCTTTTTGCATTCTTTCATACATTGTATCTAGTATCCAGGTTATTTATCTCATAATTTTGCATTGCATTTTCAAATTGTTTGGCATTTTACCTTTAGAATCACCCAAAAACCCTAGTTAGCTTAGGAAATTCATAACTCCCTTTAGGTTTAGCTTATGACCTCCACCTTTGGGGAGTTATCTTGTATGTGTTTAGGGTTTGTTTCAGTTCATTTTCAAATTTTTATCATGATGTATGCTTCTGTATTGATCATATACACCTCATACATTCATAAAACCTTAATTTCTCATATTCATTTGCATTCATCTTTGCATATCATCATCACATGAACTTTCCATGACATTCCATTCATTTGTATGTCATCTTAGACCTCTTAAGACATGTTATAAAATTGCTTGATCATTTCTTCATTCATTTGGTATGCTTTGCATTCATTGCATTTCAGGTTTATCCATGTGTTTTCAAGCTTCTTACATGCTTCTTTTGTATCTCATCCCTTGTATGATCATTCATATGCATCATGTATGTCTTTGCATCATCTCATGACACATTTGAATCATGTTTACACTTCTGGTTTTGGTCTTTGCACCTTCATTTGCTTTATTTCCTTTTGCTTTGCGTCTTATGCATTCACACTAACATTTCAGGGGCTTATGGTAAGTTGTTTGGGATGTGGATTTGCCTTCACATCCCACCTCTTCTCATCTCTTCATTTGAATATCTTACTTGTCTTTGAAGTGAACTTGCTTCACTTGTGCTCTCTTGCTCCTATCTATTTCTTTTCGGTTACTTATCTTCTTTAGGAAGTAAGTAACCTATTCTTCTTTCTCCTTCTCTTTTCATCTGCTTCTCTTCCTTGGTGGCCTCCTGAAGATCTCTCTTTAAGCCTCATAAACCATAACTTTAGGGTTGTATATAGTTTCCCCTAGTTGTTTACCTTTGAGTCTCCTTGATTCTCTCTTCTCACCTCATAATCAGAGGCTAAACACTTAAAGCTTTAGGACTTTCAATTAGGGTCATGCCTGCATCCTTAACTTAGGATGGAGTGTATAACATTTAATCCTTAGTGTTAAACCTTTAATTTGTTTACACAACTTAATCAAAACACCTAATAATGATCAAGACTTAAGCTTGTAACTTGATCCTTATATTAGGGTTCCATCTCTTCCTTTTGGTTAAGAGGGACTAACCCTAGTGTTTAATGGACAAGTCCCCCTCAAGATAAGTCTTACAAACATAAACTCCACTTCTTAATTTCACCCTTTAATTAAAATCCACTTTAATAAATGCTTGTTATATAATGAATTTAGTCCCTAACCATGGATTAAGTTGAGGAGTCTTCCTCAGCTTAAGTGTTCTCATCTATCATCCTTCTCTTAGGATGGTGTAATGAGTTCACTAATCTATGATTAGAGGTTAAACTCATTACTTAACACTAAAAAAAACCATAAAACACTTAATAATCACGAATAGGTTAATGATCTTAATCCTATATCATCATGGTAGTTAAGTTGAGATGCTTATCTCATACTTAAGTAGGCTCATTATCCCTAATCAGGGAGGATCTAATGAGGTTATAACCCTTGGTTTATGCTTAAGCTCATTATCTTATGCAAAACACCAAAAACAATAAAAAACTAAAAACACAAAAACAAATACTAATCGTCTCCTCCGGGATTCTTTTCTCAACACATACACTCTGAAAACGAGAACTTGCTTCTTCTGTCTAATGCAAGACAGTTAGCACTCGAGCCAGACGTGTCACACACTTGAGCATAGACAAGTAAGTAGTTCACAGTTAATTCATTCCAGTCTCTTTGAGTCGAACTACGGTGTTCTGTCTTCCTCATTGCACGAGAGAATACGTAGGCATAACTTAAGAGTTATCGAACAAAAGTCTCTTTGTCATCCCCCTCTTTCAGCTTTCTTTTCTAAGCCTCATTCTTGAGCATCTCACTCTCTTTTTTTGCACTGACACACTGTACATTTCTCCCTAGCTTTTTTATGCACAGTCAACACATACACTACCCCTTTTAAACACAATCAAGTAAGCGTGGATCCCATCGAGTACGACGGAATATCTGGGTGCTACTATCTTCCCAGGTTGTAGCCAACCCCTTTCTTAGTTTCTTTGGTTCACAACAGTCTTATCCATTCCTTTCTAGGTTTATGCAGCATTACCTTTCTTTCGGAATAAAAATTCCTAGCTGGCGACTCTATTCAACCTCAACCAACAACATTGCCGACAGTCCGCGTCTGCACCGGGACGAGAGTCCGGGGGAGTGACACTCGAGTGTTGCAGGCTCGGACGACGAGTGCATTATCATCTTGCAAAGTGACAAGTAGTAGCAAGTTCGTATGTAAGGAGTGAGTGGGATGATAAAAGAAGTCCCAAAGGAGAAATGCTTATTGTTTTTTTGGTGTTTTTTTATGAGTTTTTATGAGTGTGGCACAAGGAAGTGAACTCAAATTCTTTTCCATGGAATGTGTACTTGCTACTACATTCCAAGATGGAATAATAGAACAGGCACACCGAGTAAGGAGAATTTATCCAAGACTCGTTTCCAAGGGCTAGGGCATAAGCTCACTAACTTGTTGAACTTATTAGGTATCTTAGTGATTAAAATGAAGAATTGTTTTTATGGTTTTTCTTGATGAAGATGACCTCATGATCAAACTTGTGCATCATGCTAGACAAATGCACTATTTCAAGATGGAATGAATACATATGCCCCATGGAATAAGGCTATTGCACAAGAAGTCGCTTCTTTCTTTATTAATGTTTTTTTAGGTTTTGTTTTGAGATGAGAAGAGAAAGAACCAAAGGAGCAAAAAGGTAAAAAAGACTAAGGGGAAAGACTAATCCTAGTGTTATCATGCATAAATGGACCTAGGTTAGTGAGGTTTGAAGTCTATCCTAATGAAGAAGAAGGAAAGAAAATAAGAAAGCAAAAGAAAAGGAGAAGAAAGTTAGAGAAAAACTTACTCCTCTAAAGGATATAAGTTGCTTCTAAAGGGGGAAAATGAAGAGTTGGAATCATATGATGACATAAGGCTTATCAAAAATCAAAAAATAGAAAGCAAAGTAAGAAGAATAGATGAAGATTTGAAATGTGAATAAACATCCACACTTCACTTACCATTACACCTACAAATGTTAGCAAAATTCCAGCACATATTCAACACATCAATCAACACTAACACATCGATACAATTCATGGGATTAACATGCTCAAAGACAAAATCAACAAACATGCCAAGCCTTGCAAATACATGAATTTACGTGTCGAGAAAATGAAAGCATACATCAACTAGAAAACAAACCACCCTAACTAACATATAAAATGATCATTCAATGATCCATGATAATTAAAGCAAGTATGGGAAGCAAACAAGCTCAAAACAACCCCAAAATGTCACTTTACTTCAGTGTTAACCGGTTAACCAAAGCATTAACCGGTTAACCAGCTTAAACCTACAGAAAAAAACACAGAAAACAGATGCGTTAACCGTTTAACCAAAGAGTTAACCGGTTAACACTGTGCGAACAACAATAATTCCTGCAGAAAAATCAGTTCAAATCAGCTTATTTCAAATAATCCACCAACAGTCCAGCAATCAATTATGCATGAAATAGTAAGATCAATTCACATTAATCAAACACAATTAGGCTCATGAACATTAGCATATATATCCGATCACAAATCAACCAAATAATTCAAGCAAGCCAAGCAAATACACAAGCACATGGTGGATTCAAGCTCAAGCATGCAAATAAGCTAAAAACAGAGATAAATCTGAACTTAACCAACCTACAAAGCTGAGATATGCTTTGGTAAATGTTGTTTGAGCTGGAAATGAGGTCTCCTATAAATGCAAGCAAAGGATCTTAATGCAAGAACTTGGCTCCAAAATCACTTCTAACTAGCAAATCAGATCTGAACCAAGTAGTGAAACCAGCAAATTAATGCAAAGAAGCTAAGGATGAAGGTCTAGTTCCAAGATCTACAAACTTTAATGCAATGTTTTGTGATCTTCAAAGAGGAACTTTGAGTGATTTGGAAAATTGGGAGAAAAAAAATAAGAGAATGGTGAGAGAGTAGTGGAAGTTCAGAAATGAGAAGTGTGAATTATGAGAGAGTTTTTTTCTTGGTTTGGAGGGAAATGGAATAAATATCCTCTAGGCTTGGGGCCCAATATTTTGGTTTGGGATCCAAAAAATGGTTTGGGATTAGCTTAGAAAGTTGATTAGGATCTAGCCTTTGAATTAGGCTTGGTGAATTCTCTAGATCCTTCTCCATAATTCCCAATTAATTAATAAATGAATAAAATTAGAGAAAATGAAAAATTGGAGCCAGTTTGTGTATGTATGTTTAACTTGTCAGAACTCGAAAGTTGAACATCAGAAGCCTGCATGGTTGATGCAACCATTAGAAGTTCCAGAATGGAAATGGGATAACATTTCAATGGACTTTGTGACGGGATTACCTAATACTTCAAGAGGGCATGACTCAATTTGGGTTATTGTTGATAAGATTATGAAATCGACTTATTTAATTCTATTAACATCAGTTTTCCAGTATCAAAGTTGGTAGAGATTTATACTAGCATAATTGTAAAGTTGCATGGTGTTCCTTTGTGTATTGCGTCAGATAGAGATCCGAGGTTTACTTCTGATTTTTGGAAGAGTCTGCAAGGGGCATTGGGTTCTAAGTTGAGTTTGATTTCAGCCTATCACCATCAGACGGATGGTCAGACAGAGAGGATCATTCAATCATTAGCGGATTTATTGAGGGTGTGTGTTCTTGAGCAAGGAAGTTCGTGGGATACTTATCTTCCATTAATAGAGTTTACTTATAATAACAATTACCATTCGAGTATTGGAATGACATCTTTTGAAGCATTATACGGTCGTAGATGTAGGACTCCTTTATATTGGCATGAATATGGAGAAAGTGTAATGCTTGGACCTGAGATTGTTTGAGAGACTACTGAGAAGGTGAAGTTAATTCGAGAAAAGATGAAAACTTCCCAAAGTAGACAAAAGAGTTATCATGACAAGCGAAGCAAATATTTAGAATTTCAAGTTGGTGACCATGTATTTTTTAGAGTTACACCTGTGACCAGTTTCGGGCGTGCATTGAAGTCTAAGAAGCTCACGCATCATTTTATTAGTTCGTATCAGATTTCATATAGAGTTGGAAATGTTGCTTATAGAGTGGATTTACCACCTAATTGTTTGAGTTTACATGATATGTTTCACGTGTCACAACTTCAGAAGTACATTTCAGATCCATCTCATGTGATTCATATGGACGATGTGCAAGTACGGGATAATCTTACTATAGAGACGATGCTTGTACGGATCGTGGATTGTTAAATGAAGACTCTAAGAGGAAAGGATATTGCATTGGTGAAAGTATTCTTGTTGGGAGCTACCGGAGTGAGCATGACATGGGAGATGGAAACCAAGATGCGGGAATCCTATCCCGAGTTGTTTGAACAAGGTAAATTTTCGAGGACGAAAATATTCTAAGTGGGGGAGAGTTGTAATGCCATATTTATTTAATTAATTATTTAATTAAATATCTTCGTATTATTTTTTCTATTGATTTAATTGTCGAAGTTGTAGGATATTGATTTAATTTGTGTTGTTGTTTGTTGAATTAATTTATTTGATTAAGTTGTAGAAATAATATTAGAGTAATACTATTGTTATTAATGTGGGCTTACTTGTGGTTAGAAGTAGTAATAGAGGGGTGTAGAAATTAGGCCCAATGGAATTATTAAAAATGATAGAATTATAGGGTTAATTATAATATATAAGAGAATTTAGATTTTATCTGTAAGGGAAAAATAAGGTTTTCGGCAGATGTTGCGTAAAGTTGCAAAGAAGAGGAAAAAGAAAGGCAAAAGCTATGTTCAATCGGAGAGTTATAGAGAAACCTTCAATCCAAGGTAAGAGTGGGGTTCTGACTCTATAATTCGGTTGATGATAAATGGTATATGGGATTAGGTTTGTAGGATTTCTTTTGTGTATGTTTTCTGTTTATGTTTGATTGTGTAGTTGATACAAAAAGTGGAAAATTGGTTGATGTTATGGAATTGGTCGTAGAAAATTTATGTAGGTTGATTTGAGTATAATAATATTCCTAATTACTGTGTATTAAGATGGTTGGGATGTTTGTCTGAGATCGATCTGAAGAAAAAAATCTGGTAGAATAAGGAAACATAAATGAATAGAGTTGAGAGGATGATGACCGTCTGGGGAGCGTGACCAGCGTCACGCAAGTAACACACCTGTTATGATCGTCACACAGTGTGACGAGGGTCTTGATGGTGTGACGAGCGTCACACTGGCCTGCTTGCATTGTGGCTTTCTGTCTGATTGCCTTGTATGTGGATGATACACCCATAATGTTTTGTTTCCAGAAACATTATTTGAATTGAGAATCACTACAAGTTCATAAGTAGCAGTGGTAATAATAGTTATGTAGCAGGTAGTATTTCAATAGTAGTAACTGCGATAAATTAATAGGAGGATAATCTAGTGGGACAACGAGTATACATAGCAGAACTTAACCAATGACAATAACAGAACAGTCCTAATAATATTAATACATAGTAGAAATATTAGTAATTATAGCAGAAGAATAATTAGCCAGTTTTGGGTGGCATTGTCCGAATATTTTCGAGGAAACATTTGTAATATAATTTGGTTGGTACAAAGTATGATATAAGTTGCTATGATATTGTCGTGATTAATTGTGAAGTTGTTGGTGTGAATTTTGTTCTATTTCCCTATTTATTGGCAAATATAAGTTGTAGGCCTATGACCAATGTTGAATTGTTGTTGTGTTGCTATGTGACTATTAGTGTTGTTTTTATGACATTCATAATGTGTTGCATACATAACATATTAAGTTGGAGCTGATGCTCGGTATGTTGGCCTGAATTTGGAAAATTAACTTGAAGGTTTATCCCTTGTTGACGCCTCTATTAATTGGCAGATTCTTAAGTTGGGAGTTCTGCTCCAATGGTACCACATGCATGTACATTTTATAAGTCACATTTCAGGTTACATAATCATGTTATTATGTTGTGACTTGTGTTGATTGATGTTGGTTGCAAGTTGTGAAGCAATGATTTTATATAATCTAATCTAGTATTTTGTTTATCATACATATGACCTTGAGAATCACGTATGAAACTGCTATGGTTCCCTATGACCTTGAGAATCCGATTGATCACGCCGATGAAGACTGTAACACCCCCTTTCTATACCCCAAATAAGCAATTAATTCACTTAGGCACATATTAAAATTTCATCAGAGTATATTTGAAAAACGGTATAAAAGAGCAATGCCACATTATACTTGAATTTAAAAAAATACAACACCTGCTCTATAAAGATATGCAACAAACGGGGTAACTTACATACACAAGGATTTCATCCTTACACCCATATTCATCAATTCATTAAACAACAGAAACAAAACATAACAATTTCAAACTTATATACTTATCATAGATATATCTGCAAGTTTGAATCACCAAAATACTCCATGTTTACATAAAACATATCACATCAAAATACATATACAAATGTATTCACAGAAAGGCATTGAGCCAAATCCTAGCTACCCGGTGCTACATATCAGAGCCGTCCGACCAAAAGATGAAGACGAACTTCACAAAAATATCATCCATCAACCTACTCTACAATGCCTCATAGAGCATCATAAAACAACAGAAGAGTGAGAAACATTATCATAATAACATTACATATAATTATATATCTCAACATATAAAATACACATAAAGCATATTTTCACCACAATTCATACCTCATCTCCCATACACATCGCAATGTGTACATACACTAATCAAGCATGTTCATCATGCACCAATTCACATAAACTTACATTACTCGTATTATTTATGTTTATTCCTCAATTCTATTTATTCCGCATAAACATACGTCGCTATGTTTAATCACACATATACATTACAAATGTATAAACCACATACATATACATATCAAACATGCATATATACCATCAAGTATGTTTCATCACACATACTATCATCTCCATAATACTTCAAATAAACATTTACACATTCATGTTTATTTCTGCATATCATAATTAAAATGATAAAATGCAACTCATAGAGACCGACACACGACTCTATGAAGATGCAAATGCGGTACCGACTCAACATTTCAGCAGGTTCACTCAAGAACCAAATGGAATCATCGCTTGTTACCTAAAGTAACTCCCCGTCGGGCACACGATGTTCCCCATTTCTCACACCCCACATGGGCATACAATGTTTATGGATTGCTCACACCCCACACGGGCACAAAATCCGATTGCTCACACCCCACACGGGCACACAATCAATGTGAATAAATCACCCATCGCTCACACCCCGCACGGGAGCACGATGTTTCTGGATTGCTCACACCCCACATGGGCACACAATCCGATCACTCACACCCCACATGGGCACACGATCTTGTTTTATTCACCGCTCACACTCCACATGAGCACACGATGCTACAAAGGATTCACAAAGAATCCCACAACACAAGAATGCATACATTATGCTTACATGCAAAATGACACACAACATTCTTGAAAATGCATACATATTCACAATATAGTTATGCATTCATCTCATACAATTAGCATACATTCGCATTTAATTCAAGCAATGTATCTACTTGCCAAACGGCCACCACAACAATCAGAGCCACAATTCCATAATTAACATAATAACGTTTTATCGGAAAAGTCGGGTAAAAGTCAGCTAAACATTACATATTTTAGCATCATTAGATTCTACATGTTTTAAGCTTCGAATTGATATAAGGATCGCTAAAAACGAATACTCGAAACTCAAGTTACGAAACAAAACGTAAAAACCCAAAACTCCTCCCATGCGCGTTGAGCGACGAACAACTAGCTGAGCAAAAATCACCCTGGAACTTTCGCTGAGCGAGGGGTAGCTCGCTGAGCGACCATTGTGATTTCAGCAGCATACCAGCTGTGAATAGTCAATCTTAACCACTCCAAAACTCCTCTAAACTCATACAAACATGATCAATACCATATATCTAACATCATACTTCGATTATAACGATTTCTAACCGATTAATCTACCAATCTCTCACATTTCCACTAAAACACTAACTATTCATCTTCTCTAACTTTCATCAAAACCAAAACTCAACCAATCAAACACATACATAATCATACACAATATTAAGATAACAATGCTTATCACCCTTACCCGATTATTTCGATTATCACCCAAATCTTTAAGCTTTTCCAACTTTCCCTCTTTTTTCTTCTTTTCTCTTCTCTCCTTTTTTCTTTCTTCTCTTTTTCTTTTTATCTTTTCTTTCTCTTCTTACCAACTTATACTCTTTCTCAATATCTTATATTTTCTTTCTATTTTCTACTCTCTCCAACCAAATATCATTTCTCTCACAAAAATACCAATTCTACTAATTTCTAACTTATCACTAATTAACAAAAGTCTAAAATACCCTCTTATCCAATTTTACCCGGAAATTCATAAAATGGTAAAAATCACATATCACACCAATATATCACATTAATTCATCACATATCATATCAACATATCATATCGAATCGGGGCGTTACAAAGATAATGGGGCAGATTGTGAAGTTCCCGGGGAATTGATCAGACTCTTGAGACAGGAAGAATAGGTCATCCAGCCACATCAAGAAGCCATAGAGGTTATCAACCATGGAACTGAAGAAGTCTAAAGAGATATCAAAATAGGAGCCACCTTATATGATGAAGAAAAGAAGGGGTTGGTAGAACTACTCTGAGAGTATGTTGATATATTTTCTTGGTTGAATGAAGTCATGCCCGGTTTGGACCCTGATATAGTCATGCACAGATTGCCACTCAAGCCAAAATGCCCCCCTTAAATCAAAAGCCACGAAGAACTTGACCTGACATGGCTCTAAAGATTAAAGAGGTTGAAAAGGAGCTCAATGTAAGGTTCATGTCCATAATTAAATATCCTCAATGGTTGTGAACATCGTACTTATTCCTAATAAAGATGGAAAAACATGCATGTGCATAGACTATCGGGGTCTGAACAAAGCAAATCCGAAGGACAACTTCCCATTACCTTACATCGACGTATTGGTTGACAACACTGGCCAATTTTTGATGTTCTCCTTCATGGACGATTTTTCTGACTACAATCAAATAAATATGGCTCTGGAAGATATGGAGAAGACGACATTTACGACCCCTTGGGGCACGTTTTGTTACAAGGTCATGCCTTTCGGCCTAAAAAATGCTGGTGCAACATATCAACGCGCTATGGTGACTCTCTTCCATGACATGATTCATAAAGAGATCGAGGTGTACGTTGTTGATATGATTGCAAAATCACATACCAAGAAGGAACATTTGGTTCATCTTTAGAAACTATTTGATCACTTGTGGAAAATAAGACTAAGGCTTAATCCAAACAAATGTACTTTTGGGGTATTATTTGGCAAACTACTTGTGTTCATCGTAAGTCAACAAGGAATTGAAGTAGATCCCAATAAAGTCAAAGAAATACAAAATATGCCAGCACCAAATAAATGAAAAAGAAGATTGTGGGTTCCTTGGGAGATTGAATTACATAACCAGGTTCATCTCTCATATAAGAGCTATATGCGAACCAATCTTTAAACTGTTGTGCAAGAATCAAACCATATGTTTAGATGACAACTACCAAAAAGCCTTTGAAAAAATCAAACAGTATTTGCAAGAGCCTTTAATCCTCATGCCTCTCGTCCAGGAAGACCTCTCATCGTGTACCTAATAGTACTGGAAGGGTCTATGGGGTGTGTACTCGGACAACATGATGATACATGATGTAAAGAGCATGTCATTTATTATCTCCGTAAGAAGTTTAATGATTGTGAATCGAGGTATTTGTTACTTGAGAAGACTTGTTGCGCTCTCGCATGGGCCGCCCGACGTCTGAGGCAGTACATGTTAACGCATATAACTCTCTTGATATCAAATATGGACCCGATAAAATACATCTTCGAGAAACCTGCTCTCACTGGAAGATTGGCCTGGTGGAAAATGCGTCTATCTGAGTATGATATCTAATATGTCAGACAAAAGGCTATTAAAAGTAGCATCCTTAGAGAAGAGAACCAATTGGCAGACGCTTTAACTACTTTTGAGGCTATGTTTAGAGTCAACTTTCTGAATCATGTGCCTAGTATCAGGATTTGTCGGTGTCATGAACTAGCATACAAATTCCCAACTCACTATCTCTCAACTGAAGACACGTCGGACGAAAAGCCATAATACGATGACATCAAAAGATATTTGGAGAAGCAAGAGTATCCAAAAGGTGCTACAATTTGTGACAAACAGACGCTTCGAAGATTAGCATTCAAATTCTTCTTGTCAGGAGACGTCTTGTGCAAAGGAAATTATGATTCGGTTCTGCTCAGATGCATGGATAGACACAAAGTAGAAGCGATCATAAGGAAAATCCATGAGGTATCCTTCAGTACTCAAGCTAGTGGGGATGTTATGGCCAAGAAAATATTACGGGTAGCGTATTATTGGCTGATCGGGGAGAATGATTATTGTGTGTATGCAAAAATGTGCCACAAGTGTCAGATATATATGCAGACATGATACATGTCCCTCCAACGCCTCTGAACATCTTAACTTCACCACGACCCTTTGTAATGTGGGGTATTTACATGATCGGACACATCGAGCTAAATGCTTCGAATGGACACGGGTTCATCCTTGTTGTTATCGACTACTTCACCAAATGGGTTGAAGTCGCTTCCTACAAGAATGTAACCAAGCAGGTTGTTACTTGTTTCATCAACAAAGAAATCATTTTCCGCTACGGGATTCCTAACAGGATCATTAAATATAATAGGTCTAATCTCAACAACAAGATGATAAACGATTTATACAAAGAGTTCAAGATTGAACACCATAATTCTTCACCCTATCGACCAAAGATGAACGGTGCAGTCAAAGCCGTCAACAAAAACATAAAGAAGATAGTCCAGAAAATGGTGAAAACATACAAGGATTGGTATGAGATATTACCCTTTACTTTACATGCTTACCGAACTACATTATGTACTTTAATTAGGAAAACCCCTTCTCCCTTGTCTACGACATGGAGGTTGTGTTCCTCGTTGAAGTAGAAATTCCTTTGTTAAGGATTATAATGGATGTCAAGCTCGATGAAGTAGAATGGATCTAGACCCAGACTTTATCAGCTTAACCTCGTCGAAGAGAAACGCCTATCAGCCATCTGTCACAGTCAATTGTATAAAAAACGGCTCAAGAAAGCGTTCAAAAAGAAGATTCTACCTCTAGAGTTTCATACATGTGACTTAGTGGTAAAAAATATCATTCGAGAAACTCATTCTGATCCGAGGGGATATGGACTCCCAATATAAGGGACCTGTCGCTCCCGAAATTTTCATCCTAGTACAAACACGAAAGTGGCGTGGAAAAGGTAGAATCGCCAGCCTAGCATTTTTATCCTGAATGAACGATAAAGGTAATTCTGCACAAACTTAAGAGAAAAGGAAAGGACAAGGTCTTGCGAATCAAAGATCTGGGTTCAGAAGTCGGTTACGAACTGGGAAGGTATTAGCACCCTAGACCATTCGTTGTACCCGACGGGATCCACGCTTGTTAGTCTGTTTCAAAGGGTGAGAAATAAGATGTTGTTGAAAAAAATAATTGCTAACTGGAACTGGAACTGAAATGAGAAAGGGAACTAGAAAAGAAATCAAAAAGGGAAAATGTAGGGAAAATAAAGAATGTGCTCGAACGGGCCCTACCCCGCTTCCTACGTATCTCATGGGAAATGAGAATCAGATTCGACGTAGTTCGCCTAACTAAGGCGGAAACTTGCTTGCGTTTTTTAGGATGACGTTGCCATAACTCTAGCTCAGGTGTTACCAGCTTGCTGAAACAAGGGGGTTACCGTGTTGTTGTCGAGCTGTTGAGACAAGTCATAATCGTTTGCAAAGAGTGAGAGATGAGAAGAGAAGACGCGATGTCTTTGTTATTTTTTTTAGAGAAGTGTTTTGAGTTTGTTGTTTGTGAAACAATCTCATACTAAGACTTGTTCATCTTGGTAGATGCCTTACACCTCTCCCCAAAATGGAACGTGTATAAGTAACCCACAGCAAAGTCTCTTAGCATATGAGAAAGTTCAACCTTTATTAGGTGCTTTTTACTATTTATTTTATGAGATGAGAAAGAGAGACGCAAAATAGAGAAAAGGAAAACTAAGGGGGACTAAGAGATAACCCTAAGTTGTTTATTTCATTCCAAAGGAAGGAGATCCTAATGGTTTGTGTGATTTCTAATCCTAATGAGAAAAAGGAAAAGAAGAAAAGAGAATTAGAAATCAACTTACTTCCTAAGGAAGGTAAGTTGTTTCTAAAGAAGGGGAAAACATATACAAGCAAAGCACAAAGTGCTAAGGTAAACACAATTAGAAAGCATAAAGAGATGAGGAAGAATGTTAGACGTTGTGGCGAGTGATCTAGAGGGGGGGTGAATGGATCACCTCCTTGATTTCAAGGATTTAAAACATTTTTCATAGTTTTCAAAGAATTACGGAAACAACGGTCCCAAATATACAAGCGTCTATTCTGAATCGGCCGCTAGAAGACCAGACATGTGATAACGTGCTGGATTTACGGACGATTGCGATGATAAAGAATTAAACACACAATATGTAAAACAGTTGAATGCACCTATCACTAAAGCTATTTCCAATGAATCGAAAAACAAATGAAAACGTAAATAGAGATAGAGAAGAGATACAATACGTCAATATTTGGTAAGGAAGTTCCCCACGTTCGTCCTAGCATGTGGGTACGTCTCCCTCTCAATTTCAAATCGAAATTGAGAACTTTTATATCAAAATTGTTGAATCCGTCGATTACAAGGTTGCAATACAAACACCAGAATTCTAAACACCTAGAACTTCCTATTGCATCAACCTTCACTTGATTTGAGCCCAATCAAGATTCCCTGCAAGTAATACAATCAATTCACTGGTTCCACGACCTATTTGCGAAATCCCCCGATTTCCAAAACTTTCGCTGCGGCTGAATCTGACTTGTAAACGTGACTAAAAAACCCTCAAGAACACGCCCGTTCTTGAAGGAAAACCCAGTTGGTTTTTCCTTGAAACCTTCTATCAATCTTCAACTCAGCTGGATCTCCGATCGTACCACTGAACGTTATCCCGAAAGCCTTCAATTCACAGGACAGCAAACACTTCCTTGTTGATGTTCTTGAATTAAGATCTTTGAGAAGATAATGAAGATGAATTTGATTCTAGGTTTCAAGCTTGCTCAACTTTGAAGTTCCAACACTCCAAAATCCCTTTCTTGATGTGTTCTTCAATGATCTATCACTTTGAAATTCGTATCTGATTTTCTGTGATCTGTTATCTGTCTTTTTAAACTAAATGAAACACTCTACATATATATATATATATATATATATATGCAGATTCTGTTAGAGGAAAAACAGATTAATGAATCGATTCAAGACATGACGAATCGATACATACTGAACATATTTATAAAAACAGAACCATTTAAACAGCATGAATCGATACATCATAAGATGAATCGATTCATTTTGCGAATTTCCAGAATCCTTCAAACATCATGAATCGATACGTGATAAGATGAATCGATTCATTTTGCGAATTTCCAGAATCCTTCATACAGCATGAATCGATTCATTATGGAATGAATTGATTCATTTTGCGTATTTCCAGAATCCTTCAAACATCATGAATCGATTCATTATGGAATGAATTGATTCATTTTGCGTATTTTCCAAAAGATCAAAAACATTGAAAACAAAGAATCTAAAGGAGGCATTTTTCTTAATATGAAGAAGACACAAACACTTAAAAATTATAATCAATCAAAACTATGGTTTCTCACAAACTCCCCCTTTTTGATGATGACAAAATTTTTGAAGTGTGAGAATTACTTCCCCTGAGTTTGTGCCTGTCATTGTCTTTTCACACTTGCCTTTTTCTCCCCCTTTGTCAACAGCAGGAAAGAATCACAGGTGATGAAACAGAATCAGTAGTACTAAGATATAGAAGCAGAGTTCACTCACAAAGAATGAAACATAAGCAGTACTAAGAGTGCAAAGAATTGAGACAAAAGCATATTGCATAATCATAGGCAGTGAAATCGTCAAAAAGAGTTGCGAATTACATAACGAAACCAAACCATAAAGTGTTCAAACAAGCAAACAAGGAAACTTAAGCAACAAACAATGATGATATGCAAAATGGGATGCAACTTCAATGAGGGAAATGGCCACCACACGACTCCGCATCATCTCGATCAGGGCCACAGAAGCTTGGAGGAGGAGGTGGAGGAGGCATTTCATCTGGATTCTGCCCCATGAAAGTGTAACGCCTGAAACGCTTCTGAACCTCTGTGCTTTGAAACCGTTCCATAATCCCCGGGTGCGAACGGCAATCATCCATAAATCCAGACATCTTATTATAGAACACTTGATGCCACTTAACCAGTTCAGTATGCCATGAATGTTGATTATGATACATTCGAGTATGATCATCATGCCATTCACGATGCTCCTTATGCCATTCCGTTTGCTGGACATGCCACGCACGAGCTTCCTCATGTTGGGCATTGTTTGCAACTTCCAATTGTGCAAACATTTCAGTAAGATAGGTTGGAGCAGCAGTAGATGAAGTCGGTGGAGCCGATGAGGGAGCGGGATCATAGTTTGTAGGAGACCACCATTGTGGTATCCACTCACCCCAACCGGTTTTGGCATTCGCATCAGGAGGATTTTCAGCATCTTCCATATCTTCATCCCTTTGTTCTTCAACATAAATGTGTTCATCCGGAATGTCAAAGTTGTAGATGTGAGGTCGAGTGTTGCGTTCAAAGAATTAGTAGCAGCGACGCTCGATGTCCCATCGATAACCCATATGAGAGAGTGTGGCATTATTGAATTCTTCCACACTAGAGGCTGATAAGAGAGGCACATGAGGAAAAGTCACATTCCAAAACTTGAGAATCTGCATGATCTGAGCAGCATATGCAAGGGTGATGTTTTTGGAGCTGTTCCGCGTAAGAAAGATACGCTTGAAAAAGTAATTGGCCCAGTTTAAGGGTATATTCTTCTGCAAAATGTACAATAAATGGATATCCGGCTTGTCCAATCGAGAATGCCCACCGGACCTTGGATGCAAGATATGCAAAAGGATCTAGTGCAGAATTCTTGGAACACTTTTAATCATACCAGAAGTCATAGGCTCGTCATCAGTAAGAGGTCTATCCAATTTAGAAATGGATGCACAGAATTCCTTCAACTTAAACTGAGTTTCAAAGTTCCGGTCATGCCACATCTGTAATTCAGCCGGCACAGATGGCAGACTGAACACTGTGGACCAATCATCAGCCTCAAAACGGTAAGTTCTGGTTCCAATCGAACACTTGAACGAGTATCCTTTTCCAGTTTTCACACCAGCATAGAAAGCACAAATAAAGTCTTCATGATACTCATCTTTAATAGTTAAAAAGGCTCCAAGATTTTGTGCGTCGATTAAATCCGCAACTTCTTCTAAACAGAGAGTACGTACATCACTAGTATCGAAAATATGTGGTTTCATAACTAACCTTGATTTAAAGGAAGCTTCAAATTCTTCAATAATGGCAGGATTAAGAATTGCAGTCCCGGATGGAGGAATTTCAGGAAGAGAAGGAGCCTGATGAGAAGACCCAATGGGTTCCTTGCCTTTTCGTTTTCCCTTTTCTTTTGGAATCAAAACTCTTGGAGGCATGGTGGAAGGTTAGGGTTTGAGAGAAAAGGGGTTTTTGTGCAGTTAGGGTTTGATGCAAATGATGCAAATGAGATGATGAGAGAGATATAATGGGGTTTTGTAACTGATTGACATGTCATGGCAGTTGCTGATGTGTCGATTCATGGAAAAATAAACTGAATTTACGACAGGATGAATCGATTCATGCCTGTATGTATCGATTCATTTCACGAAAAATTTAAAAAGTCAGAATGCTATGTATCGATACAAGCCACTATGAATCAATACATACTGTAACTGGTTTGAAAGAAATTAAAATAAAATCAACATGAATTGATTCAAGATTGTTGGGATCGATTCATTATGCGAATTTTTGAAATACAGATGACAATGAATCGATACAAGTAACTTTGAATCAATACATACTGTAATTGGTTTGATAGAAATTAAAATAAAATCAACATGAATCGATTCAAACTTGTTGGGATCGATTCATAATACGAAAATTTGAAATTTCAGTGGATATTGCAAGAATTGACACACCAATGAATAAGCAAAACAACCATTATGCAGCAGAATGAATTACAACATTGTATACATGCTTAAGAATACTTTACACATAAAAACATCAATGTTCAAACATTCATATGAAAAGAAGCAATGTTCAAACATGCTTAAGAATACTTTACACATAAAAACATCAAACATACATTGATCATACAATATTAACAAAGTGAAGAGAGGAACAATATTACCTCCGTCGTAGTATTCTCATGAGGCACTAGTGAAGACTACAATCAGAACTTAGCAAATACAATGAGATAAATAGAAACTACAGCAATCAAACTTAAGGCACCAATGCAGAGAGATCAAGAATCCCTAATTCGCGACGAATGTTGAAGAATGGTTCAGTTGCCAAAGGTTTAGTGAAAATGTCAACAAGTTGATTTTTAGTATCAACATGCTCAAAAACAACATCTCCTTTTTCAACATGATCGCGAAGGAAGTGATGTCGAATCTCAATATGTTTGGTGCGCGACTGTAAAACAGGATTCTTAGTGAGATTAATGGATCTAGTGTTGTCACATTAAATTGGAATGCATTTAAGTTCAATGTCGAAACCTTGTAGTTGTTGTCTTAGCCATAAAATTTGAGCACAACAGCTACCGGCTGCAACATACTCAGCCTCTGCAGTAGACAAAGCTACGGATACTTGCTTTTTACTATGCTAACTTATTAACGAATTTGAAAACAGATGACATGTGCCACTAGTGCTTTTCCTATCTGATTTGCAGCCAGCAAAATCAGAATCAGAGTAACCTACTAAGCTGCAATCGCTTCCTTTGGAATACCATAGCCCATATTTAGGTGTTCCATTAAGATACCTAAATATACGCTTGACTGATTTTAAGTGAGATTCCTTAGGATTTGATTGATATCTTGCACACATACACACACTAAACATGATGTCTGGTCTAGAAGCAGTAAGATACAAAAGAGATCCGATCATACCTCTATACCTTTTGACATCAACACACTTACCATGTTCATCTTTGTCCAAGTTTCCGTTGGTAGGCATAGGAGTGTCAATTGATTTAGAATTATTCATTCCAAAACGCTTGAGCAACTCTCTACAGTATTTTGTTTGACATACTGTTGTACCTTCATCAAGTTTCTTTATTTGGAGGCCTAAGAAGTAGTTCAACTCCCCCATGAGACTTATCTCAAACTCACCCTGCATAACATTAGAAAATTCTTCGACCAAGTGTATGTTAGTTGAACAAAAAATTATATCGTCTACATAAACTTGAACTAAAAGAATGTGCTTTCCTTTGTGTTTAATGAAGAGTGTATTATCCACTTTACCTCTAGAATATCCATGATCAAGTAGAAATTTGCTAAGTCTTTCGTACCACACACGGGGTGCTTGCTTAAGACCATATAAAGCACGCCTTAATTTGTAAATGTGATCTAGATATTCAGAATTTTCAAAACCGGGAGGTTGTGAAACATATACTTCTTCATTTATAACACCATTTAAAAACACACTCTTTACGTCCATTTGGTAAAGCTTGAAATTCATAGAACACGCATAGGCAAGCAAAGGACGTATGGCTTCAAGGCGAGCAACCGGAGCATAAGTCTCCTCATAATCTATGCCCTCCTCTTGGTTATACCCTTGTGCTACCAAGCGTGCCTTGTTTCTAGTTATCACTCCGCTTTCATCAAGTTTATTCCTAAAAACCCATTTAGTACCTATGATGTGATGATCTCGCAGACGAGGGACAAGTTCCCAAACGTCATTTCTTTTAAATTGATTTAGCTCTTCTTGCATGGCCATTAGCCAAAATTCATCAACCAAGGCCTCTTTAGCATTTTTAGGTTCCACTTGTGATACAAAAGCAAAGTGAGAACAAAAATTACTTATCTTAGAACGAGTCAACACTCCCTTTGAAATGTCTCCCAATATATTGTCTATGGGGTGGTCTTTAGAGGATTTCCAAGCTAGTGGAAGATCCTTCACTTCAGATGTTCCTTCCTCTTTATCTTTTTCATGACATGTATCTTCCTCCTTCTCAATAGCAACCGCTTCGGATTGATCAATTTTCGAACCAGCTTCTTTGAGTATGTCTTCTGTAGATACACCTGCGTCATTAAAAGAGATACCTTTTCCGACAATTTTTGGGTAAGACTCATCAAAAGAAACATGGACAGATTCTTCAACAGAAAGTAAACGCCTATTATACACTCTATATGCTTTGCTTGATTGAGAGTAACCAAGAAAAATACCTTCATCAGCTTTGGCATCAAACTTCCCAAGATTTTCCTTACCGTTATTCAAAACAAAACATTTACAACCGAACACATGAAGATGAGACAAGTTTGGCTTTCTACCTTTTAAAATTTCATAAGGGGTTTTATTCAAAATAGGACGAATTAAAATCCTATTCAAAACATAACAAGCTGTGCTAATTGCATCAGCCCAAAAGTATTTTGGTAATCCACCTTCATTGAGCATTGTTCTTGCCAATTCCTCTAAAACTCGATTTTTGCGTTCCACAACATCATTTTGTTTTGGAGTTCGAGGAGCTGAAAAGTTGTGCTAAATTCCATACTTGTCACAATACTTATCAAAGAGATGGTTTTGAAATTCACCTCCATGATCGCTTCGGATTGTAACTATTTTAGAATTCATTTTGTTTTGGGACAACTTTGCAAAACTTTTGAAAGCAGAAAAAGTTTCATCTTTGCTATGAAGGAATATAGTCCAAGTGAATCTAGAGTAGTCATCTACTATTACGAAACCATAATAGTTTCCACCTAAGCTCTTTGTCCTAGATGGTCCAAAGATATCCATATGGAGAAGCTCAAGGGGTCTTGAAGTTGAAATTATGTTTTTAGATTTAAAAGAGACCCTTGTTTGATTCCCCATTTGACAAGCATCACATAGGTGGTCTTTTGAAAATTTTATTTTTGGAAGACCTGCTACAAGATCCTTGGATACAACCTTATTAAGCAAATCAAAATTAACATGCGCTAAGCGTCTATGCCATAGCCATGAATCATCATTTAGGGCTACTAGACATTTAGTGCTTGTTAAGGATACACTCAAAAGATCAAGCATATATATGTTGTTTACTCTTACACCCTTAAACACAACATTTTGTTCGGTATGTTCAATTTTGCATCAAGTTTTTGTGAAAGAAACTTTATAACCTTTGTCGCATAATTGACTTATACTCAACAAATTGTGTTTAAGTCCCTCTACAAGATGGACATCAGAAATAGTAGTGGTAGAGGGGTTACCTACACTACCTTTACCAAGTACAGCTCCTTTGTTATTGTCTCCATAAGTAACATACCCCTTCTTCTTTGTTTTGAAGTCAATAAAAAGTGATATGTCACCCATCATGTGCCTTGAACACCCGCTGTCCAGAAACCATCTTCTTTCTACGGATGCAAGACACTCATCCTACAACATCAAAAGGGAGAGGTAGGTACCCAATTTTTATTGGGTCCAAATGGGTAAGTTGTAACATGGTTGTCTTTAGGCTTCCATTGATAAATGCCTTTAGGCACTAAAAATCTTCTAAATTTGCATTTTTCAATGGTATGGCCAGCATGACAACAATAGTGACAAACACTACGATAATGTTGTTGTTTATTATTGGTCCTTAAATCCTTTGGAACAAAAGAATATTTTGCATATGGAGGATTTAATGACTTTTTGAACAACCTAGTATCAATGGCATAAGTAATCTTAGGTTGCAAGGCTTTTTCCAATTTGACTTTAAGAGAAATAAGCTCTTGTTGCCAAATGTGACAAGCTTCACAATGCCTTATTTTACTACAACAATCAATATCAATAGCTTTTGAATTTTCTGCAATACTAGCTTTCAAGTATTCTAAATCTTTTTAGCATGTTGTACTTTACCTTCCAAGTATGAAAATATCTTTTTATCGGAAGATAATCTTTTGAATGCTTCTATAGCTTCATTATGCAGTTTTTCAAAAGCTACTTTCAATTCAGAAAAAGACATAGAAGAGAAATTGTTATAATAAGCTTGTTTTACCTTTTTATCATCACTTTTCTTCTTGTGGTGGGACTGATTTTTGGTGTGAGCCATAAGACACAAATTTGCGGTTTCATCGTTATCACTTGAGCATTGTGTACTTGATGAATCACTATCACTTTCCCAAGCAATGTAAGCTCTTCTTTGCTTATTATACCTTTTTGGTGGAGCTTATCCTTTATCCTTTTTCTTTAAAGGACAATTCGTTTTATAATGACCGGACTTGCCACAATTAAAGCAAGACCCTCTTTCTCTATTCTTCTTAGTCTCTTCCTGTTTTGAATCCATAGATTGTCTTCTAAAATTTATGAGATTTTTTTCGGAATGCTTGATTCCATTATTTCGAATGAATCTATTATATCTCCTAACAAAAAGTCCCATTTCTCCGTCACCGGAGTCTTCGTCACTACTTGACTCATTGTTGCTTAGCTCCTTTTGTGAGGACTTTGAGTTAGAAGCCATAAGAGCTATAGGCCTCTTCTCACTCTCTTTGTCTTTATTCTTCTCCTTTCCCTTTTTACTTTTATTCTCAAAATTTTCTAGACTTTCTAGTTCTTGCTGATGTTCCTCCAGCTTTCCAAACAAAGTAGTCATTGTGAGTGTCGTTAGATCATTGGCTTCCTTGATAGCTGTTACTTTAGGTTGCCATTCCTTGCTAAGACATCTCAGAATTTTATTAGTAGAAATATCATTGGAAACAGGTTTTCCAAGTGCATTCAAACGATTAATGAGATGAACAAATCTCTTTTGCATATCGGGAATAGATTCTCCTTGTTTCATGCGAAGGAGTTCGAACTCTTGATTAAGTGTGTTAATGCGGGATTGTTTTACTTCAGTTGTACCTTCATGTGCAATTTCTAAAGCATCCCACATTTCTTTAGCTATCGAGCAATGGGAAACTCGATAATACTCATCTGCACTAAGTGCTGAAATTAGCATATTTCGAGCTCTCCAATCACTTGACCACTTTTTCTCATCTTTTTCATCCTAATCATCTTCTGGTTTAGGTACTATGGCACCTGCCTCATTCATCATGGTAATTTGAAAAGGACCATTTTGAATGGCAGCCCATACGCGCCTATCAACAAAATTTATGTGAACTCGCATGCAGCCTTTCCAGTAGCCATAATTTTCACCATTGAAAACAGGAGCTCTATTGTACGTCCCCTTTGGTTCAGAATCCATAACGTTACAGGCAACCACAAAGCACCAGCGAACCGGTGCTTTGATACCACTTGTTAGACGTTGTGGCGAGTGATCTAGAGGGGGGGGGGGTGAATGGATCACCTCCTTGATTTCAAGGATTTAAAACGTTTCTCAGAGTTTTCAAAGAATTACGGAAACAACGGTCCCAAATATACAAGGGTCTATTCTGAACCGGCCGCTAGAAGACCAGACATGTGATAACGTGCTGGATTTACGGACGATTGCGATGATAAAGAATTAAACACACAATATGTAAAACAGTTGAATGCACCTATCACTAAAGCTATTTCCAATGAATCGAAAAACAAATGAAAACGTAAATAGAGATAGAGAAGAGATACAATACGCCGAGATTTGGTAAGGAAGTTCCCCACGTTCGTCCTCGCGTGTGGGTACGTCTCCCTCTCAATTTCAAATCGAAATTGAGAACTTTTATATCAAAATTGCTGAATCCGTCGATTACAAGGTTGCAATACAAACACCAGAATTCTAAACACCTTGAACTTCCTATTGTATCAACCTTCACTTGATCTGAGCCCAATCATGATTCCTTGCAAGTAATACAATCAATTCACCGGTTCCACGACCTATTTGCGAAATCCCCCGATTTCTAAAACTTTCGCTGCGGCTGAATCTGACTTGTAAACGTGACTAACAAACCCTCAAGAACATGCCCGTTCTTGAAGGAAAACCCAGCTGGTTTTTCCTTGAAACCTTCTATTTATCTTCAACTCAGTTGGATCTCCGATCGTACCACTGAACGTTATCCGGAAAGCCTTCAATTCACAGGACAGCAAACACTTCTTTGTTGATGTTCTTGAATTAAGATCTTTGAGAAGATGATGAAGATGAATTTGATTCTAGGTTTCAAGCTTGCTCAACATTGAAGTTCCAACACTCCAAAATCTTTTTCTTGATGTGTTCTTCAATGATCTATCACTTTGAAATTCGTATCTGATTTTCTGTGATCTGTTATCTGTCTTTTTAAACTAAATGAAACACTCCACATATATATATTCAGATTCTGTTAGAGGAAAAACAGATTAATGAATCGATTCAAGACATGACGAATCGATACATACTGAACATATTTATAAAAACAGAACCATTTAAACAGCATGAATCGATACATCATAAGATGAATCGATTCATTTTGCGAATTTCCAGAATCCTTCAAACAGCATGAATCGATACATGATAAGATGAATCGATTCATTTTGCGAATTTCCAGAATCCTTCAAACAGCATGAATCGATTCATTATGGAATGAATTGATTCATTTTGCGTATTTCCAGAATCCTTCAAACAGCATGAATCGATTCATTATGGAATGAATTGATTCATTTTGCGTATTTTCCAAAAGATCAAAAACTTTGAAAACAAAGAATCTAAAGGAGGCATTTTTCTTAATATGAAGAAGACACAAACACTTAAAGATTATAATCAATCAAAACTAAGGTTTCTCACAAAGAAGTTATATAAAACAAGGTTTACCTCAACCTCCCTACAAAACAAAGGTTAGCTTCACAAAGCATATAGAAAGCATAAGAAAATACAAAGGCTAAACAAGTCAAGGAAATGCATTAAGGGATTCCTAAGCATAAATCCTAAAACTAAAGGATCTTAAATGATACCAAGCTTCTAAAGTCAGTATCTAAACCCTAATAAGGCACTATAAGGTTCTAAGATCAAATATTTACAAACTATGTCTTAATGAAGTGTTAAAACCCTAAAGGAAATTAAAGTGAAATTAGATGGAAAAAGGAACCAAAAAAATAGCAATGTTCATGGAAAAAAATATGAAATTAATTCCATAAAGTCACCAACTAGAAGCTAACAATGTGTTAAAATGTCTCCTAAAAATTCACAATTTAACTCTACCAAATGTTCACTCAAATCTACCTAACGATTGTTTTCAAATTTGTACAAACAAAGCTACCAAAACAATGGAGAAAATGGGATTAAAAATATAACAAAACTATTTTTAAGTTCCTCTCCGAATCTTTTAAAAGTTGCAAAAAGAATGGAGTGGAAATGTTTCTTGAGGTGGAATAAATAAATTGGACAAACTAAAGTGTTAATGTGGGAATTTAATGAAAAATCAAAATAAAATTGAAAATCACTAAAATCAAAATGTAAAAACATGAAAACATTCTAAAATGAGTTAATAGACTTGTGTAATTTTTGTAGAATTTTATCAGGAATTTTACTATTTTTTATGAATTAAAACTAAAACTAGGTAAAACAGAAATTAAAAAGAATTAAGAAAATAAATGGGGTGCACCAAAAGTAATTTGTAGTGAAAACCCAAAGGATGGGCCTAACGGGGAGGTGGCTATAGCAAGGACCCTAAGCCCAAATGCGACAAGAATGAGGGAGCATAGCATGAGGACACGGTCAAAGAAATAGACTTCAATATGGAGCGTTCGATCATAGTCTTCCCTAAGTATCCTCATCAGACGCTTTATGAAGTGAGGGATCACGATGGTTACGGTGCTCTTGCATGCACAAGATTGCCACAGGGAGAACCTACTGGACAGTGACAACAGTTACCGTCGGTATGATGGGAATTGAAGACAAATCTCTTAATCTTATCTTTTCATGTGAATTCAACATGGTGTAATTAACTTCCTTTTATTGCTCTTTATGATCTTTCATAACATTTCTTATTATACTCTTTGACTTTCTTCTTCTACGCCGCCACCCTTTTATCTCTTCAACCTAACATCGTCAGCACTAATCATCGGAGACGACGATCATCCCTATGAAACCCCCATCCTCTCTATGACATTATCCTAAACCTCCCTCCCTCCGCCACTGTTGTGAACCACAAATGCCACCGGCGACATCGCGACTCCGGAGAGGCTCATCATTGTTCTACAATTTCATCACAATCCAGCACCTAGTCTCTATTATCACTTTGAATCCGGGAGCAAAAACACAAAAGCTCAATGAAACTACAGAATCAACGAAAACCGACTCAAGGATGATGAACATCAATGCAACAAGCAATCATGCTCACAAGAAGGTTCAAATTTGTACCTTGCGATTTGACAACGTATCGCTTTCTTCAGCTCGTTGAAGAGGACTCTTGGAGAGGATGACACTGCCGCGATGCAACACTCCAATCAGGTACGATTCAATTCTACCCTTCGCACTCTCTTTCTTGTTTTCGTCTTCTACAATCGAGCTCTTACTTCTCCTTGATGTGGATTGTTGTATTCGTGAATCATGGAGAAAGATGGAAGTCAATGGTGATTCATTCGGAGATCGATGATTGAGGCAGATTGGAGGTGAAGAAGGATTGAAGCTATGGAGGTTGGAAAGCCAAAGTTCAGAGGGAGAGAACGATTCTAAAGAAATGAAGGTGAAGAATAATGGAAGCAGAGAATGAAGATGCAGACTCAGGAGGATGGTGAAGAATGAGAGTGGGAGAAAAAATGGTGAAGAAGACCTCAATGAGGAAGGAATTTCTTATTTATAGATGATTAAGATCAAGGATGGTTTGGTCAATTCTCAGGTAATCGGTTAAAAATTCTGTTATGAAGTTAGTTGGAATCTGTTAAAGTTTGTTAGCAGTTTGTGATTTTGGTTCTGAGTTTTCCCATCTAATTTTTTTTAATATGGAGTGATTGGATACCCTTTTATGTGCTAAGTTTTTCTTGTTATTGGTTGTTGAGTTTGCAGTATGAGGATGAGGATTCTGAGTGAGAGAGATAGATTGGAGAATGGTCAGATTGAAGATGGATGGTTGAATCATGAAGATGAATTTAGAGTTGAGAGATGAAGAAGATTGATGAATGATCGATCCAGAGCTTAGACTCGGAGAAGAGTTTCTATAACCGATTATGTTATAAGTTGTAACATAAATTTTTGCTCTGAGATTTTTCTTCCTGATTGTGGAAGATTGGGA
Source organism: Lathyrus aphaca (assembly GCA_963966055.1). Lineage (NCBI taxonomy): Eukaryota > Viridiplantae > Streptophyta > Magnoliopsida > Fabales > Fabaceae > Lathyrus > Lathyrus aphaca. The sequence continues at coordinate 180,617,845 of OZ014523.1, forward strand.
TTCGTTTTCTGAGATTTTCTGTTATTTCCTTCTCATAATTGAATTCTGATAATAATTGACTTCTGTAACTGACTGCAATTGGTTTTTTTTTGTTATGACTTTCCTGATGAATTCTTGAGTTTTCTGGTATATAGGTTTCCTTTTTGATTTTCTGAATTTTGGATGTCATGAGTTTGTTATCGGAACAAACTATTATGAATTTCCTGGATACATTTTTAATTCAATTTTTTTTTGCGGATCCTCTGTTATGCTATGGTGTTGAAAAATTGGAATGGGAGAAAGTCAATATTATATTTTTGTTATATTTCCCCTGTTATGTTGTGTCGTGAGAGCCTCCACACTAGGACCACGCCTACATTAATAACAATAGCACGAGATGGCCCACCAATAACACCAACCAACCCATGACATGTTGCATCCTTCATAATTTGTTTCAAGAATAACTTAAAACAATTGGCTTGTTTTTTTTTAAATCAAACTGACATGAGAATGGCCCAAGATGAACTTAAAACAACTCTTTAAAGTTAATCACCATGAAACTATGTTTGAAAATGAATTGTGAAAATATTGACACAAATTCTAACCACATGGCTTGGCGAATGGTGAATCTCTTGACACAAATTTTAATCACATGTCTTAGCTCACGTTACAACCCAACCTGAGAAACAATGAACTGTTATTCAAATCAATTTTAAAATATAACGACTCAAAGTCTAATACTATCTTGAAGTCTCACTCAGATCCAACATGAGATGTCTTAAGTGTGTCTTCAAAGCAATGGTAAGAACATCAATGAAGTACTATCTTGTAATGGCCAAACAAAATTTCTCGCGATAACTTGATGAATGGTCTAAAGATATAATTCAAACCAAATATAACCCCCAGAGCGTAAGCAACAATGATGAAGAGCCACAACACTTGACACTCTTGAAGACCCTTGAATGAATTAGAAGGAAAGTTCCACATTATTCATGAACTAAGAACTCTAGTTCCACGATGAATTTTGCTCGTAGAGGTCTTTAATCCAACATAAAACCATGGTATCAGGTCTCCATGATACCTTAATTGCTACCTTAATCCTATGCATGAATGAGATATGTATTAATGGCCTAATGAGAACTGCAAATGAATGTGAAGCATAACCAATTGGGTTATAAAAATCAGATGGAAAATTTTAGGGTGTTACAGCTGCCCCTATTCAATCACTATAGACCTGGATGGATGCTAGAATTTGCTTTGGGAGGTTTGAGGTATGTAGGGATTGTATACAAAAAACAACCGGAAAATTTTCACTCAGTGGAAGAAGAACAGGGAAATAAACCCAACCATATGAACTCTGCTCGAATATAACACTGATGGGAAGAATCATCAACGGGGAATGCCTTTGAATGACGTTAGAAGACTACTGACTTGCTACGCTGCGGGTTGTCGCTCCCGACAAATGAAACAGGGTCCAGATGAAGGTACAGACGCGAACGATCGGCGAAGGGAACAGTGAGAACACACAGCCGTGAACTCACTGGAGAATGAATAGAGTCGCCAGCTAGGCATTTTTATCCCGGAGGAAAGGCAATGCTGCATAAACCTAGAAAAGATGGATAAGACGGTTTGCGAACCAGAGAGACTGAGAAAGGGGGTTGGTTACAACCTGGGAAGGTATTAGCACCCAGATTGTCCGTCGTACTCGACGGGATCCACGCTTAAAAGATTTGTGTTTTAAAGGGGTAGTGTCGGTGCAATTTGTGTGCAAAAGGACTGGAAAACAATATGTACAGGTGTCAGTGTAAAGGAAGTGAAGTGTATAATGATGTGTCAGTGTAAGGACAAAAGGTGAAATGCTCATGATAATGAGGCTAAGAGAATAAAGCTGGAAGGAGGGGGAATGTACAGAGACTTTTGTTCGATAACTGTTAAGTTATGCCTACGTATCCTCTCGTGCAATGAGGAAGTCAGAACACCGTAGTTCGACCCAAAGAGACTGAAAGATGAATTGACTTGTGAACTGCTTGCTTGCCTATGCTCAAGTGTACGACCTGTCTGGCTCAGGTGCTAACTGTCTTGCATTAGACGGAAGAAGCAAGTTCTCGATTGTGAGTGAAGATGATGAGAAAAGAATCCCAGAGGAGACGATTATTGTTTGTTTTTGAGTTTTCAGTCTTTTATTGCTTTTGAAGTTTGTCATAAGTTAATGAGCTTAAGCCTAAACCAATGGGTTAGTAAACTCATCACATCTTCCCTCTGATTAGGGGTAATGAGAGTACCTTAAGTGTGAAGTCAGATTCTCACACTTAATCACCTTTGGTGTAGGATTAAGATCATTAACCTACTTGTGATTATTTAGATGTTTTTGTGATTTTGTTTAGTGTTGAGTAATGAGGTTAAGCCATAATCATGGATTAAACAGACCCATTACACCATCCTAAAAGAAGGATGATAGATGAGAATGTTTAAGTTGAGAAAAACTCCTCAACTTAATCCATGATTAGGGATTAAACCCATGACAAAACAAACCTTTGATTAAGTGGATTTTATTTAATGGTATGATGATGAAGTGAATTTTATGGTTTGTAAGACAAACTTGAGGGGGACTTGTCCATTAACACTAGGGTTAGTCCTTCTTAACCACTTAAGGAAGAATTAGAACCCTGATGCAAGGCCCAAGTTACAAGTGTGATGTCTTGATATTTATTAAGTGGATTAATTAAGAGATTTAAACACATTAAGGGTTTGACACTTAGGATTGAAGTTATACACTCCATCCTAAAAGAAGGATGCAGGCATAAGCTTAATCACAAAGTCTCAAAGCCTTTAGGGTTTAGTCCCTGATTATGAGATGAGAAGAGAAGACTCAAAGAGAGACACAAAGGTAAAAACTATGAGGGGAGACTAATCAAAACCCTAATTCATTATCATGCTTGGTTGTTCCTAAGGTTTGTGAGGTTTGCAAGAGAAGTCTTCAAAGGAGCCACCAGGAAGCAGATGAACAGGATCAAGAGAAGCAAAGTGACTTGCTTCATTCAAGAAGTCAAGTCACTTGAAGAAAGAAAGTGGGAGGAAGAAGAATGAGCAAGCTCAAACTCAAACACATGTAAGAATGCAGCAATGGATGCAAGAGAGATGAGAAGAGAAGTTATGAGAAGTGAAGGCAAATTCACTTCTCAAGTTTACTTACCACCTGAAATGTTAGAAAGAAAATGCAATGCAATGCTAGATGAAATGAAATGGTATGATGCTAAGCAAAACCAGAAGCATGTTGATGATGATTATGATGTTATGAGGTGCTGCAAACATGAGACAAGGCATGGAGATGTTCATACAAGATCATGAATGCAAATGATGCAAGTTAAGGAGCATGAACAAGCATGGAAAGTTATGAAGCATACAAGGCAAATGACATGGCAAATATGAGATGCAATGATCAAACATGCTTTCTATATGTCTTAAGATGTCAAATGGATCACAAGAATGCACAAAATGCAAAGACAAGTCATGTTATGCAAAGAAATGCAAGAAGGATGCAAATGGAAGCCCAAATTAGGGTTCATGGATCAAACATCAAACAAAAGTCCAAAACAGAAACAAAACCCTAAGATAAAAATGGAAAATGGCACTCAAAGAAACCCTAATCCTATGCTAAACCAAGGTTCAAAGGGGAGGTTCCAACTCTTAACCAAACTCAAGATATGAATTTTCTAAGTTATTAGGGTTTTTTAGGGTTCTTAACAAAAGAAATGCCAAACAATTAGAAAATGAGGAAACAAGTCATGGCCATTTTATCCTTGAAAATACATGCTAAACATAACACAATGCAAGAAGAATCAATGTCTCAACCTTCTCCAATAGGCAGAAATGAATTTTTGAACTTATGATCAAAATAATGCACAAAATATGATTTAATTCAATGAAAAATTCTTAAAGTGCATCAAGATCAAAAAAGAAATTTGGTTTGAAGGTTGGACAATGTTTCTAAATGTCTTAGAACATTTCATGAATTTTTTTGTAATTTTTAAATACCTAAAAGTATTTTTAATCAATTAATTCCCATTAATCAATTAAAAATAATCTTTTAAATATTTAAAAATACTTTTTTAATGATAAAAAATAAAATAAAAATATTTTTGTGTTCTGAAAAATAATGAAAATCTTGACAAAAATTTCCATAATTTTTAAACATTTTTTGCTATTTTAAATAAATTAAACAAATTAAATAGAAAGAAAATGAAATAAAACAAAATAAGAGAGAAAGTAATCTGATCCAATGATCCAGATTCAAAGTTGAAATGAAAAGGTTGACTGGCGCGCTAATGAATGGCCTAGATTTCACTTCAGCTAATTTTTGATTTACGAATTAATTAATCCAGATTAAAGAAAGTCAACTGGGATTAGGGCATAATGGGATGATCCTGGGCGTCCAAACACGCGCGAGTCAACACATCCAAGGGACCAAATTCAAACTTCATTAAACACAGGGATTAAACCCTAATCATTTTCAGGTGGCCGGAGAAGACCTCCGGTCGTCTTCTCCGGTGGGAACCCCACCTGAAAACTTCTAAAATCCCCAAAACGCAACTAAAATGAAATCTAAACAAACAGAAATCCTTCCCATACTCCACTGAACCAAAACCCCAAGCTAAAACTCATTTATATTCCCTCAATCACATGAATCGAAACAAAACATTTTTAGGGCACGCGAGTTTCAGATACAAATTAAATGCTCAAAACAAAGCCATTTCAAAAACTAAAGACATCAGGATGATCAGGACAACACAAAGAACAAGTTTGTAACAAGAAAAATGATTTCTGGAAAAATAATTTTCAAGCTACCTGAGATTTGAAGCTTTCAGTTTGAAGACTTTCTGGTCACTTCCTTCAGTGCAAACTCCTCCACTTGGTCCCCAGAAGATGTTTGAATGCTCAAAAGGAGTTTAAGTTGGCTGGTTGATGAGTTTCGAAAGCTCCTGCTCAAGCTTGATCAGAAATGGCAATGGTGTTTCTGGAGGTTTCAGGTCATGGTGATGGGTTCTATGTGATCCTGAGGATGAATGGAGAAGGTCTGGAGTGTTTGTTTGTGTGTTTGTGAGCTAGGATGAGAGTTTCGAATGAAACTGCAGAGTGAGGTGAGGAATGGCAATGGAGTGTCCAGGCTGTTTCAGGCTTGGTTCTTGGTTGCTGGGTGGTCTATGGAGCAAGGTGAGATGATTGGTGAAGATGGTTTTTGTGTTTGTATGCTGTGTAGAGAAATTCGAAGGCTTGTGCAATGTGGGATGATTTTGTGAATGTTGTGAATGAGTGAGCTTCAGCCTTGCCTTCTCATATCTTTGGCTTGCCAAGGGATATTGTATTATAATCCTATAGGTCAGATGATGTGACCTGGCCTATAGTGATTGGTAAGTTTACTTTTGCTCAAAATCCACTTTATGTGTAAGAGAGGTATGGTGAAGTGCTAGGCAAGGACATGGGCTGGTTCTGGCGCAGCAAAGTGAAGGGAAAGGCTAGGCTTGGTCCAGCATTCAAGGCAGCAAGTTGGTGAAACATGATCATGAGTTTTGCAACTTGGTTACCTTTTGGTTCATATGGAAAAATCTTGTTGCATAAGCCATGAAACATGAGGCACCTTGGTTCAAATCTGACTTTTAGAAGTCACATGATCATGTTAAGTGCATTAGAAGCCCATATGGTGACTGAATTGGCCTTGAAAGGAGAATTTGCAATTTTTGCCTTTGGTGCATAACTTGAAAATCAATGATTTTTGCTAACTTTGCCACACCATAACTTTTGATCCAAAAAGAATTTGATCATGTTCTTGTACTTTTTGAAAAGGGAAAGATGAGATCTACAACTTTCATGACCAAAGTTTTTCCATTTGAAGCCTTTTTGAATCATGAATCAAGGCTTGAAAAATGACCTAAAATGATGCATTCTTGAAAAGTCAACTATGCCCAAAAAGTCAACATTTGCAAAAACCCTAAATTCTTGATTTCTATGAACTTCAACCTTCTTCCATGATCAAATAAAGATCATATACACCCAAAATGATGAAGATCACCCATTGGTTGGGTCATTGGGGGCCTCAGATGCCCTGATTTTGCACTGACTTGTCTGAAAAGTCAACTCTTGATCAGATGACTTCCCCATGGAATTTCTTCATGAAAATTGATATGCATACTCCCTATACCATATAGAGATCAATGGAAACAAGAATGACCAAAAAATTTGGAGTTATGGCCTCTGAAACCAAAACCCTAATTTTCAGTCAACTGTGCAGTTCATCCTGGCTCTGCATCCACTCAAACCCTAGTTCTTGTGATTCCTCTGCAATTTTGACTTTGAGGAGATGAAATATGATATAAGAACACACATGGACCACTTTGAATTGATTGGTGGCCTTTGGAGTGCCTCAAGAAGCTTTGGGATTGCTCAGATCACAAACCCTAGGTGCAGATGACTTAGAAACTATCCAGTGAATCAAAAATGAGATGTGCGATGATATGATTGTGTTTATGCATATGAGATGACCATAAGCCATGGTGTGAATGGGTGAGGGCAAATTTGGGGTGTTTACAGCTGCCCCTATTCAAACATGAGTTAGCTGTGCAGGATGTAAGCGACGGCTTAACAGACAAACAAGATAACTTGTGGTTGAATACCAAAGACAGTCCAAAATTTGCACTCACAGAATGAAGAAGAAAAGGGATATAGATTGTAAATGAAAAATAAAGTATATTGTAAAGTGTAGGCGACGGAGGACGACCGTCGAGCAGAGGACGACTGCTGGGTAAAGAGCAATAACGGAGACGGCCGACATGCTGGGGATAAAAAGTGAAGCTAAGACGGGGACGGCCGACTAGCTGGGGAGAGTAAGATAATATGATGGGGACGGCCATCGAGATAAAAGTTGTAGCATTCTCTGGGGATTAATGAAACGTGACGGGGACGGCCATCAAGTTCATAAAGGTAACCAACGATGGGGACGGCCATCGGGCTAAAAAGGGAAAGGGGACCACGACGGGGACGGCCATCGGGTTAAAGAATAAATGAAATAAACAGTTGATGGGGTACGGCCATCAAAGGTGGAGGACGATCACCTAGCAGGGGACGGCTGCTCTGTTGGGGATAAAGGAAATATGATGGGGACGGCCATCGAAGGTGGAGGACGACCACCTGGCAGGGTACGGCTGCCGAAAATATCAACGATGGGGACGGCCATCGGATAGAAAAGGTCAACGATGGGGACGGCCATCGGACGAGCATGATGGAGGACGACCATCAAGAAGTGGAGGACGACCACTTAGCAGGGGACGGCTGCTCTCGAGGTTTGTCATGACATAGGACGAATGTCAGATAACCAAAATCAACAATGGGGACGGCCATTGGATAAAGTGATGAAGGACGATCATCAAAAGGTGGAGGTCGACCACCTAGCAGGGGACGGCTGCTAAAATCAACGATGGGGACGGCCATCGGATGAGAATGATGGAGGACGACCATCAAGAAGTGGAGGACGACCACTTAGCAGGGTACGGCTGCTCTCAAAGGTATCATAACACAGGACGAGTGTTAGATAAAAAGAAAATTTGTTGGTGATCTACTGGGGATAAAGTAAACACGGACGAGCGTTTACATCCAAGAAACAAAAGGTATAAGTGTTTGGTATTGTGTATAGATTAAAGATGCGGACGAGCATCCTTAAGGCTATGATACGGACGAGTATCATGTAGAAACAAACTGACACATGTTCAGAGATGATGATACGGACGAGTATCAACTGGTTAACAAGGAACACGGACGAGTGTTGCATCTGAAAGAAACCTTCTGGGGAATAGTAGACACAGACGAGTATCTATATTTAAGAAGACATAAGTGTTTGACACAGTGTATGGATTAAAGATGCGGACGAGCATCCTTAAGACTATGATACGGACGAGTATGTAGAAACAAACATTAGACGCAATGTTCTGAGATGATGGTACGAACGAGTACCAACTGGTTAACAAAGAACAAGGACTATTGTCGAATCTGTGGGGATATGAGCGATGACGTATACAAGATACGGACGAGTATCTGTATAGGTACCAAGAGTAGTGAGTATTGTATTGTATAGATGAGTGTTTATCTGCTGGGGAGAGTGACACGGACGAGTGTCAAGAGAGAAAAGTATAATATTAACAAGTATATGAGTTGATGAAAGTGTAAGTGACTGCGCTGGGGATATGACACGGACGGGTGTCAAAAAGGGTGTATATACAAGTATATGTGAGTGCAAAGAGGACCTCTTTGGCTTTCTGCTGGGATATGACACGGACGGGTGTCAGGACACATCTGCAATAAGGGTGATTTGTTTGTAAAGAGTGTTCAGGCGACTTTACTGGGGAAAGATGACACGGACGGGTGCCAAAAGGTGTATATACTGGTGTTTGTGATTTGAGAGGCAGCTGCTTTTGCTGGGACTCTGGTGGGGACTCTGGGGGAAAGTAATCTGTATTCTGATGAATGGTTACTAATCACAAGCGTTCAATTCACAACATGACTTATGATTATGCTATGTATTTGATTTTTGCCGTAATGCTCCGTATTAGACGGAATGCTACGCTCTGAGGGTATAATATGATGCGAATGCTATGATTATGCAAAGAGGCACCGATCCGGAATTCGGATCCCATTGCGGCGAAGATCTCTGGATGATCTGCTTGAAGTGAACATCCCAGCTGGGGATGAGATCATCGGTAGATCTAGTGACGTATCTGTTTGGGGATATAGGTCACTGATTGACATATCCTTATAAATGAGAAACCCAGCTGGGGTTTGTAGAAGCTTCTGTACTCTGTTGTGACTTCTCCGTGCATTGCTCTTCTGAATAAAGGCTTGAAGCTCTGTGGGGAGATGATTCCCTGATTTCTGCATCCTGTTGAGGAAGAATGGTCGGTGCTTCAACTGGGGAATGCTGTTGGCAACTCAGCTGGGGAGAGTAATGAGAGGCAACTCGGCTGGGGAGAAAGCATCCTGAGTGTTAAGCCTGTTTGTTGATTTGGCAACTTTGCTGGGGAAGTGGGCACTCTCCCGTGCCACGTGGAAGATAGACCGAGTTGATAGTGATTTGCCCACTTGCTGAGACGTAACCTGCTTGCCCCAGGTTGCGTTCTGGATACCTGCAATCCTGCAAAGGTAAGGAACCGTACAAAAGGTCCCGAGGTATCCCTTACTGGATTCCGTCATAGGAGTTAAGTACTTTCGAGAATAATCACATTCCCTGTAAGCATGTGTTTTTTTCTTTTATTTTTAGAGAAAGGCATCTGTACTTATGCAATTGTATTTTAGAGATATCAGACAACTCTTTGCAAAACATAAATGTAAAAACGTAACATGACCGAAAATCTGATTTTATTAATCCATGTGCCCTGAATTGGCAAGATACAGTCAAAGAAACATATCTCCTGAAATGAGGAGATTGTTACAAATTGAGAAACAAAATGCTGGCAGTGTTGACGACGCTTTGAGGGAGCTTCCTCTTCTGCTATGACTCGTATGACAATGACGTTCTTCTCGTCTTGCTTTCTGGAGAGAGTTGATTCTGATTGAAGTCTGATCCTTCGTAGCTTACCAAATTGTAGGTGATACAGACGAATTCAGAATGCAGTTGTTCGCTTATTCCCTTATTTTGCATGGATCGCCCTTTCGGGTTTTCAATCCATCGGGATACCCATTTTTGCCTGAGCTGTCCAATGCGGCTTTTCAACTCAGCGGGTGTACATTTTTTATTCATTTTCCCTTACTTTTGCCCGAGTCTTTTATTCTGTTTTTGACTCGCCGGGATGCCCTATTTTTGCCTGGACTTACATTCTGTTTTTATGTCCAGCGGGTCATTTTATGCGAAGTATTTTTTTACTGCATCTGAATTCACAGGGGATGGGAAATCTTCACCATCCATGGTGCTGAGCATCAGTGCTCCACCAGAGAAAACTTTCTTTACAACCAATGGTCCTTCATAATTTGGAGTCCATTTGCCCCTTTGGTCTGTATGAGGAGGGAGGATTCTTTTCAGCACAAGATCTCCCACTTGGTACTCTCGGTGCCTGACTTTCTGATCGAAGGCTTTCTTCATTCTCCTCTGATATAGCTGCCCATGACAGATTGCAGCCAATCTTTTCTCTTCGATCAGACTCAGTTGCTCGAATCGGGACCGAACCCATTCTGCTTCACTCAGTTTAACATCCATTAACACCCGTAACGAGGGTAGTTCAACTTCAACAGGTAGGACTGCTTCCATACCATACACAAGCTGATACGGTGTTGCCCCAGTGGACGTTCTGATTGACGTGCGGTACCCATGCAAGGCAAACGGTAGCATTTCATGCCAGTCTTTGTATGTGATTACCATCTTCTGCACAATCTTCTTGATATTCTTATTTGCCGCCTCAACAGCACCATTCATCTTTGGTCTGTAAGGAGAAGAATTGTGATGTTGGATCTTGAAGTCCCGGCACAGTTCTGCCATCATCTTGTTGTTTAAGTTGGAACCATTATCAGTAATGATTCGCTCGGGCACTCCATACCGACAGATGATATCTCTTTTCAGAAATCGGGCTACCACTTGTCTTGTAACATTTGCATACGAGGCTGCTTCGACCCATTTGGTGAAATAGTCAATGGCGACCAAGATGAATCTGTGACCATTTGAAGCAGTTGGCTCAATCTTGCCAATCATATCAATGCCCCACATAGCAAAGGGCCAGGGTGAAGACATGATGTTCAAAGGATTGGGAGGTACATGCACTTTATCTGCATAGATCTGGCATTTGTGGCATTTTCTAGCGTAAGCACAACAGTCTGCATCCATTGTGACCCAGTAATAACCCGATCTTAACAACTTCTTAGCCATGGCATGCCCTCCTGCGTGGGTACCAAAAGATCCTTCGTGCACTTCGTGCATCAACAAATCTGCTTCCGTCTTGTCAACACATCTGAGGAGTACCATGTCAAAATTCCTCTTGTATAAAGACCCATCAGTGTTCAGAAAGAAACTACCAGCAAGCCTTCTCAAGGTCTTCTTATCATTGGAAGATGCCCCGGGTGGGTATGTCTGATCCTCCAAGAAGCACTTAATGTCATGGAACCAAGGCTTGTCATCTTTTACAACATCTGCTGCAAATACATATGCTGGTCTATCAAGTCTAGACACTGAAATCTGGGGTACAAAGTTAGCCGTTTGAACTTTGATCATGGATGAAATGGTAGCAAGAGCATCTGCAAACTGATTCTCGTCCCGAGGGATATACTCAAGCTTGACTGTTGTGAAGAAAGTCAATAACCTCCTTGTATAATCCCTGTAAGGTATCAGATGATCCTGGTGTGTGTACCATTTTCCGTTGGTTTGATTGACTACCAAAGCTGAATCCCCGAATACGGTCAATGTTTTGATCCTGAGGTCGATGGCTTCCTCAAGACCCATAATGCAAGCTTCGTATTCAGCTTCGTTGTTAGTGCAGTTGAAAGTGAGTTTTGCCGAGAAAGGCATGTGAACTCCTTTAGGTGTAATGAGTACTGCACCAACACCACGGCCATTTATGTTGACAGCCCCATCAAACATCATAGTCCATTCTTCCTCCGGGTCAGGCCCTTCGGTGTGAATAGGCTCCTCGTGATCTTTTGCTTTAATGAACATGATATCTTCATCAGGGAAGTCAAACCTCATAGGCTGGTAGTCATCAATGGGCTGCTCAGCAAGATATTCAGATAGTACACTGCCTTTGATGGCTTTCTGAGATGTGTACTGTATGTCGTATTCTGTGAGAATCATCTGCCATCTTGCAACCCGTCCGGTGAGCGCTGGCTTCTCGAAAATGTACTTAACTGGATCCATTTTTGAGATTAATAAGGTAGTGTGGGTCAACATATACTGTCTCAGTCGGCGAGCAGCCCACGCTAAAGCACAGCAAGTTTTCTCGAGCAGTGAATAACGCTGTTCACAGTCGGTAAACTTTTTGCTTAGGTAGTATATTGCATACTCTTTTCGACCAGACTCGTCATGCTGACCTAGTACACACCCCATTGACTCTTCTAATACTGTCAAGTACATGATCAGAGGTCTTCCTTCAACTGGCGGCATAAGGATTGGAGGTTCTTGCAGATATTCCTTGATCTTGTCAAAAGCCTTCTGGCAGTCTTCGCTCCACCTGACCGTTTGTTCCTTCCTTAACAGCTTGAACAAGGGTTCACAGGTTGCCGTGAGGTGAGATATGAACCGGGAAATGTAGTTCAATCGACCTAAGAACCCTCGAACTTCTTTCTCAGTTTTCGGTGCAGGCATCTCTTGAATAGCTTTGACTTTATCTGGGTCAACCTCAATCCCCTTCTCGCTTACAATAAAGCCCAGCAGCTTACCAGATCTCACCCCGAATGTGCATTTGTTGGGGTTCAACTTTAGTTGGTACTTCCTCAGACGCTTGAACAACTTCAGCAGATTCACCAGGTGATCTTCCTCTGTAAGGGACTTGGCGATCATATCATCCACATAACATTCTATTTCCTTGTGGATCATATCATGGAATAATGTCACCATAGCCCGTTGATATGTGGCGCCAGCATTCTTCAGTCCAAATGGCATCACTTTGTAACAGAACGTGCCCCAAGGTGTGATGAATGTTGTCTTCTCCATGTCTTCAGGTGACATCTTGATCTGATTATATCCTGAAAATCCATCCATGAAGGAGAATACCGAGAATTGAGCCGTGTTATCCACCAATACATCAATGTGAGGTAATGGGAAGTCATCCTTCGGGCTGGCTCTGTTCAGATCCCGGTAGTCAACACACATTCTTACTTTGCCGTCCTTCTTAGGCACAGGTACTATGTTAGCAACCCACGGCGGATAGCTAGTCACAGCAAGGAACCCGGCGTCCCATTGCTTTTGTACCTCTTCCTTGATTTTCATAGCCATGTCTGGGCGAGTTCGGCGCAGCTTCTGTTTCACTGGTGGGCATTCTTCCCTCAAAGGCAGCTTATGCACAACAATGTCGATATCCAACCCTGGCATATCTTGATACGACCAAGCAAACACATCAACATACTCTTGAAGCAGATCTATCAGCTGTCTCTTCACTGAGTCTTGCAGGCAGGCCCCGATTTTAACCTCTTTCACGTCTTCCTCCGTACCAAGATTGATCACTTCAACCTCCTCCTGGTGAGGAGTAATGACCTTTTCCTCTTGTCTCAACAACCTAGCTAGCTCTTCAGGAAGCTCATATTCTTCATCAACCCCTTCATCAGCTTGATTGATTGGATTGTCAAAGTCATACGGTGTCATAGCCGTGCTGTTGTCGGTGCTGTCAGGAAGGCACTCTTCTGCATGAGTAACTCTTATAATTTCCTGGGAAGACCAGTTCGAGACACTGCTCCCCGGGATCTTTGGACGAATCCAATTCTCCAGATTGCGCTCCTCTTCCAGCTCGTCTTCCAGACAGTTGATAGCATCGGGGGTAAGCATCCCCTCACTGACAAAACAAGGCTCTGCAGCAGCCTTTGCTTGATGTTGAGTTGGTTTGTAACCCAACCCAAATTTGTCCTTCTTTTCCTCCACAGCTAAAACCTTGCCCCAGCCTAGGGCAGTTCCTTCTTCAACAACCTTCCGGGCTTGTTGGTAAGATGACATGGAGATTCCAGATACAGCAGATGCTTCATTGACATTCAAGGCTTCAAAACCTTGGCTCATTGTCTCATGGATCTCTCCATCCATCTCAATGTATTTGTAGGTAGCCAGATGGCTAACGAAAATATCCTCTTCCCCACAGATTGTGACAACTTGACCTTCCCACTCAAATTTTAACTTTTGGTGAAGGGTAGACGTTATTGCGCCGGCGGCGTGAATCCAGGGTCTACCCAACAAACAGCTGTAGGCGGGCTGAATGTCCATCACATAAAAGATAGTTTTAAAGGTCTGTGGGCCAATTGTCACAGGCAGCTCAATCTCTCCCAGAACCGATCTCTTAGAACCATCAAAGGCTCTTACTACCAGGTTGCTGGGTCTCTATGCCAATCCATCATATTCAAGCTTCACCAGAGCCTTCTTCGGTAAGACATTCAGGGAAGAACCTGTGTCCACCAACACATGAGAAAGGACAGCTCCTTTGCATTCCATGGTTATGTGCAAGGCTTTGTTGTGATTACGGCCATCCGCTGTCAAGTCAGAGTTGGTAAACCCTAGCCCATTGCTAGCAGTAACGTTTCCAACCACGGTTTCCAATTGGTTGACAGTAATCTCCTCAGGCACGTAAGCTGCGTGCAGGACTTTAAGTAGTGCATTCCGATGGGCTTCGGAGCACATAAGCAGTGAGAGGATGGAGATTTTGGATGGCGTCTGGTGAAGTTGATCCACAATTTTGTAGTCACTCTTTTTGATGATTCGCATAAACTCATCAACTTCCTGATTGAATGGAGTCTTCAGGGTTTCTTTGGCAGCTGAATCTTCCTGCACCGGGCCTTTTCCTTTTGCCTTGGCAGCAGCTTCTGCTTCGGCAGTAGGTTTTTGAACTTGTGAAGCAAAGAGACGTCCGCTTCGAGTGAAGCCTCCGCCTCCCCCCACATTATCTACTTGTGGTGCAGGTGTTGATGTTTCAAGAGTGATTCTTTTTCCTTCGCAGTATACGTCAGAGCCATAGTGCCAAGGGATGGCCCTATTGCTTTCATATGGTACTGGTCCAGGCACCGTGACAGTGACTGGACTGATTGCTGCTGCTGAAGGGACTGTAATTGTTTGTGGATCATAAAATATTGTAACTGGTGCTCTGGTGGGAGCAGCACCTTCTGAATGGTAGGCGGAATTATTCTCAGGATCGTAGAATATGGTAACAATAGAGACATCTTCATGATTGATTGCTGGTGTTGTAGGAGGTACTGTTGGAAGGACTGTTGTTGTTGTTGATGGAGATTCGAAATGGAATGAAGCTGAAGTTGTAGCAGGAGGAACTGTTGAAAACTGATCATTTGGAAGGATAGGTGAAGTATTTGTTGATGGTGCTGATGAATTGTCGGGAACAATAGTTGCTGCAGTTGTAGGAGGGTCTGAAACCGTTGTTGATAAAGTTGTCGGATTTGTCGGAAATGATGTAGTGATCTGTAGCAAGCCACTCTGAATAAGGCTGTCAATGCCATTCCTCAGGTCTTCACACCCATTCCATGAAATATTGCAGTAGGGACACCCTAGTTCACACCCCGGAAATATTTGGTTTTCACGGAGTTGAGCTTTGATTTCCACCAATGGTGTCCGGATCTGATCCACACTAGTTATTAAATAAGACGGTTGGTCTTCTTCAATAGCATTAATTCGGGGACCACCATGGTTTGGCATTGGGTTTTTATTGACATTGGGCGGAGGTGCAAAATTCAGAGCCTTGGAGTCTACCAAGTCTTGTACCTTCATATGCAGAGCCCTGCATTTTTCTGTATTGTGACCAGGTGCGTTTGAATGAAAAGCACACCTAGCATTAGAGTCATAGTTTCTTGGTAGACTGTTGGGATCCGGAGGTGCCAACGTTCTTAGCTCAACTAGGTTGAGTTTCAGAAGTTGTGGCAGCAAGGCAGCATACGGCATTGGGATCGGGTCGATCACTCGGTTAGCTTGGGATGGCCTTTGTTGGAATGGCCTCTGTTGATTGTTGTTGTTGGAGTTGCTGTTGTTGAAGTTGCTTTTGATGTGAACCCAGATAGAAACCAACACAGATATATTACAAAAGTGAAATAATACAATTTGTTCAAGTTACAACACAAGCCCTCAAAGGGTCAAAATACATCACAAAAAAAAAAAAGCAAAAGTACATGAAAAGGAACAACAACAAGCAAATGATCAAACTCCAAGGCCAAACTCATCCTCACGAACTTCCTTAAGAAGTGCTTCGGTCACAGGATCAGCCGGACGCTCCGTGAGACCTCTGATGAGGAGGTTTCTTGTTGCAACAGCTGCAGTCAACTTCTTGTTCTGACTTTGGTCCTTAGACCTCTTCACTCCAGCTCTGATTTCTAGCTCTGATATTTCCTTCTGGGCTGCTGCCAGGGCTTTTTCCATCTGTCCCATCTTGTCTTGAACTCTTTTGTCTTCTAGAGTACGGGCCTCAGTGATCCGGACCCACCTGGCCTGACTCTCTTTCAAATACAAGTCTGTTCTTGCTCTCTGAAACTGGGCTTCTTTGCAAGCATTCTTCAGAAT
This sequence comes from Lathyrus aphaca, assembly GCA_963966055.1. Lineage (NCBI taxonomy): Eukaryota > Viridiplantae > Streptophyta > Magnoliopsida > Fabales > Fabaceae > Lathyrus > Lathyrus aphaca. The sequence goes on from OZ014523.1 coordinate 180,634,040, forward strand.
CTGTTCACCAGCTTTGGATTTGTTGATATAATCTCCAGACTTCTCAATCTTGGTCAAGTGTTCCACCCTCAACTTCTCCAATCTCTCAATCTCCCTCACACCTTCACTCCTCTCTCTGAGGGTCTTCTGCAAGGCTTGGGTTAACTTCTCATTTCTTTCCTTCAAGCTCTCAAACTCCTCCAAACTGATAGTGGCAGGGGGTGGTGCTGAAGATGACTCAGGCATGTCTTCTATGGTAAAGGGCATTCCAGAGAATTGGGCCCTAGCATGGGACCACTCATAATATTGGACTGATGCCACATTATTGCACTTCCCCAGAATGGTGATTCCCTTGGTTTGAACATGATCCCAGGCCCAAGCAGCCTGCCTAACAGTTGCCAGACTAACCTTGTTCTCACAGTAGAGGGTCTCAACCAAATCCTGTACCCTAGGAGTGTGGACCAGTGCATAGCCCAATTGTCTCCTGAACAGCAGAGGGTTGTAGTTGATACTTCCCTTAACTCCTATCAAAGGCACATTGGGAAAGTGCCCACAGCTGGTGATCACATCTCTGCCCTTGGTGCTCTGAGTACACCATCTGATATCTGCTGAAGTGAGAGTAGTGAGCCTCTTAGCCCAGTTGCTTTGCTGATGAGGATTTAGAAATGCATCTGTCCTGGGTAGATGCCTGAGAAGCCAAGCATGGAATAATGGAGCACAAATCCTCACTAATCTTCCCCTCTGCTTCTCATTTCTCTGATGGACTGAGTAATAGAGATCACCCAGTAAAGTTGGCACTGGGTTCTTCAGGATGAACAAATGGATTGCATTTTTGCTAATGAATCGAGGCTCATCTGCAAACAATACAATTCCATATACACTCAAGGCCAATAGAGCACAAACAGCTTTCCACTCCCCCGAGGAGGCCTTCAGACTAGCTTGAGAAATCAGGAAGTCAAGATGAAAACCAGGGATTCCAGCTTTAGAGGTCATATGCTGTTCAATCAAAACAGGCTCCAGATACAAAGCTTTTGCTACCTCTCCATTGCTAGGAAAGACCATTTCAGGGTTGAATGGGATTTCTCTTTTGATGGGCAGACCAGTCAATGATGAGTATTCTTCCAGAAGAGGCCCCAACTGAAAGTCTTGAAAGGTGAAACATCTCAATGGGGGGTCATAAAACTGAATACAGGCGTGGATGAGGCTCCTCTGTGAAGGGTCCAGATCCATAACCATGTCCAGTATATCTCCATAACTCTCCCTGAACAAGGGTATGTGACCTGGAGTGATCAGGGTTTGGATCCTCCTGATGTCTGATAAGTCTGGTTGGAAGAAATGATAAGTGATGTTGCTTTTCTTTGGAGCCATGATGCTGAGGACTGAGTAGGATAAGTGCTGATGAAGATGCTGAGGAGTGGGCCACTGGCTGGCTAGTGCTAGTAACTGAAGTATATGGCTGACAAACTGAAGCAAGTGCTGGTGGAGATAGGTCAATGATGCAGATGGGGTCAAAACCAAAACCAGATGAAGGTGGATACCCTGAAACACAAATAAGCAAATGTTAATATGATGCAATGAGTATGTATGCAAAATGAAATGAAAGGGTTTGTGACTGAGCTGGATCTGATTAACTGCCTTGGTATAGATCCATGTGTGTTCAAGAAATCCAGGTGGAGGTCTATAAATCCAGTAACCAGGGTGGGGGACTCAAATAAAGAGCCACATGTCCAGGGTTTTAGAATCACAAGAACTATCCAACATGGAGCATTCTTAACAAAGTCAAAGTAACAGGGTATTCTGAGGTCAAGGTACCTGCAAACCTGTAAACAGCCCAACCCCCTCACAGGTGATGATCTAGAACAAGGATCCTCAGACTTGGATCAGTTATGGGAAGTGTAAACACTTCTAACCCGGAGGTACAGTGTTTACAATAACCATAACAATTCCTCCTCTAATTCACCTCAGTTTCTGAAGGTCAGTACTAAAAGGTCATCCAGACTTAGCAAGCTTCCCAGATAGCCCTAGCATTGCAGGAAATCTGCAACACAGAGTTCTCAAGAAGAAACCCATATCTGAACCGTGTTTCATATTCCCGCACCAGACCGAGATGGAATGGGAAAGAATATGATTCACTCTAGCCTAGGTGTCACTCAGGTCCCAGGTATAGGACCTTAACTCTCAATGAAACACCCACCCACCAAGACAAGAAACCAGATCCAGCCAGCAACAATGACAGTATGATATATAAATGCAATAAAGAAAGCAGTAAAGTAACTGTACATAAAGCAATAAACAAAAATAAATACAAGCACAAACAGGCACATAACAACCCAGTAAACACAAATCAATCAAGCGCTAGGAGGAACCCACAAAAAGAACCAGAAGCCCTGGTTGCTGTATAAGGGTCCCCAGCAGAGTCGCCAAGCTATCGCTCCCGACAAATGAAACAGGGTCCAGATGAAGGTACAGACGCGAACGATCGGCGAAGGGAACAGTGAGAACACACAGCCGTGAACTCACTGGAGAATGAATAGAGTCGCCAGCTAGGCATTTTTATCCCGGAGGAAAGGCAATGCTGCATAAACCTAGAAAAGATGGATAAGACGGTTTGCGAACCAGAGAGACTGAGAAAGGGGGTTGGTTACAACCTGGGAAGGTATTAGCACCCAGATTGTCCGTCGTACTCGACGGGATCCACGCTTAAAAGATTTGTGTTTTAAAGGGGTAGTGTCGGTGCAATTTGTGTGCAAAAGGACTGGAAAACAATATGTACAGGTGTCAGTGTAAAGGAAGTGAAGTGTATAATGATGTGTCAGTGTAAGGACAAAAGGTGAAATGCTCATGATAATGAGGCTAAGAGAATAAAGCTGGAAGGAGGGGGAATGTACAGAGACTTTTGTTCGATAACTGTTAAGTTATGCCTACGTATCCTCTCGTGCAATGAGGAAGTCAGAACACTGTAGTTCGACCCAAAGAGACTGAAAGATGAATTGACTTGTGAACTGCTTGCTTGCCTATGCTCAAGTGTACGACCTGTCTGGCTCAGGTGCTAACTGTCTTGCATTAGACGGAAGAAGCAAGTTCTCGATTGTGAGTGAAGATGATGAGAAAAGAATCCCGGAGGAGACGATTATTGTTTGTTTTTGAGTTTTCAGTCTTTTATTGCTTTTGAAGTTTGTCATAAGTTAATGAGCTTAAGCCTAAACCAATGGGTTAGTAAACTCATCACATCTTCCCTCTGATTAGGGGTAATGAGAGTACCTTAAGTGTGAAGTCAGATTCTCACACTTAATCACCTTTGGTGTAGGATTAAGATCATTAACCTACTTGTGATTATTTAGATGTTTTTGTGATTTTGTTTAGTGTTGAGTAATGAGGTTAAGCCATAATCATGGATTAAACAGACCCATTACACCATCCTAAAAGAAGGATGATAGATGAGAATGTTTAAGTTGAGAAAAACTCCTCAACTTAATCCATGATTAGGGATTAAACCCATGACAAAACAAACCTTTGATTAAGTGGATTTTATTTAATGGTATGATGATGAAGTGAATTTTATGGTTTGTAAGACAAACTTGAGGGGGACTTGTCCATTAACACTAGGGTTAGTCCTTCTTAACCACTTAAGGAAGAATTAGAACCCTGATGCAAGGCCCAAGTTACAAGTGTGATGTCTTGATATTTATTAAGTGGATTAATTAAGAGATTTAAACACATTAAGGGTTTGACACTTAGGATTGAAGTTATACACTCCATCCTAAAAGAAGGATGCAGGCATAAGCTTAATCACAAAGTCTCAAAGCCTTTAGGGTTTAGTCCCTGATTATGAGATGAGAAGAGAAGACTCAAAGAGAGACACAAAGGTAAAAACTATGAGGGGAGACTAATCAAAACCCTAATTCATTATCATGCTTGGTTGTTCCTAAGGTTTGTGAGGTTTGCAAGAGAAGTCTTCAAAGGAGCCACCAGGAAGCAGATGAACAGGATCAAGAGAAGCAAAGTGACTTGCTTCATTCAAGAAGTCAAGTCACTTGAAGAAAGAAAGTGGGAGGAAGAAGAATGAGCAAGCTCAAACTCAAACACATGTAAGAATGCAGCAATGGATGCAAGAGATATGAGAAGAGAAGTTATGAGAAGTGAAGGCAAATTCACTTCTCAAGTTTACTTACCACCTGAAATGTTAGAAAGAAAATGCAATCCAATGCTAGATGAAATGAAATGGTATGATGCTAAGCAAAACCAGAAGCATGTTGATGATGATTATGATGTTATGAGGTGCTGCAAACATGAGACAAGGCATGGAGATGTTCATACAAGATCATGAATGCAAATGATGCAAGTTAAGGAGCATGAACAAGCATGGAAAGTTATGAAGCATACAAGGCAAATGACATGGAAAATATGAGATGCAATGATCAAACATGCTTTCTATATGTCTTAAGATGTCAAATGGATCACAAGAATGCACAAAATGCAAAGACAAGTCATGTTATGCAAAGAAATGCAAGAAGGATGCAAATGGAAGCCCAAATTAGGGTTCATGGATCAAACATCAAACAAAAGTCCAAAACAGAAACAAAACCCTAAGATAAAAATGGAAAATGGCACTCAAAGAAACCCTAATCCTATGCTAAACCAAGGTTCAAAGGGGAGGTTCCAACTCTTAACCAAACTCAAGATATGAATTTTCTAAGTTATTAGGGTTTTTTAGGGTTCTTAACAAAAGAAATGCCAAACAATTAGAAAATGAGGAAACAAGTCATGGCCATTTTATCCTTGAAAATACATGCTAAACATAACACAATGCAAGAAGAATCAATGTCTCAACCTTCTCCAATAGGCAGAAATGAATTTTTGAACTTATGATCAAAATAATGCACAAAATATGATTTAATTCAATGAAAAATTCTTAAAGTGCATCAAGATCAAAAAATAAATTTGGTTTGAAGGTTGGACAATGTTTCTAAATGTCTTAGAACATTTCATGAATTTTTTTGTAATTTTTAAATACCTAAAAGTATTTTTAATCAATTAATTCCCATTAATCAATTAAAAATAATCTTTTAAATATTTAAAAATACTTTTTTAATGATAAAAAATAAAATAAAAATATTTTTGTGTTCTGAAAAATAATGAAAATCTTGACAAAAATTTCCATAATTTTTAAACATTTTTTGTTATTTTAAATAAATTAAACAAATTAAATAGAAAGAAAATGAAATAAAACAAAATAAGAGAGAAAGTAATCTGATCCAATGATCCAGATTCAAAGTTGAAATGAAAAGGTTGACTGGCGCGCTAATGAATGGCCTAGATTTCACTTCAGCTAATTTTTGATTTACGAATTAATTAATCCAGATTAAAGAAAGTCAACTGGGATTAGGGCATAATGGGATGATCCTGGGCGTCCAAACACGCGCGAGTCAACACATCCAAGGGACCAAATTCAAACTTCATTAAACACAGGGATTAAACCCTAATCATTTTCAGGTGGCCGGAGAAGACCTCCGGTCGTCTTCTCCGGTGGGAACCCCACCTGAAAACTTCTAAAATCCCCAAAACGCAACTAAAATGAAATCTAAACAAACAGAAATCCTTCCCATACTCCACTGAACCAAAACCCCAAGCTAAAGCTCATTTATATTCCCTCAATCACATGAATCGAAACAAAACATTTTTAGGGCACGCGAGTTTCAGATACAAATTAAATGCTCAAAACAAAGCCATTTCAAAAACTAAAGACATCAGGATGATCAGGACAACACAAAGAACAAGTTTGTAACAAGAAAAATGATTTCTGGAAAAATAATTTTCAAGCTACCTGAGATTTGAAGCTTTCAGTTTGAAGACTTTCTGGTCACTTCCTTCAGTGCAAACTCCTCCACTTGGTCCCCAGAAGATGTTTGAATGCTCAAAAGGAGTTTAAGTTGGCTGGTTGATGAGTTTCGAAAGCTCCTGCTCAAGCTTGATCAGAAATGGCAATGGTGTTTCTGGAGGTTTCAGGTCATGGTGATGGGTTCTATGTGATCCTGAGGATGAATGGAGAAGGTCTGGAGTGTTTGTTTGTGTGTTTGTGAGCTAGGATGAGAGTTTCGAATGAAACTGCAGAGTGAGGTGAGGAATGGCAATGGAGTGTCCAGGCTGTTTCAGGCTTGGTTCTTGGTTGCTGGGTGGTCTATGGAGCAAGGTGAGATGATTGGTGAAGATGGTTTTTGTGTTTGTATGCTGTGTAGAGAAATTCGAAGGCTTGTGCAATGTGGGATGATTTTGTGAATGTTGTGAATGAGTGAGCTTCAGCCTTGCCTTCTCATATCTTTGGCTTGCCAAGGGATATTGTATTATAATCCTATAGGTCAGATGATGTGACCTGGCCTATAGTGATTGGTAAGTTTACTTTTGCTCAAAATCCACTTTATGTGTAAGAGAGGTATGGTGAAGTGCTAGGCAAGGACATGGGCTGGTTCTGGCGCAGCAAAGTGAAGGGAAAGGCTAGGCTTGGTCCAGCATTCAAGGCAGCAAGTTGGTGAAACATGATCATGAGTTTTGCAACTTGGTTACCTTTTGGTTCATATGGAAAAATCTTGTTGCATAAGCCATGAAACATGAGGCACCTTGGTTCAAATCTGACTTTTAGAAGTCACATGATCATGTTAAGTGCATTAGAAGCCCATATGGTGACTGAATTGGCCTTGAAAGGAGAATTTGCAATTTTTGCCTTTGGTGCATAACTTGAAAATCAATGATTTTTGCTAACTTTGCCACACCATAACTTTTGATCCAAAAAGAATTTGATCATGTTCTTGTACTTTTTGAAAAGGGAAAGATGAGATCTACAACTTTCATGACCAAAGTTTTTCCATTTGAAGCCTTTTTGAATCATGAATCAAGGCTTGAAAAATGACCTAAAATGATGCATTCTTGAAAAGTCAACTATGCCCAAAAAGTCAACATTTGCAAAAACCCTAAATTCTTGATTTCTATGAACTTCAACCTTCTTCCATGATCAAATAAAGATCATATACACCCAAAATGATGAAGATCACCCATTGGTTGGGTCATTGGGGGCCTCAGATGCCCTGATTTTGCACTGACTTGTCTGAAAAGTCAACTCTTGATCAGATGACTTCCCCATGGAATTTCTTCATGAAAATTGATATGCATACTCCCTATACCATATAGAGATCAATGGAAACAAGAATGACCAAAAAATTTGGAGTTATGGCCTCTGAAACCAAAACCCTAATTTTCAGTCAACTGTGCAGTTCATCCTGGCTCTGCATCCACTCAAACCCTAGTTCTTGTGATTCCTCTGCAATTTTGACTTTGAGGAGATGAAATATGATATAAGAACACACATGGACCACTTTGAATTGATTGGTGGCCTTTGGAGTGCCTCAAGAAGCTTTGGGATTGCTCAGATCACAAACCCTAGGTGCAGATGACTTAGAAACTATCCAGTGAATCAAAAATGAGATGTGCGATGATATGATTGTGTTTATGCATATGAGATGACCATAAGCCATGGTGTGAATGGGTGAGGGCAAATTTGGGGTGTTTACACGGGTGGACTTTGAAAGTCTCTTTTTTTGAAACACGACATACGACTCTTGGATTTCTATATTGCGGGTGGACTTCGAAAGTCCGTCTTTTTGAACCATGCCAAATGACTACTAGCTTGCCACACTACGGGTGGATGTTTGATAGGCTGCACTGGTGCCTTAATGATGTCTTTCGGATGGAGTTAGAGGACTATTGACTTACCACACTGCAGGTGGGCCCTTGCCAATTTGTGGTCGGACTTCAAGATACTTTGCCCATTGCGGGGGACTTTTGCCCGCTGCGGGGGACTTCTGCTCTCTACGGGAGATTTTTGATCACTACGTGAGACTTCTTCTCACTGCGGGATACTTTTGCTCGCTACGGGAGACCTTTGCTCACTACGGGAGACTATTGCTCACTGCGGGAGACTTTTCGTCACTACGAGAGACTTTTGCCACACGAAGGGGGACTTTTGCCCACTACGGGGGACTTTTGAATTTTGCCACCCTGAGGATGGACTTTCGCCAATCTGCGGTTGGGCTTTGAAATTTTCCACCCTGAGGATGGACTTTCGCCAATCTATGGTTGGACTTTGCAAGATACCATACTTGGATTATGTTGGGTATGCATATGTTGAATTGCACGGCATGATTCCCCATGACACTGGGGATGTTATGTTTTGAGCATGTCAATGAAATGATGCAAGTGCCAAGGGAATTCCTGATGCGGAAGTAATAAGTCCTTGCTGACTCTGCTGAGAATGAAATGATCGTTGATTCGATCTCAAGAAGCCCTGTGGGGATAACATCTTGCTGGAGAAGAGTGTGAATAATCTGTTTGTCTCAAATTATCACACTTGCCAAAAATAAATTGGACTTTAGATTTGAGGACCCTGCTAGGGGATACCTCAACTGCTGGGGATTGAATCTTACCCATAAGAATTTGCTGGGGGGATCGACAACTTTCTGACTAAGCTGGGGAAAAGTCTTGTCAAAGCTCTGTTGAGGAGAACTCTTTGTCCACCTAAAATTTCCAAACCTCTGTGGGGAAGGAAATCGCTTAGATGGCTGCCGGGAATACACAAACTCTTGTAAGAAATACTTCACTGTGGGAAGACGGTTCTCTATTTGGGGATTATCAATCCTTACTACTCTGTTGGAGCAAGGAAATCTTCTGAGATCTATTGGGGAAGAGGAAAATTTGTCTGAGATCTGTCGGGGGAATAAGAGTCACCCTAGATATGCTGAGGAACAAAACCAGCGAAACCTGTTGAAGAGAAAAAAATTGTGATGCCCTCTGTTGAACATAACTTCCATCCATTTATTGGGAATAACAAAACCAAAACACGTCCTACGGAGGAGGAAAGATTTCAAATAGTCTCGTGTTGGGGATCATTTGCTTTTGTCTGGACTTTATCGCAGTGATTTCCTGGATTAGTGTAATAACCTTGATGAGGAGGTAACCATTGTCAACACAAATGAGCTTGTAGCTGTTGGAAGTGTTGAATGAGAGAATTGGCTTAATGAGCGACGGCAAGTTGGGTAATGGACTCAATCAATAAATTTTTTGACAAAGGTTGACACATAAACTCTTTAGGAGTATAGTTGTCCCGGTACTCTGAACTCTGGATAGGTGATTTTGACTTTCTGTCTTCGGGAAATAATTAATTCTCATGCCATTAGGATTTCCTGCCCCAGTACGAGTATTTGAATAGTTTTGCACTTGACTGACTAATCTTTGAGGGAATACACACGCTAATTGCTCTTGGAGAGATTTAAATCTCAAAGTAACTGCCCCAATTTGGCTGAATTTTGAAAAGATTGCTCGACGTAACTGCCCCAGATTGGCTGACTCTTATCACGACTGATTGGGAAAGTCCTTACTCAATGGATCCTTATCGGAAAAGTGCACCTCAACGTGATTGTCAATCAGAAGTTTCATACTTCTCAACTTGGAACGATTAAACTTATGGACTAAATTTATGTACGCGAACTTCTTATGATGTCAAACAAATGTATGCAAGCAGAAAATGTTTATTCTGAGAATGAAAATTCTAATGCAACACACATGTTAATCTTGAAGTTTTACTGAAAAAAATGTCGTAAACCTTTATGAGAGAATCATTGGTTAAGATACGATGTTATTTTTGAATAAATGAAAAATATGCACATGCAGTACCAACAAAGGTCTTTTAGCACAACTCATAGGAGTCAGGAACACGGTCCTATGGTAGTACGCTCTCAACATAACCTTGTTTCAATTAGGAGTTTTGAGGGTTGTATCGTGGCTTGTTTCACGGTTATAGAAATAAAGGATATAGGCTCAAAGTTTATTTGTGCCCAACCCTCTTCGTGATGTCCTCCATTCCTATGTTCAGCTAAATTTTACAAACGCTCACATTTCATAAGGACCGTGTTCAAGCACCAATCATGTTATTGTTTGGAGTCAGTCACCCGTTTGTCTTCATGTTTATGCCACAAAACTTTGTTCTTGTTTAAGGATCTTTCTTGTGTAATCCTTTTTGTCTTTCTCTTTTGCATTCTTTTGCTCATCTCTAACTTTTGCCTGGACTGATTCTTGTGAATCTTTGGCTGTGAAGTCCAGCGGGATGCCCTAATTTTTGCCTAAGTCTCTTGTTTTCAAGTTTTTACTTAGAGGGTTTTTTCCATCTTTTTTTTCCGATTCCTTTTTGAACAAATCGTGTGACACTATTTGTCTTGATTTCTTTGCGATGGTTGTGACTGCTTCATTCTTCGGTCGATGAAGGATAACCATTGTGGCTTCCAGATTAGTATAATCGTTATGGTTTCTGGTCTTTGGACCTCCTGATTGGTATGATGTGATGTAATGGATCCTCAGATACACTCCTTTATGAAAGTCTGAACGCTCAGTCCAACATGTTGACACCTACCCTTCCCCTAGGTTACATGTGAGGTTTTTTTTTGTGCGAAAAGAAACTCCTACTTCAAGGCTCAAAGGATTTAGCGAGGGTCTATCTCCCTTATATCTCCGGTGTTTAGGGATTTGAAACAAAGCATGTACATTGTCAACAGGGTCTTATTCAAGAGCACACAACTTGAGATTCTTTGTGTTTTTGTTTCTTCATTCTCCCTCATAGAGTTTAATCACGACAGTTGGTATTGCAATGCACACATACAAAATTATAAATGAATACACATGAATCACTTGAAGAAAAACATGTGAGCTTTATTATGATTATCATTCAAAAGTAATAAGTTTCATACATGTAGACAAATGTTTAGCAAATAAAAGAAACTACAAATGAAAATGTTGTAAAGAAGCTGAATATTGTCGTAGTTGAGGAGGCTTGAATCTGTTTGGACTTATCATTCTTGAATACTTTCAGTGATCAACAGCTGAATTCACGGACTTATAATCTTCAGATAAATGGCCCCATGTCCAACATGGAAATCATACCACTTCTTCTAGTTATTCTGACACGAGATTCCTGGAGGAAAGAGTAAAGTTGGGGAGTAAAGTTGCTCAATAAGGTTGATCGGAAAGACCTGACGATCTTCGGCCTACGTATCTCCATTGACCCATGACCAATGAAGATTCAGAGTGACGTAGTTCCCCTCAATAGGGAAGAAAAAAGCATTTGAGGATAGACGAACACACAATTGCTGGCGTTATTTGCATCTATGAACACCTTTGTAACCTGGGTGATTAACTTGAAGATATTAGCTTAATGCGGACCATCTGGTATAACAACCGTGACACTATCATTCATAAAGTTCACTCCATCTCCACCATGATTAGCCATTGGATTTCCTTGGAGTCAATTAGGTCATGTACCTTATTCTAAAAATCCCAACATTTCTCAATATTGTGCCCCTGGGCACCCAAATGGAATTCACACTTGGCATTTGCATCAAAATTGGGTGGTAGATTGTTAGGAGAAGGAGCTCTCATGGTACGAAGCTCGACCATGATCAATTTAAGCAGCTATGGAAGCAATACAACATACGAAAATGGGATTGGATCAATCTTTCGGTCCCTCACTCTTGTTCTTTGCTGAAATAGTCTTTGTGCCTGTTGTTGCTGACCCCGAGGTTGTTGTTGAACTTGTGGCATAATAGTCACTGTAGCTGCTTGGTAGTATCCTTGAGAACGACCTCTGTATCGACCCCTATACACAAAATTTGTCTCACTTTCTCTTCTTCTTTGGCCGTTGCCAAATGGATTTTTCACACCAGAAGAACCAACACCGCTTACTTCCTAGATCTTTCCCAATTTCAGCAAGTTCTCAATCCTTTCTCCAGCAATGACGATATCAGAAAAAACAAATGAACGGGCAAGCGGACAGACGATCCAAGAATGCACCTTGCAAGGTGCCCATAAACATGTTGGCCATTTCCCAGTCCAACAATGGAGGTTGATCCTGTGCAGCCAGCTCACAGCACCTATGGGCGTACTCCTTAAAACTTTCCTTAGGTCCTTGAGACAAGTTCTGCAATTTGGTGTAGTTTGGAGCCATATCAATATTATATTGATACTGCTTGAGAAAAGCATCAGGTAAATCTTTCCAACTTCGAATAGAGACCCTGCTTAGCTTCATGTAACAGCTCAATGAAGCTCCAAATAAATTATCTTGGAAGAAATGCATCCAGAATTTCTCGTCATCAGTGTGAGCCGGGATTCTTCCAAAATATGCGTGAATGTGAGTTCTAGGGCACGTGATGCTGTTGTACTTGTCAAATGATAGCACCTTGAACTTAGGAGGGATTCTGACTCCTAGCAGTAACCCTAGACTGGTTACATCAATGCCCAGGGAATTCTGACATTCCATGGCCTTAATTTTTTGTGCCAGCTCTTCATACCTTCAATCATTGATCTCGTTTATATTACCCATATCAGCATCCACTAGAGTGAATTGGTCCTCTTGTGTGTCTTCTAAAACCACATTACGGACCATAGTCCCATTTGGATTTGGCCATCCGTTACGGGAAGCATTTGGATCCACATTCTCAATCGGTGTTCCAGTATTAGAATTTACCCGGGGTTGCTCAACCATCAACCCCATTAACTAATCCATCCTTTGTCGGAGCTTATTGAGATCATTCTGCATTCGCTCAACCATTCTCAATCGGTTTCTGCGAGTTGGATATCAATGGAGCGTTGACCAGCTATACTGCCTGAAGTTGAATAAGTTAGGAAGTCTGGATAACCTGTCCAAATGCAAATATGAAATGCATTCAATGAATGTGTATCACATGTCCATACATTTTTAGGAAATGAGGATGTGACATGCAACCCTGTAAATGAGTAAACATGTGTTAGGAATGCAAGGATGCAAATGATGTTATGCAACGCACTAGCATGTGATCATAGTCTGGTGATCAAATGTCTGATGCTGGTGCTGAGAAGATAACCACGTGTTAGTGAAGATTCATAACAACAGTATCTCTGTGCAGAACCCCATAATTAAGAACCAAGGAACCACATAGAATTGGATTATCACAAAGTAACATTGGTGAACCGGGTATGTTTGAAATTTTAGGGTTCTTGTAAACCCCTCCCATCTCATGGGTGTGCTACTCGGGTCAACATCACGGACTCTCAAAGTCGAATAAAAATAATACTCTCACCATTTCCAAGAAATGGCTCATGACCAAATCAGGGAATCGGTTTAACATTATGTACTACTCTGGGAGGTCTCAGCTGAGTCCGAGGAAACAAGCATCCCTCATAAGTCCCCAGCTTCAAGAATTGAATAGAGAAACAATAGTACATTCACCCCTAGGGATACAATACTATCTTCATACGAACAGTTCGCCTTAACTGGATTCCTATGATAGAACCAGACCATCTTATGCGAGTTCCCAGTGGGCCCTCAGATGCGAGTGGGTTTTCCAACAAATGTGGTCTTCCACAGTCATAACTGGAGAGGGGTTTTTCCACTAAGGTCCTCGAAGATCGGTCACCAGATGCATATAACTATCAAGGTCATACCCTGAAGTGGGGAAACCCCCACAGAGAATAGTTCTGAGACGGTCGCAATATGGGTGTGGAACACATCGCCACTCATCATGTAACCATGCGAGTACAATGTTTTTCCACGCTAATCCTATGGTGCCCTCAAGCCAGGTGTTTGGCTTATCTCACAATAACTCCCATCCCACAACAAAAAATCAAAACCAACACAGTCCAGTATATATGATGCATGGAAAATAAATACTAAAAGCGGTAAATAAATGTTGTAAAGTAAAACTGTAAATGAAAACAGTGAAGCTAAACTAAAGCACACATCAACAAACAGATAAACACCAGAAGAAACAAAAACAGACAAGCACTAGGATTGACTCTCAAAGGGAAAACCAGAGATTCTGGGTTCGATCCCCAGAAGAGTCGCTAGATGTCGCTCCCGGGATTTTCATCCTAGTACAAACGTAAAAGTGACGTGGAAGAGGCAGAGTCACCAACATGGCATTCTTATCCCGAATGAATGGGAAAGGTACTGCTGCATTCCACTAAGGTCCTCGAATATCGGTTGTAATACCTCAAAATTTACCCTCTCATTTTCCATGTCATTGAGCATATCATTCCATACATTGCATAATAAAAAGGAAAAAATAAATACAATGCATGCATCATCGGTCAAGGCGGGGGGGGGGGGGGAGTATGTGATCAATGGTTATTTGGCACTTATCGGAGCTCAGAAGAAAAATAATCTTCGAACGAACGAACAAGGCCGGATATCCGAGAGTTCCCACCAAAAAAAATAAAAGAAAAAGAAATTCAAATTTTTGGCCAGGTAACCGGTTACTACCTATGAGGTAACCGGTTACCATGTGTAAATTTGGAAAAAAAATAGACATTTTTTGGCTTGGAATTTCCACCACTTTTCCATTTTTCAACTTTACCATGCATTCCACCACTTTATAGAACTTTCTACCATCTTCATATGGAATATTCCAAGGAATATTCTAGGGAATATTCCAAGCCTAATTCCCCAAGCCTAGCCCATAACCCAAGCCTCACTCCAAACCTAACAAATATATAAACCATTTTCACTCCAAACCTAATGACAACACTTCATTTTTCACCATTTTTCATCTTCAACCATATCGATTTCTCTCAATTCTCTCATTCTTCCCTATTTCCCAAAACTCACACCAAAGCTTTATCATCATCAAGATTCTTCAAGTTTTTCATTGAAACTCGAAGAATCGGAAGCTAAGCCACCACCATTTGCATCAATTTCACGGATTATCGAAGAAGTTGCAACGGTTTTGGAGTTTTCTTGACCTTACGGAAGTGATTTTTGAAGATTTTTCATCAACCACATTTATTTTGCGCATTCTCAGATCCAAGCCTCCAATCTACGATTTTCTCTCCTATCGTGTATCGTTTCGACATTGCAACAATTACCAAAGTAAATCTCTGCTTTGTAGGTTGGCGAATCTCATAATCACTTCTTGTTTTAACTTATCTCTCTTCATCTCCACGCGCGTTCTTCGAGTTTTCTTAGTTTTTGATGCTTTAATTGTTTGGATTGTTAGACTTTAGAATCTTGATATGTTTGTGGCTTTAATTGGTGTCGAATAGTGGCATATTGGTGTAATTTTCGTGCTTAATTGATAGGAATTAGGTCAGAACTTATTTGAATAAGTTGATGCTGAATTTTCAAAAAAAATGCAGAATTTTTTATTCTGGTTGCAGAGTAATCGGTTACCACATAGGTAGTAACCAGTTACCTATGTTAATTTTTCTAAAAAACTCCAGTTTTTGAACAGGTTACCGGTTACCTCATAGGTAGTAACCGGTTACCACTGAACCAGAATGAAAAATTCTTGCTTTTTCTTGCATTTTTGATATCCATTCCCCCTCCAATCATCATGGATCTTTAGTATACGATTTTAGGGAGTTTTT
The DNA here is from genome assembly GCA_963966055.1 of Lathyrus aphaca. Lineage (NCBI taxonomy): Eukaryota > Viridiplantae > Streptophyta > Magnoliopsida > Fabales > Fabaceae > Lathyrus > Lathyrus aphaca. Next base: position 180,649,454 of record OZ014523.1, read on the forward strand.
AGGAGCTGTTTAAGAGCAGGTGCCCATAGTTTCGACAACTTTCGACGCGCGTTTCACTAATTTCCGATTTTTTTTGCTTAATTGTGAATTGATGCTCAAATTGAATTGTGAAGGTTGTTACCATGTTTGAACTTCTTTGTTAGCATGCTAATAATTTTTCAAGTTCTGTTTTGCTTCACCTTTGTGATTGGTACATGTTTCGGATGCTTGTGCGTGTAGTCAAAATGTTGCATATTGTTCAAAGTTTCCAAATTCTCATGTTCACACTTGATCTTGATTTCTTATTCACATGTTGCATTTAGTTGTTGATGATCCGCTTCGGGTCAAGATGCATATTATTACATGTTTGCTTCTTTATTTGTTTGCAATAAATGCCAACTTGTTGAAAATATACTTTTTGTGATTATGATCAAATGCTTCACATGTTCATATGCTTGCTTCATTCACTTGATTGATCACCATGCTAAAATGCTTCAATTCTGATTTTAGTACCAATGCATGTCCGATTAATGATGCTAGAAATGATGCATGTTCACTCTTTATGCTTAAATAATCATTTGTGTCAAACTTGAAAAGTATGCATGTCATTTTGTCATTTTGCTTTAAAGAAGTGAATCAAATCCATGTGCGCATGTTAATAAATTCATAATCATGTGTAGAGATATCTCATGAAGTTTGTTCATTGTATTTTATGATGTATTTGCATTATATTCCATTCATTTGTGTATAAAAAATGGAAAGAATCAAATCTGCCTCATGTTTTCGCAGCTGTTTTTGGTACAGTAGATGTAAAATGTATGTTGTTTGTTATGTTGTTTGTGAATTTTTACACGTATTTTTGCATGTTGTGTGTTAGCTGTAATAGGCTGTTTGTGTTGAACATTGTTTTCCTAGCTTTTTGTGCACTTAATAGCTGTAAAAAGTTGTTGAATTTTGCATTTGCGTTTAGTTTAGGTCCTATGATTTAGGGTTTAATTAGTACTTTGTTTTCTTTATTATTTTAAATAATATGTTACACTAACCTTTTTTTTAGGGAGGTTGAGGTATGTTTCCTTCAACTTATTCTTTTACTTCCTTTATCCATTTAATTTGCATTTAATTTCCTTTACTTTTCGTACTTGTGTTTGGTAGGATTTCCCCCTCTTTTGTAGAATCAACTTAACTTCTCTAGGAAGTAAGTTGCATTCTATTCTTTTCCTTAGGTTTAGATTACCTCACAAACCATATGACCATCTTTTGTACATAATAAGATAACTTAGGATTGTGTCTTCGTATCCCATTAGCTTTGACCTTTTGCCTCTTGAGTCTTCTTTTCTCATCTTCAAGAAAAATAAAAAAAGACTTAATAAATGCATGAAAGAATATCTTGTGTATAGCCTTATTCCATGGGGAACTTACATTCATTCCATCTTGGAATAGTGTAGGCTTGTCTAGCATGATGTACAAGTCTTATGAAGAGACTCTCTTCACAATGAAAATCTAAAAGATACTTCTTCACAAAGTTACAAAAACATGTAATAAGTTCAACAAGCTAGTGAACTTAAACCTTAATCCTTGGGAACAAGTCTTGGATAAATTCTACTTGCTTGGTGTGCTTGTTCTATTATTCCATATTGGAATGTAGTAGCAAGTATACATTCCATGGAAAAGAGTTTGAATTCACTTCCTTGTGCCAAATTCATGCAAAACTCTTAAAAAGCAAACAACAAACAATAAGCGACTTTCCTACGGGAACTTCTTTTCTCGCCTCATTCATTCTAAAGGCGAACTTGCGAAGATTTGTCTCGCATTCAAGACGATAAACACACTCGTACCAGACGAGCCTTTAACACCTGAGCATAGACATATGCAGTTGTAGCGCATAAAAAATACAAACAAATAGTTCTCGCCTGGTTAGGTGAACTACGTCGACTCTGATCCTCATTTTACCGATGAGGTACGTAGGCAGCGGGGTAGGGCCCGTTCGAGAACATTCTTTATTTTCCCTACATTTCCCCCCTTTTATTCTCATTTTCTCTTTTCTAGTTCCTTCTCTCATCTCAGTTCCAAATCCAGTAGCAGTTTTATTCAGCAGCATCTTATTTTTCATCCTTTGAAACAAACAAGCAAGCGTGGATCCCGTCGGGTACGCCGGACGGTCTGGGGTGCTAATACCTTCCCAGGTCATAATCGACTCCCAAACCCAGATCTTTGGTTCGCAGGACCTTGTCCTTCCCTTCTTCCTAGGTTTGTGCAACATTACCTTTCCCCTTCCTTCGGGATAAAAATGCCTGGCTGGCTACTCTACCTTTTTCGCACAACTTTCCCGTTTGTACTAGGATGAAAATCCCGGGAGCTACAGCTGGAAACTCTGCTGGGGATCGAACCCAGAATCTTCAGTTTCCCTTGTAGAGTCAATCCTAGCGCCTGTTCGTTTTTATTTCTTTGGGTGTTTACATGTGTGTGTTGTCGTGTTTATTTACAGTTTATTTTACAGCTTTATTTACTGCTTACAGTATTTATTTTCACATGCATCATATACTGGACTGTGTTGGTTTCATTTTTTCTGTGGGATGGGCTTTGATACTGTGAGATAAGCCAAATACCCGGCTTGAGTGCACCTTGGACATAGAGTGGTTCTACTTTGGCTTCATGACATCTAGCTATGTTGGTATTAGTGAGTTCCACGCCTTGACTTGCGATCTTCTCGGAAATGTATTGATGCCGGAATATTTCTGGGGCAATACACTACCTTGATAGTTATGTGTAGTCAAGGGACCGATCATTAAGAACCTTTGTGGAAATATCCCTCTCCAGTGATGACAGTGGCAGACCACATTTGTTGGCAAACCCACTCACATCCGAGGGCCCACTGGGGACTCACATAGGATGGCCTGGTTCTCTCATAGGAATCCAGTTAAAGCAAATTGTTCGTATGACGATAGTATTGTACCTTTCGGGATGAATGTACTATTATTTCTCGATTCAGTTCTTGAAGTTGGAGACTTATAAGGGATGCTTGTTCCCTTGGACTCAGCTGAGACCTCCATGTGTAGTACATAATGCCAAACCGATTCCCTGATTTGGTCATGAGCCACTTCTCGGAGATGGTGAACGTATTATTGCTATTCGGCTTTGAGAGTCTGTGATGTTGACCTGAGTAGCACACCCGTGAGATTGGGAGGGGTTTATAGGATTGCAGGAGCCTTGACCTTCAACATACCCACTGTACCAGCATGTCTCAGTATTATGATATGTTATGTTATACATGGTTTCTGAGATCTGAACCTCTGATCAAAGAGATACTTGTGATGATGTTGTGACCCTGCATAGACACTTGATTACATGATTGACACTACACAGACACATCGATGATCACATGCCTTTCCTTACATAAGCCTCATAACATCATTAATCATTTGTGTTCTTTTTATTCTCAGGGTTCATATTACTTCCTATTCCTGATCATATTGCTGCTTCAAGATGGAGATTCCAAGGAAGAAGAATGTCCATTATACCTTCCCAGAACCAGAGACAGAGGGTATTCAGAAGTTGATTAGCTTGATAGGTGATAAAGTTCTTGATGGCTTCAGAGGGGAGTTTAGAAAAGATTCTGGATTATGTGAATATGCCAACCATTGATCAGAGGGATAGATTACATTCCCTGTTGCAATTCTATGATCCACAACTGAGGGTCTTTGTTTTCCCTAATTACACTTGGCTCATACATTAGAAGAGATTTATAGCATCCTTAAGATTCCCATAAAAAATGGTGCTCCTTACTATGGCTTAGAGAATATACCTTCATGTAGAGACATAGTTGACTCTTTTCATTTGGATTTGTCCAAGGTCAGTAGAGGGCTGGATGCCAGCAAAGGTAAATGACTTCTCTTGGATTTTCTTGTCAAGGAAGCTTAAGATCTAGCCTCTAAAAACAAATGGACTAAGTTCAGTACATTGCTTGCTCTGATAGTGCATGGAATTAGCTTATTTCCAGGAGAGAAAGGATTAATCAGTATGAAGGCTATCACTATATTTGTCAGAAGAAACCCAGTGCATGCTTTGCTGGGTGACTTTTACTATGGGGTTCACCACAAGAATGAAAATGGGAAAGGACATGTGAACTGTTATGTTCCCTTGTTTGCTGACTGGTTTGTAAGGTAACTCCCAAAATCAGGGTCTTTCCAGGATTTGAAACAATCTTGGAAGTGGTCCAAGATATTAATGGGCTTAACCTCAGATGACATTGCTTGGGGATGCAACAGGGATCTTGTAGGCAAAGAAATCTTGGTCAGTTGTGGTAGCTTCCCAAATGTTCCCTTGATAGGAAGGAAGGGCGGAATCATCTACAATTCTATATTATCCAGGAAACAGTTTGGTTATCCTTTAAGAGTTGTACCATTGATTGAGGAGATGAGTGAGTCACTATACTCTCCAGTAGAAGGTAACCTAAAGATAAGTATACTAGCATCCTAAGCTTGGGGGATTAGAATGATGAAGGGAAAGAAAGACTTTGGGAGAGTAGATCCCAAGACTTATGATCCTTTTTCCACCTGGTTGGAAGATCGTGTAGAGACTTTGTTTCTCCCATTATCTAAGGAACCACCTCTCTATCCTAAGGAGGTAGCACCCATAGCTTCAGTTCCTCTTCAGAAGTATTAGAAATTGGAGGCCTTGGTTAAGCAACTCAGGTTGGAGAATCAAGAAGCCAATAACTCATGCCAGAAGCTGAAGATTCAAAACCAGAAATTGGAAGAAAGAGCTCACCAAGTTGAGGAATTGGTCAGGCTCAAGCAGCAAGACTTTCAGGAGAGGGAGCTCTATTTTAAGAAAAAAAGATTGGCTGAAACTCACAAGGCGGTCCAGCGCCGGAAAGATAAGAAATAGTTGAATGAAGCAAATGAAACTATCACCTTATGGAAAGGGAAATGGGAAGACAACTTGAAGAGGAAGAAATAGCTGGAAGTTAGGTACAAGTTAGAGATCAAAGATCTTCAAGATTCTTTGGCTGAACAGGGAGAGCTCCTTCAGAAGGTCCATCACCAAGAGAAGAGTCATCTTCAAAATATAGCAGAGCGTCAACAGACAGTGAAGGATGCTCAGAAAGAGATAGAAGAGTTGAAGCTGAGAGTTGATGTCAAGAAGACCAAGAATGAATCCATTGCAAATAAGGAGAGTGAGAAGGTATTCCTACAACAAATTGAGGAGTTGCATGCCTCCTTTGACCTTAGGGATCTCCTGATTCAAAAGCTCATACAGGAACCTACACATCCAGATATAGCCCAGTTGCTTCAAGGTGTCAAGCGCCTTAGTTAGAGGTTGCAGGATGTAGATCTTCCTAGTCTTTAGTCTTGTATTCATATGATTTAGATTACCCACATACTTGTTGTGGGTGTCCTCTCTTGCTGATGTACTTTTCTTTCTTTGATGTATGAACTTGTACCTTGTGAGGGTTTTGCTATTCCAGTTTTCTTTTGATTTACCTAAAGTCTCTGGATGTTATCTGTTGCACGGACACGAGATATTAAATACTACCACTTCACTTCTGAATGTCACACAAGGTATTTTTGCAAAGGCTATTTTCTCAACACCGGAATGGGAAAGTAAACAAAACCTTGAGGATAAAAGGAACACATTGCATTACATACATATCATTTACATCTTTATATTTTTTTTCATGTTTCTCCAGGTTACTTAACATATCTTCATTTCAGGCAAAGATTGCGAGAGCTGCCAAGACCCGGCACTTCAGACAAAATATTCCTCATTGTTACGCAACACACAACAACCAAAGGACTGTCATATGCAAACTGAGCTCAATGAATTCTGCACCAGGATGGGGGAATTTATGGTCATGATGTAATGGATGGCCCAAGGACAACAAGATTTGAGGAATTTTATACAAGGGCTTAATCCTCCTCAGACTGGCCCTCCTATACTCACTCTAGAAGTTCAAGTGAAACCTTCCAACACTAACAATGGAACAGGTGGGCCTCCAGTTCCAGAGCCTAGAACAACAACTTTTATTCCAATGGCAGACCGATAAGAGGATCAGTTCCCTCCTCTTAACAATGATATGGGATTTGGCGGAGAAGGAAATTTTCAGGACTTCTTACTGCTTGCTGAAAACGTCAATGCCCTTGAGAGTTGAGACACTCTTGGGATAGATGTATCTTACATGGGCTTTGTTCCTAGAGTGGTCATCCCTCCTAAATTCAGGCCACCAACTTTTGATAAGAATAACGGTAATTCCTACCCCAAAACTCATCTGCAAGCTTTTCACTGGAAGATTGCTGCCCATACTAGAGACGAGAAACTCTGGATGTACTATTTCCAGGATAGTCTCTCTGGAGGATCCTTGGAATGGTATATGAAGTTGGAGAAAAGTTCAGTTTGAAGATGGAAAGAGTTGGGATAAGCTTTTCTTAAACAACATCAGTATAACATTGATATGGTGCCTAGTCGTACTCAGCTCTAAAGTCTGACACAGAAAAATTCAGAGAGCTTCAAAGATGACGCACATAGATGGCTTGATGTGGACGCTAGGGTGCAACCACCATTGCTAGAAAGAGAAATGGTAGACCTTTTCATGGACACCCTTCCTGGGCATTTCATGGGAAGGTTAGCTGGGTGTTCATCAAGCAGTTTTTCAGATATTATCTTGACTGGTTAGAGGATAAAGAGTTGGATTAAACAAGGAAAGTTCCAGAATGGTGGTGCTTTAGCTTCCGATGTCAAGAAACCTTTCATGAATAAGAGGGATGGTGAGACTGGGGAAGTGTATGCACAGAGAAGCGAAGGTAATAGAGGTGTTTATCAGCAAGTGACTCTTATCACTAACTCAGCTCAGCCTAATCAACAACATGTTCAACAACCTCAACATCAACGCCAACAAGGTTATCAGCAATAGAGGGCTCCTCGACCCTATTATTCTCAGAAGACTAGAGAAAGGCGTCTTAAAACTCCACCTATGTCTTACTCACAACTCTTGAAGAATCTCCTCCAGCTCTAAATGATCCAGCTCAGAACTTTACAACCTCCGAGGCCGGGGCAACTCCCTGAAGGTTATGATACGAACGCCCGATGTGAATTCCATTCCAGATCCCCCGGTCATACTACAGAAAACTACAAAGCCCTGAAGCACGTCGTTCAAGACTTGTTAGATTTTAAAGCGATTAATTTCGCTCCCACTACGAACGTGATACAAAATCCCATGCCTCCTTATGGAGGTACTGTTGGGGAAATTGATGACGGAGAGAATCTGAATTTGGTGTGTGATGTCAATGACTTGCAAACTCCGTTAAGTAATGTCAAAGCTTGTTTGGCCCAAAAGGGTATCTTTCCAGGTTGTATGAATGATTGTCCAGATTGTGCTAAAGTGATCACACTAAATTTCACCGTATTTTTGACTCCAATTTCGTATGCATTCTTAGCTTTTATTGTTATTTTGTTATGTTATTACTTTGTTTTCTTTTGTTTTCAAGTTTTTATTGTAATCGGGGCTTGAATCGAGAAAAGGAGCGAAAAAGGAGTGGAAACGGACGAAAACCTAGAAATTCAGCGTTTTGCACTTACGGCACCCACCGTGGCGGATGCCATGGGGTTAGCCATGACGTGGCCACGTCTCAAGACCACTCCACAACTGCCAAGACACACGATCCCCACTCTTCCATTCCCTATTAGTACTATGGCGGGCGCCATAGGCCTGTGGCGGGCGCCACAAGGCAAAAGCAGTTCCCTCCACTTTTTAGTGGAGGGGGCATCCTGGTCATTTCCCGCATTTAGTTTTCCTATAAATAGGACTTTAGTTTTTCGTTTTTCTTCATCCAAAATTAGATTTCTTTAGGCATATATCAGTTTCAAAGTAGTTACCATTCCACATCGGGGTGTTTCTGCAATCGAGTGATCGAGTTTGTAATCTGTCTGTGTGATCGAGTTTTGGAGCACTCTGGAGGAAGTTAATCCTGCCGCCATTTTAATTCCAGTTCGTATTTTACTTTTCCGCATTGCTTTACTTTCATTTATTATCCGCACTCGCACTTTACTTTATTTATTTCCCGCACTCGCTTTACTTTCGTTTATTACCCGCACTTGCACTAAATTCCTTTATTTCCCGCACTCGCACTAAATTCATTTACTTTCCGCACTCGCACTAAATTACTTTTATGAAAAATTATAAAAATAACTTTTACTTTATCATGTCTAACTAATTCCATAAAGGTTAGGATGTAAGGATCATAATTAAACCAGTAATCCGTATAATTGTTCGTGGAAACACTTAAGGGCTATTTTATCTTTCAATTTAAGTAATTGTTTTTAACTATTTCAAAAATAGCCAAAAGCGCTTTGTCTAGTTCATTAGGAAGTTTACAGTCTGGTTCGTAAGAACCTCTTTTTGCTAAGAAGTCCAGGTTAAAATACTTTTCAACTTAGTTAAGATACTACATTTCTTAAAAATAGGTTTACTACTCTAACGCAGTATGCGCCTTTTTATCTGTGACAATAGGAGGGGTTGATTAGAGAGTACAACTCGGTTCTGAATACGCGAAAGCGACAGTTCCTGTTAAATTAGTTCTTTTCAAAGGAGAAAATATTGCCCATAAGTAGTTCCATTAACAAGCACTAGATTATCATTAATTACGTGAATTACATTCGAGCCTGTCTTTTATTTATTGTTTAAAATTATTATTATTTTTACCATTGCACCCTTCTTAAAACCCCTATATTTAGTTGCCTTAGATACACACCATAACAATAGGTACGATAGATTGACACTTGGTCTCTGTGGATTCGACAATCTTTTAAATTACTCTGACGTGTTCGTACACTTGCGAAAAACACGCATCAAGTTTTTGGCGCCGTTGCCGGGGACCAATTTCGTCAGATTTCATTACCCTGTAGTTATACCGTTTAGACTAAGGTTATTACCCACCGGTCAATGCGAAAGACTCGCAGTGCCGGAAGTTTAGTAGACCCTCTAGCTGAACCTGAACGTTACGCTCGCGCACGTTTGTTTTTCCATAAGAATAGGAGAGCTATGGCCGAAGATCAAAACCGAAGACGTCTTAAGGACTTCGCCCAACCATCAAACGAGGAACCTAGTTCCAGTATAGTAAACCCCGCTATCCCAGCCAATAATTTTGAACTTAAACCATCCCTGCTGCAATTAGTGCAACAGAGACAATTCGCAGGTCTCGCTACTGATAACCCGAACCAACATTTAAAAAACTTTCTTCAGTTAGCAGACACCTTTAAAACCAATGGAGCTTCTCCTGAGGCGATACACTTAAGATTATTTCCCTTTTACCTCAAAGATAAAGCTCTATCATGGTTAGATTCCCTTCCACCCAATTCAATAACAACTTGGGATGACCTTAGGAAAGTTTTCCTTGCTAGATATTTTCCCCCAAGTAAGACCGCTCTTCTTCGGAACCTAATAACTAGATTTACCCAACACCAAGGAGAGTCGTTGTTCGAAGCCTAGGAGAGATATAAAGAACTATTAAGAGCATGCCCACATCATGGCTTAGAGAATTGGCTAATCATTCAAACCTTCTATAATGGACTTCATTATAACACTAAGATGACCATTGACACCTTACCCTGAAGCTAGTGCCCTTTATCGAAGATATGGCCCAAAACCATCAATCATGGGGAGTAGAACGAGCGACAGTGGAAAAGAAGGAAGCCCAAGGAGGAATACATGAGCTAATCTCTATAGACATGATGCAAGCTAAAATTGACGCGTTGGCCCTTAAAGTCGAACATATGTACACAACTCCGAATACTGTAGCCGCAGTTTCGCCGAATTGTGAGATATGTGGAACGCAAGGACACCAATCCGCCGAATGCAATCTGTTGAATGAGACCAACACTGAGCAAGTGAACTATACCCAATGGAACCAATTTTCAAACACATATAACCCTGGATGGAGGAATCACCCAAACTTCTCCTACAAAAATAATAACCCTATTCAAAATACCGCACCTCCGAGACAACAAGGTTACCAAGCCCCAAGAACAAATCAACCTATGCAACCTGTACCACCAAGTCTGAGCCTTGATGAAGTTGTAAAAATTTTTATCACCGCTCAAACACAACAAAACAAAGAGTTCATGAACCAAAACGTCCATGTTAACGAACTAATTACCCAGTTAGGAACCAAGGTTGATCAAATTATTACTCATAATAAGATGCTTGAAACCCAGATCTCTCAGGTAGCTTTAAACCAAGCCCCACAAACTACACCTGGAGGACAGTTCCCTGGACAACCTCAACAAAACCCGAAAGGGCAAGCTAATGCCATTACTCTACGAAGTGGAACCGCTTATAAAGAACCTTCAAACCCTAGATTAAGTGATCCCAAACCTTCTGAGAGGAATGAGGAGAAGGAACCAGAGGAGTCTGAAACCCCAGAAAGTCAAGAAAAAGGAGAAGAACCTAAAAATAATTCCTATGTACCACCACCGCCATACAAACCACCAATACCATACCCTCAAAGATTAAAGAAAACCCAAATCGATAATCAATATCAAAAATTCGTTAAGGTTATAGAAAAACTTCACGTAGAAATCCCCTTTACAGAAGCCATCACCCAAATACCTTCTTACGCTAAGTTTCTCAAAGACATACTTACAAATAAACGTAGACTTGAAGATCCGAAACCCGTGGAATGTAATTCTATTTCCGAAAATAGGCTAGCAAAGAAAGATAAAGATCCCAGAAATTTTTCCATTCCTTGTGTTTTGGGGAATCATGTCATCGAAAAAGCTTTTCTAGACTTAGGAGCTAGTGTGAGCTTAATGCCTTTAGCAGTTTGTGAGAGATTAAACTTAGGAGAATTACAACCTACTAAGATGTCACTTCAATTAGCCGATAGATCCGTTACATACCCTATAGGCATACTTGAAGACGTCCCTGTTAGGATAGGTCAGCTGTTTATACCTACTGATTTTGTTGTCATGGACATTAAAGAAGATGATGACATACCAATCCTCCTAGGTAGACCATTCTTATCGACTGCTGGAGCCCTAATAGATGTTAAAAAAGTAAAACTAACTTTTGAGGTAGGTGACGAGAAGATAGAATTTATACATTCAAAATTTCTTATGGCACCTGTGATAGGAGATGCTTGTTATGCCTTAGATATCATCGAAGAATGCATTAGGGAATTAGAACAAGAAGAGGAAACTGAATCTATAAACATGCCATCAACCCTTATTTTGGAAGATGACAATTATAAAAGACCCTACATTGATGATAACCTTCACGAATGTTTATCTCTTACCCCAGATCCTATGCCTTGCCCTATGAAACCGACCGTAAAACTTAAGGAACTGCCTAAAAACCTGAGATATGAATTCCTTGATGAAGATATGAACCGTCCAGTTATAGTCAGTGCTACCTTAAACCAAGAAGAAACCAATCAATTATTAGATGTTTTACGTAGGTACCCCTCAACCTTAGGATATAAGATCTCTGATCTAAAAGGAATAAGCCCATCCGTATGCATGCATCGGATTTTTCTTGAAGAAGATTCAAAACCTTCCAGAGAACACCAACGAAGAATAAATCCTATAATGAGTACTGTAGTTAAGACTGAAGTTCTTAAGTTACTAGAGGCAGGTATAATATATCAGATATCGGACAGTAAATGGGTGAGTCCTGTGCATGTAGTACCTAAAAAGGGAGGCATCACAGTCGTGTAAAACGAGAAGGGCGAACCTGTAGCAAAAAGAACCGATGGAGGTTGGCGTATGTGCATAGATTATAGAAAATTAAATAAAGCAACTAGGAAGGACCATTTCCCATTACCATTCATAGACCAAATGTTGGAGCGCCTAGCCAGACACTCTTACTTTTGTTACCTAGATGGATATTCCGGATTCTTCCAAATACCTATTCACCCCGAAGATCAAGAAAAAACTACCTTTACATGCCCAGTTGGAACCTTTGCCTATAGAAGAATGCCTTTTGGACTTTGTAATGCTCCTGCCACTTTCCAACGATGCATGATGTCTATCTTTGCAGACTATTTAGATGGAATCATGGAAGTATTTATGGACGATTTCTCAGTTTGTGGATCAGATTTCAAAATTTGTCTTATCAACCTTGAGAAAATCCTGGAGAGATGTGTGGAGGTAAACCTTGTGCTAAATTGGGAAAAATGTCATTTCATGGTCACCGAAGGGATTGATTTAGGACATATAGTTTCCGAAAAAGGTATAGAGGTAGATAAAGCAAAAATAGAAGTCATAGAGAATCTAAAACCGCCGAAGACTATCAGGGAGATAAGAAGTTTTCTTGGAAATGCCGGATTTTACCGACGTTTTATCAAGGATTTCTCCAAAATAACAAAGCCCTTAACCAGTCTTTTAATGAAAGATGCTGAATTCATCTTCGATGAAAAATGTACTGAAGCATTTAATCTTCTGAAGCAAGCTCTGATTTCAGCACCTATAATGGAACCCCCTGATTGGTCAGAACCGTTTGAGATAATGTGTGACGCTAGTGATTACGCTGTTGGAGCCGTTCTAGGTCAAAAGAAAGACAAAAAGTTACACGTAATTTATTATGTCAGTAGAACCCTAGACGCTGCACAGCTCAACTACGCAACAACCGAAAAAGAGCTCCTAGCTGTAGTTTTCGCAATAGACAAATTTAGATCTTATCTAGTAGGACCCAAGATTATAGTTTACACCGACCATGCTGTCATTCGTTACTTACTAAGTAAAAAGGATGTCAAACCTAGGTTACTTCGATGGATTCTATTATTGCAAGAGTTTGACTTGGATATCCGTGATAAGAAAGGAACTGATAATGTAGTAGCTGATCACCTTTCCAGGCTAGAATACCTGAAACCTAACTCAGTACCCATAAATGACGATTTTGCCTATGATAGACTGATAGCACAACTAGAAACTATTGAAGATGATAACCCAGACCCACATGAGCATTCTCATAAATCCTTATCTATAAGTAATGTACCTTGGTATGCAGACTTTGTTAATTACCTAGCCGCTGACATCATACCCCCTGATCTAAACTACCACCAGGAGAAGAAGTTCTATAGTGATGTGAGAAACTTCTATTGGGATGAACCGTTTCTTTTCAAGAGAGGTAAAGATGGCATTTTTCGCCGTTGTGTTCCAGAAGGAGAGATAAATAATATAATTGAGCATTGTCATTCTGCACCCTATGGTGGACATGCAAGCACATCTAAGACCTACGCTAAAATTCTTCAAGCTTGCCTATTCTGGCCTACTATGTGGCGTGATGTCCATGCTTTCATTGTCAAGTGTGACAGATGCCAACGCACATGAAATATTTCAAGACGTAATGAAATGCCGTTAAGAAATATCCAAGAAGTAGAACTCTTCGACGTATGGGGTATAGACTTTATGGGACCGTTCCCATCATCTTTTGGAAATCAGTACATCTTAGTAGCCGTTGACTACGTGTCTAAATGGATTGAAGTTATCGCCGCACCCACAAACGACACCAGAGTAGTCATCAAATTATTCAAAAACTATATATTTCCCAGGTTTGGAACCCCCCGTTTAGTCATAAGTGATGGAGGATCACACTTCATATCGAGAATATTTGATAAACTTTTAAGCAAGTATGGAGTTAAGCATAGAGTAGCAACACCATACCACCCACAGACCAATGGACAAGTGGAAGTATCTAATAGGGAGATCAAACAAATTCTTGAGAAGACTGTCTCTATATCTAGAAAAGATTGGTCGCAGAAACTTCAAGAAGCATTATGGGCCTATAGAACCGCTTTCAAAACTCCTATAGGAACAACCCCTTATCAACTAATCTATGGAAAATCATGTCACTTACCTTTTGAGTTGGAGCATAAGGCCTATTGGGCTATCAAAACTTTGAATTTGGATTAATTGACTGCTGGTGAGAAACGTATCCTTGATATCCACAAATTAGAAGAGCTCAGACAATCCGCCTACGAAAATGCCATCATATACAAAGAAAGAACAAAAGCTTGGCATGACAAAAGAATCATAAGATGAGACGTCAAAATAGGCGATCCTGTACTCTTGTTCGATTCTAGGTTACGACTTTTCCCAGGAAAGCTCCGTTCGAGATGGACTGGCCCTTTCGAAGTATCTAAGATCCTAAGATTCGGTGCTATTGAAATCAAGAACCAAACATGTAATCCGTTCATCGTCAATGGACAGAGGTTGAAGCCCTACATTTACAGTATGGTTCGTAAGAACCTCTTTTTGCTAAGAAGTCCAGGTTAAAATACTTTTCAACTTAGTTAAGATACTACATTTCTTAAAAATAGGTTTAATACTCTAACGCAGTACGCACCTTTTTATCCGTGACAATACGAGGGGTTGATTAGAGAGTACAACTCGGTTCTGAATACGCGAAAGCGACAGTTCCGGTTAAATTAGTTCTTTTCAAAGGAGAAAACATTGCCCATAAGTAGTTCCATTAACAAGCACTGGATTATCATTGATTACGTGAATTACATTCGAGCCTGTCTTTTATTTATTGTTTAAAATTATTATTATTTTTACCATTGCACCCTTCTTAAAACCCCTATATTTAGTTGCCTTAGATACACACCATAACAACAAATACGATAGATTGACACTTGGTCTCTGTGGATTCGACAATCTTTTATATTACTCTGACGTGTTTGTACACTTGCGAAAAACACGCATCATAAAGCTCCTGATGGTTGTGAACACTTGAAAAAGTGGATACATAGTATGATTGATGAAGGGGTCCTGCAGTTTGACAAAGTTTCAAAAGAGAAAGAAGTTTCTACGGTGACCTTTTTCTATGATCCATCCCAAGCTCCTCCTCAAGCCAGAGTGGCACCAATAACTATCACTACTGCAGGTCCAGTGATGTACCAAAGTGATAGGGAAATCCCATGGAATTATGGAGGTGGAGTGTATTGCAATGGCCAGAAGCAAGACTTGGCCACACCTAGTATATCTCCAGCTCGGGTAGAGAATGTTGGAGTAGGAGGCTTTACTAGGAGTGGAAGGTTGTTTGCACAGGAGACACTGAGAAACAGTGTAATACCACCTAGACATACTACATAAGCCCAAGCTAGGGCTAGAGGGAAGCAACCAGTAACTGCTAATGAGCACACACCTGTGGTTGACCCTGACATTACATTTGACAAAGAAGCCGAAGAGTTTTAAGAATCATCTAGAAGAGCGATTATAAAATCGTGGACCATTTGCAACAGACTCCATCAAAGATCTCCATCTTATCTCTGTTAATGTGCTCTGAGTCTCACATAAAATCTCTCTTGAACATCCTGAATAAAGCTTATGTATCTCAGGATATCTCAGTGAACCAGTTAGAAACTGTGGTGTCCAGTGTCAATATCAGTAATGGATTGGGTTTAACTGACATGGACCTAACATCTGAGGGTCGTGCCCACAATCAGGCACTGCATATTTCTCTGGAGTGTAAGAGTGCTATTGTTATCTCATATATTGGTGGATACTGGATCATCATTGATTGTTCTTCCCAAGAAGGCATTAATGAAGTTGGATTGTAACAGAGTTATTTTGAAGCCCACTGACCTGGTGGTTCGAGCGTTTGATGGATCGAGAAGATCCGTGTTTGGGGAAGTGGACTTACCAATCAAGGTAGGCCCGCAAGTCTTCAATACTATATACTATGTAATGGACATACAACCTGCATATAGTTGTTTACTGGGGAGGCCCTGGATACATTCGGTAGGGGCAGTATTATCTATGCTTCATCAGAAACTGAAATCCGTCTGGGAAGGGCAAATTGTAATGGTCTGCGGAGAGGAGGATATCTTTATCAGTCATCTAGATTCATTTAAACATGTAGAGATGGACGGTGAGATAGTTGAGACTCTATGTCAAGCTTTCAAGCCCTTGAAGACTAAATTGGCATCTTCATCAACAGCTTTTTCCGAAGAATCAAAGAAATGGGTTTCCATAACCTCTTATAAGCAGGCTTTGAAGGTAGTGGAATCAGGAATACGAGAAGGTTGGGGAAAGCCAATAGAAGTATCAGAAAAGAATGACATGTTTGGTGTTGGCTACCCTCTTGGGCAGTCATCATCTGAATAGAGCGCCAGAGGTCGTCAAGGCCCGATTACCTTCACAAGTGCAGGATTGGTTGATTACGGGAGTATCACTACAATGCTAGATGACACAAGTGATAGTGATTGTGACATGGACGAGTGGATCAGACCTTGTGCTTCAGAGACTCAGCTCAACAATTGGTCATCTTAAAGGCTCATTTTAGTCATTTCCTATGAAGAGTAATGGTTTTTATTTTTGTTTTTCCTATAGTCAAGTGTTATGCCTTGCTTGGGGCATAGGAGTTCATTGTAAGGGTTCCTTTGTTCCTAAGACAATACCATGATCATTAATAAATCTAACGTTTTGCATTCATCCACGTTTTGCATTCATTCAGTCGCATGAAGAGGCCATTGAAGTGATAAACCTGGGTACCGAAGAAGACAAGAAATAGGTAAAGATCGGGGCAACTTTAGAGGTATCTATCAAGACTCGTCTAATTTCCATGCTTTGAGAATATGTTGATGTCTTCGCCTGGTCTTACCAAGACATGCCTGGTTTACACACAAATATTGTGGTGCACAAGCTGCCTTTGAGAGAAGATTGCCCACCAGTGAAGCAAAAGTTGAGACACACACACCCTGATATGGCATTCTTTATTTTCCCTACATTTCCCCCTTTTTATTCTCATTTTCTCTTTTCCAGTTCCCTCTCTCATCTCAGTTCCAGTTCCAGTAGCAGTTTTATTCAACTTATCTTATTTCTCACCCTTTGAAACAAACAAACAAGCGTGGATCCCGTTGGGTACGACAGACGGTATGGGTTGCTAATACCTTCCCAGGTCGTAACTGACTCCCGAACCCAGATCTTTGGTTCGCAGGACCTTGTCCTTCCCTTCTTCCTAGGTTTCTGCAGCATTACCTATCCCGTTCCTTCGGGATAAAAATGCCTGGCTGGCGACTCTACCTTTTCCGCGCCATTTTCGCGTTTGTACTAAAATGAAAATCCCGGGAGCGACATCGGTCACCATATGCACATAAGTATCAAGGTTGTACCCTGAAGTGGTGAAAACCACCACACATAATAGTTCCAGGACGGTCACAATTTGGGTGTGGAACACATCGCCACTCATCATGTAACCATGCGAGTACAATGTTTTTCCACGCTAATCCTATGGTGCCCTCAAGCCGGGTGTTTGGCTTATCTCACAATAACTCCAATCCCATTGAAAAAATACAAACCAACACACTCTAGTATATATGATGCAGGGAAAATAAATATTGAAAGCGGTAAATAAATGATGTAAAGTAAAGCTGTAAAGTAAAATTGTAAATGAAAATAGTAAAGCTAAACTAAAGCACATATCAGCAAACAGATAAACACTGGAAGAAACAAATATAGACAAGCACTAAAATTGACTCTCAAAGGGGAAACCAGAGATTCTGGGTTCGATCCCCAGCAGAGTCGCTAGCAGACGCTCCCGGGATTTTCATCTAGTACAAATTTAAAAGTGGCGTGTGTAACACCCCAAATTTGTCCTCTTCTTTTTATCATCATCATCATCATATCCTAATCATCATGTCATATCCTAAGCATTTCGCATGGAAAAATGAAGCATAGCACTCACATGTTCTAGCATAAGGCATATGATCAGTCATCCGGGAAATTCAAAGCTCACAAGGCATGTATACAAGCTTTGTATTATGATCAAGGCCTGAAAAAGATATTGAGAATTAATATCAGATCAAAACGGTTGGCGCCGGGTTATTATTGAGGTTTCCCACCAAAAGGAGAGAAAATTCAAAATTCACCGTCGTTAACCGGTTAACGCTTTGGTTAACTGGTTAACGGCTGCGAATTTTGAAATCCAGCAGCAAAATTCAGCATGTGTTTTTGGCTCTAATTTCCAATTTTCTGATTTTTATTCATTTGAATTATGGAGAAGGATCTAGATCATTTACCAAGCTTAATTCCAATGCTAAATCCTAATCATTTTTCCAAACCATATTTTTGGATCCCAAGCCAAAATTTTGGGCCCCAAACATAAACCATATTTAATCTATTTCCCTCCAAACTAGGTGGGGGGGACACTCTCATTTTTCACTTCTCATTCTGAATTTTCACTCTCCTCTCTCACCATTCTCTCATTTTCTCTCCCACATTCTCCAAATTTACTCAAAGTTCCTCTTTGAAGATCATATAACTTTGCATTAAAGTGTGTAGATCTTGGAACTAGACCTCCATCCATAGCTTCTTTGCATCATTTTGCTAGTTTAATTGGTGATTCAGATCTGGTTTTGAGATTAGAAGTGCTTACGGAGTCAAAATTCTGCATCAAGACCATTTTCTTGCATTTATTTTGCATGGAGTGTGAGGATTAGCACCTGATCTTTAATGTTTTCCGCGAGATCTCTCATTTCCAGCTCAAACAACAATTACCAAAGCATACCTCAGCTTTGTAGGTTGGTTAAATTCAGATCTAGCTCTGTTTTAGCTTATTTGCATGCTTGTGCTTTAGATCCACCATGTGCTTGTGTATGAGCTTAATGAGCTTAATGATGTTAATTAATGTGAATTGATCCATTTATTTCATGCTTCATTGTTTGGTGGTCTGTGGTGGAATTATTTGGATAAGCTGGTTTGAGCTGATTTTCATGCAGGAATTGTTGCTATTTTAACAGTGTTAACCGGTTAACGCTTTGGTTAACCGGTTAATGCTTCTGTTTTCTGTGTAATTTGCTGCAGGTTTGGACTGGTTAACTTGTTAACGCTTTGGTTAACCGGTTAACACTGATGCAGAATGCCATATTTGAGTTGTTTTGAGCTTGGTTGATCCCCTTAATTGTTTAAATTTCCATGGATCATTATATGATCATTGAATATGATATTTTAGGGTGATTTTCTCTCTGGTTAATGCATGCTTACATGTTCTCGACACGTAAATGCTTGTATGTGCAAAATTTGGTGTTGTTTGATCTTTGTTGACTTGAGCTTTGAGCATGCTATTTCCATGAATGGATTGTGTTGAACATATGCTAGATTTTTGCTAATACTTGCAGGGGCTCATGGTAAGAGAAGTGTGGATGTTTATCCACATTTTAACTCTTCATCTTTTCTTTTTTAAGTTTCTTTCTCTTTGTGTTTTTTGATGTGCCTTACGCCATCTCTATTCCGTCCCCTTTAGGAGTAACTTATCTCCTTTAGAGGAGTAAGTTGTGATAACGAGAAAAAGTATCGTTTTTATTGCTATGTTTCAATAACGTTTTATCACACAATTGCCATTTTAACACCCGATTCCACGAGTTTTCTTTGTCATTTTGCAGGTATATCAATTACAGAGCTAGATCATGAGCCACAAGTAAAATGAGCAAAATCAACCATTAAAAGATGAAGAAAAGAGGAATTCTGCATAACCTGCACTTTTTGTAACAGTCACGACCGTCACCTAGGAGTCACGACCGTGACACACTAAAAGGAGCAGTCACGGTCGTCACAAGTCCCTCACGACCGTGACGCGCATAATACACGGGTGACGAGCGTGACACCCTTGTCACGAACGTGACAAGGGGAATTTAGGGTAATATGCTGAGACTTGGTCATGTATGTGCGTGCTACGTGAATTCAACCTTCCTATTCTCCCGCAGACCAAGTATTTCAACTATTCCCTGGATTTTCTCAGCATCTACGAGGCCCATGCATCATTTCCAACTTCCAAGCCCAAAATATTGATCCTATAAATAGCTTAGCTTCAAAGAACAATTTACACAGAGTTTTGATTTTAATTTTCTTGCGGAAGCTCTGCCGTATTTTCCTTTGCACCCTATTTTATTATTTCCAGCATTTATTTGTTCTTGTTTTAGTTTATTTATCCCAACCAAACCATATAACAATTTCCAACATTAGGAAATTGTTATAATTTAATTTCTTTCAAAGCCTTCAAAATTCTTTTAGTAAGTTTTATTTCCGATTCTGGTCCGTACTCCGAGCTTTCCAGACTATGGAAGAAGGAGTCTAACATTTTAATTGTTATTCAGGTTTTTATTTAAATTGCATTTATATTAATGTTAAGCATTTATTTTTCTGTTATGTATATTTTATTTTGTATGTCTCTGCCTCTGTCTGGTTCAACAATAATGAGTAGCTAAACACCTTAGGGCGGTATGTAATTAAAATCAACTAAATCGGTAAAATCAACTCTAGGCTTAAAATAATTAAGAGCTTAAAATTCTAGCTGTGACTTTTTATTATAAAATCAATCTTTTTGTTACGAGAGTAAGGAAAGTGTATTAGGTTAGGTCAAGACCAAGAGAGTGTGAGATTTTAACCAGATAGCTAAAGTTAGGCATTTAATTTAAACACAGCGAGAGCGCTTTAAAATGAATTAGAATTACTAAGTTTCCAAAAATTATTTCTAAACACTTATGGGCTAGCGAGAGCAGGCATAGGGCTTTAGGAGTAAGATCTGAGATAAGACCACGAGAGTGTGAGTTAAAGATATTTAAACTGGTAACCTCTACAGAATAGATTAAGTGAACCATCTTTATAAGCCTAGGTTAGATTGACCCGCCTAAGTTAACATAATTACATACCGACCGTCTTAGTATTATTTTATTAAACTTAAATTTAATTCCCGCCTTTAATCTTTAAAAACAACCAAAAATCGTGACAACCATTCACCTTAGCTAAACTAGTAAACCCTCTAGCACTAAGTAATCATAAAGTCCCTGTGGGATCGATAATCTTAAATATTACTTCGATAGGCTGTGCACTTGCAGTTAAGATACCGCTAGACACATAATTAGAGTACGTCTTTAGCCCAGCAAGTTTTTGGCGCTGTTGCCGGGGACCTTAATTTAGTTACTAGTGCACTTTAGAGTAGCATTGTCTAGACTAAGGTAACAACTATCTTATTTTCTTAATCTAAATTCGCGAGTGTATGCCAAGTACTCGCTCTCAAGGCGAAGACTTGCAACCTCTAATCCCAGAATCGGAACGCTTCTTACACGTAAGAAGACGGATATTCGATTACGAACAAAATTTCAATATTCCAGATCTTCAATTAGATCCATCTAAACCAATCGTAACATCAAAGGACGCAGAGATGGCTGAAGAACAGAATCATCCACTTAAATATTACGCTAGTCCTTCGCAAGCTGAACCGCATTCCAGCATTGTCGCACCGGCTATCAACTGAAACGATTTCGAACTGAAACCTTCGCTGATAATCAGCCGTGCAACAAAATCAATTCGCCGGAAATCCTACCGAGGATCCGAACCTTCATCTTTCGATCTTTGTGAAATACGTAGATACCGTAAAAGCCAATGGAGTTACCCAAGAAGCTATCAGACTACATCTGTTTCCTTTTTCACTTCGAGACAGAGCAAGAGCCTGGCTTCAATCTCTGCCTTCGAATTCAGTAACTACGTGGGACGAACTAAAGAGAGTTTTCTTGACCATATATTTCCCACCTAGCAAGACAGCTATGCTGAGAGCTCAGATCAACGGATTTAAGCAAAAGGAAAACGAATCACTTTTCGAAGCTTGGGAACGCTATAAGGATATGCTGAGACTTTGTCCACATCACGGATTAGTAGAATGGATGGTCATCCATACCTTCTATAATGGACTCTTGTACAATACAAGAATGAAAATTGACGCTGCCGCAAGCGGTGCACTAATGGACAAAGAATATAACGATGCATATGCACTTACCAATGGGGAAGCGAGAGAGTCGCAACTGAGAAACCAACAAAAGGAGGTATGTACGAAGTGAGTAGTATGGACCAAGTCAATGCAAAGTTTGACCAACTAAACCAAAAGATCGACAACTTGGCCATAACACCAACAGCCACCGTGGCTGCAGTAACACCTAACTGTGAGTTATGTGGAGTTCCAGGACATGAAGTTCCTGATTGTCAACTATTAACAGGAATTCCCACAGATCAAGTGAATTATGCTCAAGGAAACCCGTACTCAAACACATACAACCCAGGTTGGAAGAATCATCCGAACTTCTCCTATAAGAACAACAATGCTTTATACGCACCAGGTCAAGCACCAGCTACACCACCAGGATATCAAAAGACTGCTCCTAATGTCCCTAGAAAATCGAACCTTGAATTAATGATGGAGAACTTTATAGCTAACCAATCTCAAACAAACAAGGACTTCTTAAACCAAAACATACACACTAGTGAGCAGATTAAGCAATTAGTGAGCAAAGTAGATGCATTAGCTACACATAACAAAATGCTTGAAACTCAGATTTCACAAGTAGCTCAACAACAAGCACCTACCGCTGCACCAGTTGGAGTATTTCCTGGACACCCTCAACCTAATCCGAAAGGACAGGCCAATGCTGTGATATTAAGAAGTGGCAAGGAACTTGACGGACCTACCGATCCAAGACTCGACAATCCAGCCATGTACCAAAAACCGGATAAACCGACTGAAATGGTGAATGATCCATAAGAAAAGGAAGATGATAATCAAGAGGCAGTGGAGAAAGAAAAGCCTTATGTGCCTCCACCACCCTATAAACCACCAATTCCGTACCCTCAGAGATTAACCAATTCCAAGACGATGGGCCAGTTTAAGAAATTTGTTGAACTTCTGAAACAGTTGAATATTACTATTCCGTATACAGAAGATATCTCTCAAATGCCCTCGTATGCTAAGTTTTTAAAAGAAATCTTATCCAATAAGAAAAAGATAGAGGATAATGGAACCGTTACACTTACTGCTGAGTGTAGCGCCATAATTCAGAATAATATGCCTCCTAAGCTAAAAGATCCAGGAAGTTTCTCTATACCCTGTGTAATAGGAAAATTCGTCATTGACAAAGCTCTATGCGATTTAGGAGCCAGTATCAGTGTTATGCCCTTAACGATTTGCAAAAGGCTAGACATGGGAGACCTAAGACCAACTAAAATGTCTGTTCAACTAGCCGATCGCTCTGTTAAATATCCTGTAGGCATACTAGAAAACGTCCCAGTACGTATAGGACAATTCTATATTCCTACTGATTTCATAATCATGGACATCTCTGAAGACTCCACGACACCTATCATACTAGGAAGACCATTCTTAGCTACTGCCAGAGCTATTATAGACGTAAAGAAAGGAAAGCTAACCTTTGAAGTAGGTGAAGAGAAAGTTGAATTCATTTTAACACAATTCTTACAATCACCAGCTATAGAGGATACATGCTCTCTATTGGACGTAATTGACGAATGTGTAAGAGAAATGGAAATGAAAGAAACTACCTATTCTGAAATTATGAAAATTCAAATCCCTCTGATTTTCGAAGATGATAATTGGCGTGAACCATATCAGGATGATAGTCTAAGCGAAAGTTTAGCACTTACACCGGATCCCATGACAAGTAAGAATAAACCTACATTAGGGTTAAAAACTTTACCTAAGAACCTAAGATACGAATTCTTGGACACTGAATGTACAAGACCAGTTATAATCAATTCCAGTTTAGGAACAATTGAAACAAAGAAACTTTTAGATGTCTTAAATAAATATCCAACTGCATTAGGATATAACATATCTGATCACAAAGGAATATGCCCTTCAATCTGTATGCATCGTATTCTGCTAGAAGAAGATTGCAAAACCTCCAGAGAATCTCAAAGAAGAATTAACCCAATCCTTAGCACTGTAGTAAAGGAAGAAGTTAAGAAACTACTAGATGCCGGAATAATATATCCAATCTCTGATAGTAAATGGGTTAGTCCAGTACATGTAGTACCAAAGAAAGGAGGTATCACTGTTGTGAAAAACGCTAAAGGAGAATCAATATCACAAAGAGTAGTGACAGGACATAGAGTGTGCATCGATTATCGTAAACTAAACAAAGCCACTCGAAAAGATCATTTCCCATTTCCTTTTATAGACCAAATGTTAGAACGATTAGCCAAGCATTCATATTTTTGTTATCTTGATGGTTACTCAGGATTTTTCCAAATCCCTATCCACCCAGATGATCAAGAGAAGACTACATTCACATGCCCTTATGGAACGTTCGCTTATAGACGAATGCCCTTTGGATTATGCAACGCTCCTGCAACCTTTCAAAGATGTATGATGTCAATCTTCGCAGATTTAATAGACAACATCATGGAAGTGTTCATGGACGACTTCTCTGTATGCGGGCAAAGTTTTGAAGGATGTCTATCGAATTTAGAAATGGTGTTAGAAAGATGTGCAAAAGTAAACCTCGTGCTTAACTGGGAGAAATGTCATTTTATGGTCAGAGAAGGAATCGTATTAGGACACGTTATATCAGACAAGGGAATTTAAGTTGATAAAGCTAAAATAGAAGTCATTAA
Source organism: Lathyrus aphaca (assembly GCA_963966055.1). Classification (NCBI taxonomy): domain Eukaryota; kingdom Viridiplantae; phylum Streptophyta; class Magnoliopsida; order Fabales; family Fabaceae; genus Lathyrus; species Lathyrus aphaca. The sequence goes on from OZ014523.1 coordinate 180,673,826, forward strand.
AGATCTTCAACCCCCTAAAACCGTTCGAGAAATACGAAGCTTTTTAGGACACGCCGGTTTCTACCGACGATTCATCAAAGATTTCTCGAAAATCACTAAACCTCTTACCGGTTTATTAATGAAAGACGCTGAGTTCATATTCAATGAAGATTGTCTTAAAGCATTCGAAACTCTAAAAACAGCCCTCATCACCGCACCAATCATGCAACCCCCTGACTAAAGATTACCTTTCGAAATCATGTGCGATGCGAGTGACTATGCTGTAGGTGCAGTTCTAGGCCAGAGGAAGGAAAAGAAACTTCATGCGATTTACTATGCCAGTAGAACCTTAGATTCTGCTCAGATGAACTACGCCACTACTGAAAAAGAATTGTTAGAAGTTGTCTTTGCGCTTGACAAATTCCGTTCTTACCTAGTGGGAGCAAAAATAATCGTTTACACAGACCACGCTGCTATCAGATATCTATTAACTAAGAAAGATGCTAAACCAAGACTCTTGAGATGGATTCTACTCTTACAAGAGTTTGATCTCGAAATAAAAGATAAGAAAGGTACTGAAAACGTCGTAGCGGACCATTTATCTAGAATAGAAGGTAATAAACCAGAACAAGTGCCGATTAACGATGATTTTCCGTATGAACAGCTGATAGCACAAATAGGAAGCGACCCAGTTCAGTTAGACATAGATGAACCAGAACCCGTTGAAATAATCCAAACAACTGTAGGACTGCCATGGTACGCTGACATTGTCAACTACCTAGCTGTAGGAGCTCTTCCACCTGATTTAACCTATCAGCAGAAAAAGAAATTCTTTCACAATCTCAAACATTACTATTGGGATGAACCATTATTGTTCAAAAGAGGACCCGATGGAATCTTTCTTCGATGTATTCCCGAAGAAGAAATAGAAGATGTCATTGCTCACTGCCATTCATCTCCTTATGGTGGACATGCAAGCACTTCCAAGACTTGTGCAAAAATCTTACAAGCCGGCCTATTCTGGCCTAATTTATGGAAAGATGTCCACATCGCTGTTATAAATTGCGATCGGTGTCAACGCACCGATAATATTTCAAGAAGAGATGAAATGCCTCAAAAAGGAATATTAGAAGTAGAAGTCTTTGACATCTGGGGAATAGATTTCATGGGACCATTCCCATCATCTTTCGGTAATAATTACATACTCGTAGCTGTTGATTATGTTTAAAAATGGATTGAAGCTATAGCTTCTCCTACAAATGACACACGAGTAGTAATAAAGCTTTTCAAAAATATAATCTTTCCCAGATTTGGTGTGCCTAGACTCGTCATAAGTGACAGTGGCTCACACTTCATTTCAAAAATCTTTGACAAATTACTATCTAAGTATGGAGTAAGACACCGTGTGGCAACACCATATCATCCACAAACAAGTGGGAAAGTCGAAGTCTCAAACAGAGAAATCAAACAAATCTTAGAAAAGACTGTCACCATATCTCAGAAAGATTGGTCATCTAAACTTAATGAAGCTTTATGGGCTTATAGGACAGCTTACAAGACACCCATAGGAACCACACCTTTCAAACTAGTTTATGGAAAGTCTTGTCATCTCCCGGTAGAACTAGAACACAAAGCATATTGGGCGATCAAAACTCTCAATATAAACTATAATGCTGCAGGAGAAAAGCGAATCCTAGATATTAACGAATTAGAAGAGTTAAGGTTAGATGCTTATGAGAATGCTAAGATATATAAAGAAAGAACTAAGCGATGGCATGATAAACGCCTATCTAGGAAAGAATTTAGTGTGGGAGACGTTGTACTCCTCTTTAATTCAAGACTTAGGCTCTTTCCTGGAAAACTAAAATCTAGATGGTCAGGACCCTTTGAAATAACTAGAGTGTTCCCGAGCGGAGCAATAGAAATTAAGGGTAGGAATAGTGAACCGTTCACAGTAAACGGACAACGTTTAAAACATTATCATAAAGTTGAAAATAGAGATTATGAAAATAGTCTAAGGCTTTTAGAGTTGTCCACTAATTTCCCTGATTAATCTAACCTAAGCATTACGTCAGGCTTTTGACGATAAAAACAACGCTTAGTGGGAGGCAACCCATTTAATCATTTAACCATTTTGATCATTTTATTATTTTGTCATTTATCATTTTATTATTAGTTTATTTGTTTTATCATTTTATTATTGTTTTATTTCATTATTATTATTGCTTTTATTTATGCATTTATTTCCTTTTTTTAATTTTTAATTTTTAAATCACCTTTACAGATTTTCTAAAGTCTTTTCCACTTTCCTTCTCCCCCTGATTTGTTTCCTCCGTATTTACACTAACTATGGCTAACCAACCGATAAACCTTATGGAAACCAAATTTAGAGGTAGGAACCAAAGAATGAAATTTGAAGAGTTATCACAGAGACCAATGGATTTGACTCTGTACCCGGATGATCTGACCATGGAAACCTTAGGTATACATGATAGCATCCTATACTTGTTTAACCGACTTGGATGGGAGAATGCACTGATTAAACAAAAGTTTGTGACTTACCGCGAGCTCACCCTTGAGTTCCTCAGCTCTTTAGTTTACTTACCCGAGCGCGGTTTTGGATTCAGGAAAGGATTTATCAGTTTCCGCCTATTTGGAATAGAATATGACTTTAACCATAGAGAACTAGCTGACTTATTAGGATTCCCTAGTGGACCCTTTGCTTTTACTACCACACAGGTAAAATTGATGGACATTGAGCTGGATTTCTTTTGGGGAACCTTAACCGGAAATTACCATCCTGAACCAAATAACATGAACAATGATGAGATACATAACCCTGCTATCCGCTACTTCCATAAGATCCTTGCCCACACCTTCTTTGGAAAAGAAGAAAACCTTATTGGAGTATCTAAATATGAGATATTCATTATGTCATGTGTGACTAATGGACAGCCAGTCAATGGTGTACCTTTCATGATGCAAACCTTCACCCGAATCCAAGAAGAACCTGATCTACCCATATTAGTAGGAGGTCTTGTCACCATGATTGCTGATGCCTTAGGACTTAGATACCAATTACACAGGTGTAACCGTTTAGGTACCATCCGTCCTATGAATCTTAACTTTTGATTTAACCGCCATATCATAAGGAATTTAGGACAACCACCTTTCGAGTACCTAATCAGGAATGAAGTAGTAACCCTGTTCACACTACCAAACCATGCTAGAGTAAGTGTTCATAATAAAGATAATTAGCTTTATGAGCTTACCCCTCCTTACTATCCATCTACTCCTGAAACACCTCAATCCTACAAGATAAGGGATGATATAATGACCGATGTAGAAAGTGACCCTGAGACGCCTCCTGGTTACCATGACATTGACGACACTGATGAAGTGATTGAAACCCCTGAAGTGAATCAAGTAGAATATGCTGACAACTTAAAGAAAATCATGAACACTCTTGAAGCTTACCAAGCCGATATAAATATTGTTAAGGATGAGATTAAAAGCATGCGATTGGACATTATAGGTTTAACTGACATAACATGTGAGCAATTCTACCACCTGAACTCTGCAATTGAAGATTTGAAGAAGCACTTTTGAAAATGCTGTGGTGATCTAACTTATTTTACTTATTGTTTCCGTTTCTAGTTAGTTTAACATTTCGCAAACATTTTCGTACCGTATTTTTATTAATGTAATTTCCCTTCAATTATCAAAAGCAAAACACTTCTAGTTTTACAAATTTTTCCAATTTAATCAATTTCCATGCTTTCAATTCATTTACTGTTATGTTTAAATTGATTAATGTTTTATATAATTTCTCGTGTGATGAAATTTACTAACTTATGTTGATCTAAAAATATTATATATTGTTTGTGTTACAATTAAATGAGAAGCGATCATAAAAGAAAGAAAAATTGTATTGAACGTGTGAGAGATAATGCATTCTGGAAAATATTCTAAGTTTTAATCCATCATGGTCGTCATCACCCTCTAACGATCGTGACAAGCTAATTAGCGCGTCACGACAGTCATCCCCCCATCACGACCGTGACGACCTCTGTTATAGGAATTCTGAGAAACAGAACTGTTCTTCTTCGAAACCTCTTCTTTTTCAACTTCCACAACATTCAAAAACCCCCCATTATCTCTTCCAACTCCCGTAACCTCCCATTACCCAAATTAAACTCCATTAACCTCTCCATTTACTCCAAACCTATCACATTCTCATCTTGCACTATAATCGGAACCAATTTCTCCACATTTTACACTTTTCTCACAAAACTCAAAAACCTCTCATCTCCCACTCCCGTACTTGCATGCAATGGAAGATATTCAATTTAGAGATGGTGAGCATGGAGATAATCAGAGACAGAAGTTCATCAGATTCCAGAACCGTGGTGTTCAACCCACTTGATATGTCGACAGTGACTGTTTGAGGCAGTTGGGAATGCTCAACAGTGTGAAGCTCCTGCTTCAGAAGGTTGGTTTGTGGCATCTATGCAGTCAACCCCAACCTACATTCGAGCTCCTGACATTGGAATTTCTGAGCTCATTTCACTATATCACTCCTCCCGGTTCACAAAGTCAACTCACCGGCGCTGCTAAGTTCAGATTGCTCGGCCGGGAGTTCGAAGTTACACAAACAAGGATCGCCGAGCTGCTAGGTTTCGATCACGGAGATGATGCTTATCTCCACGTGCCGGACAACTTCAGTGAAACCACTTTCACCTTATGGAACGACATCACCAACACCCGTGCCACAGCCTTTCAGAGCCTGAATGCTACGCATATCCACAACCTGGCGATCAGATACTTTCATCGCATCATCTGCAACACCATCTTTGCAAGAGAGAGCAACCACAAGCTTAACTCCAAGGAGCTCTTGTTCTTGCACTGCGCCTTAAATGACGAGCGCATCAATGCTGCCCCATTCATGCTGTCCCATATCCAGTCCATAGCGCAAAGAGGCGCAACCCCCTTCTACATAGGCGGGATTGTCACCACCCTCGCCATTCAGCTGGAGCTTGGTGACTTGGTTATTAATTTGCCTCGCAGAGCCGCAGAGTTCCTAACGAAGAATTATTGCAGGTCCGCCCACTTGATTGCTCAGAGAGAGGATGACAGGTTCAGCCCTGTTATCCAAGGCACTATTTATCACCACATCATCTTGTCGTGCCGTGACCGCATCGATCCGTCCAACCGAGCCAACTGGCTATTTGCTTTACCGGATGCTGCCGGCCACGCCCCCATTATTGATGAGCAGGCCGATCCACCAGTGGACGAGATGCAAGACACCATGGATGCAGCTGAGCCTATCCAGGACATTCCTGAGTCCTCCACCCGACAGCCACCTGCACAGGAATTCACACTTGAAGACGTCCTCGGTGCGATTCATCAGCAGAACCAGATGAGTGCCGCATTGGAGCGAAGGCAAAAAGAGCAACATGATGCATTACTTTCAGCTGTTGCCGCTAACCAAAGGACTACTGACGAGAAGCTCGGAGAGATCTTTAGCGAGCTAGAGTCTTTGCGAATTGATATCACTGCACTCACCGGCACCGGTTCTGATCCTGAAGCGACTCCGACCAGACGCTCCCGCACCAGAAGCCGAGGCCGTGGTCATCAGCAGCCTTAGTTTTAGTTTTTGTTTATGTTTTTTTCATTTCCGTTGTTTGTATTGTACTTTACCCGCTATTATATCACAACATTGAGGACAATGTCTGATATAGTGTGGGAGAGGTACCTTTCATTTTTCCGCATTTTCCCTTTCCGCACTTTTCCATTACGTTGTATTTCCTTTTCGTATTTTAATGAAGCAGAGTAATATTTGTGCTATTTTCTTTAGTTTCGAACTTTCCCCGTGTATTTAGCCATACCGAAAAACTTTTTTATTTTATCCTCGCATTACCTGACTTGCCTACGAAATCATAGTTAGGAAGCTGAGAACGATTCAACAAGATCGATATAGTCTTGACACCTTAGATTTCCCACTTAAGCATTTCCGTTCCGATAACTGTTACGACTACATCTTAAGCTTCAGTTCAAAAGTAACCCCTAGTAGTTTATACTAGCAGTCAGCACCGTCTGAACACAAACCACGTGGGGAGCCGATGAATATAAGTGTTTGATGCCTAATCTATAATGATCCTTCATATCTCGATGCCAATGAAAAGAAATTGCACCAAAGTACACGGTCGCATATAAGAAACGAGAAATATGAGAAGGAGTCCATTGCGGGTTGGTTCAGAGGTATTGGTTCTGAACTTGGTAGGGTGTGCTACGGCTCGATCCCCCACAACCTCCAAATCGGATAATGTATGTAGGGTTACCACATTCGTGTACCAGACCCCGTGCTTATAAAGGATCAAAGTCACTAACCTGCTACTCCACTACGTGCGTGCTAAGGCAAAGGGCTTAATGTGATTGCGCTAGAATGAAATCGGGCGAAATAAGATCGAAAGACTCTAGGTGGAATCGTAACGCAATTACCGAATGTTTCGTTTAACGGGAAGTCGACAACTTAGCTTGTTGCTTGTGTCATTAGTGTATCGTTAGTGTTTTATCAAAGTACCGGTTTATCTGACAAAACGATCCTTCGTACGGTTTGTTATGTGTGTGCATCGATGAAAACCTGTCCGATCATTTTTCAACCGACTATTTGCTTGAGGACAAGCAAAGGTGTAAGTTTGGGGAAGTTTGATAACGAGAAAAAGTATCATTTTTATTGCTATGTTTCAATAACGTTTTATCGCACAATTGCCGTTTTAACACCCGATTCCTCGAGTTTTCTTTGTCATTTTGCAGGTATATCAATTACAGAGCTAGATCATGAGCCACAAGTAAAATGAGCAAAATCAAGCATTAAAAGATGAAGAAAAGAGGAATTTTGCATAACCTGCACTTTTTGTAACAGTCACGACCGTCACCTAGGAGTCATGACTGTGACACGCTAAAAGGAGCAGTCACGGTCGTCACAAGTCCCTCACGACCGTGACGCGCATAATACACGGGTGACGAGCGTGACACCCTTGTCACGAACGTGACAAGGGGAATTTAGGGTAATATGCTGAGACTTGGTCATGTACGTGCGTGCTACGTGAATTCAACCTTCCTATTCTCCCGCAGACCAAGTATTTCAACTATTCCCTGGATTTTCTCAGCATCTACGAGGCCCATGCATCATTTCCAACTGCCAAGCCCAAAATATTGATCCTATAAATAGCTTAGCTTCAAAGAACAATTTACACAGAGTTTTGATTTTAATTTTCTTGCGGAAGCTCTGCCGTATTTTCCTTTGCACCCTATTTTATTATTTCCAGCATTTATTTGTTCTTGTTTTAGTTTATTTATCCCAACCAAACCATATAACAATTTCCAACATTAGGAAATTGTTATAATTTAATTTCTTTCAAAGCCTTCAGAATTCTTTTAGTAATTTTTATTTCCGATTCCGGTCCGTACTCCGAGCTTTCCAGACTGTGGAAGAAGGAGTCTAACATTTTAATTGTTATTCAGGTTTTTATTTAAATTGCATTTATATTAATGTTAAGCATTTATTTTTCTGTTATGTATATTTTATTTTGTATGTCTCTGCCTCTGTCTGGTTCAACAATAATGAGTAGCTAAACACCTTAGGGCGGTATGTAATTAAAATCAACTAAATCGGTAAAATCAACTCTAGGCTTAAAATAATTAAGAGCTTAAAATTCTGGCTGTGACTTTTTATTATAAAATCAATCTTTTTGTTACGAGAGTAAGGAAAGTGTATTAGGTTAGGTCAAGACCACGAGAGTGTGAGATTTTAACCAGATAGCTAAAGTTAGGCATTTAATTTAAACACAGCGAGAGCGCTTTAAAATGAATTAGAATTACTAAGTTTCCAAAAATTATTTCTAAACACTTATGGGCTAGCGAGAGCAGGCATAGGGCTTTAGGAGTAAGATCTGAGATAAGACCACGAGAGTGTGAATTAAAGATATTTAAACTGGTAACCTCTACAGAATAGATTAAGTGAACCATCTTTATAAGCCTAGGTTAGATTGACCCGCCTAAGTTAACATAATTACATACCGACCGCCTTAGTATTATTTTATTAAACTTAAATTTAATTCCCGCCTTTAATCTTTAAAAACAACCAAAAATCGTGACAACCATTCACCTTAGCTAAACTAGTAAACCCTCTAGCACTAAGTAATCATAAAGTCCTTGTGGAATCGATAATCTTAAATATTACTTCTATAGGCTGTGCACTTGCAGTTAAGATACCGCTAGACACATAATTAGAGTACGTCTTTAGCCTATCAAGTTGCTTGCTAGCTTTCTTCTCCTCTCCTTTCCTTCTCCTTTGGTTCTTCTTTTCTCTTAGAATAGTTGAAACCTCACTAACCTTAGGACCACTTTTGCATGACAATTTTAGGTTTAGTCTTTCCCCATTAGACTTTTGCCTTTTTGCTCTTTTGGTTCTTTCTCTTCTCATCTCAAAACAAAACCTAAAAAACATTAATAAAGAAAGAAGGACCTCTTGTGTAATAGCCTTATTCCATGGGGCATGTGTATTCATTCCATCTTGGAATAATGCATTTGTCTAGCATGATGCACAAGTCGGGTCATGAGGTCATCTTCATCAAGAAAAATCCAAAAAAACACTTCTCAATTTTTAATCACTAAAACACCTAATAAATTCAACAAGTCAATGAATTTAGGCCTTTTCCCTTGGAAACAAGTCTTGGATAAGTTCTCCTTGCTTGGTGTGCTTGTTCTATTATTCCATCTTGGAATGTAGTAGCAAGTACACATTCCATGGAAAAGAGTTTGAGTTCATTCTCTTGTGCCACACTCTCATAAAAAAACTCATAAAAAAAATACAAACAAACAATAAGTGTCTCTCCTTCGGGACTTCTTTTCTCATCTCATTCGCTCCGTACGCGAACTTGCTCCTACTTGTCACTTTGAAAGACGGTTACACACTCGTCGTCCGAGCCTGCAACACCTGAGCATTGACATAGGCAGCTCAAGCCTTAATTCACAAGCAATCTTTTCCACCCCTAGTTAGGGGAACTACGGAGTCTCTGACCCTCATGTCCAGATGAGGTACGTAGGCAGCGGGGTAGGGCCCGTTCGAGCACAATCTTTTATTTTCCCAACATTTTCCCACTTTCTTTTATTTCTTATCCAGTTTCAGTTTTAGTTTTGTAGCAACTTTCATTTCTTCACCCTTTGAATCATTTTCTTTGCAAGCGTGAATCCTGTCGGGTACGGCGGACAATCTGGGGTGCTAATACCTTCCTAGGTCATAACCGACTCCCAAACCCAATTTATTTGGTTTGCAGGACCTGTGTCCTTCCTTTTCTTTTCTTCTGGTTTGTGCAACATTACCATTCTCATTCCTTCGGGATAAAAATGTCAGGCTGGCGACTCTACCTCTTTCCGCGCCACTTTCGCATTTGTACTAGGATGGAAATCCAGGGAGCGACAACTGGCGACTCTGCTGGGGACATCCTAACCAGAGTATCTCTGGTTCCCTTGCGAGTCAATCCTAGCGCTCGTGTGTTTCTGTTTCGTTGGATGTTGATTGTTTGTTGTTGCGTGTTTATTCTACTCTTGGTTATTTACAATTTTATTTACAGCTTTATTTACATTTTTTGATCATTGAGGACCTTTGTGGAAACATCCATCTCCAGTGGTGACAGTGGCAGACCACATTCTGTGGCAAACCCATTCGCACCCGAGAGCCCACTAGGAACTCACATAGGATGGTCTAGTTCTTTTATAGGAACTCAGTCAAAGCATCTGGTTGTCTGACAATAGTATTGTACCCTTCGGGATGAATGTACTGTTGTTTCTCGATTCCAGCGCTTGAAGCTGGGAACTTATAAAGGATGCTTGTTTTTCCCGGACTCACGCTGAGGCCTCCCTGAGTAGTACTGTAAACACCCCAAATTTGCCCTCACCCATTCACACCATGGCTTGTGATCATTTCATAAACACAAACACAATCATACCATCTCATATCCCACTTTTGATTCACTGCATAGCTTCAAAGTCATCTGCATCTAGGGTTTGTGATCTGAGCAATCCAAGAGCTTCTTGAGCCACTCCAAAGGTCAACCATCACTTCAAAGGGGTCCATGTGTGTTCAAGCATCATATTATATCCTCTCAAAGTCAAGAATGTCAAAGAATCACAAGAATTGGGATTGGTATGGAAGCAGAGCCAGGTTTGACTGCACAGATGACCTAAAATTAGGGTTTTGGTTTCAGAGGCCATAACTCCAAATTTTTTTGTCATTATTGTTTCTATTGGTCTCTATATGGTATAGGGAGTATGCATATCAATTTTCATGGAGAAATTCCATGGGGAAGTCATCTGATCAAGAGTTGACTTTCTGGACAAGTCAGTGTAAAATCAGGGCATCTGGGGGCCCCAATGACCCAACCAAGGGGTGATCTTCATCATTTTGATTGTATATGATCTTTATTTGATCATGGAAGAGGTTGGAAGTTCACAAAATTGAAGAATTTGAAGTTTTTGCAAAGTTGACTTTTTTGGGCAGGTTTGACTTTTCATGAAAATGTCATTTTATGCAACTTTTTCAACCCTTACTTTTTGATTCAAGAAAGCTTCAAATGGAAAAACTTTGGTCATGAAAGTTGTAGAATGGATCTTTCCCTTTTCAAAAAGTACAAGAACATGACCTAATTCATTTTGGATCAAAAGTTATGGTTCATCAAAGTTGGCTAAAATCACTAAATTTCAAGTTATGCACCAAATGGAAAACTTGCAAATTCTTGTACCAAGGCAATTTGTGGCTTCAAAATGGTCTCTAATCTTTACACAAACATCACACAAGTCCTAAAAATCAGAATGGGCCAAAGGGATGACATGTTTTATGGCTTGTGAGGCAAGATCTTTTCATAAGAACCAAAACAAGCCAAGTTGCAAAAGTCATGATAGTTTCTCATCCACTTGCTAGCTACATTGCTGAACCATCCTAGCCTTTCCCTCACACCATGCTGCGCAGCCCACACCCCTTGTACTTGGCTAGAACATGACCCATGCTTCTCTTACACAAAGTTGACAAATTTGCAAAAGTAGCCATACCTATCACAAAAGGGCATGTCACATCCTCTGACCAATAGCAATTGTTTATACAAACAAATGGCAAGCCAAACAACATAACAAGCAAGCCTGAAACCAGCAAGAAGAACACCTTCTCATTTTCACTCTCAAAAGCAAAAGCTTTCGAAACTCAGTATACAAGCTACAAACTCACAAACAAACTTCATAGAACTCATCACCACATCCTTCTGATCATTTCCCGGCCTTCATTCATCCTTGAAACCACACAATAAGCCAGATACGATTCTCACCTGAGCTTGAAAAGAACCTGTTCAAACTCTCAAACCAGCCAGCACAAACCTTCTCTAAGCATCAAGAGTTCACAAGGGAGGTCATAGGAGTGGATTGCACAAAGGAAAGAAGCCAGAAAGCTGCAAACTGAAAGCTTCAAAACTCAGGTAGCTCAAGAACTTTTTTTCCAGAAACGATTTTTAAAGTTCCTAAGTTGTTCTTGGTAGTCCACTGATCACTCTGATGTTGTTGGTTTTGAAAATGGTGAAGAAATGAGGGTTTAATCATGTTCTGAAAGTCTTGCCCTAAATTTTGTTTTGTTTCGATTCATGCGATTGATGAAATATAAATGATGTTTGTGTTAGGGTTTTGATTCAGTGAGGTGTGGGAAGGATTTCTGTTTGCTTAGATTTCATTTTAGTTACGTTTTGAAGGTTTTAGGAATTTTCAGGTGGGGTTCCCACCGGAGAAGACGACCGGAAGTCTTCTCCGGCCACCTGAAAATAATTAGGGCTTAATCATGTCATTAAGTGTAGTTTGAATCTGATGCGTTGGATCTGTTGACTTGGTTGAGCTGGCGCGTGTTTGTGTGGCCCAGATGCACTCATTAAGCCCTAATCTCAATTAATTAATTCATAACTCAGTTTAGTCAAGTTTGAATATGGACCATTGATCTGCGCGCGTAGTCAACAGGCTTCTCCCCAGAACCCCTCCTGGCCCTCCATTGCGTTTACTTTTCCTTTTTTTATTTTTATTCCATTTATTTTATATTTCTTTCCCCATTTATTTTAAAATAGCAAAACTAATTTAAAAATTCTGAAATTTTTTATACAAGTTATTATTTAATTTCAGAACATAAAAATATTTTTATTTTCATTTTTTGCATTTAAAAAGTATTTTTAAATATTTAAAAGTTTATTTTTAATTAATTAATGAGAATTAATTAATTAAAAATACTTTTAAGTATTTAAAAATCACCAAAAAATTCATGAAACATTTAAAAACATTTAGAAACATTTTCCAACCCTCAAACCAAATTTCTTTTTTGATCTTGATGCATTTTGAGAATTTTTCATGGAATTAAAATCATTTTAATGCATTATTTTGATCCAAACTTCCAAAAATCATTTCTGCCTAACCATAAAGAGTTGGACCTTGATTCTTTTTGCATTGCATTGTGTTTAGCATGTAGTATGTGAGATTAAATGGTCATGATTTGATCTTTCATTTTCCATTTGTTTGGCATTTTTCTTGTTAAAGAACCCTAAAACCCTAGAAAACTTAAGAAAATCATAACTTGAATTAGGTTAAGAGTTGGAACCTCTCCTTTGGGCAGTGAGTTAGTATAGTATTAGGGGTCCTTTGAGTGCATTTTCAATTTTTTATATTGATGTTTGCTTCTGATTTTGGTTTGTGTTTGATGCTTTGATCATAAACCCTAATTTGGGCTTCCATGTGCACTCATCTTGCATTTGCATTCATACCTTGACTTGCCATAGCATTTTGTGCATCCATTTGATTCATATGACATCTTAAGACATATTGAAATCATGTTTGATCATTGCATCTTGCATTTGCCATGTTGTATGCCATTTGCATGTCATAACTTTTCATGTATGTTCATGTGTCTTAACTTGCTTCATTTGCATCCATGAGTTTGTATGATCATCCCCATGCCTTGTCACATGTTTGTAGCATCTTATAGCACCATTATCATCTCATATATGCTTCTGGTTTTGGTTTACATCATGCCATTTCATTTCATTTTGCATTGTATTGCATTTCTTTCACTAACATTTCAGGTGGTAAGTTGTTTGAGAAGTGAATTTGCCTTCACTTCTCATAATCTCTTTTCATCTCTTTTATGCATCATTGCTGCATTTTACTTTGTGTTTGAGATTGAGCTTGCTCATTCTTTCTCTTCTCACTCTCTTTCCTCAAGTGACTTGACTTCTTAAATGAAGCAAGTTACTTTGCTCCTCATGATCCTTTCATCTGCTTCCTGGTGGTTCCATTGAAGATCTTTCTTGTTAAACCTCACAAACCTTAGGAACAACCAAGCATGACAATGATTAGGGTTTTGATTAGTCTCCCCACTTAGTTTTACCTTTGTGTCTCATTGAGTCTTCTCTTCTCACCTCATAATCAGGGACTAAACCCTAAAGGCTTTAAGGCTTTGTGATTAAGTTTATGCCTGCATCCTTCTATTAGGATGGAGTGTATAACTTTAATCCTAAGTGTTAAACCCTTAATGTGTTTAAATCCTTTAATCAATCCACTTAATAATCCCCAAGACATCACACTTGTAACTTGGGCCTTGCATTAGGGTGCTAATTCTTCCTTAATTGGTAAGAAGGACTAACCCTAGTGTTAATGGACAAGTCCCCCTCAAGTTGTCTTACAAACCTTAAAAATCACTTCATCATCATACCATTAACTAAAACCCACTTAATAAAGGCTTTGTTTTGTCATGAGTTTAATCCCTAATCATGGATTAAGTTGAGGAGCTTTCCTCAGCTTAAACATTCTCATCTATTATCCTTCTATTAGGATGGTGTAATGAGCCTGTTTAACCCCTGATTATGGCTTAATCTCATTACTTAACACTAAACAAAAACACCAAAAACATTTAAATAATCACAAGTAGGTTAATGATCTTAATCCTGCATCAAAGGTGATTAAGTGTGAGAAGCTGACTTCACACTTAAGGTATTCTCATTACCCCTAATCAGAGGGAAGATGTGATGAGTTTACTAACCCATTGGTTTAGGCTTAAGCTCATTAACTTATGACAAACTTTCGAAAGCAATAAAAGACTGAAAACACAAAAACAAACAATAATCGTCTCCTTCGGGATTCTTTTCTCATCTCATTCACTCACAAACGAGAACTTGCTTCTTCCGTCTAATGCAAGACAGTTTGCACCTGAGCCAGATAGGTCATACACTTGAGCATAGACTAGCAAGCAGTTCACAAGTCAATTCACCTTTCAGTCTCTTTGGGTCGAACTACGGTGTTCTGACTTCCTCATTGCACGAGAGGATACGTAGGCATAACTTAACAGTTATCGAACAAAAGTCCCTGTATATTCCCCCTCCGTCCAGCAGTTATTCTTTTAGCCTCATGATCTTGAGCATCTCATCTTTGTTCTTACACTGACACTATACATTTGCACACTTCACATTCTTTCACACTGACACCTGTACATCTCTTCCAGCTATTATACACAAATTGCACTGACACTACCCCTTTAAATACAAATCTTTTAAGCGTGGATCCCGTCGAGTACGACAGACAATCTGGGTGCTAATACCTTCCCAGGTTGTAACCAACCCCCTTTCTCAGTCTCTCTGGTTCGCAACCGTCTTATCCATCTTTTTCTAGGTCTATGCAGCATTGCCTTTCCTCCGGGATAAAAGTGCCTAGCTGGCGACTCTTTTCATCTCCAGTGAGTTCACTGCTGTGTGTTCTCATTGTCCCTCTCGCTGACCGTTCGCGTCTGTACCATATATGGGTTATTCCCATTTATCGGGAGCGACAACTTGGCGACTCTGCTGGGGAACCTTATACTGTAACCAGGGCTTCTGGTTCTTTTTTGTGGGTTCCTCCTAGCGTTTGATTGATTTGTGTTTACTGGGGTGTTATGTGCTAAGTGTGTTTGTATATTTGTTTTATTTACTGCTTTCTGTACAGTTTTGTTTATTGATTTCTTTATAGCTTTGCATATATCATATTGTCATACTGTGCTGGCTGGATCTGTTTGGTTGTTTTGGTGGGTGGGGTTCTATTGAGAGTTAAGGTCCTATACCTGGGACCTGAGTGACACCTAGGCTAGAGTGGTTCATATTCTTTCCCATTCCATCTCGGTTTGGTGCGGGAATATGAAACACGGTTCAGATACGGGTTTCTTCTTGAGAACTCTGTGTTGCAGATTTCCTGCAGTACTAGGGCTATCTGGGAAGCCTGCTAAGTCTGGATGACCTTTTTATGACCTTCAGAAACTGAGGTGAATTAGAGGAGGAACTTTTATGGTTATTGTAAACACTGTACCTCCGGGTTAGAAGTGTTTACACTTCTCATAACTGATCCAAGTCTGAGGATCCTTGTTTTAGAACACCACCTGTGAGGGGGTTGGGCTGTTTACAGGTTTGCAGGTACCCTTGACCTCAGCATACCCTGTTACTTTGTTTGAATAAGAGTACTCCATTTTGGAACAGTTCTTGTGATTCTAAAACCCTGGACATGTGGCTCTTTATTTGAGTCCCCTACCTTGGTTACTGGACTTATAGACCTCCATCTGGATTTCTTGGACTTATATCAAAGCAGCAATCAGATCCAGCTTGATCACAAACCCTTGCATATCATTTGCATACATCATCATTGCATCATTTTAACATTTGCTTATTTGTTTTTCAGGGTATCCATACTTATTCATTGGCTTGGTTTTGACCCCATCATCAGCATAGACCTATCTTCATCAGTATCTACTTCAGCTATCTACTACCTGCATCATCAGTCTCAGCCTGTCAGTGGCCCATCCTCAGTATTTCTTCTCCATCATCAGCACTTGTCCTATCTTTTCTTCAGCAACATGGCACCAAAGAAGAGTAATGTCTCCTATCATTTCTTTCAGCCTGAGCTGGCTGACATCAGGAGGATTCAGACCCTGATTACTCCAGACCATATACCACATTTCAGAGAACACTATGGAGGCATACTTGATGTGGTTATGGATTTGGACCCTTCACAGAGGAGCCTGATTCATACTTGCCTGCAGTTCTATGATCCCCCTCTGAGGTGTTTCACATTCCCGGATTTTCAGTTGGGACCTTTATTGGAAGAGTATTCAGCATTAGTGGGAGTACCTATCAGGGGTGGAGTCCCCTTCAACCCTGAGATGGCCTTTCCAAGTAATGAAGAAATAGCAAAGGCATTGTATCTGGAACCAATTCTGATTGGGCAGAATATGACCACCAAAGCTGGAATCTCTGGTCTACATCTGGATTTCTTGATCTCTCAGGCTACCCTGAAAGCTTCTTTGGGAGAGTGGAAAGCAGTTTGTGCTCTATTGGCCCTTAGCATATATGGGGTCATTTTATTTGCAGAAGAGCCTAAGTTTGTTAGCAAGAGTGAAATCCATCTTTTCATCCTGAGGAACCCAGTACCCACTTTATTGGGGGATTTCTACTACTCAGTCCACCAGAGGAATGAAAAGCAGAGAGGAAGATTAGTGAGGTGTTGTGCTCCCTTGTTCCATACCTGGTTGCTCAGACATTTGCCTAAGACTGATGCATTTCTGAATCCTCATCAGCCAAAGAACTGGGCTAGAAGACTCACTGCTTTAACCTCAGCTGACATTAGGTGGTGCACCCAGAGCACCAAAGGCTGGAACATCATTACCAGTTGTGGACAGTTTCCCAATGTACCCCTGATATGAGTAAAGGGTTGCATCAACTACAACCCTCTACTATTCAAAAGACAACTGGGCTATGCATTGGTCCACACTCCTAAGGCACAAGACTTGGCTGAGACTCTTTACTGTGAGAATAAGCCTAATCTGGCTATTGTCAGGCAGGAAGCCTGGGCCTGGGACAATGTTCAGACTAAAGGGGTAACCATTATAGGGAAGTGCAACAATGTGGCATCAGCACAGTACTATGAGTGGTCCCATGCCAGGGCTCAGTTTTTTGGGATGCCCTTTACCATGGAAGATATGCCTGGACCATCCTCAGCACCACCTCCTGTCACTGTCAGCTTAGAGGAGTTTGAGAAATTGAAAGAGAGAAATGAGAAGTTGACTCAGGCTCTACAGAAGACCCTCTGGGAGAGGAGTGATGGTAGGTTAGATATTGAAAGGTTGGAAAAGTTGAAGATAAAGCATCTGGCTAGGATTGAGAAGTCTGAAGATTACATCAAGAAGTCTAGGGCTGGGGAACAAATTCTGAAGAATGCCTGCAAGGAGGCCCAATTCCAAAAGGCCAGGACTGATTTGTATCTGAAGGAGAGCCAAGCTAGGTGGGTCAGAATCACCGAGGCTCGTACTCTGGAAGATAAAAGGACTCAGGACAAGATCGAGCAACTGGAAGCTAGTGCAAAAGAGCAACAGGAAGCCCTGGCAGCAGCCCAGAGAGAGATCTCAGAGTTGAAGATCAGAGCTAGAGTGAAGAGGTCAAAGGACCAGAGTCAACACAAGAAGCTAACTGCAGCTGTTACTACTAGGAATCTCCTTATCCGGAACCTTACAGAGCGTCCAGCTGATCCTGTGACTGAGGCACTTCTCAAGGAAGTTCGGGAGGATGAGTTTGGTCTTAGTGTTTGACTTTTGCTTGTTGTTGCTTTCATTTTATGTACTTTTATTTTCTTATGATATATTTTGACCCCTCAGAGGGCTTGTATTGTGAGAAGAAACGAACTATGTATTATTTTACCTTTTGTAATATATGAATCAGTTTGCTCTATCTGAGTTTCTTTCAAAGCAACATCACAAGCATCTTCGAGGGCCTGGAAGGGTCAAAACCAAGTGCCAAGCCGGATACCTTGGAAACAAATAAGCATAACTGCATTGCATACTAACCTTTTGCCTTGTTTTGTAGGATTTTGTTTATTTGTTACTAACTCTGTTGTGATGTCAGGAACTATTGCTCGACGACGTGTGTTCCCACTCAACCGTCCACATAGATATCCAACCCGCAACAATCTTCCGGGCATACAAATGGACCAGGTACAGCAGGACCTTACAGAGGTCAGGAACCAAATGGCCAATGAGAGGCTAGAAATGAGGAATCAGATGACACAATTTATGGAGGTGATGAACAATATGGCTCAAAGCCAGGAGAGATTGAGAGCCATGGTAGAAAGGCAGAATCAGGAAGATCCCCATCTAGGGACTGCTGGCACAAGCAACAATGAGAGGGTCCAACCTCATGTTAACCCCCCTGTATTTGGACCCCACCTTCATCCAGAGATCAACATTCCTGCAAATGTTCAAGGGACTGCCACTGCAGGCAGAGTGCTGCAAGAAGACCCCCAGGAAGATCAGTTCACAGTGATGGGAGCTGGGGAGGAAGCCTATGACAGAAGGCTGGATGAGTTAGCTGAGAAATTAAGATCCTTGGAGTCTCAAAACTCTTTGGGTTTTGATGTTATGGACATGGGCTTGGTAGACGGGGTCAGGATTCCCCATAAGTTTAAGCCTCCTTGTTTTGAAAAGTACAACGGGACTTCCTGCCCGCGGACCCACTTACAATCCTTTCTGGGGAGGTTGAAAGCATACACCATGGACGAGAAGCTATGGATGTTTTATTTTGAGGATAGCTTGACGGGAGCTTCAAGAGAATGGTACTCTCATCTGACAAGAGCAACCATCAGGTGTTGGAAGGATTTGGCAGGAGCCTTCATTAGACAATACCAGTATAATTTGGATATGGCACCCAACAGGACCCTCCTAATGGGAATGTCACAGTCGTCTAGAGAAAGTTTCCGAGAGTATGCCCAGAGATGGAGGCAATTGGCTGCTGCTGTCCAGCCACCTATGTCAGAGAGGGAGATGGCGGATATGTTTATGAACACCCTCCAAGGAACATACATTGACAGGCTAGCTGCCTTCTCTTCCACCAGCTTTGCAGATGTTGTTATAGCTGGAGAGAGAATTGAGAGCTTGTTAAAGATGGGCAAAATTTCTGACAACGGTGCTAGCTCATCCAGCAATTCAAGGAAGCCTTTTGTAGGCCCAAGAAGAACTGGTGAAACCAATGCTATCCATGCCAGCAGGGGCAGACCCCAATATGTTCATAGGTCTGTGGCAGCAGTCACCATTCCCGCTCCAGTTCATCCTCAACCAACCTACCAACCACCGCAACAAAATTATCAGCAACAAACTCAGTATCCTCCTCAGAGAAACTACAACAACACCAACAACAACAATCAGCAAAGACCATTCCAACAGAGACCATCTCAGGCCAATAGGGTGATCGATCCGATCCCTATGCCCTATGCCACATTACTGCCACAACTCCTGAAACTCAACCTGGTTGAGCTAAGGACGTTGGCACCTCCAGATCCTGCCAATTTACCTAGAAATTACGACTCCAACGCCAGATGTGCTTTCCATTCAAATGCACCTGGCCATAGTACAGAGAAGTGCAGAGCCTTGCACATGAAGGTACACGACTTGGTAGACTCTAAGGCTCTGAATTTTGCACCACCACCAAATGTTAACAAAAACCCTATACCACACCACGGAGGTCCCAGAATCAATGCTATTGAAGAAGACAAGCCGTCTTATTTGATAACCAGTGTGGGTCAAATTCGGACACCCTTGGTGGAGATTAAAGCTCATCTCCTCGAATGTCAAATGTTCCCAGGATGTGAGTTAGGGTGTGCTTATTGCAACATTTCAGTGAATGGTTGTGATAACTTGAGAGATGGCATAGATGGACTCATCCAGAGTGGCCTGCTTCAAATTACAACATCAATTCCAACAAATCCAGCAATCTCATCAGCAACAATTCCAGTATCTCCTACAACTGCAACAACCATTGTTCCCGACAACTCTTCAGTTTCATCAACAAATGTTTCATCTGTCATTTCAACTGACCAGATATCAACGAACATTCCTTCTACAACTTCAGCACCACTTCATTTTGAATCTCCTACAACAACAACACCCATCCTTCCAACAATGTCTCCTACAACATCAGCAGCAAACCATGAAGATGTCTTAACAGTTACGATTTATTATGATCCTGAAAATGATTCTGCCTACAACTCACAAAGTGCTACTCCTATCAGAGCACCAGTCACAATATATTATGATCCACAGACTATCATGGTCCTTTCTGCAGCTGCAATCAGTCCAGTCACTATTACAGTGCCTGGGCCAGTACCTTATGAAAGCAGTAATGCCATCCCCTGGCATTACGGCTCTGATCTGTACTGCGGAGGACATAAAATCACTCTTGAACCATCAACACCTGCACCACAAATAGATAATGTGGGAGGAGGCGGAGGCTTCACTCGAAGCGGACGTCTCTTTGCTCCACAAATTCAAAGACCCACTACCGAAGCCGAAGCTGCTGCCAAGGCAAAAGGGAAGAGCCTGGTGCAGGAAGATCAAGCTGTTAAGGAAGCTTTGAAAACACCCTTTGATCAAGAAGTTGATGAGTTCATGAGAATCATCAAGAAGAGTGATTACAAGATAGTGGACCAGCTTCACCAGACGCCTTCCAAGATCTCTATTCTATCATTGCTCATGTGCTCCGAAGCTCATCGGAACGCACTACTGAAAGTCTTGCACGCAGCTTACGTGCCTGAAGAGATCACCGTCAATCAGTTGGAAGCTGTGGTTGGAAATGTTACTGCTAGCAATGGACTAGGGTTCACCAACACTGATTTGACTACGGAAGGCCGCAATCATAACAAGGCTTTGCACATCACCATGGAATGTAAAGGTGCAGTCTTTTCCCATATGCTGGTAGACACAGGGTCATCCCTCAATGTCTTACCTAAAAAAGCCCTTGTGAAGCTGGAGTACGAAGGATTGGCATTACGCCCCAGCAACCTGGTAGTGAGAGCCTTTGATGGTTCTAAGAGATCGGTTCTGGGAGAAATTGAGTTGCCTATAACGATTGGCCTACAAACTTTCAAAACTACCTTCTACGTGATGGATATACAGCCTGCCTACAGCTGTTTATTGGGTAGGCCATGGATTCACGCCGCTGGTGCCGTGACCTCAACCCTTCACCAGAAGTTAAAATTCGAGTGGGAGGGCCAAGTCGTTACTATCTGTGGAGAGGAGGATATTTTTGTCAGCCATCTGGCTACCTACAAATATATTGAGATGGATGGGGAGATCCATGAAACGATGAGTCAAGGGTTTGAGGCCTTGAACGTAAATGAAGCATCTGATGTACCTGGAATCTACATGGCATCTTATCAACAAGCCCGGAAGGTTGTTGAGGAAGGAACTGCCCAAGGCTGGGGCAAGGTTTTATCTGTGGAGGAAAAGAAGGACAAATTTGGGTTGGGTTACAGACCAACTCAACAAAATCAAGCAGAGGCTGCTGAGAAACCAGGTTTTGTCAGTGGGGGGATGCTCACCCCTGATGCTATCAACAATTTGGAAGACGAGTTGGAAGAAGAACGCAATCTGGAGAATTGGATACGTCCAAAGATCCCGGGGAGCAGTATCTCAAACTGGTCTTCCCAGGAAATTATAAGAGTTACTCATGCAGAGTAATTATTATTTCCTGTTATTTTTATAGCATGCATCAAAGTCTTGCATCTTTCCCAAGATGACAAGACTCATTTTGTAATCGGGCCATATGTACTTTTTGTGCAACAAGATTAATCAATGAAATATCAGACATCTTTTTGCAAATGAGTCTTTTTCTTTTCCGCTCACTGTTTTTCCATTTTTCTTTTTGTACAAAAAAATAAATGGCGATGTTTTCAAAATGACAACTTTATTTCACTTTTCTAAACAAGATTAAAATCAATCACTAAAATGAACGAACTGAACCCTTGCAGAGAGTGCCTTCCAGACAGCACCGACAACAGCACGGCTATGACTTCGTATGACTTTGACAATCCAATCAATCAAGCTGATGAAGGGGTTGAAGAAGAATATGAGCTTCCTGAAGAGCTAGCCAGGTTGTTGAGACAAGAGGAGAAGGTTATCACTCCTCATCAGGAGGAGGTCGAAACGATTAATCTTGGTACAGATGAAGACGTGAAAGAGGTTAAAATCGGGGCCTGCCTACAAGACTCAGTGAAGAGACAACTGATTGATCTGCTTCAAGAATATGTGGATGTGTTTGCTTGGTCTTATCAAGATATGCCAGGGTTGGACACCGATATTGTTGTGCACAAGCTGCCTTTAAGGGAAGAATGCCCGCCAGTGAAACAGAAATTGCGCCGTACTCGCCCAGACATGGCCATGAAGATCAAAGAAGAGGTACAAAAGCAGTGGGACGCCGAGTTCCTTGCTGTAACTAGCTATCCGCCGTGGGTTGCTAATATAGTACCTGTGCCTAAGAAAGACGGCAAAGTAAGAATGTGTGTTGACTACCGGGACCTGAACAGAGCTAGCCCAAAAGATTACTTCCCATTACCTCACATCGATGTATTGGTGGATAACACGGCTCAGTTCTCGGTATTCTCCTTCATGGACGGATTTTCAGGATACAATCAGATTAAAATGTCACCTGAAGACATGGAGAAGACGACCTTCATTACACCCTGGGGCACGTTCTGTTACAAAGTGATGCCATTCGGACTGAAGAATGCTGGTGCAACATATCAACGGGCTATGGTGACATTATTCCACGATATGATCCATAAAGAAATAGAATGTTATGTGGATGACATGATCGCCAAGTCCCTTACTGAAGAAGATCACTTGGTGAATCTGCTAAATCTATTCAAGCGTCTGAGGAAGTACCAATTGAAGCTGAACCCCAACAAGTGCACATTCGGGGTGCGATCTGGTAAGCTGCTAGGATTTATTGTAAGAGAGAAAGGGATTGAAGTTGACCCTGATAAAGTCAAAGCTATTCAAGAGATGCCTGCACCGAAGACAGAAAAAGAAGTTTGAGGGTTCTTAGGTCGATTGAACTACATTTCAAGGTTCATATCTCACCTTACAGCTACCTGTGAACCCTTGTTCAAGCTATTGAGAAAAGAACAAACGGTCAGGTGGAATGAAGACTTCCAGAAGGCTTTTGACAAGATCAAAGAGTACTTGCAAGAACCTCCAATCCTTATGCCTCCAGTTAAAGGAAGACCTCTAATCATGTACTTGACAGTATTAGAAGAGTCGATGGGGTGTGTGCTGGGCCAGCATGACGAGTCTGGTCGAAAAGAGTATGCAATATACTACCTGAGCAAAAAGTTTACCGACTGTGAACAACGTTATTCACTGCTCGAGAAAACTTGTTGTGCTTTAGCGTGGGCTGCTCGCCGACTGAGACAGTATATGTTGACCCACACTACCTTATTGATTTCAAAGATGGACCCAGTTAAGTACATTTTTGAGAAGCCAGCTCTTACCGGACGGGTTGCAAGATGGCAAATGATCCTTACAGAATATGACATCCAATACACATCTCAGAAAGCCATCAAGGGCAGTGTATTGTCCGAATATCTTGCTGAGCAACCTATTGACGACTACCAGCCTATGAGATTTGACTTCCCTGATGAAGACATCATGTTCATAAAAGCAAAAGATTATGAAGAGCCTGTTCATACTGAAGGGCCCGACCCAGAAGAAGAATGGACTATGATGTTTGATGGGGTTGTTAACATGAATGGTCGTGGTGTTGGTGCAGTACTCATTACACCCAAAGGAGTTCACATGCCCTTCTCGGCAAAACTCACTTTCAACTGCACTAACAAAGAAGCTGAATACGAAGCCTGCATTATGGGTCTTGAGGAAGCCATTGACCTCAGGATCAAGACATTGACTGTATTCGGAGATTCAGCTTTGGTAGTTAATCAGACCAACGGCAAATGGTACACCCACCAGGATCATTTGATACCTTACAGGGATTATACAAGGAGGTTATTGACTTTCTTTACAACAGTCAAGCTTGAGTATATCCCTCGGGACGAGAATCAGTTCGCAGATGCTCTTGCCACCATTTCATCCATGATCAAAGTTCAAGCTGCCAACTTTGTACCTCAGATTTCCGTGTCCAGACTTGACAGGCCAGCGTATGTATTTGCAGCAGATGTTGTCAAGGATGATAAGCCTTGGTTCCATGACATTAAGTGCTTCTTGGAGGATCAAACATACCCATATGGGGCATCTTCCAATGATAAGAAGACTTTGAGAAGGCTTGCTGGTAGTTTCTTTCTGAACACTGATGGTTCCCTGTACAAGAGAAACTTTGATATGGTACTCCTCAGATGCGTTGACAGAACAGAAGCAGACTTGTTAATGCATGAAGTGCACGAAGGCTCCTTTGGTACCCATGCTGGAGGACATGCAATGGCTAAGAAATTGTTAAGATCAGGTTATTACTGGATCACAATGGATGCCGACTGTTGTGCCTATGCCAGAAAATGCCATAAATGCCAGATTTATGCGGATAAAGTGCATGTGCCTCCCAATCCTTTTAATATAATGTCTTCACCCTGGCCCTTTGCCATGTGGGGCATTGATATGATTGGCAAGATTGAACCGACTGCTTCAAACGGCCACAGGTTCATCCTAGTCGCCATTGACTATTTCACCAAGTGGGTCGAAGCAGCCTCATATGCGAACGTTACAAGACAAGTGGTAGCCCGATTTTTGAAGAGAGATATCATATGTCGGTATGGAGTGCCCGAGCGAATCATTACTGATAATGGTTCCAATTTAAACAACAAAATGATGGCTGAGCTATGCCGGGACTTCAAGATCCAACACCACAATTCTTCTCCTTACAGGCCAAAGATGAATGGCGCTGTTGAGGCAGCAAATAAAAATATCAAGAAGATTGTGCAGAAGATGGTAGTCACTTACAAAGACTGGCACAAAATGCTACCATTCGCTTTGCATGGGTACCGCACGTCAATCAGAACATCCACTGGGGCAACGCCGTATCAGCTTGTGTATGGTATGGAGGCAGTCCTACCTGTTGAAGTTGAATTACCCTCCCTACGGGTACTGATGGATGTTAAGCTAAACGAAGCAGAGTGGGTCCGGTCCCGATATGAACAACTAAGTCTGATCGAAGAGAAAAGATTGGCTGCAATCTGTCACGGGCAGTTGTATCAAAAAAGAATGAAGAGAGCCTTCGATCAGAAAGTCAGGCACCGAGAGTACCAAGTAGGAGATCTTGTGTTGAAAAGGATCCTCCCTCCTCATACAGACCACAGGGGCAAATGGACTCCGAACTATGAAGGACCATTTGTAGTAAAGAAAGTTTTCTCTGGTGGAGCACTGATGCTTAGCACTATGGATGGTGAAGATTTCCCGTCCCCTGTGAATTCAGATGCAGTTAAAAAATACTTCGCATAAAATGACCCGCTGGACACAAAAACAGAATGTAAGTCCAGACAAAAATAGGGCATCCCGGCGAGTCAAAAACAGAATAAAAGACTCGGGCAAAAATAAGGGAAAAATAAACAAAAAATATGTACACCCGCTGAGTTGAAAAGCCGCATTGGACAACTCAGGCAAAAATGGGTATCCCGGTGGATTGAAAACCCGAAAGGGCGATCCATGCAAAACGAGGGAATAAGCGAACAACTGCACTCTGAATTTGTCTGTAGCACTCACAACTTGGTAAACCCCGAAAAGATCAGGCTTCAATCAGAATCGGCCATCTTCAGAAAGCAAGACGAGAAGAACGTCAAAAGTCATACGAGTCATAAGCAAAAGAGGAAGCTCCTTAAAGCGTCATCAACATTGCCAGCATTTTGTTTCTCAATTTGTAACAATCTCTTCATTTTAGGAGATATGCTTCTTTAACTGTATCTTGCCAATTCAGGGCATTTGAGTTAATAAAATCAGATTTTCAGTCATGTCTCGTCTCGTACAGTTTATTGTTATTTGCAAAAATGTCTGATGTCTCTAAAGAATTTGATTGCATAAGTACAGATGTTTATCTTCAAAAATAAAAATATGTGCTTACAGGGAACATACTTACTCTCAGAAGTATCTAAACTCCTATGACGGAATCCAGTAAGGGATACCTCGGGAATATTTGCGCGTTTCTATCTTTGCAGGATTGCAGGTATTCAGAGCGCAACGTGGGGCATGAAAGTTTCACCCTAGCAAGCTAGCAAATCAACACTCAGTCATAGCACCCGAAATGTTTTCTCCCCAACTGAGTTTGCCACTTGTTACTTCTCCCAACCGAAGTGCCATCCATTCTCAGCAGAATATAAAGTCAGGGAACCATCTCCCCACAGAGTTTCAGCCTCTATCCAGAAGAGCAACGCATGAAGGAATCACAACAGAGCGAAGAAAGCTTCTACAAACCTCAGCTGGGTCCCTCACCTCCGGAATAGGTCAATCATTGACCCTTTTCCCCAAGCAGATGCATTATCAGGTCTGCCAATGATCTCATCCCCAGCTGGGATGTCCATTTCAAACGGATCGACCAGAGATCTTCACAGCAACGGGATCCGAATCCCGGTTTGGTCTTCGCATAATCATAGCATTCGCATCATATTCACCCACGAAGCGTAGCATTCCGTCTAATACGGAGCATTACGGAAAAAATCAAACATATAGCATAATCATAAGCCATGTGTTGAATCAAACACTTGTGAATATTAACAAAGCCGTCAACAATACACAAACATTCCCCAGCGGAGTCCCCAGCAAAAGAACAGTTGCCTCCCCTGCACAAACACCAGTATATATACTCCCTTTGGCACCCGTCCGTGTCATCATTCCCCAGTAAAGTCGCCCGAACACCCTTCACAAGCAGGCCATTCGTATTGCAGATATTTCTTGACACCCGTCCGTGTCATATCCCCAGCAGAAAGCCAAAGACATCCTTTTTGCACTCACGTATACTTATATATATATATACATTTCCTTGACATCCGTCTGTGTCATTCTCCCATCACAGCAACATAAACACTTTGTACATCAGGTACTTGTTTATACTATACTCCTCTTGACGCTCGTCCGTGTCACTCTCCCCAGCAGTAAACACTCAACTATACACTCATACTTACTTATACAGATACTCGTCCGTATCTTGTATACACCATTTATATCCCCACAGATTCGACATTGGTCCATGTTCTTTGTTAACCAGTTGGTATTCGTCCGTACCATCATCTCAGAATATGCGTCAAGTGTTTGTTTCTATCTGATACTCGTCCGTATCATAGTCTTAAGGATGCTCGTCCGCATCTTTAATCCATACACTGTGTCAAACACTCTCGTCTCCCTGAATATAGACACTCGTCTGTGTGTACTATTCCCAAAAGAGTCCTTTCAGATTCAACACTCGTCCGTGTTCTCTGTTAACCAGTTGATACTCGTCTGTATCATCATCTCTGAACACGTGTCAATATTTGTTTCTACCCGATACTCGTCTGTATCGCAGTCTTAAGGATGCTCGTCCGCATCTTTAATCTATACACAACATCTACATACTTATACCTTTTGTTTCTTGGATATAAACACTCGTCCGTGTTTACTATTCCCCAGTAGATCGCCAACAGAGCAAATTTTCCTTTTTATCTGACATTCGTCCTGTGTCATGATAAACCCTGAGAGCAGCCGTACCCTGCTAGGTGGTCGTCCTCCACCTTTTGATGGTCGTCCTCCATCATGCTCATCCGATGGCCGTCCCCATCGTTGATTTTCTATCCGACATTCGTCCTATGTCGTGATATTTAGCAGTCGTCCCCTGCTGGGTGGTCGTCTTCCACCCCTTGATGATTGTCCTTCATCATTTTATCTAATGGCCGTCCCCATTGTTGATCTTTGGTTATCTGGCATTCGTCCTATGTCATGATAAACCTCGAGAGCAGCCATCCCCTGCTAGGTGGTCGTCCTCCACCTCTTGATGGTCGTCCTCCATCATGCTCGTCTGATGGCCGTCCCCATCGTTGACCTTTTATCCAGCATTCGTCCTATGTCGCGATATTTTCGGCAGCCGTACCCTGCCAGGTGGTCGTCCTCCACCTAAGATGATCGTCCCTCATCTTAACCCGACAGAGCAGCCGTCCCCGGCTAGGTGATCGTCCTTCACCTTTGATGACCGTACCTCATCATCTGTTTATTTCATTTATTCTTTAACCCGATGGCCGTCCCCGTCGTGGTTCCTTTTCTTTTTAGCCCGATGGCCGTCCCCATCGTTGGTTATTTTACTTTATGAACTTGATGGCCGTCCCCGTAATGTTTCGTTAATCCCCAGAGAATCTTATAGTTTTACTTGATGGCCGTCCCTATCGTAGTACCTTTTTATCCCCAGCATGTCGGTCGTCCCCGTCATTGCTTCATTTCCCGCACTTTTTCAGCATGTCGGCCGTCCCCGTCATTGCTCTTTACCCAGCAGTCGTCCTCTACTCGACGGTCGTCCTCCGTCGCCCACACTTTATAATATTCTTTATTTTCTTTTACAATCTATATCCCTTTTCTTCTTCATTCTGTGAGTGCAAATTGTGGATTGTCTTTGGTATTCAACCACAAGTTATCTTGTTTGCCTGTTAAGCCGTTGCTTACATCCTGCACAACTAACTCATGTTTGAATAGGGGCAGCTGTAAACACCCCAAATTTTCCCTCACCTATTCACACCATGGCTTCATCATTTCATAAACACAAACACAATCATACCATCTCATATCCCACTTTTGATTCACTGCATAGCTTCAAAGTCATCTGCATCTAGGGTTTGTGATCTAAGCAATCCAAGAGCTTCTTGAGCCACTCCAAAGGTCAACCATCACTTCAAAGGGGTCCATGTGTGTTCAAGCATCATATTATATCCTCTCAAAGTCAAGAATGTCAAAGAATCACAAGAATTGGGATTGGTATGGAAGCAGAGCCAGGTTTGACTGCACAGATGACCTAAAATTAGGGTTTTGGTTTCAGAGGCCATAACTCCAAATTTTTTGGTCATTCTTGTTTCTATTGGTCTCTATATGGTATAGGGAGTATGCATATCAATTTTCATGGAGAAATTCCATGGGGAAGTCATCTGATCAAGAGTTGACTTTCTGGACAAGTCAGTGTAAAATCAGGGCATCTGGGGCCCCCAATGACCCAACCAAGGGGTGATCTTCATAATTTTGATTGTATATGATCTTTATTTGATCATGGAAGAGGTTGGAAGTTCACAAAATTGAAGAATTTGAAGTTTTTGCAAAGTTGACTTTTTTGGGCAGGTTTGACTTTTCATGAAAATGTCATTTTATGCAACTTTTTCAACCCTTACTTTTTGATTCAAGAAAGCTTCAAATGGAAAAACTTTGGTCATTAAAGTTGTAGAATGGATCTTTCCCTTTTCAAAAAGTATAAGAACATGACCTAATTCATTTTGGATCAAAAGTTATGGTTCATCAAAGTTGGCTAATATCACTAAATTTCAAGTTATGCACCAAATGGAAAACTTGCAAATTCTTGTACCAAGGCAATTTGTGGCTTCAAAATGGTCTCTAATCTTTACACAAACATCACACAAGTCCTAAAAATCAGAATGGGCCAAAGGGATGACATGTTTTATGGCTTGTGAGGCAAGATCTTTTCATAAGAACCAAAACAAGCCAAGTTGCAAAAGTCATGATAGTTTCTCATCCACTTGCTAGCTACATTGCTGAACCATCCTAGCCTTTCCCTCACACCATGCTGCGCAGCCCACACCCCTTGTACTTGGCTAGAACATGACCCCTGCTTCTCTTACACAAAGTTGACAAATTTGCAAAAGTAGCCATACCTATCACAAAAGGGCATGTCACATCCTCTGACCAATAGCAATTGTTTATACAAACAAATGGCAAGCCAAACAACATAACAAGCAAGCCTGAAACCAGCAAGAAGAACACCTTCTCATTTTCACTCTCAAAAGCAAAAGCTTTCGAAACTCAGTATACAAGCTACAAACTCACAAACAAACTTCATAGAACTCATCACCACATCCTTCTGATCATTTCCCTGCCTTCATTCATCCTTGAAACCTCACAATAAGCCAGATACGATTCTCACCTGAGCTTGAACAGAACCTGTTCAAACTCTCAAACCAGCCAGCACAAACCTTCTCTAAGCATCAAGAGTTCACAAGGGAGGTCATAGGAGTGGATTGCACAAAGGAAAGAAGCCAGAAAGCTGCAAACTGAAAGCTTCAAAACTCAGGTAGCTCAAGAACTTTTTTTCCAGAAACGATTTTTAAAGTTCCTAAGTTGTTCTTGGTAGTCCACTGATCACTCTGATGTTGTTGGTTTTGAAAATGGTGAAGAAATGAGGGTTTAATCATGTTCTGAAAGTCTTGCCCTAAATTTTGTTTTGTTTCGATTCATGCGATTGATGAAATATAAATGATGTTTGTGTTAGGGTTTTGATTCAGTGAGGTGTGGGAAGGATTTCTGTTTGCTTAGATTTCATTTTAGTTACGTTTTGAAGGTTTTAGGAATTTTCAGGTGGGGTTCCCACCGGAGAAGACGACCGGAAGTCTTCTCCGGCCACCTGAAAATAATTAGGGCTTAATCATGTTATTAAGTGTAGTTTGAATCTGATGCGTTGGATCTGTTGACTTGGTTGACCTGGCGCGTGTTTGTGTGGCCCAGATGCACTCATTAAGCCCTAATCTCAATTAATTAATTCATAACTCAGTTTAGTCAAGTTTGAATATGGACCATTGATCTGCGCGCGTAGTCAACAGGCTTCTCCCCAGAACCCATCCTGGCCCTCCATTGCGTTTACTTTTCCTTTTTTTATTTTTATTCCATTTATTTTATATTTCTTTCCCCATTTATTTTAAAATAGCAAAACTAATTTAAAAATTCTGAAATTTTTTATACAAGTTATTATTTAATTTCAGAACACAAAAATATTTTTATTTTCATTTTTTGCATTTAAAAAGTATTTTTAAATATTTAAAAGTTTATTTTTAATTAATTAATGAGAATTAATTAATTAAAAATACTTTTAAGTATTTAAAAATAACCAAAAAATTCATGAAACATTTAAAAACATTTAGAAACATTGTCCAACCCTCAAACCAAATTTCATTTTTGATCTTGATGCATTTTGAGAATTTTTCATGGAATTAAAATCATTTTAATGCATTATTTTGATCCAAACTTCCAAAAATCATTTCTGCCTAACCATAAAGAGTTGGACCTTGATTCTTTTTGCATTGCATTGTGTTTAGCATGTAGTATGTGAGATTAAATGGTCATGATTAGATCTTTCATTTTCCATTTGTTTGGCATTTTTCTTGTTAAAGAACCCTAAAACCCTAGAAAACTTAGGAAAATCATAACTTGAATTAGGTTAAGAGTTGGAACCTCTCCTTTGGGCAGTGAGTTAGTATAGGAGTAGGGGTCCTTTGAGTGCATTTTCAATTTTTTATAATGATGTTTGCTTCTGATTTTGGTTTGTGTTTGATGCTTTGATCATAAACCCTAATTTGGGCTTCCATGTGCACTCATCTTGCATTTGCATTCATACCTTGACTTGCCATAGCATTTTGTGCATCCATTTGATTCATATGACATCTTAAGACATATTGAAAGCATGTTTGATCATTGCATCTTGCATTTACCATGTTGTATGCCATTTGCATGTCATAACTTTTCATGTATGTTCATGTGTCTTAACTTGCTTCATTTGCATCCATGAGTTTGTATGATCATCCCCATGCCTTGTCACATGTTTGTAGCATCTTATAGCACCATTATCATCTCATATATGCTTATGGTTTTGGTTTACATCATGCCATTTCATTTCATTTTGCATTGTATTTCATTTCTTTCACTAACATTTCAGGTGGTAAGTTGTTTGAGAAGTGAATTTGCCTTCACTTCTCATAATCTCTTTTCATCTCTTTTATGCATCATTGCTGCATTTTACTTTGTGTTTGAGATTGAGCTTGCTCATTATTTCTCTTCTCACTCTATTTCCTCAAGTGACTTGACTTCTTAAATGAAGCAAGTTACTTTGCTCCTCATGATCCTTTCATCTGCTTCCTGGTGGTTCCATTGAAGATCTTTCTTGTTAAACCTCACAAACCTTAGGAACAACCAAGCATGACAATGATTAGGGTTTTGATTAGTCTCCCCACTTAGTTTTACCTTTGTGTCTCATTGAGTCTTCTCTTCTCACCTCATAATCAGGGACTAAACCCTAAAGGCTTTAAGGCTTTGTGATTAAGTTTATGCCTGCATCCTTCTATTAGGATGGAGTGTATAACTTTAATCCTAAGTGTTAAACCCTTAATGTGTTTAAATCCTTTAATCAATCCACTTAATAATCACCAAGACATCACACTTGTAACTTGGGCCTTGCATTAGGGTGCTAATTCTTCCTTAATTGGTAAGAAGGACTAACCCTAGTGTTAATGGACAAGTCCCCCTCAAGTTGTCTTACAAACCTTAAAAATCACTTCATCATCATACCATTAACTAAAACCCACTTAATAAAGGCTTTGTTTTGTCATGAGTTTAATCCCTAATCATGGATTAAGTTGAGGAGCTTTCCTCAGCTTAAACATTCTCATCTATTATCCTTCTATTAGGATGGTGTAATGAGCCTGTTTAACCCCTGATTATGGCTTAATCTCATTACTTAACACTAAACAAAAACACCAAAAACATTTAAATAATCACAAGTAGGTTAATGATCTTAATCCTGCATCAAAGGTGATTAAGTGTGAGAAGCTGACTTCACACTTAAGGTATTCTCATTACCCCTAATCAGAGGGAAGATGTGATGAGTTTACTAACCCATTAGTTTAGGCTTAAGCTCATTAACTTGTGACAAACTTTCAAAAGCAATAAAAGACTGAAAACACAAAAACAAACAATAATCGTCTCCTTCGGGATTCTTTTCTCATCTCATTCACTCACAAACGAGAACTTGCTTCTTCCGTCTAATGCAAGACAGTTTGCACCTGAGCCAGACAGGTCATACACTTGAGCATAGACTAGCAAGCAGTTCACAAGTCAATTCACCTTTCAGTCTCTTTGGGTCGAACTACGGTGTTCTGACTTCCTCATTGCACGAGAGGATACGTAGGCATAACTTAACAGTTATCGAACAAAAGTCCCTGTATATTCCCCCTCCTTCCAGCAGTTATTCTTTTAGCCTCATGATCTTGAGCATCTCATCTTTGTTCTTACACTGACACTGTACATTTTCACACTTCACATTCTTTCACACTGACACCTGTACATCTCTTCCAGCTATTATACACAAATTGCACTGACACTACCCCTTTAAACACAAATCTTTTAAGCGTGGATCCCGTCGAGTACGACGGACAATTTGGGTGCTAATACCTTCCCAGGTTGTAACCAACCCCCTTTCTCAGTCTCTCTGGTTCGCAACCGTCTTATCCATCTTTTTCTAGGTCTATGCAGCATTTCCTTTCCTCCGGGATAAAAATGCCTAGCTGGCGACTCTTTTCATCTCCAGTGAGTTCACTGCTGTGTGTTCTCATTGTCCCTCTCGCCGACCGTTCGCGTCTGTACCATATTTGGGTTATTCCCATTTATCGGGAGCGACAAGTACATAATGCCAAACTGATCCCCTGATTTGGTCATGAGCCATTTCTCGGATATGGTGAACGTATTATTGCTATTCGACTTTGAGAGTCTGTGATGTTTTACCCGGAGCACACCTGTGAGATTGGGAGGGGTTTACAGGATTGCAGGAACCCTAGACCTCATCAAACCTCATTTCCAGTACAGTTCTGTGTTTTGATGTGGATACATGGATTTCTGATATCCGATTTTGGGCTTTTGAGACTGAATTCTTCATCACAAGGCTTTGTTTAGAGGATCTTGGTTCTTGGTCACTTGGGTCTAGTGTTCCGTATCCAGACAGTCCTAGTTGTTGATCATATGCATGCATTGCATTTGCATCGCATCATACTTGCATTAACTGTTTGTGTTTCCGTTACAGGTTATCCTTTATCTTGGTACCTAATTCTGGTATTCATTATTCCTCCAGATGACAGAAATCCAAGAGATACCCAGAAAAAGGAATGCTCATTACACTTTCCCGCAACCAAAAATTGAGAGTATTCAGAAACTGGTGGACTTGATGAGTGGCAAGGTTTCAGATGATTTCAGAAGCCAGTATGGGAAGATCTTGGGTTACATGAACAAACCTATTGTTGATCAGAGAGATAGCCTTCACTCTTTGTTGCTGTTCTATGACCCTCAGTTGAGAATTTTTGTGTTTGCTGACTACGTCTTGGCTCCTACAATGGAAGAGATTTCTGACATCCTGAAGATTCCTATCAAGAATGGTGTTCCCTATTATGCTGCTGAGAAGTGTCCCCCGTACAAGGACGTTGCAGGTTCTTGTCATTTGAGTATGGTCAGAGTGAAGATGGAGTTGGAAGCTAGTAAGGGGATGGGATTTACTCTGGATTTTCTCATCACAGAAACCCACATGTTTTCTCTAGGAGGGAAGTGGTTAGAGTTCAGTGTGTTGTTAGCATTAATGGTCTACGGGATAAGTCTTTTCCAGAAGAGAAAGGATGGGTAAGCTTGGAGGCTATCACCCTTTTCATTAAAGGAAACCCGGTGCCTACGTTTTTGGGAGATTTCTATTATGGTGTCCATCACAGAAATGAAAAGAGAAAGGGGTACGTGAATTGTTGTGCTCCATTGTTTGCCGAGTGGTTTGCTAAGAAGCTTCTAAAGTTAGAGTCGTTCAAAGATCTTAAGCAAGATTGGAAGTGGGCTAGAAGATTGATGGGGTTAACATCCGGTGATATATTTTGGGGATGTAGCATAAGCTTAGTGGGGAAGGAGTTTATTACAAGATGTGGTGAATTTCCCTATGTGCCTTTGTTAGGTAGGAAAGGAGTGATAAGTCATAACCCTGTGTTGTCTAGAAAACAATTTGGCTATCCACTGAAGGATCCTCCATCAGATGAAGAAATAGCTAAGACTCTGTATTTTACGGCTGAAGATAATGAGCAGTTGGTGGTCCAAGTATCTCAAGCTTGGGAAACAAAGGTTAGGGAGGGTAAGAAAGAATTTGGAAAGGTGGACCCTAAGACTTATCCCTCTTTTGCTGCTTGGATACAAGGTAGGGTTGACATTTTCTTCCTTCCGTTTTCAGTTGATGCTCCACTATATCTAAAATAGGTATCAGTACAAACCACTGTTTCTCTTGAAGACTACAAGAAGTTGGAAGCTCAGTTGCACGAGGTTCGGGTAGAGAACTCCGAAATGGCTAGCTTGTATCACCGTGCCAGTCAG
This sequence comes from Lathyrus aphaca, assembly GCA_963966055.1. Classification (NCBI taxonomy): domain Eukaryota; kingdom Viridiplantae; phylum Streptophyta; class Magnoliopsida; order Fabales; family Fabaceae; genus Lathyrus; species Lathyrus aphaca. The sequence continues at coordinate 180,709,053 of OZ014523.1, forward strand.
GCTAAGCAAGAAGCAGAAGAAAAGCTACAGAGAATGCATGCTCATTTTCAGAGATTGGGTTTAACAGAGTCAAAAAGAGAAGAGGATCGTAAGAAGACTTTGAAGACTCTTAGAGAAGCTCGTCAATCCATTACTTGGTTACAAGGCCAAAGAGAACAGGAGCAGAAAAAGTACAGAGAAAAGGAATACTTCTTCGAGGTGCAAATGGCATTCAAGGAAGAAGACGTAGAGCAAGTTCACAAGATACGAAGGGAAAATACTCAGCAATTGGAGCAGAGCCAGCTAGCCCTGGAGGAAGCAATGAAGGAGATTGCAGATCTTAAGCTGAGGGCAGACGTCAAGAAGAACCGGACAGAGGTGGGGACTGCAGAAGAGAAGCATGGATCTTCTTTTAGTCTAGGGTTTTAGTTTATCGTTGTTTGTATCCAGACTACCTACTGGCTTGTTGTAGGAGTCCTGCTTTATTTTTTTTGTTTTTTGTTTTTTGTATTGAATTGTAACCCTTTGGGGAATTCTGTTTATGTTTATGGCTCTGGTTATTGGTAGTTTGTTAATGTTATGCGATAATACTTTCCAGTTACCGTTTCTGAATGAGCGAAGTCGTTTGTCCTAAACCGTCAGGGTCTGAATACTCCTCAAAAGAGTTTGAAACGCTAATTTCCAAAAGGTCATCTGGAGTATGTTGTGTCATAAAATACCAGAACTGGGGCATAATAATGCCTTAGGGTGGAAACATGAATAGTTACATTGCATGCATATAACGTGTTTGCTGTTTTACAAGTATTTCTCCAGTGTTCTAACGTTTACATCGTTTTCAGGCACTATAGCTCCCAAGAAGGTTCAGAGACAGTCAACTGCACACAGATACCCTACAAAGGTGAACAAAGAGAGAGCAATGGAGAAGATGCAAGCGGATCTAGCTGATTTGAGGATGAGAATGGACAACTTCATGACCCTCATGGCTGGGATGGGTCAAACTCAAGAGTGTTTGCGCGAGATGGTGGAGAACAATCAAGTAAGGAACAATGGGACAACAGATGGAGGTAATCACAACGGGGCTGGAGCCCGTCACGTTGAAATCACTGTGGTGCAACTGGGGGTCACTATTATCAATGATGGAGTGAATAACCTACATATGGATGGGCAAGACGAACATTTCACTTTGCTGGATGAGGCGGAAGGCCATGGATTGACATGAATATGAGATTTGAAGAAATGGCTGAGCAAATTCGTGCCATTCAGTCTCAGAGTTCTCTAGGGTTTGACATCACTGATCTGGGCTTGGTGCCAGGGGTGAGAATTCCCTACAAGTTCAAGGTCCCTACTTTTGATAAGTACAACGAAACAGCTTTCCCGAAAACTCACCTTCAGTCTTTTGTGGGAAGGATTGTTGCGCATACAGATGACGAGAAGTTGTGGATGTATTACTTCCAGGATAGTCTTGTAGGAGCTTCCTTGGAATGGTACATGAAGTTGAGTAGGGTCAATATTTGAAGCTGGAAGGATTTAGCTGAGGCATTTGTGAAACATTATCAGTATAATTTGGATATGGCTCCAAATCGTACCCAGTTGTAGACAATGTCTCAGAGTCCTAAAGAAGGGTTCAAAGAATATGTGCAGAGGTGGCGTCAGCTTGCTGCGCGAGTGCAACCTCCTTTGTTGGAGAATGAAATGGCAGATATGTTTATGGGAACACTGCAGGGGGTGTTTATGGAGAGACTGGCGTCTTGTTCAGCGACCAAGTTTAATGATATCGTGATAGCCGGAGAAAGGGTTGAAACTCTACTGAAAATGGGGAAGATCCAGGACAGTAGTGTGGGTAGCTCAAGTGGAGTTCGAAAGGCTTTCAATGGACCTCCAAGAAGAAGGGAGGGAGAAGCTAATGTTGTGTATGGCTGAGGTCGGGGCTTTGGATACATAAGATCTTACGAGCAGGTTGCAGTTGTCACCATTCCATCAAGTCCTGTGCAACAACCACAATAGCAGCAATAGCAACAGCCACAACGCAATAACTATCAGTAAAGACCCTATCAACAGAGGCCAGCTCGTCCAGCTAACAGGGTGCTTGAGGCCATCCCTATGATATACACGACACTACTCCAAAGATTGTTAGACTTTAATTTGGTTAAGTTGAGGATATTAGCACCACCTCCACCTGGAGAGCTTATAGTTGGGTATGATGCTAATGCAAGATGCACATTTCATTCAGGAGCTCCCGGGTACTCAACAGAGAAGTGCAGGGAATTACAACATCAGGTCCAAGACTTGATTGACTCGAAAGCAATTAACTTCACACCGCCTCCAAATATTACATCAAACCCCATTCCAAATCATGGAGGGGGCCGGATAAATGTTGTTGATGGTGGTGAGAGGTTAAACTTGATTTTAAACGTGGATGAAGTGAAGACTTCGTTGCTAGTCGTGAAAGACAGATTGCTGAAAGGGCAGGTATTCCCAGGGTGTGATTATGACTACGAGGGTTGCATGAATTCAGTTAATGGTTGTGAGGATTTAAAATCTGGGTTGCAGTGTTTGATTAATGAGGCGCCCCTACAATTCGACAGGGTTGATAATAGAAGTGATTGGGTGTCTACAGTGACAATTTATTTTGATCGTGCGGAAGTTCCTACACGGAGTGAGCCAATGACTATCTATGATCCAAAAGTGAGTCCAGTGACCATCACTGTTCCGGGACCAATTCCCTATGCTAATGACAAGGCCATCCCTTGGCACTATGGCTCAAGCGTGTACGTAGAAGGTCAAAAGGTGGAAATTAAAGTAGTGACAATTGACCCGACTGTTGTGAATGTAGGAGGAGTTGGTGGATTTACTCGGAGTGGGCGTCTCTTTGCTCCTCAAGTTCTTAGAGGTGATCCTGAAGCTGAAGCTGCTACAAAGGCTAAGGGAAAAAAGATAGCAACAGAACAGGTGACAACTCCTGTTGCTAGTCATGGCACTTTTGAAAAGGAAGTTAAGGAATTCATGAGAATAATTAAGAAAATTGACTACAAGGTGGTTGAACAGCTGAATCAGACCGCGTCCAAGAAATCTATTATGTCATTGTTGATGTGTTCTCAAGCTCACCGGGAGGCTTTTCTGAAAGTTTTGCAAATGGCGTATGTACCACAAGAGATAACTGTTAACTAGTTGGAGGTTGTGGTAGCCAGTGTGAACGCCAGCCATGGGTTGGGATTCACAGATAGAGATCTCACTTTTGAGGAACGCAATCACAACAAAGCCGTGCATATCACCGTGTTGTGTAAGAGTGTTGTTCTATCACATGTCTTGGTAGATACAAGCTCTTCTCGCAATGTGCTCCCTAAGAAGGCCCTCATGAAGCTGAATGTTGACGATGTTGTTTTGCGACCCAGTGATTTGATTGTAAAAGAATTTGATGGGTCACAGAGATCTGTGTTCGGGGAAGTAGAGCTACCGGTGAAGATTGGGTCTCAAGTATTCAAGAGTACATTCTATGTTATGGATATTAAACCCACTTATAGTTGTTTGCTAGGACATCCTTGGATTCATGCTGCTGGCGCAGTAACATCCTCGTTGCATCAGAAGTTGAAGTATGTGGTAGACGGCCAGGTTATTACTGTATACGGAGAAGACTTTGCCAGGCTTTTGAGAAGATTGTGGAAATGGACGGAGAAGACGTTGCATCGACCTTCAAGTATGTGGAAATGGACGGGGAGATCCATTAAACACTTTGCCAGGCTTTTGAGACGGTCAATGCTAGTACTTTGCCTCCAGCAGTTAAGAGTAATGAGAAGGAAGGGACTCATATCTACTCCTACAAGCAAGCTAAGGAAGTAGTTCAATCCGGAAATGCCCAAGGCTGGGACAAGTTGCTAGAGGTGGAAAGGAAGGATGACAAGTGTAGTCTCAAATATCAACCTGGTCAGTCCAGCTGGTCTCAAGGCAATAAGCCCGTAGCATTCACGAGTGCTGGAATGCTTGACTACAGCAACGTTTGTGCAACAGATGCCAATGGGGATAGTGACTGCGACTTGGATAACTGGATTCACCCATGCGTACCTGGGGAGGAGCTCCGGAACATGTCTGCTGAAGATTTCGTTCAAGTTACTTGGCAGTCAAAGTAATTTTCTTGTTTCCATTTTTATCATACTGCATGTCAAATCCTGCACTCTGCCCAAGGTGCACGGATCCATCTGTAGGGCCACCATGTTTTTAATGCATTTACTTTTTCCATAAAATAAAGGACATTTTTCAAGCAAATTGTGTTCTCTTTCTTTCATTTTAAAATTTTTCACAAAAAAAAACAACAAATAAAATGGCAATGTTTTTCTTTCTCCTAGCACGAACCTGCTGATTATCAACCTATTGCACATAAGGTTGTTGATAAAGAGACTGATACTTTGGAGCGGTTGACATAGTTGGAGTCACATTAATCACCGGAGTTACAGAGGCTACATGCTGCTGATGACAATTCTCACGACCACGAGGTCTTCTGTAACTTTCACGAGACACATCATTAGTCTCTCCTTCTTTCTTTTTACCAAAGTTGAATCTCCTAGAGCTCGATCCCCCACTACTCTCTTGGCTCAACCGTCCCTCACGGACACCTTCTTCTAAACGCATCCCCATACTCACCATTCCGGTGAAATCAGAAGGAGCACTTGTTATCATCTTCTCATAGTAGAAAGAACCTAAAGTCTTCAAAAAGAATTGTGTCATCTCTTTCTCTTCTAGAGGAGGAAAAATCTGAGCTGCTAGCTTGTGCCATCTCTGTGCATACTCTTTGAAAGTCTTTTTGTCCTTCTGGGACATAACACGAAGTTGATCTCTATTTGGTGCCATATCAACATTAAACTTGTATTGCCTAACAAAAGCCTCTCCCAAATCATTGAAAGTCTTGATTTGGCTATTATCCAAAATCATATACCATCTCATAGCTGCACCAGTCAGACTGTCTTGGAAATAATGAATCATTAGCTGATCTTTGTCTGTCTGAGCAGACATTTTTCTAGCATACATAGTCAAATGACTCAGAGGACAAGTATTGCCCTTATACTTCTCGAACTCAGGCAACTTGAACTTGTATGGAACTTTGACATTAGGAACTAGATAGAGATCATAAGCATATTTTCCGAATAAATCCTTATGCTTCAAGGCTCTCATCTCCTTTTGTATCTCAGCAAAATGACCTTGAAAATCATCAAGTCTTTCAATCACACCAGCGCCTTCACTGGGCTCAGCATGGTAAATCACTTTATCATTGTGCGGAATAATGTGCATCACAGGCGGTGCAGTAGTCATCACTGGTGGAAGAGTAGTCAACACTGGCAGAAGAGTATTAAATGAAGCAGTCTCAGGAGGAGGAGGATGATAACCAGTAGGAATGAAATCAACCGGGATGCCCCACGGTGTGTTAGAAGGCATGCGATAGCGAAGAGAAAGGACAGTTTCAGCTGGAATTGATGCAGTAACAATATCATAGATGACTGTATTCTGAATAGGAGAATTAGGAGGAGGTGGCTGATTCTAAGCAGCCACCAAGCTTTCATCATGGCAGTAACTCTTTCCATACTTTCCCTCAAATATGTAACTTCCTCGCGCAGCTCGCAATTCTCTTGTTGTAAGGTTTCTGACATCTTCTTCCCATTAGCCCGAGTATCAACTTTGTGAGTCAGCTTGACAGGAGAACTGAATGAAGACCAAGAAACAACATGAGATCCCCGGAAACCACTCAAAAAAAGCAAGACAGATACGAGTATGATACATGGTATGCATAAGCAAATGCAAATATTTCAAAGGACTATAAGATAAATTGCAATACTTATAAAGAAACACTTTTTGAAATACTTAAAAACTCATTCTCATTAAAATCAAAGTAAGGATTACAAGTGAAGTACAAGCCTCAACAATCCTAATACATGAGAGAAAAAGTAAACTAGGCCTAGGGGATCACATCCAAAAGAGATTCGAATCCCGGCTGGTACTTCATGCGAATCCTCTTAATCTCTTTCTTATATCGATTCCCCATGTCTTCCTTATCCTTCACCAACTGGTCAACAATGGCCTTCCAAGCACCGGATGTAGGAGGAATGGTAGATGGAGTACTAAAGGAAAATAAATCCTCTCCTGGCCTCTTTGTAATGCGCTGCTCAAGTAATTCAATGAGATCATCTTTCTCATTCAGTTCCTCTTGCATCATAGTCTTCTCAAGTAGCCATTCTTCTTTCACTTTCTTCATCTTGTCCAACTTTTCTTAAGGAGCAACCTTCTCATCAACAGGAGGAAGAAAAGTGGACAATGGTAGTATAGGAAACAAAGGCTCCTCGGGTGGATAAGGCATCTTGAGCTTGGAAGCCCTATATCGAACCCACTGGATGTAACACTCGGAGGGAGAAAGGTGTTGTCTTCCCAATTGACCATTCTCTTTCAGATGAACCGCGTACCAAGAATGAGCAATCCTTTTCTTCATTTCTACATGATCTGCACCATTAAGAAAGAAGAAACGGGATAAGGAAAGGTTGTTTGATATGTCCATCAAAAAATATTCCAACTGTCGCCTAGCAAGAATAGGGTTGTAACTAATTCCCCCACATGTACCAAGAAGAGGTACGTTAGGAAATTCTCCACAACTGTCAATAAGCACTCCAGTATCATAATGGGAACAATACCAAGTCATATCCTTGTGAGAAAGATACATAATCCTTTGAGACCATCTTCGCTTCTCTCTATTATACTTGAAGACGTCGGACTTTGGTAGGTGCGAAATAAACCACCTATAGAGAAGAGGAGCATAACACACAATCTCTCTATCACCTTTGGAGGTCCTATAATGAAAGGCATGATACATGTCTCCAAGAAAAGTAGGTACCAGAATCTTCTTCAAGAAAATCTGAATGGCATTCTCATCCACAATACCATCTAAGTTAGGAAACAAGACAATCTCATAAATGAGCAAAGAAAGAATAGTCTCAAATGCATCCTTATGACCCAAAGTAAGAGAAGTAGAAGCTTTCCCCATTAAGAACTTAGCATTAATATCACGAACACTCCCTTTTGGAAGAAACTTCCCATTAAGATCGGGCTCCTTGAGAAAAAGGGCTTTGGCGATGACTTTGGTCATAAGTTCCTTCTCTAAACCACTAAAAATAAATTCCTTGTCCAAAATAGGTAAACACATCCAATGAGAGTACTCCTCCAAGGTCGGCACAAGCTGATAATCAGGAAAGGTGAAACAATGATGCAACAAATCATAAATCTGAGCTAAGGTAAGGAGAATCCCATCTGGTACATCGGTATCAAAAATAAACAAGAGCTTTCCATAACATTTCCGGAACTCCTAGGTGTCAACCACCAACGCTCCTAGCTTTCTCAGCTCTACTATATTAGGATTCTTGAAGGTGTACTTCTTTGTGTTCCTCCTTTCAAAATTCATAACCATAGACATCTGAAATTTTGCAAAAGTTCCTTATGAGTCCCTTGAAATCTCAAAAACAATGCTCATGAATGCATGAGTGCATGGATGAAACAACCACAAACAATATCACACAAAGCACACGGGTTTAGGTTCCGAGTCACGAGCATTAAGTCAAGGTAACAGAACACCAACCCACACAGGTAGGTACTAAGGTTTTGTCTTCATTGTACCTGCAATAAACCAAAAGGGTGCTAACAGAGGTGCCCGGAGTTAACAACCATCTTTAGAATATTATTGGTATGTTGGATTACTCCCCAACCGATTACATTCTTAAAATATACCTCGTCCAAGTGTAGTATCGCGTGACAACCACCTTAGGTTTACACCCGGATGGCTTCCGCACTACATTCCTAAATTGACTTGGATGGGTTAAGGGTTCTACGCTCCTCGGTATGATCAGCTCAAGATCGGAAAATAATGCCACGTATGATTACTCATCATGCCATTGATAATCCAAGAGAGCCTAACCGAGTGGAGATTATCAAATTGATATAGCTTTGGACTACTCCATCACTTATCGCTTCGAATATCGACGTCCTATCATAAGTTCAACTCAGATCCGGGTTAGAATCTATCTCACTCACAAAGGATCACCAAAACCGAAACAGAACAAATAAATAACAAAAAAATCAAACCAAAGCAGAAAATAAATCAAAGTAGGCTGAATCCACTTAGAGATTAATCCCCAGCAAAGTCGCCACTTTTCTGTAGCGGTAAAATCATGAGTGTAAGTTATTAGTTAACTTAACTCAAAGTAAATAGAGTCGCCACCGCGCTTTTATTTTATTCCAAGAGGAAAAGGAAAAAAGAGCGAATAAATCCTAATGAATCTAAAAGCAAAAAGCTAAATAAACACAACAGAGAAACATGTAAGGGGATAGGTTACACAATGGGAAGGTTTTTCGCACCCAAAATGTTTGTGGTACTCCACGAGAGCCCTTTGAAAAATTTACTGCTTTTGGTTTGAAAATGGTTTGTAAAATGTGAGTGGAGAGATGAGAAAAGAACTATTTTTTATATTTTTGTGTTTGGAGAGGTTTACCACCTCATGCCTACGACCCATAAAGTGCAATGCAAGATCAAAACCCCGTAGTTCGTGGTACAAATAGTGAAAAGGGTGGGTTATGATTCATTTTATTTAAGTGAAGAGAATTTGTCATCTTCAAGTGGATAGCCAAACAAATCTACCATGAGAATAAATGCATGGACTCATACATCATTATGGGGAAGGCGCCAACTCGGATAAAATCAAAGAGTATGCCACTAAACTCCCACAAATGACAAGAGACTCAATTACATCAAACTACAACCATGGAGATTGAGAGACTTACACCCGACTAAAGAATAATGACTCATAATCGACACTTTTTTTAAAAGAAAATAAACTAAAGTGCACAAAGGCACAAAACAAATTGAATGAGTTTGATTTTTTTTATATTTTTAATTAAGGTCAAAATGATTAGATTCATCGATTTTAAGAAAAAAAGAAAGAAAAAAAGTAAAAGCCACTTGACAAAAGTCAAGGTTTTGGTTTATTAAAAAGATGATGATTTAAAAAGAAGGAATCCTTTGAAAAAGGGAGAAGGTTTTGAAAATTAAAGAATGGGAGGAGATGAAGGGACTATCCTAAAAAAGAAAATAAGGAGATAAGGGAAGAAAGATCTAACCAACCTTGATGACATTCCAAATTATGAGCAAAAGAGTTCCATCCTTTTAAGTTAGCAAATGGCCAAATAAAGGCTAAATCCGACTTCATGAAGATCAAAGCAAGGTGAAGGGATCCTAAAATCTAAGTCCAAAATCTCCATTCCAATGCCAAGGATAGTAACCAAAAGTACACAAATTAAAGTCTCAAATCTTTTAGAAATTTAATCCTTTATTAATGTTTTTGTGTCCAAATGGACAAAAGGAAAATCAACAATTAAAATAATAAGAACAAATAATAAACATGATATGGATGAATAAAGCAAAATAGAATAAAAGCAATAAAAGTGCAAGAAATTAAATGTTATTAACAAAAGAAATTAAAGTGCAAGAATCTAAATATTAACAATAAAAGAAATATAGTAGTATTCACATAATAATGGTATGGTGAACTTAATCAACCACAACCAAAAAGAAAGAGTAACCAAAATCGAAGGCAACCGGATCTGCTTAGCATCTTACACTATAGAGATTAATCAAGGCAAACCGAACCGAATTCGATGAAATTTGAAAGGCGATTGGGAAACCCAAAGCACCTATGCATCAAAAATTCACAAGTCTCGATTCTTAATGCAATATGATTAACCACTTTGGGGTTACGCGATCAACAAGAGATCCGGTCCACGAAAGTGCAAGTACCTAATTAGATTTTTATTCTGAAGTCGGGACACATTTAGGTCTATGTTAAGCAATCACCGAGTAATTTACGAAATAACTACCCTACAAATGAGGCCGACCACCACCAATTAAGGTGCATAATGTTAGTGTTAATGCATGCGAGATAAACAATATGTAAATTGTTATTCGGACGCGATACCGCACAAAACTAAAGGTGAATACTAAATTGAGACGCACTTATGGTATTCTTCCATCCTTAAGTTCAATCACTCATCTTGGTGGATTCAAGCATGAAAATGTATCACTAATGCAAAGTACCTTAAATGAATTGAATAATCCACTTAAAGGTAGTTTTGAATTAATGAACATTAACTACTCTAATCTACATCCAAAGTTCATTGAAATTAAGGAGAAATCACTCCCAAAAGTGCTTCCCAAGGTAAAAATAAAAAGGAGGAAGAAGAAGAAGAAAGAGGAACCAAAACGGGGCTTGAAACAAGCCAAAAACACCATTCTGACTTGTGTTAACCGGTTAACCAATTGGCTAACCGGTTAACGCAAGCAGATTTTGAATAATTTGCGCTGTTTTGAAACTGGTTAACCGGTTAACCAATTGGTTAACCGGTTAACGCTGTACCAGTAGCAGAAAAATGCAGAAAATTCAGCATGATCCATTTTGAAACCTTTTCTAAAACATTGGATGATCATGATCTGAATTTGAACGAAATTTAAAACCAAAATACAGTGGAATCCCTGTAATCAAACAACAAATAAAGATCCAAAGGATCTAGAAACAAAGGCACCAAGGATTTACATCTTGAATGTTGATGGTGAATATGGGTTTATGGAGTGAGAGGAATTACCAAAGTCACTTCTTCAAATTGGACCAAAACAAGCTTAGATCTACTGAAATTGATGAACAAAAGAATCAAAGGTGATCAACATCGACTTTTGTCTGCAAAATTTTGCTCGAGCTGCAGTACTGCTATTTTTGGAATTTTCAATGGTTCCTCTTCTTGGAAAAAAATGTTAGCAAAAGGAAATAAAATATTTTTGGATTTTTATTAATGGTTAGTAAACACAAACAAATAAAGTAATTAAAGACAACGGTGATCCCCTACGAGGCATAAACCTAACCCGAGAAGAACCGTGCAACCAGTGCGATCTTGTTTGTATGCAAGATGTAGATGAAAATGCAAAGAAAACTTAGGGCAAAAATTAGGGTGCAACATCTAGTATACAACTTTGTCCTTTCTCTCTAATTCCTTGCAAGAATTAACATCAACAACAACATTCACAATCTCACTAGGGGTATATTCCAAATACTTTGATTATTCCTTACACTTGAAAACTGAGGTAATGTACTCATCTGAAGAACCTTCAATATCTCTACTTACGTGTTAGTCGGGGTTCCTGTATCCTATACAAATCATTGCATAGAAAGTCTCCACAACCTCCAACCTCATTCCAATCAAAACTAAAAGTCATAACCTTCACCAACAGACGATCTGAACCGACTGATGTTAAAAAATAAACTGATGAGTTGTCGTTAGCAGACATGTTCATATCAATCCAAGCAATAGGTTGCTGCAAACCAGATTTCAAATTCATCTAATACATGTGCAAAAATTCAGCACAATGTGATGACATTTAACTCGACCTCCATAACTGCTCTCTTTACATCAAAATCTTTCCTAAACAAGACAACAACATCCCTAGGAAAGTCCTTCCATCCATCATTTTCGTAGACCATCAAACATTCAAGACGTCCACTCTTCTTAAAATTCATATAATACCGAATTAACAACTTCTTAAAATAAGTCTCTGAGTCTGTTGACTTGCTTTGTACTTGTTCAATCTTATTCGTTGACAATCTTGTTCTTTGTGATATAAGTGATGTCCATTAAGGTAACATTGATCACAGAGTTATATTTGGACATGTAGCATATTGAGAAGCACACTTTCGTTTCAGTTTGAGCACAAACCCATCCAATGCCTTCTCATATCGTATTGTTAATGTTGTTTCCATATCGTATCAACTTCACGCTTTGCGGTAATCTTCTCAAACCCAAACATACTCCACCTTACTAAAAATTCTTCCAAATCCAATGTGTTTATTCTATCACTTATCACAACTTATTCAAGTCCTCACTTCACACACCTCATATCACTAAATGGAGCTTATTCTTCCTCTGACATTATATCTTATACCATTCCGAATTAATCTCTTACTAAAATATAACACCTTGATACATTACTCTAAACTTTGTCTCTTCGGTCACAACCGGACATACACCTCTAGTCCTCTATCCTTCGTATGGGGTTTACTAGTCTCACTTGAAATGTGTAATCACATCCTTGTGTCTCTCTTCACGCTTCACCACGACTTTAGGTTCTCAAAAGAAAAGAACATTCTTAACTCGTAATTTTTATCCATCTGTAAGGTATCATCCGAATACACTTCTTGAATTACTCCCATTCACCTACGATGCCACCGCGATCTTAGAGCTGAAACACTTAACAATTTACTCATTCCCGAACCCTATGTCACCATTTCCATGAAGCATCCTCTCTTTTAGTGGAATGAGATTTCTCAACATTCTCGTCATACCAGTGACCTATATTGATCCATCGTGACTTTACGTATTCCTTGATACACTGACCACTCATCCAGTAGAGATCTTTACCCTTCAGACCCTATCCATTCCAAAGGGTTCTCGAACAACGCACCACTCTGTAACTTCATGTTACATGAAGTAAAACTCTTATGAAGACTCCAACAGAGTTGACCAAAGTTCCTTCTGTTAACTCTTGGCTTGAGCCCACTCTCACAGCACAAGTTACAACAACACTCAAGAGTCCTAATGGTCGCACAACCATGATTTTACCTATCACATACATAGCATTAGGTTGATCAGACCCAATATTACATAATACGATATTAAGAACCATGCCGGCCAGACACACTTAAGATGTAGGAAAGATTTACTTACGATGTTTCAAGGCTAGGCCGAGGATACGACCTGCTATGTTACCAACTGTAACGCCCATATAATATATATCTAGAATAATATCATACAAGTGTTATTTTTGGTATTGACACCATCATAAGTGCCTAATAGCATAATTCACATTTTTGACCAACTATACAAATTCTATACAACAAAGGTACAAGACATGGAAATTATGTTAACACAATAATACTAAGATCAAATACAATATCCATTATTGTACAAAGATATAGAAATACATAGTGGAAGACTAAAACTATGCTTCACTTGAACAATCCCAAGCATAGCTCCACTTGTAAATCAAACATGCAAAAGAAACCTGAAAAGCAACAACAATATTGGGGTGAGATAACAACATCTCAGTGGGTTCCCTATCTTAGAGTTCTCTCGAATATAAATTTTCTACCAAACCTAACTCAAATCTTTATAAAAGGAAAACGACCTTGAGTTCACACGTCTCGCACTCCATGGAACCACGTCCTAGAGTTCTACAAATCCAACTATTACTAGTTAGGATAATACCTTTATACTTCTCATGGGATTCGGCAAAACACCCATCCAAAGCCTGAAAAAAGTCGGATACTTCACGTGGGACTCAGTGTAATACCCACTACAAGACTTACTCAATGCTTCCCGTGGGACTCAATGTAATACCCACCACAAGCCTAAACGATGCTTCTTGTGGGACTCAGTGTAATACCCACTACAAGAATTACTCAATGCTTCCTGTGGGACTCAATTTAATATCCACCACAAGCCTAAATGATGCTTCTCGTGGGACTCAGTGCAATATCCACCACGAGACTAACTAAATGCTTCCCGTGGGACTCAATGTAATATCCACCACAAACCTAAACGATAAAACTGACAGTACCTCAAGCCTTTACAGATGCTTCCCATGGGACTCAGTGTAATACCCACCACAAGACTTACTCAAGACATTTAGGAGGACCGTGTGCCACGCATAAACGATTTCGCAACAACCTAGGATAAACCTAAGCATCTCACAAGTCATACTATCTAACAATTTCTAGTTACACTACTAGGACACACTATTGGTTTATGGTAAGATTCCTCACTCTTTCTCCATTCTTGATACTTTTAATCATTTAGTTCTAACAATTTTAGTTTGATTACCACCATTTAAACAATTATCACCATAATCTCAGTGTCTCTACTTTCGTTCAATCCTCACGATTTCGTACATTCCACATTGATTGATGCCACAATTCCATAACTAACATAATTACGGTTAATCGGAAAAGTCAGGTAAAAGTCTGCTCAAAATAATATTTCTCGGTCTCAAAAGATAGAACCTATTATTGGCTTCAAAATGATATATGGAACACTAAAAAAAGATACCCGGATCACGAGTTATGAATTAAATCACTAAAAAACAACACTCTCGGGTGTCGCTCCCCGGATTTCCATCCTGGTACATACGCGAAAGTGGCGCGGAAAAGGTAGAGTCGCCAACCAGGCATTTTTATCCCGAAGGAACGGGAATCGTTATGCTTTACAAACTGAAGAAAGAAAAGAAAGGACAAAGGTCATGCAAACCAAAGAGACTGGGTTCTGGAGTTAGTTAAGACCTGCGAAGGTATTAGCACCCCAGATCGTCTGCCGTACCCGACGGGATCCACACTTGCAAAGAAACTATTTCAAAGGGTGAAGAAATGAAAGCTGCTCCAAAGAAAAGGAACTGAATTGGATAAAAAGAAAATAAAAGGGAACTGAAAAAGAAATGAAAGGGAAAAATGTAGGGAAAATAAAAATGGTGCTCGAACGGGCCCTACCCTGCTGCCTACGTACCTCGTCTGGACAATGAGGATCAGAGACGCCGTAGTTCCCCTAATTAGGGGTGGAAAAGATTGCTTGTGTCTTAAGGCTTGAACTGCCTATGTCAATGCTCAGGTGTTGCAGGCTCAGACGACGAGTGCGTAACCGTCTTGCATAATGACAAGAAGAAGCAAGTTCGCGGACGGAGCAAAGGAGATGAGAAAAGAATTCCCGAAGGAAAGACGATTATTGTTTGTTTGTGTTTTTTAGAGCGTTTTATTGGTGTGGCACAAGAGAATTAACTCAAGCTCTTTTCCATGGAATGTGTACTTGTTACTACATTCAAAGATGGAATAATAGAACAAGCACATCAAGCAAGGAGAACTTATCCAAGACTTGTTTCCAAAGGCAAGGGCCTAATTTCATTGACTTGTTGAATTTATTAGGTGTTTTAGTGATTAAAAATGAAGAAGTGTTTTTTAGGGTTTTTCTTGATGAAGATGACTTCATGATCCGACTTGTGCATCATGTTAGACAAATGTACTATTCCAAGATGGAATGAATACATATGCCCCATGGAATAAGGCTATTACACAAGAAATCACTTCTTTCTTTATTAATGTTTCTTAGGTTTTGTTTTGAGATGAGAAGAGAAAGAAACCAAAGGAGCAAAAAGGTAAAAGTCTAAAATGGGGAAAGACTAATCCTAATGTTGTCATGCAAAAGAGGTCCTAAGGTTAGTGAGGTTTCAACTATCCTAAGAGAAAGAAAGAAGGAAAGAAACCAATGAAGAGCAAGAAGAAGAGGAAGCAAGAGCTAGCAAGCAACTTACTCCTCTATAGGAGATAAGTTGCTCCTAAAAGGGGAAAAAGAGAGATGTAACACATGATGGCAGAGGGCACATCAAAAACACAAAGAGAAAGCACTTAAGAGGAGAGAAGGATGAAGAGTTGAAATATGGATGAACACCCACACTTCTCTTACCATGAGCCCCTGCAAGTGTTAGCAAAATCTAGCACATGATCATCAATAAAGTCATGGAAATGACATGCTCAAAGCTCACATTAACAAAGATCAAACAACATGTCATATTGCGCACATAAGCATTTACGTGTCGAGAACACGGAAGCATGCATCAATCAGCAAGAAAATCACCTAATCAATCAAATTCAATGATCATACAATGATCCATGGCATTTAAAATAAGTAAGGGGATCAAACATGCTAAAAATAGCCCAAAAATGGCTCACTGAATCAGTGTTAACCGGTTAACCAAAGAGTTAACCGGTTAACCTTGCCAAAACCTGCATAAAAACAACACAATTCAGGTGCGTTAACCGGTTAACCAATCCGTTAACCGGTTAACGCTGTTAAATCAGCAACAATTCCTGCATAAAAAATCAGTTCAAAACAGCTTTTCCCTATAATCTTACACCAGAACAACAAGCATTTGAACATGAAAATAATGTATCAATTCACATTAAATGGCATCATCAAGCTTATGAACATTAGTACATAGATTCGGTTACCAATCAATCAATCAATTCAAGCAACATAAGCAAATATGCAAGCACATGGCGGATCTAAAGCGCAAGCATGCAAATAAGCTAAAATAGAGCTAGATCTGAAATTAACCAACCTACAAAGCTGAGGTATGCTTTGGTAATTGTTGATCAAGCTGAAAACAATAGATCTCGCGCAAGACTTTGAAGATCCGGTGCTAAGCTTCACACTCCGTGCAAAATAAATGCAAGAACAAGATCTTGATGCATAATTTTTGATCCAAGAGCACTTCTAGATCCCAAACCAGATCTGAATCACCAATTAAACCAGCAAAAAAGGTGCAATGAAGCTATGGATGGAGATCTAGTTCCAAGATCTACGCACCTCAAAGCAAGGTTAAGTGATCTTCAAAGAGGAACTTTGAGTGATTTGGAAAATTGGGGGAGAAAAGTGAGAGAATTGTGAGTGAGAAGAGTGAAAATTCAGAATGGGAGTGAAAAATGAGTGAGAGGTCCTCTTTGGTTTGGAGAGAAATGATTAAATATGGTTTAGGTTTGGGGCCGAAAAATTAGGCTTGGGATCTAAAATTATGGTTTGGCAAAAAGATTAGGATGTAGCACTGGGATTAGGCTTGGAAAAGTGCTCTAGATCCTTCTTTTTAATTTCCACTTAATTCAAAATGAATAAAAATCAGAAAATTAGAAATTGGAGCCAAATCGCACATGCTGAATTTGCTACTGAAAATTCAAAATTTGTGGCCGTTAACCGGTTAACCAATCCGTTAACCAGTTAACGCCAATGAATTTTGAATTTCCCTCCTTTTGGTGGGAAACCTCAGGAATTATCCGGCGCCAACCGTTTTGATTTGATTTTGATCCTCAATCCTTTCTTTAGGCTTTGACCTTAATGTCAACCTTGTAACCTGCCTTGTGAGCTTTGGAATTTCCCTGATGATTGATCATATGCCTTATGCTGGAATATGCGAGTGTCTTGCTTCATTTTTCTATGCAACATGCTAAGGACATGACATGCTGATGATGATTATGATATGATGATGATACTAAATAGGAGAGGGCAAATTTGGGGTGTTACACCAGGTCTCGCTGAGCGACGGGTCTGCTCGCTCAGCGAGCAAGCTCCTGCATTTGAGCCCTTCCAGAATTTAACTCGCTCTCTAAGCAATCTCCCGCTCACTAAGCGAGCTATACCAGAACCTAGGTTTTCCTGCAGAATCAAACTGCTCGCTAAGAGAACCTACTCATTGAGCGAGCTCTGCGATTTCCGGAAAAATGGCTTACGGGAAACACTTCATTCCATGCCAAACTCATCCAAACTCATCACCCAACAGAGGAATCAAACACTAAACATGAATATAGTCGTATACTAAGCATCATACTTATGTTTAATCGAGTTTTAACCATTTAATCTTTCAATTTCTAAGATTTCTACAAAAACCCTAAAACTCATTAACTCAACCAAAACTCAAAAGAAAAGTTTCTAACTATGAACCCACCTTGCAATCAATGAGTAGGTTGGTGAAGATGAGGATTTGATGAAGAAATGGTGATGATCCAAGCTTTCCCTCTTCTAGGGTTTTCCTCTCCTTTTCCTTCTTTCTCTTCTCTTTCCCCTTTTCTTTCTTTCCTTTTTCTTTCTTCTTTTATAACACATAACTTATTTCTTTCTTTTATAACCAAACAATGTATATTATCCCGGTACACAATAGTTTGTATTCTAATGGGTCCAAATTGAGTGTATCCAAAATATCTCTGAGTCGAATATTTAATAAGGTCTCTGAGTCAAATAATACTAATTAATCTTAATTAATATTATCCAGAGCATTTAATTAAATACGGGGTATTTAATATTTATTTTCCCGGTACACTCTCTTGTTATCTGTTTCTTTTCCCTAATGGGATTTTATCCTTAGTGTCCCCAAGCTTTTGCTTACCTCTGGTGGTAATGTTTTCCCCACAAAGATCTTAGGCTTGCATATCATATTCATATCATATCATGGTCTCTTACGACAAAAATTGGGTTTTCTATATTTAATTCTCTCCTATCTTGTAGAAATGAAGATGCCAATCTTCATATCTCTAGATTGAAGAAACTTAAATAGGGGCAGCTGTAGCATCCTAATTTTTTCTCTAAGATTTATTCAAATTTTTCATCTGCATCTTGCAATACAAACAAGATCGTACTGGTTTCTCAGTTTTTCTCGGGTGTAGGTTTATGCATCACAAAGGATCATCATTTGCTTTTATTTGTTTATGTTTACTAACCATTAATTAAAATCCAAAACCATTTTTGTTTTCTTTTGTTAATCATTTTTCAGCTCAAACGAATTTCACTGATAAAAGTTGAAGTTGATCCGCAAATAATACAAAATAATATGATCAAGGATTTCCCAATTTAATTTACTTATTCAAGTAATTCCAAGGTTCATGTGTTTATTTCCATGCCTTCTTTGACGCTTAAAAGAAACGAGCTGGAACCAAAATAGTGCAAAAAGAAAACAAGTTTTTCAAAATTTGTACTAAGTAACCGGTTACTACCTAGGGCGTAACCGGTTACCTGCGTGCAGTTTTGAAAATTTTGGAACCAATTTTTAATCTTTGAATTTTGGCACCAATTTCAATTTTAATCACTCTTGGAATATTCTATACCATTTTCATTTAATTCACATACAGCAATAAGATTAATTCCCTCCATAAATCCTCACTAATCTCCACTCTTTTCATGATTCCCTCCAATTTTTGAATTACCAAGCCTAATTTGAATTTCAAAATCAAGCTTCATTCCTCTAAATTCCCATACCTAAAATCTTTAAATAGAGGTCATTTCTCATACAATTCTCAAGCTCTTGATATCCAGCAAATCTCTTGCAAAATATCCCCCTAAAACCAAAATTCACTAAAGTTTTTCTTCTCCTTTTTTGAAAGTTATCAAGAATTTACCTTGAATTCTTGATCAACTTTGAGCCAAACCTTCATCCTATTCTTTTTTGCTCATCAATTTTAGTAGATCAAGCTTGATATTAGATCAATTTGAAGAGTGCTCTTGGTAGTTCACTTTTTCCATGTGTAAACACCCCAAATTTTCCCTCACTAAGTTCACACCATGGCTTGTGATCTTTCATCATTGCATTAGTTTAATCATATCATATCATATTGCATTTTTGTTTCATCTGCATTAGTTCAAGTTCATATGCATCTAGAGTTAGTGATTTGAGCAGTCCAAGATCCTTCTGAGCCACTCCAAAGGTCATCAATCATATCAATAGGGTCCATGTATGTTCAATCATCATATTTTATCCACCAAAGATCAAGGAAGTCAAAGAATCACAAGAACTGGCAAAGCATGGAAGCAGAGCTAGGGTTTAACTACACAGATGACCTAAAATTAGGGTTTTGGTTTCAGAGGCCATAACTCCAAATTTTTTGGTCATTCTTGTTTCTATTGGTCTCAATATGATATAAGGATCATACATACCAAGTTTGATGAAGAAATTCATTGTGGAAGTCATCTGATCACTAGGTAACTTCTTGAGCAAGTCAAAGCAAAATCAGGGCATTTGAGGCCCCCCAACATGGAACCAAAGTGAATTTTTCATCAAATTGAAGTTATATGGTCTTTATTTGATCATTAAAGTGCTTATAAGTTCACAAATTTGAAGAAAAGTGAGCAAAACCAATAGTTGCCAAAAATGGAAATGACTTGTAATGTAAACTTTCCATTTTGGGAAAGTTTTTCAACCTCCACTTTCTTAACCAAAAATGCTTCAAATGAAAAATTTTTGGTCATGAAAGTTGTAGATTGGATCATTCCCTTTTCAAAAAGTACAAGAACAAGATCTAATTCATTTTAGAACTCAATTTATGGCTTTCCAAAGTTGGCAAAAATCACATAATTTCATGTTTCATGCCAAAGGGGGATTTTTGCAAATTCACTTACCAATCTTCTAAGTGACCTCTAATTGACTTCTAAACATCATAACAACATCACATGACTGATTTTGCTACAAATTTACCAAGGAATCACAACATTTCATGCCTTGAACATGAAGAAATCTCAAAAGGGGCAAACTTTGTCAAAATTGCAAAATGACCAAGAACCTTTCAGAAACATGTTGAATTTCCTCAAAGTGAATTCCATGGCCATCCTTGATCCTTGCTGCACCAGACACCCCATTGTACCAAGCCTGAACCAGCCCATACCTCAAAGTACAACCAACCTTGACTTTTTGCAAATCACCCCATACCAATCAGCATAGCCCACACCAACTCCACAGACCTATCACAACTTGATATGTGGACTTTATGCAAGCCATAACACACAAGAACTCAGCCTAACACTTCAGCATTCTCTAGTTCACAAAAATCATCCCTCTTGCATTTTCTTTCGAAACTCACTCCTCAGCCAACAAAAATCACAAACTCTTCCACCAATCAACTCAGCATCATCCCAGGATCATTTCCCACCCCTTACATTGGCCTGAAACCACCTCAAACAAAAACACGATTTTCATCACCTCTAAACTAAAACCTTCAAAACACTCCATATAAACTCCTTTCAAGCATTCCAGAAGCATAAGGGGATCAAGGGGAGTGGAAAAACACCAAAGAAGAGCCCAAAAAGTGCCAGTTTCGAAAGCTTCAATCAGGTAACCTCAAGATCAAATTTTCCAAAAATGTGATTTTAGGTTATAGAATTGTTCCTCGTGTTGTGTTGATCATGCTGATGCTTTTCGTTTTGAAAATGGTTGAGTTTTAAGGATTTTATGAACCTCTCAAACTTTTCCCGTGAAATATGTTTTGTTTCGATTCACATGATTCATGGAAAATAAATGAGTTTTGTTGTTTGATTTGTGTTTAATGATGTTCAATGATTGATTCTGGAGAGTTTAGTGAGTTTTTGTGGCGTTTTGAGAGAGATAGAGTGAAATGGTTGCCGGAGAAGATGACCGAAACACTATTCCGGTCACCTGAGAGTGATTAGGGTCCAGATTAGGATTAATCATGTAATTAGTGCAAGTTTGAATTCTTGCCTTCCAGATGCGCGCGTGGTCAATTCCCTCCAACCCAGCTTTGAATCTCAACCTTAGGATCAGCTGACTTTTCCATTTATCCCATTTTATTTTATATTTTATTCATTTCTTTTCACATATTCTTTAAAAATAGCAAAAATCATCAAAAGAAATCTGAAAAGTTTTATCAAACATTTTATTAATTTTCAGAAACCAAAAATATTTTTATTTTTATTTTTTGCATTAAAAAAGTATTTTTAAATCATTTAAATGTTTTATTTAATTAATTAATGATAATTAATTAATTAAAAATACATTTAGGTATTTAAAAATCACCAAAAAAATCAGAAAACATTCTTAGACATTTAAAAACATTTACAAACTCACCACACAAATTTATTTTTGGTTTTGAATCATTTTGACATTTTTTCTTAGAATTTAGGGTTCATAAAATCCCATTTTTGAACCCTAACTTCAAAAATTCATAACTTTTAAACCAAGTTGAGTTTGTGAATGGTTCTTTTTGCATTGTTCTATGCATGGCTTCTAGCATCCAAAAACATTTTTGTATCATTTTTATCTTTCATTTTCAATTTTTTTGGCATTTTACATTAAGGATCACCCAAAAAACCCTAGAAACTTAGGAAATTCATAACTCCTTTTAGGTTTAGCTTCTGACCTCCCCCTTTGGATGGTAACTTAGTATAGGTTTAGGGTTCCTTTGACTCCATTTTCAATTTTTTATCTTGTCATTTGCTTCTGTTTTTGAGTTTTGCATCTTATATTGCATGAAAACCCTAATTTCTCATCTTCACTTGCATACATATTGCCTATGCTTGCATCCATGAACTTGCCATGACATTTTATGAATTAACATGACATATAAGACATCTTAGGACACATTAGAATCATGTTTGATCATTGCATCATCCATTTGCCATGTTATGCATTCATTACATTCCATGGACATTTATGAACTTCATGCTTCCTTTATGCTTCATTTGCATTCTCATCCTTTGTATGATCATCCATTGCACTTGACATACATTTGCATCATCTCTTAGCATCATTTGCATCATAAATGTGCTTTTGGTTTTGGTTTTCAACCTTGCATCCATTTCATTTTCATTTCATTTCATGTTCTTTTACTTACTTTTCAGGTGGTAAGTTATTTTGAGAAGTGAATTTGCCTTCACTTCTCACAATTTCTTATCATCTCTCTTAGGCATTCATTGCTGCATTTTTTATTTGTATTAGAGTGAGCTTGCTCATTCATGTTCCCTCCTCACCTTATTTCTTCAAGCAGCTTATCTTCTTAAGTGAAGTAAGTTGACTTATTTCTTCTGCTTCTCCTCCTTTCACCTGCTTCTTCCTTGGTGGTTCTTCTTGAAGATCTCTTGCAAGCATGATAACAATTAGGATTTCATTAGTCCCCCATTAGTTTTACCTTTGTGTCATCTTTTGTGTCTTCTCTTCTCATCTCATAATCAGGGAATAATCCTTAAATGTTTTAAGGCTTTGTGATTAAGGTTATGCCTGCATCCTTCTCTTAAGATGGAGTGTATAACTTTAATCCTAAGTGTTAAACCCTTGATGTGTTTAAAATCTCTTAATCAATCCATCTAATAATCACCAAGACATCAAGCTTGTAACTTGGGCCTTGCATTAGGGTTCTAATTCTTCTTTACCAATCATAAAATCCACTTCTTAATCTTATCATTAACTAAAATCCATTTCAATAAAGGCTTTGTTTTGTCATGAGGTTAATCCCTAATCATGGATTAAGTTGAGGTATCTTCCTCAGTTTAAATGTTCTCATCTATTATCCTTCTATTAGGATGGTGTAATGGGTCCATTAAATCCTTGATTATGGCTTAAACTCATTACTTAACACTAAACAAAAACTCCAAAAACATCTAAATAAATGCAAGTAGGTTAATGATCTTAATCCTACATCATGGTGATTAAGTGTGAGGTGTTTACTTCACACTTAAGGTATTCTCATTACCCCTAATCATAGGGAGGATGTGATGAGTTTACTAACCCTTGGTCTAGGCTTAAGCTCATTTTCTTATGACAAACACCAGAAAGCAATAAAAGATTGAAAACCCAAAAACAAACAATAATCGTCTCATCCGGGATTCTTTTCTCATCATCTTCACTCACAAACGAGAACTCGCTTCTTCCGTCTAATGCAAGACAGTTTGCACCTGAGCCAGACAGGTCATGCACTTGAGCAAAGACAAGTAAGCAGTTCATCAGTCAATTTATCTTTCAGTCTCTTTGAGTCGAACTACGATGTTCTGACTTCCTCATTGCACGAGAGGATACATAGGCATAACTTAACAGTTATCGAACTAAAAGTCTCTGTATATTCCCCCCTCTTCCAGCTTTATTCTTTTAAGCCTCATAGTATTGAGCTTTGCACTCTTCCCTTACACTGACACTCCTTTATTTCACTTTACACTTCCTTGCACTGACACTTGTATTCTTTTCCAGCTTTTGCACACGAAATAACACTGACACTACCCCTTTAAACACAAATCTTTCAAGCATGGATCCCGTCGAGTACGACGGACAATCTGAGTACTAATACCTTCCCAGGTTGTAACCAACCCCCTTTCTCAATTTCTCTGGTTCGCAACCGTCTTATCCATTTCTTTCTAGGTTTATGCAGCATTACTTCCTTCGGGATAAAAATGCCTAGCTGGCGACTCTTTTCAGTTCATCTTCATGTTCTCTCTTTCACCGACCGTTCACGTCTGTGCCCCTTTTGGACATGTGTCAACAGGTGGGAGCGACACCATGGTTCTACCTCCATCATCAATATTCAAGATGTAGATCCTTGATGCTTTTGGTTGTTGATCTTCTATATCATAAATTATTGTTTTATTTCATGGATTTCATAATGTATTGGTTGTAAAATTGTGTTAATTCAGTTCATGATCATAAGATGTTTGATGAAAGGTTTTAAAAATGGATCATACTGATTTTTAGCAGAATTTTTCTTTCTTTCGCAGAGTAATCGGTTACTGCCTAGGTAGTAACTAGTTACCTATGTTAATTTTCCAGAAAACTATTTTTCTTTGTTCGGGTAACCGATTACTGCTTAGGTAGTAACCGGTTACTCTGATTCAGAACTGAATTTTTGGCTTATTTTTTAGCTATTTTTTATTCCTCTTACTTCTTATTCCTCCTTCTTATTTTTACATTGGGAGACATTCTTGGGACTGATTTCAATTTAATTTCAATGGACTTTGGGTGTAGATAAGAGTGGTTAATATTCATTAGTCCAAATCTACCTTTGAGTGAATTATTTAATTCACTTTAGGTACTTTGCATTAGTAAGATATTTTCATACTTGAACCTACCAAGATGAGTGATTGAACTTAAAGATGAATGAATACCATAAATGAAACTCAATTCGGTATTCATCTTTATTCTCGTGCGGTTTTGCTTTCGGATTGCAATTTACATATCTTTTATCTCGCATGCATTAGCACATAAATCATTCGCCTTAATTGGTGTTGGACGGCCTCGCATGCATTAGCACATAAATCATTCGCCTTAATTGGTGTTAGACATAAATGTGCCCCTAATTCGGAATAAAAATACAATCAGATACTTGCACTTTCATGGACCAGATCTCGTGTTGGTCGCGTAATCCCAAAGTGATTGATCTTTTTGCATTAAGATCCAAGACTTATGAATTTTGATGTCTAGTTGCTTTGGGTGTCCCAATCTTCTTTCAAATTTCATTGAATTTGGTTCTAATCACCTTGATTAATCACTATAGTGTAAGATACTAAGAGGAATTGGTTGCCTTTCGATTTTTGTTACTAAGTACCTTGGTCACTCTTTTGGTTATCGATGATTAAGTTCACCATACCACTATTTTGTATATTATTATTACTATTACTATACTAACATTTTAATTTCTTTCACTTTTATTGTCTTTATTTTTATTATGCTTTATATTTCTTTATCATTCATTATCATGTTTATATTCTTGTTATTATTGTTGTGTTGATTTTCCTTTTGTCCATTTGGACACAAAAATATTAATAAAGGGTTAAACCTCTAAAATAATTTATTATCTCTATTTTGATCTATTGGTTATTATCCTTTTCATAGAAATTGGAGTTTTGGACTTAGATTCTAGGACACCTTCCTTTTGCTTTGATCTTCATGGAAATGGTAGCTTTGCCTTTATTTGGCCACTTGACAACTTATAAGGATGGAACTCTTATGATCATAAATTGGAAGCATTGTCAAGTTTGGTTAGATATTTCCTCCTTTATCTCTTTTATTTTCATTCTTAGGATAGTCTATTCATCTCCTCCCCTTCTTAAATTTTCAAAACTTCTCCCTTTTTCAAAAAAACTTCTTTGTTTTTTCAAACTTAAAACCATTTTCATAATCAAACCTTGACTTATGTCAAATGATTTTACCTTTTCTTTTATTTTCTTAATAAATGTTAAATCATGTAAATATATCAAACATTTTCCAAAAGACCATAAAAAATACAAAACTCGTCAAATATTTTTGTGCCTTTGTGCATTTTTCATTTTAACTTTTTCTTTACATATTTAGATATGATTTATTCTTTCTAGCAGAATTATTCGCTAAAGAATGACGACTTATCTTTACATTTTAAAATCAATCCAACACACTACTTTTTTCATTATTTGTACCATGAACTACATGGTTTTGATCTCGCATTGCACTTTGTGGGTTCGTAGACATGAGGAGTAAACCTCTCCAAACACAAAATATTAAAAAATTAATTCTTCTCTCATCCCTCCACCCTTTTTTTACAAACCATTTTCGAACCAAAAGAAGTAAATTTTTCAAAGGGTTCCCGTGGAGTACCACTGACATTTTGGGTGTGTAAAACCTTCTCATTTTGTAACCCATCCCCTTACCCGGTTCTCTGCTTGTTTCTTTATCTTTTTGCATTTAGATTCATTAGGTTTTATTCGCTCTTTTTTCCTTTTCCACTTGGAATAAAATAAAAGAACGGTGGAGACTCTGTTAACTTTGAGTTAAGTTAACTAATAACTTACACTCATGATTTTCCCGCTTCACTCCTGTCGTACCCCGAAAAATACGACCTTACGCGATCCGAATGGACGGAGCCGCGCGCCGGACGGACTGAAGAGTCGCCACCTAATTCTATTTATTCCCGAAGAGGGAAAGGGGAGATATAGATACAACCCGGGAGGAAAAGGATGAGGACAAAGGTCAACGGAACCATTGCCTGGGTTCGGGAGTCGGTTATGCAGGGGGAAGGTATTAGCACCCCCTACATCCATCGTACTCGATGGGAACCATCTAAGTTAACGCGCGAGAAAGGATGTCTATGCTTAAACGAATTTCTTGCTAGAGGGAAATGAGTTGAATTATAAGTTAGATTGAACCTAGGTGCTCGGCAAGGATTGAGATCCTCGTGCCTACGTACTCCCGTGTGCAATGGGAAAGTCAGAGCCTCGTAGTTCGGCCTACTAAGGGTATGGATGTTGATTTTATTACCTTTCGTCGATGAAAGGGTTTAGGAGTTGAAATGCACTAAAGACTATGGATAGTTTATCTCGCCCAACAAGACGGATGTCCTGCGTCGAAATAATCGGAGCGAGTAACGAAAGCTCGTTATCCCCCTTTCTACCGCTTAAGGCTCGTGGCGTACAAATCTTCTCGTATTATTAGAATGTGTTTTTATTTCCTAAAGCCGCTTGACGTTGGATCAAGGGTTTGGATCTAATCGAAACATTTTGGTTTTTTGAGGTTAAAGGGTAAACGAAAATGGAGGTTATTTTTGTAGTTTGTTAGCGAGGCACGAATTGCTCGGCTCGCAAAGGTGGAGTGGATCCTAAACGAAAAAGATAACTGAAAAATAAAGTGCAAGTGTGCAAAGTGCAATCGCTTGGCGTTGGACCAAGGATTCAGAATTGAATGCGAGAAATAAAAGTGCGTACAAATTAAGGGGAGAGGGATACAAAATAAATACAGGGGATTGCGAAAAATAAATGGTCTCGTTGTAATTAGCCCAAGAGAAAGCGTGTGTGCAGTGTGTTTGAACTATTCGAAGGCGTTCAGCCTGTTTATTCGGGACGCAACTATTTGAAGGCGTTGGACCTTTTTCGAGCACAACTATTCGAAGGCGTTGGACCTTTTGGGACGCGACGAAATTTTGTTCGTGAACTGCCTTAGAATCGGTTCAAAATGGGAACCATTCTATAAGGAGTCGAATCGTAATTTGAAATGCAAAATGAATAAATTAAATTGCGAAATATTAAATAAAATAATAAATTGAATAATTAAATAAATTAAATAATGAATAAAATAATGAATAAAATAAATTAAATTATATTACAAGTGTTGTTTTTTTGTTCAAAATAAAAATAATAGAATAAAAATAAAAGAGGGCCTCATATTGACCGCTCATCACCGATTAAATGTAATCGGGCGAAAACGGCCTTTTATAATATCATCGGCCCAAAAAAAAAAAAATAAGGAAAATATTGACACCCTTTTTTTATGGTTTTATTTAAGCCAAAAGACCATTAATCAAAGAAATATCCATTAGAAAAAATTAATTATGAGGATAAAAACAAAATAGAAGGCAAAAAATAATGAGTAAACAATATGTATATATATATAAAAAATAAAAAAAATAAAAATAAAAACCAAAACAGAGAGGAGGTGCCGCATAGATCCGGATGGTGTGGACTGTATGATGAAGTCATGGGCTAAGAAGAAATGACCTCTAAAGGCCCATCGAAAGTATTAATTAGTTTTTTTTTACATAATTAAAAAAATAAACAAAGGAAATAATTTTAGAAATAAAAGTGAAGCAGTTTTTTTTATATAATAAAAATAAATAGAAGAAATAATTTCAGCAATAAAAGCAGAATCCTTTTCTTTCTTCCTCAAACATGAATCGGAAAAAAAACAAATGGAACATACCCCTGATAACAACCACTAATTGATAGCTGGCAGATATTAAACAAATTCATCATGCATCGGGCAGTGAGAAAAATAACTTGGGAATAATACATGTAATACTTATTAAACCAAATACAAAAAACCAAGAAATAAACCTGATCATTTTAAACGAAAATTGAAAAGGGAATCAACACATCCCTATATTATTTTAAAAGATCTTTATTAATAACATTTACTCACATTAAATTGACACATGTTCGTTTAATAGAAAGAAAACAAAATCACTAAAACCACTTTTAAAGAAAAAAGATCTGAAGAGATACAAACCGTATAAAACTCTTTTCATCCAAAGCTGTTCTCTCTCTCTTTTGGTCTGCTTTGCGACGGTGATGGACGATCGGCGATGTTCGTCGGCGCGGATGATTCAGCGACTCTGAGTGTTGGTGATGAAGGGCCGGCGGCTTTGGCTACGACGGCGTTTTCGCCGGTTCGAAGGAGGATGAAGGTCGCGCGGTCGCGAATCTTTCACAGAGTTATGCTTCGTTTCGAATCTCACGCGGTATCTCTCATAAACTCAGTTCACGGAGCTTCCTTGTCCGCGGTTCTCTCTGGTTCGCTCGTGGTTTTGCGGTGAGGTGGTGGCCACGGCGTTCAGAGGTTTGGTTCTTGCTCGCGATTTGAAGCGGCGTCGCTCTCGATTTGTTCACAGTCTATGTTCGCGAGTTTTTTGGTGCTTTTAAGATGGTTTTTTTTTCGGTGAAAAGGGTTTTGGTAAGTGGTAAATCACAGCGGTGGTGATGGCGGAGGGATGGTTTTGTGCGGTTGACGGTTTGGCTAAGGTTTCGCGAAGGGTGTGAGTGGTTGCTTCGTTTCTGGTTCACGATCTGATGGTTGCTTCAAGGTGAAGCGCACGGTCTCTCGCGATTTCCTTTCTGTCTCAGAACACGATTTGTTTCTGCCATGGTTTTCATATTTTTCGACTCAGATCCAGTTTCGGGTGAGTTTTTCTGATATTTGGTTTTGAGCGATGGCTGGAGTTTTTCGATTCTGGTTGTGAAAGGGTTGCAGTGGAGATTTCGTTTCTGTTTGAGTATGGTTTGACAGGATATGTTGATGGTGATGATGAAGACGGTTTGGTTGCGTTGTAAGGGAGGTTTAATGAAGGGATAATGACTGATGCGGGTTGAAACAGGGGTGATTGTGAGCTGTTTAGGTTGAGATTGGATGCAGAGATTGGATGGTATTTGCTGGTTTTCTTGTGTTTGTGGCTGTTTGTGAGTCTATGTTTTTTACAGGATTTGAATATGGTGGTGAAGGATGGATATGAATCGTTTGTGCTTCTGTATTTCTTGTTCTTGTTTTCGGTGGGTGTTTGTTTCTGAGGAAGGAGAGTATTTGTTTTTGGAAAAGGTTCTGTGGAAGAAGGTGGTATTATTTGCAGGAGAAGGTGTTATGTTGTTGTGAAATGGAAGGTTAAATGAGTTTGTGTGTTTATAGAATCAATTAAGGATAAAAGTGAGAAGAGATAAAGATGAGCTGTATTGTGAAATGATAAAGAAAATTTGTTGTGAGTGGAATTTTCATAACAGAATAATGGTAGTGGCTTTTGGTACAGGCTGGAAAAAAAAGGTTGTCGTTGGTTTATTTGTTGTGGGTGGAGACGCATTTTGGATTGTTAAAACAGAATGGTGATGCTTGCTTGGCTAGTAGTGGAAAAAGGGACAGGCTGTATTTACAAGGGTGTAAAAGTTAATGAAGTTGTTTTCCTGAAATAACAATAACAATAGAAAGTACACTAATAATAAAATTAACAGTGATAATGGTGATAATTATATTAGGATAAAAAAAACTGATGTTTGTTGATGACGTAGTGTAAAAGAAAAAGGTTGGTATTGTGAATTGAGATTTTGGTGTGTGTTGGTGTCAGGTTGTAGAAAAACTTTTGGTTTTGAAATTCTGTGATCAGGTATGAGATGTCCTAAGAGATGTCCCAACACTTAATAGGACATTTGACAAATTTAACCAAAACTTAAACAGCAAGAAAAGTAAACAACACAGAAGTTTGTTAACCCAGTTCAGTGTATAAACACACCTACATCTGGAGGCTACCAAGCCAGGAGGAAATCCACTATTAGTAATATTAATTCTAGACTTAAACCACCCTGTTTAATCTATCACTTAATACTTACCCAATGCAATTTCTACCTAAGACACACTTAGATAAGAGTACCCTACTCACTCCCCCTCAATCACACAGTGATCAAGTTTACAAGTTTACAGAAATTGAAGACATCCTTCAAACAATACAGCTTGATCTTACTTCACAGTTTCAATCAAGTCACAAATGCACTTTTGCTTAAAAGCTTATAAAGTGGTACATAAAACAACCTGCTATTAAAAAACACTAGACACCCTATTTGGTCTTCTGAAATTCGTACACAATTCTATGAGTTTATGTTGCTTAAATAGGTATCTGAATTTTGGGCTTTCTGTAGAATGGTCCAGCCCTAATGTGCAGCAGCTTCCACCTTGAATTTAGGGTTTGTTACTTCCTAGATTCTAGGTGCATTAGGTCTTCTGTTTTAATCTGAATCTTCAATATAAAACTCCCTACAGATGCGCCTTGTTCTGTTTTTATCCATCATTAATTAATTCCAGATAATTCTCCTTAAATATCTCTGATCAGTTAATCATTAATTAATTCTGGTAGCAGGTCTGAGATGTCTCAACATCTGTTGGGACATCCTGAAAAACTGAACTTAAGTCATTTACACAATGTCCCAACATCTGGTAGGACATCCTGAAATAAGTTCATATACTCTGTTTGATAATGTCCCAACAGCTGATAGGACATTCTGAAATAAGTTCATATACTCTGTTTGCTAATGTCCCAACATTCTGAACTGAATTTAACATTTCTTGTTTGGTCAAAAATTCTGCCAATTCTTAAACATCTACAAACTCCCCCTTTGGCTAATTTTTGGCTAACATCTTTTCTGGTTTTCAGAGTGCAGCAGAAGTTCTTCTTATCAGAGTATAGCATTACTTTTCTGTTGATTCTTATTTGAGAATACTCCCCCTCAAACATATATGTGTCCAGTTTTGTTGCAACAGAAATATTCATCAAAACACACTTATTCAGTTCAGGCAGAAACAAACAGATTTTTCATTTATAATTAAACAGCAGTACAATTTGTTGTTGTTCTCCCCCTTGTTAGTCACAAAATTTGGGGCCAAAGACACTATTATCCAGAAATACAAAGCAGTGTTGTCATTACAATTTCTACATAGATCACTCAGATTCATCACTCTCAGTTGCTTCCTCAACTTCTGTTTCTTCATCAGCTTCTGTTTCTTCATCAACTTCACTGTTTTCATCAGAGTTAGCTTTCTGGTCTTCTTCATTTTCCAACCTTTGAATGATTTCTTCAAGTTTCAGCTTCCTTGCTTCAAGCTCCTTGCATGTGCACTTTAGCTCAGCAATTAACTCTTTCTTGGAGATTGAAGTCTTAGTAGTTGAGGGACCAGCAGATGTCCCAGAAGGTGCTTCAACATCTGCAGCATGGTGACTGAGGAATAGTTTGTAGTGAAAAGCCAGGGGGCTTTCTCTCTTGCAGATTGTGTCTTTCTCAGTTAAAATTCCAGGGTATTGACTTAGAACAATCCCACACAGCAATGATGGAAAAGCTATTGGTAGCTTTGTTGCAGAAGAGATGGCATGCTTCATAGTCTGATCAAAAATATAAGCTCCATAATCCATCTTGGTTTGAGTTCCCACAGCATAGATGAATCTGGCCAGACCAGTTGAGATTGAAGAGGTGTGGTTGGTAGGCACCCAGTTAGCTGTACCAATCCTGTTCAGCATGGCATATTTTCTGGTAAGCATGCTCACTGAGAGCTTTCCCTTCACAGGCCATGCCTTGACCTGGTTTGCAGTGATCACCTTACAGACTTGATTATCTGTCTTACCTAGCTCATTTGGTTCATCTGTTTCTCTTCCTAGGTACTGATTGATGATTTGAGGGGAAAACTCTACACATTTACCTCTAACATAAACTTTTTGAAACTCAGAGGACTTACCATTGGAGCAATCCTCCTGAAGATTCACAATGAACTCTTTGACAAGAAGTTCATAGCAGGGAGAGAGATCTGATACTGTCTTGAATAGTCCTGCAGCAGAGATGAGGTCTATCAGTTCTGTGCACTCAAGTGCATTGCTGCTCAGTTCTCTTTCCAGGGCTACCCTTCTTTGGTACACATATTTCCACCTGTTCACACTAGAGACATGGTGAAATGATATGTTGTCCAAGGGAGCTTCTGGTACAGCAGTTGAAGCTCTGGATGTTGCTGGTCTCTTCTTGGGAGGAGATGTTGGGACATCTGATCCAACATCTGAATCTGATGATGTGGCAGCTTTCCTTTTCTGAGTTTGGACTTTACTCCATTGTTTTGATGGCCCAAAAGTGACTTTAGCCTTCCCTTTCTTTGGAGAGGCTTTCTTCTTTTCAGGAATTTCTGCTTCAGCTTGCAGCTTGCCCTTCCTGGACCTGAGTCTTTTAGCAATGCTGGGTTTCACAGATGCTATGATCTCTGCATCAGAGTCCTGCTCCAGATTGACCACTGGAGGAGATTGGGCAGCCTCCTCTTCAGCTGGTTGATCAGCAGGGATTTGATCTTCATTTGAGCCTTGAGCCTGTTCTTCAGAGACCTCTTCATCATTTTCATTTGAGGCTTTGTCCTCAGTTTGTTCCAGATCAACATCAGATGAGTTCTTTTTCTTATCTTCAGATGTTCCAACATTTGTTGGGACATCTTGTTCTGCAGCAGTGTCCTCTGTATCTTGAGCTGGTTCTTCTTGAGGTGCAGGAATGGTGTTCAAAGGAACAGAGATCCCTTTCACCACTCTTTGTTCAGAAAAAACTTGGTTGACAATCTCCTTGATGGAATCATCAACATATTTGGAGTATTTTGAGGACATGTTAGTAGGAGAGGGAATGCCTTTAGCTTTGCTTCTGATTTGATCTTTACCTCTCTTTGGTGTTCTTGCCTTTTTAGTGTGAGAGGCGCTTCCCCTGAGCTCGTCCAATGGTGTTGATGGCATTGGCACAACAGAGATTGGAGTGGCATGAACCACGTCTTCCTTGTTGAGAATTTCCTCAGCTGTTTTAGGGTTTTGAGACATTGTTGAGAAGATGGATGAACAGCTTTAGGGTTTATGATTTCTGAAGGATTGAGAGTTAATGTGATTCGCTTGTGATGGTATGATGAGAATCTTGATAGCTTCTTATAAGTAGTTACTAAATATGTAGCCGTTACAGTCCAAATGATTAGGGATGGAATTCCCAAGGATCTAGACCAGACTAGCTTTGCCATCTGGAACTTATGCCATGCAATGTCATATGACATGTTGGCACATCTCATTAATTGCTAAATATCACATAAACAGATTCCAAGTTTACCCCTTAAATTCTCAAATTGAGTAGCATCCAATGCTTTGGTAAAGATATCATCTAATTGCAAATCTGTAGCTACATGCTCCAATGAAATCACCTTTTCTTCTACAAGATCTCTGATGAAGTGATGTCTGATATCAATATGCTTAGTCCTGCTGTGTTGGATAGGATTCTTATATATGTTGATTGCACTTAAGTTGTCACAGTACAATGTCATGACATCCTGTGGGACATTGTACTCAGTGAGCATCTGCTTCATCCAAACCAACTGAGAACAACTGCTACCTGCTGCTATATACTCAGCTTCAGCTGTAGATAAGGATACACAATTCTGTTTCTTACTGAACCAAGAAATCAGATTGTTTCCTAGAAAGAAGCATCCTCCTGAAGTGCTTTTTCTGTCATCAGCACTTCCTGCCCAATCAGCATCACAGAAGCCAGTGAGAATTGGTTTGCAACCATGAAAGTACATTATGCCATAGTCACAAGTACCATTAACATATTTAAGGATTCTCTTGACTTGATTGAGATGACTGACTTTTGGATCAGCTTGATATCTTGCACAAACTCCTACTGCAAATGCAATGTCTGGTCTGCTAGCAGTCAAGTATAACAAGCTTCCAATCATGCTTCTATATAAACTTTGATCTACATTCTCACCCTTTTTATCTTTAGTCAGCTTTAAATGTGTGGGAGCAGGAGTTCTTTTATGAGAAGCATTTTCCATTCCAAATTTCTTCACTATGTTCTTGGAGTACTTACTTTGGGAAATAAACATTGAGTCTTCCATTTGCTTTACTTGCAGACCAAGAAAGTAGGTTAATTCACCTACTAGACTCATTTCAAATTCAGATTCCATCTGCTTGACAAAATGTTTGACCATCTTATCAGACATCCCACCAAACACAATGTCATCAACATATATTTGTGCAATCATGACATTTCCTTCTTCATCTTTAACAAACAATGTTTTGTCAATTCCACCTTTTCTATATCCTTGCTTGATAAGAAATGTGGTCAGTCTTTCATACCATGCCCTTGGAGCTTGCTTCAGACCATACAGTGCTTTCTTTAATTTGTATACATGATTTGGACAGCTTGGATCAACAAATCCTTTAGGCTGTTCTACATATACCTCTTCATTGAGATAACCATTAAGAAAGGCACTTTTCACATCCATTTGAAATAGCTTGAACTTCAAGATGCAAGCAATTCCCAACAATAGTCTTATTGATTCAAGCCTTGCTACTGGTGCAAAGGTTTCATCAAAGTCTACTCCTTCAATTTGAGTGTATCCTTGAGCCACAAGTCTAGCTTTGTTCTTTGTAACAATTCCTTGTTCATTTGACTTGTTCTTATACACCCATTTTGTACCAATCACATTTATGTCATCAGGTCTAGGTACAAGATTCCACACTTCATTCCTTGTGAATTGACCTAATTCCTCTTGCATAGCACAAATCCAGTATTCATCAGTGAGAGCTTCCTTGACATTTTTAGGTTCTATTTTGGAAACAAAACAAGAACCTGAAATCACTTCTCTTGATCTAGTGCTTACACCTCTGTTGGGATCACCAATTATTAAATCTTTGGGATGATCCTTCTGTATTCTGATGGAGGGAGGTTTGCTTGATTCTTCTGTCCTTGTATCAGTTTGAGTAAAGATATATTGATCATTCTTTTCTTCAGCTTCAATCTTGATATCAGCAGATGTTCCAACATCTTCTGGGACATCTGTAGAAACATCATCAATTTTCAGTTTAGGAATACCTCTTACAGCATCCATAGATATGATCTTCTTTATGCCTCTGAAATGAAGATGACCTAGTCTTTGATGCCACAGTTTCACTTCTTCTTCTTTAGCTAGAGAGCAGGTTGAAGTGAGACTGAGATTTTGGGATTCCCACATGTAACAGTTGTCTTTAGATTTGGCTCCTTTCATGACAACCTCTTGTTCTTTGTTAGTCACTATACATTCAGATTTGGTAAAGTTTACACTGTACCCTTGATCACATAACTGACTTATACTGATCAGGTTAGCAGTTAAACCTTTAACAAGCAGCACATCATCTAGTCTTGGAACATCTTGACAGTCCAAGGTTCCAACTCCCTTGATTTCTCCTTTAGCTCCATCTCCAAAGGTCACATACCTGGATGAATGTGATTTTAAGTTTACTAGCAAATTCTTCAATCCAGTCATGTGTCTTGAACATCCACTATCAAAGTACCAGTCTTCTTTAGCTGATACTCTCAGTGATGTATGTGCTATGTATGCAGTACTTTTCTTTGACCAGATGAGTTGAGATTTCTTTTGATGCCTCTGCCCTGTGTGTTGTTCAGCTGATCTCCAAGCTTGATTGTTGATCTGGTTCTTGGGTATGTGGATTTGATCAGTCTGAATGTCAGCTTTTGGTCTCCAAACCTTCTTGATGACCTCTGCCTTCTGCTTAGGAGGTTGCTGATTTCTTTGATGACTATGCAGCACTTTCTTGGTACCCTCTACTTTCTGTTTGGAAGGTTGCTGATATATCTGATTTGGATATCCATGTAGCTTATAACAGTGAGGTTTGATATGCCCAAATCTTCCACAGTGATGGCATCTCCATCTTTGATACTTCTTCTTCATTTTGTTCTTTCCAGAATGTTGAGACATCTGTTGGAACATTATGTTTGTCTTTGTGTTCTGATGTTGAAGCATCTGTTGGGACATCTTGTTTGACTGTGTAGTTTTTGCAGTAGCTTTGCTAGAGCTGGCTTCATCTCTGTTATATCCCAGTCCACTTTTGTCCCCTGAATGTTTATTATTGCTGAGAATAACATCCAGTGTATTTGAGCTGCTGTTTAACATTTTAACAGATTTGGACATATGTTCCAACTTAGAGTTGAGAAGAGTTACTTCACTTTTCAAGGTATCAATGATTACTTGATCACTTGCTTTTTCATCTTCTAATACCTCATTCTGCTTCTTTAGCTTTATAACCTCACTGCATATTTCAGTGCTTCTCTTGTATAGATCTTTGAAAGCTTGCTCAAGATCTGCATAAGTAAGCTCTCCACAACTGGAATCACTATCATATTCACACAGTCCAGCTAAAGCAGTAAAATGCTTAGCTGATTCTTCTTCTGAATCTCCTCCTGAGTCTTCATCAGACCAGGTTACAGATAGTCCCTTCTTTTGTCTTTTTAAGAAGGTAGGACATTCCTTCTTGATGTGTCCATATCCTTCACATCCATGGCACTTGATTCCTTCTTGACTGGTCTTTTCAGCATAATTTGACTTTTTATTAGCATCATAAGGTCTCCTGTTCTCAGAAGAGTTTGTGTATTTTCCATTGGATTTGGATTTGCCATCCATTCCTCTGAGAATCTGTTTGACTTGTCTTCCAAGCATAGCTAGGTTTTCTGATAAGCTTTTACCATTTTCTGATTCATCATCTTCTTCTTCATCAGTATTTGACACCAATGCTATGCTTTTGTTCTTTTTAACATTTGTCTCATTCATTCCCATCTCAAAAGTTTGAAGGGAGCCAATGAGTTCTTCAACTTTCATGGAGCATATGTCTTGAGCTTCTTCTATTGCTCTGACTTTCATGTCAAATCTTTTTGGCAAAGATCTGAGAATCTTTCTTACCAGCTTTTCATCAGTCATCTTTTCTCCCAAAGCTCCAGAAGTATTGGCTATATCCAAGATGTTCATGTAGAACTCATGAATTGATTCATCTTCCTTCATCCTCAAGTTTTCAAACTTGGTGGTGAGAAGTTGAAGTCTTGACATTTTTACTTTTGATGTTCCTTCATGAGTTGTTTTGAGAGTATCCCAAACATCTTTGGCCAGCTCACAATGATGCACAAGTCTGAAAATGTTCCTATCAATGCCATTGAATAAAGCATTTAAGGCTTTTGAGTTGCCTAGTGCTGAGTCTTCTTCCTCCTTACTCCATTCTTCTTCAGGTTTCAGCACTTTTGATCCATCTTTGGTGTCTTGGACAGGATGATCCCATCCAACATTGACTGCTCTCCATGCCCTGTTGTCAAGTGACCTTAAGAATGCAATCATTCTTGGCTTCCAGTAGTCATAATTAGATCCATCCAGTATAGGTGGTCTATTTACTGACCCTAAATCTCTGTCCATGTTACAGAATTTGTATTCCCTAGATCTCACCCAGTATAAACAGGCAGGGTGCCTGCTCTGATGCCAATTGAAATTCTGTGATCAGGTATGAGATGTCCTAAGAGATGTCCCAACACTTAATAGGACATTTGACAAATTTAACCAAAACTTAAACAGCAAGAAAAGTAAACAACACAGAAGTTTGTTAACCCAGTTCAGTGTATAACCACACCTACATCTGGAGGCTACCAAGCCAGGAGGAAATCCACTATTAGTAATATTAATTCTAGACTTAAACCACCCTGTTTAATCTATCACTTAATACTTACCCAATGCAATTTCTACCTAAGACACACTTAGATAAGAGTACCCTACTCACTCCCCCTCAATCACACAGTGATCAAGTTTACAAGTTTACAGAAATTGAAGACATCCTTC
The DNA here is from genome assembly GCA_963966055.1 of Lathyrus aphaca. Taxonomy (NCBI): domain Eukaryota; kingdom Viridiplantae; phylum Streptophyta; class Magnoliopsida; order Fabales; family Fabaceae; genus Lathyrus; species Lathyrus aphaca. The sequence continues at coordinate 180,747,094 of OZ014523.1, forward strand.
AAACAATACAGCTTGATCTTACTTCACAGTTTCAATCAAGTCACAAATGCACTTTTGCTTAAAAGCTTATAAAGTGGTACATAAAACAACCTGCTATTAAAAAACACTAGACACCCTATTTGGTCTTCTGAAATTCGTACACAATTCTATGAGTTTATGTTGCTTAAATAGGTATCTGAATTTTGGGCTTTCTGTAGAATGGTCCAGCCCTAATGTGCAGCAGCTTCCACCTTGAATTTAGGGTTTGTTACTTCCTAGATTCTAGGTGCATTAGGTCTTCTGTTTTAATCTGAATCTTCAATATAAAACTCCCTACAGATGCGCCTTGTTCTGTTTTTATCCATCATTAATTAATTCCAGATAATTCTCCTTAAATATCTCTGATCAGTTAATCATTAATTAATTCTGGTAGCAGGTCTGAGATGTCTCAACATCTGTTGGGACATCCTGAAAAACTGAACTTAAGTCATTTACACAATGTCCCAACATCTGGTAGGACATCCTGAAATAAGTTCATATACTCTGTTTGATAATGTCCCAACAGCTGATAGGACATTCTGAAATAAGTTCATATACTCTGTTTGCTAATGTCCCAACATTCTGAACTGAATTTAACATTTCTTGTTTGGTCAAAAATTCTGCCAATTCTTAAACATCTACAGGTTTGAAAATTGAAATGAAATAAGACAAATGAAAAAGAAACTTAAATTTAAAGATAGTAACAATTATAATAGTCAGAAAAATGAATAAAATAAAAGAAGGAAATTGAAATAACAAATAACAATAATAATAATAATAATAATAATGACAATAAATAATAATAATAATAACAATATAATTATAAATGAAGTAGGAAATAAAGATAAAATGTAATAATAATACAAGTGAAGTTTTATTGAAATTTTTTATAAATAATGAAAAAATTGTGATAAAAAAAATGACAATAACAAGAAGGGAAATATAGATGATTTTTTGTTGAGTTTTGGATAATGATTATCAAATTTGGATAAGTAGCAAAATGAGTTTGTTTATAATAATAATAATAAAAATAATAATAATAATAATAATAATAATAATGATAATAATAATGGAAGTACTAATAATTGCTAAAAACACTAACAATAATAATAATAAAAATGATAATAGTAACAATACTAATAACAAAATAAATGATAAAAGAAATAATAATAATAAAAAAAAGAAATGGAAAATACAAGAAAATAAATGCTTTTATAAAATAGAAAATAATGAAAAGATAATAATAAATTTTGCAACTTTTCGATAATGACTAAACCACAAAATAAACTCATTTAAAAATATTTTAAAGATGAATAAATGACATACTTTTGTATTTTCGGAATATCAGACAGAAAAATAAAACGATACATGTTTTTTTTGGATTTTTTTGAAATAATGATTAGACAGAAAATAAAATAGTGCAGGTAGGACAAATTTGGGGTATGACAGATGCCCCTATCGAATTGGCTTAGACCGAATAAGATGAACTGGCTCGCGTTCAATCGTTCAAGGTATAAGATAATTAGATATTAACAGACTCCAAATTTGTCCGACGAAGAAAGAATTTGTGAAAATAGCAAATGAAATAAGTTGGAAATGATGGGTGACACAGCAGGAAGCAAGTTGACAAAATAAATCGATTATCGTCAACGGATAATACAACGAATAACTGAAAATAAAATCGCTATCACCAAAAGGATGATAAAGCGATCTCGACATCAAAAGGATGACGAGTAACAGAAAATTAAATAATCGCTATCACCAAAAGGATGATAAAGCGATCCCGACATCAAAAGGATGACGAGAAACAAAAATTAAATAATCGCTATCACCAAAAGGATGATAGAGCGATCCCGACATCAAAAGGATGACGAGTAATAGAAAATTAAATAATTCCTATCAACAAAAGGATGATAAGGAGACCCCGACATCAAAAGGATGACGAGTAACAAAAAATTAAACAATCGCTATCACCAAAAGGATGATAAAGCGACCCCGACACCAAAAGGATGACGAGAAACAAAAATTAAATAATCGCTATCACCAAAAGGATGATAGAGCGATCCCGACATCAAAAGGATGACGAGTAATAGAAAATTAAATAATTCCTATCAACAAAAGGATGATAAGGAGACCCCGACATCAAAAGGATGACGAGTAACAAAAAATTAAACAATCGTTATCACCAAAAGGATGATAAAGCGACCCCGACACCAAAAGGATGTTGAGAAACAGAAAAATAAATAATCGCTTACCACCGCAAGGATGATGATGCGACCCCAACACTCGATACTAGGTCGATGCTGAGTAACAGAAAATTAAATAATCGCTTACCACCGCAAGGATGATACTGCGGCCCCAACACTCGATGCTAGGTCGATGTTGTGCAACAGAAAAATAAATAATCGCTTACCACCGCAAGGTTGATAATGCGAACCCAGCACTCGAACTAGGTCGATATGGATGCCGAAAGATAGAAAAATTAAATAGTCGGAAGAGAAATGTCCAATGGGGGCGCCCACTGAATAACACCTGGAGAATCTTTGGAAATTTCGATCGACCCTGGATCCTGACTTTCGCTGGGGAAAGGCTTGGAATCTTGGACTGATCCTGGATCCTGAAATATGCAACTATGCTTGTTTGATTTTGAAATGGTATCCCATAATGATGGAGATACGATGCAAACGTTTATGCACTGAGATGTAAATTCGATAATGTTGGGGATATGGAAAGTTGATTTATTTAGGCATGCAAATGATGCACATGATGCAAATGATTGATGTAAATGAGCCTTATGACGTTTGATGATGCATAATGATGCATATGAGTAATTGAAAGGTGAAAGGTGCCAGCTTGGTGGACTTTTGGTCTGGTAGTTGCCAATGGTAATTGGACTTTGGGTGGGTGGAGGGCTTGATTCCCTGACACTCGATCTTTAACGATGTATGATCAGAAGATGGATCTGAAAGCTCCAAGCTTGGTTATCTGCTGATGAGCGAAGCGACTTAATTGACACATGAAGACTGATTTTCTTTGAAGGGTTGCCAACGTCTAGCAAGGACTGCTTATTCAGCTGGGGAGAAGAGAGAGGAAGATTCGCTCCTTGTCCGCTTGCCCCTTCCTGAAGGGTATTTGAAATAAATCTGGTGAGGAAGCTTTGACAATGGCCATGGCACGACCTGCCCCAGATTAAGCCTTTGAAGGTGATTTGCCCTTGACTGGACCACTGAGAATGGTTTTTCCCCTAATTGAGCTGATTTTGAAGAAGTATTGATTCAAATTCCCCTTTTGATTGCCCCTTGTTGGGATTGTACTGATGTCAAGCACTGAATTGCAATTAAATTATTCATACATAAATGGTAGTGTTAATGCAACGTTCATGTAAGTTTTGAAAAAGTCAATTTATTTGAATGATTGTGATAGTGTGACGAATGGACCGTTAGTCCAGACGAGGTGCTGATTTAGAAAGTGCGTGAAATATGCAACAAGAATAATGTGCAATCGAGTTTGAAGATTAGCAAATATATGGGAGTCAATTTACGCAACCTTGTTGGTAGCATGCTTTCAGAATAAACCGTGCCTCAATTAGGTCTTTTGAGGGTTGTAACGTGGTCTGGTTAATGGTTTTGAGAAACAAAGGTATAAGGCTCAAAGTTTGATTTGTACCCATCCCTTCTTCGTTATGTTCTCCAGTCCTATGTCCAGTCAACTCTACACATGCATTTGTTTTCGACTTTGCAAGAGTGAAGATGAAACTTCGATGTTTGCTTTGAGAATGGCAATCATTTTTTGCTGGTGACCCTTTGATTTGATTTTTTTTTTGGTGGCCACTGATATTTGTTTTGTTTTTGCTGAGGATTTGAGTTCCTCTTTTGATTTCTGGCCACTGATATTTGTTTTGTTTTTGCTGAGGATTTGAGTTCCTCTTTTGATTTCTTTTTTTTTTTTTTTTCCGACTAAGTCTCCCTTTGGGTGCTCAACTTAGTGGCTTTTTTTCTTTTTGCTTGAATGTTGTGACTGCCAAGTCATTTGTTGATGGTCCTCCGACGGGATGTCTCATCTTGCGATTCGAAGGTGTAGTCAGGTTAACTGAACAACTACCCTGCCCCGGGTTAAATGTAAGGGTTGTATCCGAAAGAAAGCTCCTACTTCTAGGCTCGAAGTGGTTGACTAGGGATTAACTCCTTATATCTCCAGTGTTTGAGGATTTGAAAGAATGCCTGTACATCATTGACGAGGTTTTATCCGAAAGCATACCACAACAGTTATGGGTATTTTGTTTTCATCATCCTCCCTCAAATATTTGCTAAAGTGAAGTGAGGGAAATATTTTTGTGATTTTGTGATAAATGATAAATATGAGCGAATGCGAATAGATTAATTCAAAACATGCATAAACATAACATTAACACAACCAAGAACAAATAACAATGTTTAGAGCAAATAGTACTTAAACAAACATTACAAAACAACAAGGATGCGGAAATAATAAATGGCACAGGCTGCCTTGATTTGAGGAATTGAACTTCTCTTGATTGAATGCTTCAAAGTTGGTGACTACTCAGCTTGGTCTTCAACAACCCCTTCAAATGTCTTTACTTGTTGGTACCGTGTGACGGCATTGGATCGTTCTGGACATTTGGATTTCTCGGAGTGAAGGTGAGATCCTTAGAGTCGATCAGATCTTGAATCTTGTGCTTGAACGATTTGCAGTTCTCGAGCGTGTGACCTGGAGCACCCTTGTGATACTCACAGCGGGCATTGGCATCATAGTCTCGGGCAGTACCAGTTTGTGGTGGCAAGTCTTTTAAAACAAGAGTTCCCTTTGCCATCATCTGATTAAAGATTTCAGAATGTGTCATAGGCAAGGGATCAAAGGTTCTTTCAGGCCTTCTTGGCTGATATGGTGGACGCTGTTGAGGAGCGCGTTGTTGCTGTTGACCAGGCCGTGGTTGATAAGCCTGTTGCTGGTATGGATTGGGCGCATACTGCGCAGCTGCAACCATTGGACGTGGTTGATGAGCCATCTGAGGCGGAAATAAAGCTTGAAAGGCCTGCTGATAAGGCATTGGAGGAACTGGCTGATATGACATAGGAGCATATTGTGCAGCAGCAACATAGGGATACTGATAGTAGGGAACTGGTGCAGGTGCACTCTGTTGAAAATTCCCACTTGGAGCAGAAATGGCATTTGTTTCACCCTTTTTGTGCCCATTGAAAGGTTTCTTGGCATTGTTTTGACTGCTAGAACCTCCTTGGATCTTTCCACTTTTCAAGCCCTCTTCGATTCTTTCTCCGACCATGACCATGTCTGAAAATCCAAAAGATACACTGCTGATCAGCTTCTCGTAGTATTGCCCTTGTAGGGTACCCATGAAGATGTCGATCAATTCATGGTCAACCAAAGGAGGATGCACTCTGGCGGCTAGCTCTCTCCAGCGTTGGGCGTACTCTTTAAAGGATTCGTTCTCTTTTTGAGACATACTCTGAAGTTGAGTACGGTTAGGAGCTAAGTCAGTGTTGTACTTGTACTGCTTTTTGAATGCATCAGATAGATCAAGCCAAGTACGAACATTATTGCGCTCAAGTTGCATGTACCATTCTAGAGACGCTCCAGACAGGCTGTCTTGGAAGCAATGGATCATGAGTTTGTCGTCTTTGGCATGAGCGGCCATTTTCCTGCAGTACATCCTCAAATGAAGCTCAGGGCAGCTAAGGCCTTTGTATTTCTCGAATTCTGGAAGTTTAAACTTAACAGGGATCACAACATCTGGAACTAAGCACATGTCTGTGGCGCTCAAAGAAGTTGAGTTGTGTCCTTCCATGATTCGGAGTTTTTCAGCTAACTCACGACACATCTTCATAGCTTCAGACTCTTGAGGAGCATGAGGATTGGTGATTGGAACAGCAGTATGCATCTCATACTCAACTTGATGGTTCTCTTCCGTTTGAGGAAACTGGACTTGAGTTGGAATAGGTTGAGCTTGAGGAATAGCACCAATAGTGACACCAGAAGCAGGTATCGGTTGGGAAGTGACCTCTTCAACAGCAGGAGTGAAACCTGGAGGCAAACCGTAGACCAAAGGATTTGGAACGGGAACTGAAGGCATTGCTCGTGAGGTAGATCCCTGCACTTGAGCATTGTTCATTGCGGCAGCAGCTTCGCGACGTTCTTCCATTCTTGCCAAAGATTGCAGTGTCTCATAAATCTGGTCAATCTTGCTCTTGACCGAGTCAATCTCTTCCCTCATAGCAGCTTGTTCTTCTTGAATTACGTCCATCAGTCTTCTAGTGTTGGCTCGAGTTAAATACGGTCGTCTAGCTCGATACGGGCGTCGGGAAACCAGCTTGATTTACTGAAGATGGAGGAACATGAAATAAGTTTTCGGCTTTTGGAATGAAATACAGGATGAATAAATAATGCAAATGCAATGATATGCAATGTCAGAATCCAGGATCACAAGATCAGGGTCTCACGAGTCCAAGGTACAGATGGAGGATACTCTGATCAAGAACTCACTGGGTAGACTCTAAAATTTTAGGGATCCCAAAGTTGTCAATTCATATGGTTGTTCATCACACGCTCCATAAGCATGACGGTTGATTGACTCCGCCATATGAATCTATTTTGGGTGAGATCTTCGTATCGACAACCCACGAGAGCAGATTTTCTCGGGAGTCCATACTACGTGATCACCGACACTAGGTTTAAAACAAAGTCTTGGAGTTATGGAACTTTCTCAACTGTTTGATGCACGTGTCAATTTCATACATTCTTGACAGTCAATCAACTCCATTGAGTAAGTCTATTCCAAGTGAGGTTTTCGTACCGAGCCACGCAAGGGTGAACCCTGGTGCCCAATACTACGCAACCATCAACCGATGTTTTAACCAAAAGGTTCTAAAGGTCCTCAGAGTCGACGAATTTAATGAAAACAACTGAGCACACACGCCAAGAGCTTGACGGTTGTCAGTATTTCCATTAAAATCTACTCCGAGTGAGGTTTTCGTATCGACAACCCACGAGAGAGGTTCTCTCGGGAGCCCATACTACACAACCTCGCTAACTTAAGTTTGTACTCGAAAGCCCGGGTATAGAGCTTTTCCCTCAAGTTTCTTTTGCAAAGTATCGATCCAAATTATAGTACCAAGGAGCCACAAGATATATAATATGGAATGCGATAAAGAAAGCGATAAAAATAAACAAGCAAGGCATAAAAGCAAACATCCAAACAAGCGAGGGAACCTAGACTAGGCTTGACTCGCATAGGGGTGAACCAGTCCCCAGCAGAGTCGCCAGCTGTCGTACCCCGAAAAATACGACCTTACGCGATCCGAATGGACGGAGCCGCGCGCCAGACAGACTGAAGAGTCGCCACCTAATTCTATTTATTCCCGAAGAGGGAAAGGGGAGATATAGATACAACCCGGGAGGAAAAGGATGAGGACAAAGGTCAACGGAACCATTGCCTGGGTTCGGGAGTCGGTTATGCAGGGGGAAGGTATTAGCACCCCATACATCCATCGTACTCGATGGGAACCATCTAAGTTAACGCGCGAGAAAGGATGTCTATGCTTAAACGAATTGCTTGCTAGAGGGAAATGAGTTGAATTATAAGTTAGATTGAACCTAGGTGCTCGGCAAGGATTGAGATCCTCGTGCCTACGTACTCCCGTGTGCAATGGGAAAGTCAGAGCCTCGTAGTTCGGCCTACTAAGGGTATGGATGTTGATTTTATTACCTTTCGTCGATGAAAGGGTTTAGGAGTTGAAATGCACTAAAGACTATGGATAGTTTATCTCGCCCAACAAGACGGATGTCCTGCGTCGAAATAATCGGAGCGAGTAACGAAAGCTCGTTATCCCCCTTTCTACCGCTTAAGGCTCGTGGCGTACAAATCTTCTCGTATTATTAGAATGTGTTTTTATTTCCTAAAGCCGCTTGACGTTGGATCAAGGGTTTGGATCTAATCGAAACATTTTGGTTTTTTGAGGTTAAAGGGTAAATGAAAATGGAGGTTATTTTTGTAGTTTGTTAGCGAGGCACGAATCGCTCGGCTCGCAAAGGTGGAGTGGATCCTAAACGAAAAAGATAACTGAAAAATAAAGTGCAAGTGTGCAAAGTGCAATCGCTTGGCGTTGGACCAAGGATTCAGAATTGAATGCGAGAAATAAAAGTGCGTACAAATTAAGGGGAGAGGGATACAAAATAAATACAGGGGATTGCGAAAAATAAATGGTCTCGTTGTAATTAGCCCAAGAGAAAGCGTGTGTGCAGTGTGTTTGAACTATTCGAAGGCGTTCAGCCTGTTTATTCGGGACGCAACTATTTGAAGGCGTTGGACCTTTTTCGAGCACAACTATTCGAAGGCGTTGGACCTTTTGGGACGCGACGAAATTTTGTTCGTGAACTGCCTTAGAATCGGTTCAAAATGGGAACCATTCTATAAGGAGTCGAATCGTAATTTGAAATGCAAAATGAATAAATTAAATTGCGAAATATTAAATAAAATAATAAATTGAATAATTAAATAAATTAAATAATGAATAAAATAATGAATAAAATAAATTATATTATATTACAAGTGTTGTTTTTTTGTTCAAAATAAAAATAATAGAATAAAAATAAAAGAGGGCCTCATATTGACCGCTCATCACCGATTAAATGTAATCGGGCGAAAACGGCCTTTTATAATATCATCGGCCCAAAAAAAATAATAATAAGGAAAATATTGACACCCTTTTTTTATGGTTTTATTTAAGCCAAAAGACCATTAATCAAAGAAATATCCATTAGAAAAAATTAATTATGAGGATAAAAACAAAATAGAAGGCAAAAAATAATGAGTAAACAATATGTATATATATAAAAAATAAAAAAAATAAAAATAAAAACCAAAACAGAGAGGAGGTGCCGCATAGATCCGGATGGTGTGGACTGTATGATGAAGTCATGGGCTAAGAAGAAATGACCTCTAAAGGCCCATCGAAAGTATTAATTAGTTTTTTTTTACATAATTAAAAAAATAAACAAAGGAAATAATTTTAGAAATAAAAGTGAAGCAGTTTTTTTTATATAATAAAAATAAATAGAAGAAATAATTTCAGCAATAAAAGCAGAATCCTTTTCTTTCTTCCTCAAACATGAATCGGAAAAAAAAAACAAATGGAACATACCCCTGATAACAACCACTAATTGATAGCTGGCAGATATTAAACAAATTCATCATGCATTGGGCAGTGAGAAAAATAACTTGGGAATAATACATGTAATACTTATTAAACCAAATACAAAAAACCAAGAAATAAACCTGATCATTTTAAACGAAAATTGAAAAGGGAATCAACACATCCCTATATTATTTTAAAAGATCTTTATTAATAACATTTACTCACATTAAATTGACACATGTTCGTTTAATAGAAAGAAAACAAAATCACTAAAACCACTTTTAAAGAAAAAAGATCTGAAGAGATACAAACCGTATAAAACTCTTTTCATCCAAAGCTGTTCTCTCTCTCTTTTGGTCTGCTTCGCGACGGTGATGGACGATCGGCGATGTTCATCGGCGCGGATGATTCAGCGGCTCTGAGTGTTGGTGATGAAGGGCCGGCGGCTTTGGCTACGACGGCGTTTTCGCCGGTTCGAAGGAGGATGAAGGTCGCGCGGTCGCGAATCTTTCACAGAGTTATGCTTCGTTTCGAATCTCACGCGGTATCTCTCATAAACTCAGTTCACGGAGCTTCCTTGTCCGCGGTTCTCTCTGGTTCGCTCGTGGTTTTGCGGTGAGGTGGTGGCCACGGCGTTCAGAGGTTTGGTTCTTGCTCGCGATTTGAAGCGGCGTCGCTCTCGATTTGTTCACAGTCTATGTTCGCGAGTTTTTTGGTGGTTTTAAGATGGTTTTTTTTTCGGTGAAAAGGGTTTTGGTGAGTGGTAAATCACAGCGGTGGTGATGGCGGATGGATGGTTTTGTGCGGTTGACGGTTTGGCTAAGGTTTCGCGAAGGGTGTGAGTGGTTGCTTCGTTTCTGGTTCACGATCTGATGGTTGCTTCAAGGTGAAGCGCACGGTCTCTCGCGATTTCCTTTCTGTCTCAGAACACGATTTGTTTCTGCCATGGTTTTCATATTTTTCGACTCAGATCCAGTTTCGGGTGAGTTTTTCTGATATTTGGTTTTGAGCGATGGCTGGAGTTTTTCGATTCTGGTTGTGAAAGGGTTGCAGTGGAGATTTCGTTTCTGTTTGAGTATGGTTTGACAGGATAGGTTGATGGTGATGATGAAGACGGTTTGGTTGCGTCGTAAGGGAGGTTTAATGAAGGGATAATGGCTGATGCGGGTTGAAACAGGGGTGATTGTGAGCTGTTTAGGTTGAGATTGGATGCAGAGATTGGATGGTATTTGCTGGTTTTCTTGTGTTTGTGGCTGTTTGTGAGTCTATTTTTTTTACAGGATTTGAATATGGTGGTGAAGGATGGATATGAATGGTTTGTGCTTCTGTATTTCTTGTTCTTGTTTTCGGTGGGTGTTTGTTTCTGAGGAAGGAGAGTATTTGTTTTTGGAAAAGGTTCTGTGGAAGAAGGTGGTATTATTTGCAGGAGAAGGTGTTATGTTGTTGTGAAATGGAAGGTTAAATGAGTTTGTGTGTTTATAGAATCAATTGAGGATAAAAGTGAGAAGAGATAAAGATGAGCTGTATTGTGAAATGATAAAGAAAATTTGTTGTGAGTGGAATTTTCATAACAGAATAATGGTAGTGGCTTTTGGTACAGGCTGGAAAAAAAAGGTTGTCGTTGGTTTATTTGTTGTGGGTGGAGACGCATTTTGGATTGTTAAAACAGAATGGTGATGCTTGCTTGGCTAGTAGTGGAAAAAGGGACAGGCTGTATTTACAAGGGTGTAAAAGTTAATGAAGTTGTTTTCCTGAAATAACAATAACAATAGAAAGTACACTAATAATAAAATTAACAATGATAATGGTGATAATTATATTAGGATAAAAAAAACTGATGTTTGTTGATGATGTAGTGTAAAAGAAAAAGGTTGGTATTGTGAATTGAGATTTTGGTGTGTGTTGGTGTCAGGTTGTAGAAAAACTTTTGGTTTGAAAATTGAAATGAAATAAGACAAATGAAAAAGAAACTTAAATTTAAAGATAGTAACAATTATAATAGTCAGAAAAATGAATAAAATAAAAGAAGGAAATTGAAATAACAAATAACAATAATAATAATAATAATAATAATGACAATAAATAATAATAATAATAATAACAATATAATTATAAATGAAGTAGGAAATAAAGATAAAATGTAATAATAATAATACAAGTGAAGTTTTATTGAAATTTTTTATAAATAATGAAAAAATTGTGATAAAAAAAATGACAATAACAAGAAGGGAAATATAGATGATTTTTTGTTGAGTTTTGGATAATGATTATCAAATTTGGATAAGTAGCAAAATGGGTTTGTTTATAATAATAATAATAAAAATAATAATAATAATAATAATAATGATAATAATAATGGAAGTACTAATAATTGCTAAAAACACTAACAATAATAATAATAAAAATGATAATAGTAACAATACTAATAACAAAATAAATGATAAAAGAAATAATAATAATAAAAAAAAGAAATGGAAAATACAAGAAAATAAATGTTTTTATAAAATAGAAAATAATGAAAAGATAATAATAAATTTTGCAACTTTTCGATAATGACTAAACCACAAAATAAACTCATTTAAAAATATTTTAAAGATGAATAAATGACATACTTTTGTATTTTCGGAATATCAGACAGAAAAATAAAACGATACATGTTTTTTTTGGATTTTTTTGAAATAATGATTAGACAGAAAATAAAATAGTGCAGGTAGGACAAATTTGGGGTATGACAACTCCCTCATCAATTTAATCTTGCGATTGATGCATGAATGCCCTATAATCATTAATATCATGTCCGGGAGCTCCAAAGTGGAAAGCACATTATGCATTGGGATTCCAACCACGTGGAGGTTTACTAGAAGGAGGAGTTATCTCACGACACCCAATCAATCCCAGTTTAAGCAGCTGTGGGCACAACTCAGCATAAGACATGGGCACAGGATCAATAACTCTTTCTTGCTTTTGACGATAACAAGATGTTGCCACTAGAATAGATGCAACTGAAGCCAGCTAGAGTATTTCTTCTAGAAACCAAGGCTAATGAGTTGAGGAGGATCCTTGATAAGGAAAGAAAGTGCCTATTTCTTTAGCAACAATTGGCATGAGATTATTCAATTCATTTGTATCAGGAAAGGAGAGGTTGGTTGTCGTAGGATCTTCTTGGATAACAAGTAGTGATTGTTGGTTAGAAGGCTCAAACTATGGACTAAATCCACATAACAACTCTTGATTCATTGGAAATCCCAAAGAGATGGGAGAAACAGGACCTTATGTTGGAAAAGCAGACATATGACTACGTTATTTCTTCAACACAACATTCATGATACCCAAAGTGTAAACACCCCAAATTTTCCCTCACTTTTTATCACACCATGGCTTGTGATCTTTTATTTTTTGCATTAGCATAAGCATATCATATCCCACTGCATAGTTCATTTCATCTGCATCTAGGGTTTGTGATCTGAGCAATCCAAGAAGTGATCTGAGCCATCTCAAAGGTCTTGAAGCTTGCCAAGAGGGTCCATGTGTGTTCCATGATCATATTATTCTCCCCAAAGTTAATAAAAGTCAAGGGATCACAAAGCATCGCAAAGGCATAGAGGCAGACTGAAGATTTCCTACACAGATGACCTAAAATTAGGGTTTTGGTTTCAGAGGCCTTAATCCCAATTTTTTTTGTCATTCTTGTTCTAATGGTCTCAATGTGTTATAAGGATTATGTGTACCAAATTTGATGAATAAATTCACTGTGGAAGTCATCTGATCATTGGATAACTTCTTGAGCAAGTAAAGTCAAAATCAGGGCATCTGAGGCCTCCATCAATGGTACCAAAGGGTCACATTCATCATTATGAGTCTCTATGATCTTTATTTGATCATTGAAGTGGTTGGAAGTTTACAAAGTTGAAGAGTTTTGAGCCAAATACAAACTTTCTATTTTTGGAAATGACTTGTAATGGAAACTTTCCATTTTGGGAAAGATATTCAACCTATTCTTTCATGACCAAAAATGCTTCAATGGTACCAAAGGGTCACTTCTTTTTTGTAGATTATGTCTTCCCATTTTCAAAAATTACAAGTACATGTCTTGATTCATCCTAGAACTCAAGATATGGCCTTTCAAAGTTGGCAAAAATCCTATAATTTTCAAGTGTGCACCAAAGAGGGAATTTTGCAAATTCACTTGCCAAGCCATTTCATGACCTCTATTCAACTTCTAAACATCATACCAACATAATGCAACACATTTTGATCAAGATTGCACAAAAAATCAAAAGTTTTTATGCCTTGCACTTCAAGAAATTCCAAAGAGGGAAATTTGCAAAACATGTGATATTTCTTCATCCAAGTGAACCAGCTGCACAAATTCAATCCAAGGGCCATCCACAAACTCAATTGAGGCCAAGACACCCCTAAAAACAGCTCTGACTTGTGACATGCCTCAAGTACACATCCATTGACATTTTTTCAACTTGGCCCATACCAATCACACTATGCCACCACCCACTTTCTGATCACTCCCATTGGCCTGAAACAAGCCAAGACTCAGATTGCTCAAAAATCCCCAAAATTGTCATTCCTTCGAAACTCACTCCACAACCACTCAAACTCAAATTTTTCTTCACCAATCATCTCAAAATCATCCATAGAACAAAACCCAACCATTAAAATGGTCTGAAAACCCCTCAATCAGAAATACGATTTCTGAGTTATCAGGACCAAACCATTCAAACTAGCCATTCAAAGCTTGTTCTAAGCTCCTCAATAGCATCAGGGTGACCATTGGAGTTGATTTGCACAAGGGAGGAGACCAGAAAGCTCAAAACATCAAACCTTCCTCTCAGGTAGCCATCTTTAAACTTTTTTCCAGAACCTTGTTCTTAAGTTACAATATGAAAGAGTATGTTCTCCTGATCACAACGAGCTTTGAATGACTTGAAATGAGTATGTATGCTTGCTCTGAAATTTTTCCAGTAAAACTTGTTGGATTCGATTCTCTCATTTGATGCAATGTAAATGATTTTTACGGCCTGATTCTTGCTTAGATTTGTTTGGGGGTGATTCTGGAGAGTTAAGGGGTCTGGGGAGTCCTAGGGTGGAAGTTGGGGTGAAGTGCTGGCCGGAGAAGATGACCGGATCTTGCTCCGGTCACTTGAGAGTGATTAGGGTTTGTAATTAGGGTTTAGTGCCAGTTTGAATGTCAGCCCTAGGATCCTTTCTTAGCGCGCATATGGATGGCTCAGATTGCTTCATTAAAACTTAATTCAGTTTAATTAGTTTAATTAGGATTAATTAAATATTTTTTCCAGATTCAATCACGGCCCTTTATTCACGCGCGCAGTCAATAACTTTCCCTCATGTTTGAATTTGGATCATTGGATTTGCATACTTTCACTTTTATTCATTTTATTTTCATTTTATTGCATTTCTTTTGTTCCATTTATTAAAAATATCAAAACACATTCAAATAATCTCAAACTTTTCATTTTCATTCTAAATATTTATCTTTACCTGAAAAAAAAATTATTTTATTTTTTCATTAAAAAATTATTTTTAAAATATTTAAATGTTTTATTTAATTAATTAATTGATTTTAATTAATTAAATATGCATTTAGGTTTCTAAAAATCACCAAAAAATTCATGAAGCATTCCAATACATTTAGAAACATTTCTAAACTCACAATACAAATTTCTTCTTAGGTTTGATCACATTTTCACAATTTTCTTTGAATTAGGGTTCATAAATTTCACATTTTTTAACCCTAACTTGAAAAATTCATTTCTGCCTAACCATGATGAGTTTGAACTTTATTAGTTTTGCATTATTTCTCATATTGCATCTAGTTTCTAGATTATTTATCTCATATTTTTATCTTGCATTTTCAATTTGATTTGCATTTTCCCTTTAGAGGCACCCAAAAACCCTAGTTAACTTAGAAATTTCACAACTTTCACTAGTATTGGCTTCTGACTTTATCCTTTGGTGTGTGATCTTATATGGGATTAGGGTTTGTTTGATTTCAATTTCAAATTTTTTTAATGATGAATGCTTCTGTTTTGGTCATATGCATCATGCTTGTTCATAAAACCCTAATTTTGCATCTTCATTTGCATTCTTCTTTGCATATCATGAACTTGTGAACTTGTTGTTGCACCCTAATTTTTGCCCTAAGTGTTCTTTGCATTTTCATCTGCATCTTGCATACAAACAAGATCGCACTGGTTACTAGGTTATTCTCGGGTTAGGTTTATGCCTCGCAGGGGATCACTATTGTTTTTAATTACTTTATTTGTTTATGTTTACTAACCCTTAATCAAAATAAAAAATATATATTTTGTTTCCTTTCGCTAACCTTATTCAAGAAGAGGAACCATGTGAAAATGCCAAAAATAGTAATCCCGCAGCTCAAACGAAATTTCACAGAAAAAAGTCGAAGTTGATCCGCAAATAATTCAAATTTTATCTGATCAAGGATTTCCCAAGTTAATTGATTCATTCAAAGGATTTCCAAGGTTCATGTGTTTATTTCTTCGACGTACAAGAGGAATCGGGTTGGAATAACCAAACAACTATGTTTGAACAAAATATTCAAAATTTCAGCTTGATTAACCGGTTAACCAAATGGTTAACCGGTTAACCAGTGCGAAATTTGAATTTTTTATTCAAATTCAGCACCCTTAGATCATTGATTTAATTGGAATATTCTAGATCCATTTGTTTCTGATTTCTCTACATCACTTTGATCATTTCCTACCATAAACCCTCACTAATAACCACTCTTTTTTATTTCCCCCCAAATTTTCAATTACCAAACCTAAATTCAAATTACCAAAGCAAGCTCCATTCCACCAAATTTCCATACCTAAGGCCTTTAAATAGGATCACAATTTCATTCATTTCACAAGCTTTTGATAGCCACAAAACCTCTTGCAAAATACTCCCCAAACACCAAAATTCTCGAAAGCTCATCTTTCTTTCTTTTGAAGTTATCAAGAATTCACATTGAATTCTTGATTAACTTGAGTTAAACCTTCATCCTTTCATTCTTTTGCTCATCAATTTCAGTAGATCTAAACTTTTGGTAATTCATCTTCCTCCATAAACCCATATTCACCATCAACATTCAAGATGTAGATCATTGGTGCCTTGGTTTCTAGATCCTTTAGATCTTTATTTGTTGTTTTATTGCAGGGATTCCACTATATTTTGGTTTTAAAATTCGTGGAAATTCAGATCATGATCATCCAATGTTTGAGGAAAGGTTTCAAAATGGATCATGCTGAATTTTCTGCATTTTTTAGCTTCTGGTACAACGTTAACCGGTTAACCATTTGGTTAACCGATTAACAATCTTTAAAACAACACATATGATTCAAAATCTGCTTGCGTTAACCGGTTAACCAATTGGTTAACCGGTTAACACAAGTCAGAATGGTGTTTTTGGCTTTTTTTAAGCCCCTTTTTGGTTCCTCTTTCTTCTTCTTATTCCTCTTTTTTATTTTTACCTTGGGAAGTTTTTTTGGGAGTGATTTCGCCTAAATTTCAATGAACTTTGGTTGTATATTCGAGTAGTTAATGTTCATTAATTCAAAACTTCCTTTAAGTGGATTGGTCAATTCATTTAAGGTACTTTGCATTAGTGATACATTTTCATGCTTGAATTCACCAAGATGAGTGATTGAACTTAAGGATGGAAGAATACCACAAGTGTGGATCAATTTGGTATTCACCTTTATTTTCGTGCGGTATCGTGTCCGGATAGCGATTTACATATCGTTTATCTCGCATGCATTAGCACTAACATTACTCACCTTAATTGGTGGTGGCCGACC
Source organism: Lathyrus aphaca (assembly GCA_963966055.1). Classification (NCBI taxonomy): domain Eukaryota; kingdom Viridiplantae; phylum Streptophyta; class Magnoliopsida; order Fabales; family Fabaceae; genus Lathyrus; species Lathyrus aphaca. Next base: position 180,764,120 of record OZ014523.1, read on the forward strand.
TCATTTGTAGGGTAATTACTTCGTAAATTACTTGGTGATTGCTTAACATAGACCTAAATGTGTCCCGACTTCAGAATAAAAATCTAATTGGGTACTTTCACTTTCGTTGACCGAATCTCTTGTTGATCGTGTAATCCCAAAGTGGTTAATCATATTGCATCAAGAATCGAGACTTATGAATGTTTGATGCGTAGGTGCTTTGGGTCTCCCAATCACCTTTCAAATTTCATTGAATTCGGTTCGGTTTGCCTTGATTAATCACTATAGTGTAAGATGCTAAGCGGATCCGGTTGCCTTCGATTTTGGTTACTCTTTCCTTTTTTGGTTGTGGTTGATTAAGTTCACCATACCATTATTATGTAAATATTATTATACTATTACTACTATTAATATTTTAGATTCTTGCACTTTTATTTCTTTTTGTTACTAACATTTAATTTCTTGCACTTTTATTGCCTTTATTCTATTTTGCTTTATTCATCCATATCAAGTTTATTATTTGCTCTTATTATATTGTTGATTTTCCTTTTGTCCATTTGGACACAAAAAAATTAATAAAGGATTAAACCTCTAAAAAACTTGTGACTTTAATTTGTGGACTTTTGGTTATTATCCTTGGCACCGGAATGAAGATTTTTGGACTTAGATTTTAGGATCCCTTCCCCTTGCTTTGATCTTCATGGAGTTGGACTTAGCCTTTATTTGGTCATTTGCTAGCTTATAAGGATGGAACTCTTATGCTCATAATTTGGAATGTCATAAAGTTTGGTTAGATTTTTCTTCCCTTATCTCCTTATTTTCTTTTTTTAGGATAGTCCCTTCATCTCCTCCCATTCTTCAATTTTCAAAACCTTCTCCCTTTTTCAAAGGATTCTTTCTTTTTTAAATCATCACCTCTTTAATAATTAAAAAAACCTTGACTTTTGTCAAGTGAATTTTTACCGTTTTTTCTTTTCTTTTAAAAATTAATGAATCTAATCATGTTGACTTTAATTCAAAAATAAAAAGAATCAAACTCATTCAGGTGGTTTTGTGCCTTTGTGCACTTTTGTTTATTTTCTTTTAAAAAGTGCTGATTATGAGTCATTATTCTTTAGTTGGGTGCAAGTCTCTCAATCTCCATAGTTGTAGTTTGATGTAATTGAGTCTCTTGTCATTTTTGGGGGTTTAGTGGCATACTCATTGATTTTATCCGAGTTGGCACCCTCCCCATAATGAAGTATGAGTCCATGCCTTAATTCTCATGGTAGGTTTATTTGGCTATCCACTTGAAGATGACAAATTCTCTTCACTTAATAAAATGAATCATAACCCACCCTTTTCACTATTTGTACCACGAACTAAGGGGTTTTGATCTTGCATTGCACTTTGTGGGCACGTAGGAATGAGGTGGTAAACCTCTCCAAACACAAAAATATTAAAAAATAATTCTTTTCTCCTCCTTCCTTTCGCATTTTACAAACCATTTTCAAACCAAAAGCAGTAAATTTTTCAAAGGGCTCCCGTGGAGTACCATAGACATTTTGAGTGCGTAAAACCTTCCCATTGTGTAAGCTATCCCCTTACCTGTTTCTCTATTGTGTTTCTTTATATTTTTTCTTTTAGATTCATTAGGATTTATTCGCTCTTTTTTCCTTTTCCTCTTGGAATAAAATAAAAGTGCGGTGGCGACTCTATTTACTTTGAGTTAAGTTAACTAATAGCTTACACTCATATTTTTACCACTACAGAAAAGTGGCGACTCTGCTGGGGAGTAATCTCTAAGTGGATTCGGCCTACTTTGATTTATTTACTGCTTTGGTTTAATTTGTTTGTCATTTGTTTGTTCTGTTTTGGTTTTGGTGATCCTCTGTGAGTGAGATAGATTCTAACCCGGATCTGAGTTCAACTTATGATAGGACGGCGATATTCGAAGCGATAAGCGATGGAGTAGTCCAAAGCTATATTAATTTGATAATCTCCACTCGGTTAGGCTCTCTTGGATTATCAAAGTCATGATGAGTAATCATACGTGGCATTATTTTCCGACCTTGAGTTGATCATACTGAGGTGCGTAGAACCCTTAACCCATCAAAGCAAATTTAGGAATGTAGTGCGGAACCTATCTGGGTGTAAACCTAAGGTGGTTGTCACGCGATACTACACTCGGACGAGGTCTATTTTAAGAATGTTATCGGTTGGGGAGTAATCCAACGTACCGATGATATTCTAAAGATGGCTGTTAACTCCGGTCACCTCTGTTAGCACCCTTTTGGTTTTCTACAGGTACAATGAAGACAAAACCTTAGTACTTACCTGTTTGGCTTGGTGTTCTGTTACCTTGACTTCATGCTCATGACTCAAAACCTAAACCCTTGTGCTTTGTGTGATCTTGTTTGTGGTTGTTGCATACATACCATCATACATTCATGAGCATTGTTTTAGATTTCAAGGGACTCATAAGATATTATTGCAAAATTTCAGATGTCTATGGTTATGAATTTTGAAAGGAGGAACACAAAGAAGTACACCCAGGAGTTCCGGAAGTGTTATAGAAAGCTATTGGTTATTTTTGATACCGATGTACCAGAGGGGATTCTCCCTACCTTAGCTCAGTTTTATGATCCGTTGCATCATTGTTTCACCTTTCCTGATTATCAGCTTGTGCTGACCTTGGAGGAGTTCTCTCATTGGATGGTTTTACCTATTTTGGATAAGGAATTTCTTTGCACTGGTTTAGAGAAGGAGCTTACGACCAAAGTCATCCCCAAAGCCCTTTTTCTCAAGGAGTCTGATCTTAATGGGAAGTTTCTTCCTAAAGGGAGGGTCTGTGGTATTAATTCTAAGTTCTTGATGGTGAAAGCTTCTACTTCATTTACTTTGGATCATAAGGATGCATTTGAGGCTATTCTTGCTTTGCTCATTTATGGTATTGTCTTGTTTCCTAACTTAGTTGGTATTGTGGATGAGAATGCCATTCAGATTTTCTTGAAGAAGAATTCGGTACCAACTTTGCTTGGAGACATGTATCATGCCTTTCATTATAGGACCTCCAAAGGTGATGGAGAGATTGTGTGTGGTGCGCCTCTTCTGTATAGGTGGTTTATTTCTCACTTACCAAAGTCCAACGTCTTCAAGGATAATAGAGAGAAGCAAAGATGGTCTCAAAGGATTATGTCACTTTCTCATAAGGATATGACTTGGTATTGTTCCCATTATGATATTGGAGTGCTTATTGATATTTGTGTAGAATTTCCTAATATACCTATTCTTGGTACACATGGGGGAATTAGTTACAACCCTATTCTTGCTAGGCGACAGTTGGGATATTGTTTGAAGGACAAACCAAACAACCTTTCATTATCCCGTTTCTTCTTTCTCAGTGGTGCAGATCATGTAGAAATGAAGAAAAGGATTGCTCATTCTTGGCATGCGGTTCATCGAAAAGAGAAGGGTCAATTGGGAAGACAACACTTTGCTCCCTTCGAGTGTTACATCCATTGGGTTCGATCTAGGGCTTCCGAGCTCAAGATGCCTTATCCACCCGAGGAGCCTTTGTTTCCTATATTAACATTGTCAGCTTTTCTTCCTCCCGTTGATGAGAAGGTTTCTCTTCAAGAAGAGTTGGACAAGATGAAGAGAGAGAAAGAATAATGGCTACTTGAGAAGACGACGATGCAAGATCAACTGAAGGAGAAGGATGATCTCATTGAGTTACTTGAGCGGCATGTTACAAAAAGGACAAGAGAGGATTTATTTTCCTCTAGTACTCCATCTACCGTTCCTCCTACCTCAGGTGCTTGGAAGGCCATTGTTGACCAGTTGGTGAAGGATAAGGAAGACATGGAGAATCGATACAAGAAAGAGATTAAGAGGATTCACATGAAGTACCAGCCAGGATTCAGATCTTCTTCGGATGTGATCCCCTAGGCCTAGTTTACTTTTTCTCTCATGTATTAGGATTGTTGAGGCTTCTACTTCACTTGTAATCCTTACTTTGATTTTAATGAGAATGAGCTTTAAGTACTTCAAAAAAGTGTCTCTTTATAAATATTGCAATATATCTTATAGTCCTTTGAAATCTTTGCATTTTGCATACGCATACCATGCATCATACCCGCATTTTTCTTGCTTTTTGAGTGTTGTTCGGGGATCTTATGTTGTTTCTTGGTATTCGTTCAGTTCTCCTGTCAAGCTGACTCACAAACTTGATACTCGAGCTAATCGGAAGAAGATGTCGGAAACCTTACAACAAGAGAATCGCGAGCTGCATGAAGAAGTTGCATATCTGAGGGAAAGTTTGGAAAGAGTTACTGCCATGATGGAAAGCTTAGTGGCTGCTCATGTCGCTCCCACCAAAATGACAACCAAGGTCAGAAGGGGTACAGACGCGAACGGTCGGCGAAAGGAGAGAGAATGAGAACACACAGGGGTGAACTCAAAAAGAAAGAGTCGCCAGCTAGGCATTTTTATCCCGGAGGAAAGGTAATGCTGCATAAACCTGAGGAAAGACATGGATAAGACGGTTGCGAACCAGAGAGACTGAGAAAGGGGGTTGGTTACAACCTGGGAAGGTATTAGCACCCAGATTGTCCGTCGTACTCGACGGGATCCACGCTTAAAATATTTGTGTTTTAAATGGGTAGTGTCAGTGTAATTTGTGTATAAAAGAGCTGGAAAAGGATGTACAAGTGTCAGTGTAAAAGAAGTGTGAAGTGTATAAATGAAGTGTCAGTGTAAGAATAAGAATGAAATGCTCAAGATCATGAGGCTTAAAAGAATGAAACTGGAAGGAGGGGGAATATACAGAGACTTTTGTTCGATAACTGTTAAGTTATGCCTACGTATCCTCTCGTGCAATGAGGAAGTCAGAACACCGTAGTTCGACCCAAAGAGACTGAAAGATAAATTGACTGACGAACTGCTTACTTGCCTATGCTCAAGTGTATGACCTGTCTGGCTCAGGTGCAAACTGTCTTGCATTAGACGGAAGAAGCAAGTTCTCGTTTATGAGTGAATGAGATGAGAAAGAATCCCGGAGGAGACAATTATTGTTTGCTTTTGAGTTTTTCAGTCTTTTATTGCTTTTTGAATTTGTTATAAGTTAATAAGCTTAAGCCTAAACCAATGGGTTAGTAAACTCATCACATCCTCCCTCTGATTAGGGGTAATGAGAATACCTTAAGTGTGAAGTCAGCATCTCATACTTAATCACCATGATGTAGGATTAAGATCATTAACCTACTTGTGATTTATTTAGGTGTTTTTTGTTGTTTTTGTTTAGTGTTAAGTAATGAGCTTAAGCCATAATCATGGACTAAACAGACTCATTACACCATCCTAATAGAAGGATAATAGATGAGAATGTTTAAGCTGAGGAAAGCTCCTCAACTTAATCCATGATTAGGGATTAACCTCATGACAAAACAAAGCCTTTATTAAATGGATTTTAGTTAATGGTAATATGAAGAAGTGATTTTTATGGTTTGTAAGACAACTTGAGGGGGACTTGTCCATTAACACTAGGGTTAGTCCTTCTTAACCAATTAAGGAAGAATTAGAACCCTAATGCAAGGCCCAAGTTACAAGCTTGATGCCTTGATGATTATTAAGTGAATTAATTAAGGGATTTAAACACATTAAGGGTTTAACACTTAGGATTAAAGTTATACACTCCATCCTAATAGAAGGATGCAGGCATAAGCTTAATCACAAAGCCTTAAAGCCTTTAAGGTTTAGTCCCTGATTATGAGATGAGAAGAGAAGACTCAAAGAGACACAAAGGTAAAAGCTAAGTGGGGACTAATCAACCCTAATTGTTATCATGCTTGGTCATTCCTAGGGTTTGTGGGGTTAAGAAAGAAATCTTCATGGAACCACCAAGGAGAGAAGCAGATGAAAGGATCAGGGGGAAGCAAAACAACTTGCTTCACTTAAGAAGACAAGTTGATTGAAGAAAGAAGATAAGATGAACAAGAATGAGCAAGCTCAATCCAATACACATACAAAATAAAGCAAGGGAAGTATGAAAGAGATGAAAAGAAAATGTGAGAAGTGAAGGCAAATTCACTTCTCAAACAACTTACCACCTGAAAAGTCAGCAAAAGAAATGAAATGCAATGCAAAATGAGATGCAATGTCATGATGCAAACCAAAACCAGAAGCATAAGTATGATTTTAATGATGCTAAGAGATGATGCAAACATGAGGCAAGGCATTAGAATGATCATACAAACATATGGATGCAAAAGAAACATGCTTTGAACCATGAATGTTCATGAAAAGTTATGGAATGCAAAAGACATATAACATGGCAAATGAAAGATGAAATGATCAAACATGATTCTAATATGTCTTAATATGTATTATGAATCAAATGGATGCACAAAATGTCATGCCAAGTCATGGTATGCAAGCAAATGGAAGATGGATGCAAAGGAAGGCATAAATTAGGGTTTATGATCAACACACAAAGCAAAATCCAAAACCAGAAGCAAATGACATGATAAAAATTTGAAAATTCAATCAAAGGAACCCTAAACCTATACAAACTCACTGCCCAAAGGAGGTGATCCAACTCTTAACCTATTGAAAGTTATGAATTTCCTAAGATTGCTAGCGTTTTGGGATACCTTGTCAAGAAAAATGCCAAACAAATTGAAAATGCAAGATCAAATCAAAATAATTTTATCCTATAAACTACATTCTATACAAGATGCAATGCAAAAAGAATCATCATCCAACTCTCAATGGTTAGGCAGAAAGGATTTTTCAAAGTTTGAACCAAAATAATACCTCAAAATGAATTTAATTCCATTGAAAATTATCAAAAGGTATCAAGAACAAAAAAGAAATTTGGTTTGAGAGTTGGACAATGTTTCTAAATGTTTTGAAATGCAATGTGAATTTTTTGGTGATTTTTAAATACATAAAAGTATTTTTAATTAATTAATTTTCATTAACTAATTAAAAATAATCTTTTAAATGATTTAAAAATAATTTTTAATGCAAAAAATAAAAATAAAAATATTTTTGTGTTCTGAAAAATAATGAAAATCTTGACAAAAATTTTCATAATTTTTAAACATTTTTTGCTATTTAAATTAATTCGTGCAAAATAAATATGAAACAAATAAAAATAAAATGAATTTAAGTGAAAAAGGAGAAAGTCAGCAGATCTAAGGGCCAGGATTCAAATTCCAGGGGGCGGGAGTTGACTACGCGCGCTAATGGACGGCCCACATTCAAACTGGCCTAATTATGATTAAACCCTAATCAGAAGCCCTAATGACTTTCAGGTGACCGGAACAGTGTTCCGGTCATCTTCTCCAACAAGGTGTTCATGCTATCTCACTCCATACGCATCAAAACTTCACTAAAATCTCCAGATTTCATCCTTAAACATCATTAAACCTAAACCCCAACCCAAAAACCATTTATTTTCACTGAATCATGAGAATCAAAGCAAAACTCATTTCACGGGCAAAGTTTCAGAACAAGCATACATGGCCATTTCTCACTCATTTTCAAAAATAAAAGGTTCAGTGAACTCAGGGAAGCATGTAGATCATTTTAGAAACAAGAAATAAGAGTTCTGGAAAAATGAATTTCCATGGCTACCTGAATCGAAGCTTTCAACCCAAGAGCTTTTGGACCAGTTTCTTGCTTCCAATCAACTCCACTGACCTCCCTCAAGTGTTTGCAAAGCTTATCTGGAGTTTATTTGGGCTAGTTTGAGAGATTGCTTGAGTTCTGTTCAGTGAGGGAGAGAAATCGTGTTTCAGTTTGAGGATGTTTCAGGGATGAATGAGGGCAGGGAAATGATCAGGGGAGTGTGCTGAGATGTTTTGTGAAGTTTGTTTTTGTGTTTGATGCTTGTGGAGTGTGTTTCGAATGAAAATGAATATGAGGCATAAACTTTGAACTATGGCTATGAGAGAGCTTCAGCATGAATTGCTGTGTGTTATGGCTTGCCTTTGGTCCACTTATCACTCATGGATAGGTCTGTGGAGTTGGTGTGCCCTATTGTGATTGGTATGGGTCTTTTGCCAAAAAGACAAGCTTTGTGTAAGAGAGGTATGGGCTCATGGATAGCCAAGGACAAGAAGGGTGTCCTGCGCAGCAAGAAGTGTGGAGAGCCCTAGGATCAGTTTTGAAGTCAGCCAGCACATGGATTAGGGCTTGAGTGAGGTTTTGCAACTTTGATCAACTTTGGCCCTTTTGAAGTTTCTTGATCCACAAGTCATGAAAATGAGTGAACTTTTCATGCAATCTGATCCTTAGGCCTTGGTTTATGCTTCTATGAAGATTAGAAGTCCATTTGATAGCACAATTTGTCTTGGCAAGTGGTTTTGCAACTTTGCCTCTTTGGTGGAAAACTTGAAATTATGTGATTTTTCCCAACTTTGACAAGCCATAACTTTTGATCCAAAATGAATTAGAATGAGTTCTTGTACTTTTTGAAAAGGGAATGATCCATTATACAACTTTCATGACCAAAGTTTTCTCATTTGAAGCATTTTTGAATCAAAAAGCAAGGGTTGAAAAAGTTTCCCAAAATGGCAAGTTTCCATTATAAGTCATTTTCCCAAAAAGTCAACTTTGCAAATGGCTTGAAATTCTTCAATTTTGTGAACTTATAACATCTTCTATGATCAAATAAAGATCATACATAATCAAAATGATGAAGAACACCCTTTGGTTGGGTCACTGAGGGCCTCAGATGCCCTGATTTTGCACTGACTTGCTCAAAAAGTCAAGTCTTGATCAGATGCCTTCCCCATTGAATTTCTTCATGAAAATTGATATGCATGATCCCTATACCCTATAGAGACCAATAGAAACAAGAATGACCAAAAAATTTGGAGTTATGGCCTTTTGAAACCAAAACCCTAATTCTAGGTCATCTGTGCAGTTAAACCTGGCTCTGCTTCCATGCCAATCTCAGTTCTTGTGATTATTTGACTTTCTTGACTTTGTGGGGATACAATATGATGCTTGGACATACATGTAACCCTTTGAAGTGATTGATGACCTTTGGAGTGGCTCAAGAAGCTCTTGGATTGCTCAGATCACAAACCCTAGATGCAAATGGCTTAGAACCAGTGCAATGAATCAAAAATGCAATATGAGATGCTATGATTGAACTTATGCATATGAAAAGACCACAAGCCATGGTGTGAATGGGTGAGGGCAAATTTGGGGTGTTTACAGCTCAGAATCAGCCACCTTATCCTAATTCTCCTTTTCAGAATACAGTCATCTCTGAGATTGTTACTACATCAATTCCTGTTGAAACTTTCATTTCTCCTCGCTATCGCATGCCTTCTAGCACACCATGGGGCATGTCGATTGATTTCACTCCTGTTGGTTATCATCCTCTTCCTCCTGAGATTGCTGCATTTACTACTTTTCCGCCAATGATGACGACTGCACCCCCTGTGATGCACACTATTCCGCACCATGATGAAGTGATTTACCATGCTGAGCCCAGTGAAGGCGCTGGTGTGATTGAAAGACTTGATGATTTTCAAGGTCATTTTGATGAAATACAGAAGGAGATGAGAGCCTTGAAGCATAAGGACTTGTTCGGAAAATATGCTTATGATCTCTGTCTGGTTCCTAATGTCAAGGTTCCGTATAAGTTCAGACAATGAGGGCAACACCTGTCCTCTGAGTCATTTGACTATGTATGCTAGAAAGATGTCTGCTCAGACATACAATGATTAGCTTGTATTTTCAGGATAGTCTGACTGGTGCAACTATGAGATGGTATATGAGTTTGGATAATATCCAAATCAAGACTTTCAATGATTTGGGACAGGCTTTTGTTAGGCAATAGAAGTATAATGTTGATATGGCACCAGACAGAGATCAGCTTCGCGCTATGTCCCAGAAAGACAAAGAAACTTTCAAAGAATATGCACAGAGATGACGCAAGCTAGCAGCTCAGATTGTTCCTCCTCTAGAAGAGAAAGGAATAACGAAGATCTTTTTGAAGACTTTAGGTTCTTTCTATTATGAGAAGATGATAGAAAGTGCTCCTTCTGATTTCACTGAAATGGTGAGTATAGGGATGCGTTTAGAAGAAGGTGTTCGTGAGGGACGGTTGAGCCTAGAGAATAGCGCAGGCTCGAGTTCTAGAAGGTTCAATTTTGGTAAAAAGAAAGAAAGTGAGACTAATGATGTGTCTCGTGAAAGTTACAGAAGACCTCGTGGTCATGAGAATTATCATCAGCAACATGTAGCTTCTGTAACTCCAATGATTAATGTGACTCCCACTATGCCAGTAGCTTCAAAGTATCAGTCTCGTTATCAACAACCTTTTGTGCAACAGAGTGGTAATCAGCAGGTTCGTGCTAAGCTGAGTTTTGATCCCATTCCAATGTTGTATGCAGATTTTCTTCCTTTTTTGATTGCGAAGAATCTTGTGCAAACACGTTCTCCACATCCAGTTCCAGAGTCTATCCCATGGTGGTATAAGTCAGAGGCTCACTGTGCTTTTCATCAAGGTGCCCCGGGGCACGATGTTGAGAAATGTTCTCCATTGAAGTTCTAAGTGCATAAATTGATAAGGAGCAATGTTCTGTCCTTCAATGATGTTAATCCGAATGTGAAGACAAATCCGCTTCCGAAGCATGGTAATACGTCTGTGAATATGGTGGATGGTTGTCCTGGTTTGTTCAAGATTTATGAGGTCTGCCATATTCAAAGGTCTTTGGTTGAGATGTGTAAACACCCCAAATTTTCCCTCACTCATTTCACCATGGCTTGTGATTCTTTTCATTTGCATAAGTTCAATCATATCATCTCATATTGCATTTTTATTTCACTGCATTAGTTCAAAGTTATCTGCATCTAGGGTTTGTAACCTGAGCAATCCCTGAGCTATCTGAGCCACTCCAAATGTCTCCAATCATCTAAAGAGGGTCCATGTATGTTCAAGCATCATATTATATCCTCCCAAGATCAAGAAAGTCAGAAAATCACAAGAACTGGGAAAGGCATGGAAGCAGAGCCAGGTTTAACTGCACATATGACCTAAAATTAGGGTTTTGGTTTCAGAGGCCATAGCTCCAAATTTTTTGGCCATTCATGTTTCCTTAGGTCTCTATATGTTGTAAGAATCATACATACCAATTTTCATGAAGAAATTCAATGTGGAAGGCATCTGATCAATAGATGACTTCTTGAGCAAGTCAGTGCAAAATCAGGGCATCTGAGGCCCACCAATCACCCAACCAAAGGGTCTTCTCCATCATTTTGGGTGTATATGATCTTTATTTTATCTTATAAGAAGTTAGAAGTTCACAAAATTGAAGAATTTCAAGCCATGTGCAAAGTTGCTATTTTGGGAAAGTGACTTATAATGCAAACTTGCCATTTTGGGAAAGTTTTTCAACCTCCTCTTTTTGATTCAAAAATGCTTCAAATTAAAAATTGTTGGTCATGAAAGTTGTAGATTGGATCATTCCCTTTTCAAAAAGTACAATAATTTGACCTAATTAATTTTAGAACTCAAGTTATGGCTTGTCAAAGTTGGGAAAAATCACTTAAATTTCACTTTTGCACCAAAGAGGGAAGTTTGCAAATTCTCATACCAAGCCAATTTGGGACTTCTATTACATCTCTACACATCATACCTTCCTAGTGCAACTTATTTGGATCAGATTTGTGCGTTGAATCACAAGCTTCCATGCCTTGAGTTTCACAAGTTTCAAAAGGGGCCAAACTTCCCCAAAATTGCAAAAT